>CM055824.1:20905059-21575699 GCA_029582265.1 Zoroaster sp. YZ-2022 | reverse complement strand
ATCTGTGATTTTATTGTTCTATGCTGTCAACGCGCTGTTTTCTGTGGAAACCAAAAGATACAAATGCTTTGCATTTGCAATGATTTTTTAAAGAAATAATGATCCTCAAAATGGACACATTACTTATAGAAGAAGCGAACGAAGACTACTTAATTCGTTGGTGTTTACTTCATCGGTAGTGGAAAATTATTGAGAAAATGAAACATTAATCATGGTTATGAAAAGAAATCTAGGAAAGAATGTCGTATCCGGCTGCCACTTTTTAAGGGCTTTTTTGGATTTTTTTTGCAACCACTAACCAGTTAAAAAATCATTCTATCGATTTTTGGTGGTACAGAAAGCGAAAACTATCTTTAAAGTCCACTTTTATTATGGTTTTCGGACTTGATTTCCCTTCTAAAAAAATCCTCCCCTTCAGAAAATAGAAGGATCCTATTATAGTTGCCACTACGCATGTACGATGACTGTGTTGGTCACTAATTGTGGAGTTTACAAGATCAGACTGACATGACTGAGGAAGTCATCGTATACCAAAAATGCCTGATTTTTCATGAAATAAATATCCTGGAATAATTTGAAGTATATGTCCATCATCATCCATATGTATGTTCTCCACCTTACCAGGTAGGCAAGATTACATTATTGGTTATATTTAATGAAAAATAGTGGCGGCCAGATACGACATTCTACCCGAAATCTATTATTTGACACAATGTTAACAGCAGTTTTTGCACATTTAAAAGTTTTAAAGTACTTTTTGCAAAAATTTTAACAACTTTCCATTTTGTTGGTCTTTCGAGAATATTGATTAAAGTTTTGAGAGCTTCTCCAAATTATACCATTTTATTTGAAAAATCTAAAACAATATTTTTATTTTCAAGATTAAAAACAATTTTACAAACCATCTGGAAAAAGATGAAACATGATTCAACTGTTTTTCTTCTTGGGTACATTTTCTGTAACAACTTTAACAGTTTGGGGGTGAGTCATTAAACCAACATCAATTTTTTGATGACCACAATTCTGTACATATCAAAAAACGGCGCTCAAGACATCTACGCGTATGATATCATACCCGTGGATGTCTTGAGCGCCGTTTTTTGGAGGATATCATGCATTGAAATTCCGCATTTTACAAGAGAATCCTTGGAAAGAATGTCGTATCCGGCCGCCACTTTTTAAGGGCTTTTTTGGATTTTGTTTGCAACCACTAACCAGTTAAAAAATCATTCTATCGATTTTTGGTGGTAAAGAAAGCGAAAACTATCTTTAAAATCCACTTTTATGATGGTTTTTTGGACTTGATTTCCCTTCTAAAAAAATCCTCCCCTTCAGAAAATAGAAGGATCCTATTATAGTTGCCACTACGCATGTACAATGACTGTGTTGGTCACTAATTGTGGAGTTTACAAGATCAGACTGACATGACTGAGGAAGTCATCGTATACCAAAAAAGCCTGATTTTTCATGAAATAAATATCCTGGAATAATTTGAAGTATATGTCCATCATCATCCATATGTTCTCCACCTTACCAGGTAAGATTACATTATTGGTTATATTTAATGAAAAATAGTGGCGGCCAGATACGACATTCTACCCTAATCCTTCACTGAAACAAACTGAAACACCAAACTGCTAATTTCATTTTTAAGTTACTGTCCAGTTGATGATATATCCTTAGGTGCGTCATTTAGGGTAAATTGAGGATACAAGTTGACCCAGGTACGAGTTAACTTGGGAACAACATGGAGGAAGGAAAACAAGTTGACTTGTTAAGTTGTTCACGATCAGAGAAAATTACTGGGTCACTTATGCAGCAGCAATGGTAACATGCACTCCGATTCCATGCCTGTTGATCATGATGATACTGTCCCTTTAACCCTAACCCTGCCAGACACAGCAAAGTGCATCAGGTGGAAAAGTCTGGTGCACTTTATGCATTCAGCTGTCAACACCAGTGCATAAGCAGCCAAATCTGTTTCTATTGAGAGCTGGTCCCATTGAACAATGCCAGAGTTGTATCTTGCTGCGTTTGGTGACCACAGACTCTGAGGCAGTTCGGCCTTGAGATTTATGACCTGATGGATTTTGCTGCACTGGGCAGTCAAGTCACTTTGACAAACGATGCAATCTGTTGCGTCTGGCAGGGTTTCTAGCCAAAATACCCTGGAGGGTTAGGGTTAATTTGCCCTTGGGTACGATGTGACCCGAATAGACCTTATGGCTGCATATATGATGTCACAAACTGAATATCGCCCTCTATCAGAGGCTAGAGGTCACTCATTGGTTCATGTATACGCACGCACAGCACACATACATGAACCAATGAGTGACCTTCTCTAGCCTCCGATAGAGGGCGACCTTCCGTTTGCGACGTCATATATGCATAAGGTCTATTGAGTATTCATAGAAACTGACAATGAAAATGTCAAAAAGATCAAGAAAAAGAACAAGTACTATTTTGCTACTGCGGTTACTGCAGCTAGAAATGCCCCAAATTTGCAAGGGAACTATACTCGACGACAGATCAGGGCGACTTGAAGCTTATCGAGACTTGGTTTAACGTTACAACTCTGATTGTTACCTGATTTTTCAGCCGACCAATTAGTCCCGCGAACTCCCAGCGAAGTGTACAAAGTACACACAAGTATATCATTATCAATATAGGCCTAGTAGTACTATATCATGGACCTTATGTATATGATGATGTCACAAACTGAATAATACTAGCCCTCATGATCGATCATGATCGCATGGTTTCAGGTTAGGGCGCCCACCCACGTCAACAACCCGATGCGGACTCGAGTGCGGCTACTGCAGCTAGAAATGCCAGGCACTTCGTGTATGACGTCACCAAGTGCAGGCACATCACATGAGGCCCACTTACGAATTCTCAATTCGTCAAAAAATGACATCATTTTGTAATATTTACACTAGTTGTCACAGCTACAATTCAATTAGCTGACGCGCTAATTGTCGCGCCAAAATTAAACACAATCAAAATGGAGTGGATCCCCAGCTGTTTCCAAGAGAGGAAACACAAAGGAAACTATATTTTTGGCTTGGCAAATGGGTTCTCAACTGGGCGCCGCGCAATACCAGATCAAACACAGTGACGTTAGACACGAAGTGCCTGGCTTGAGCCGTACTCAATCAATGACGCGTGCCGGCCGGTGAATACCTGCATTACAGAGGTTAGAGAGAAGGTCACTCATTGGTTCATGTATGCGCGCCGTGCGTGCGTATACGCACAGCGCGCATACATGAACCAATGAGTGACCTTCGTTTGCCTCTGAAAGGGGGCGACCTTCAGTTTGCGACGTCATACGCATATAAGGTGCAGATTAACGCCAATAAAATAGAGAAAAGAAGGTGTAACGCACTTTGAACTACTTTAATTTTTCATATCCAGTCTTGCATAGCGCCCTCTATTAAAGCCACCATGATACATTAAGACAATAGAGGGCACTATATAATTTTAATTTCCCTAAGTTTTTGAGCTGCTGTAGCTCAGTGGTGTACAACTGTACATGCACGCCTCTCATTGACGTCAGTGCTTCCACTTTCAAGGAAATTTCCTTATTTTAAGGATATTTTGAAATGTTTTGACGCTCTAAGGAAATTTCTGAGGAAATAAAGAAATCTAAGGAAATCTAAGGAAATGCCGTAAATTCTAAGGAAATTCTAAGGAATGTTCGTAAATATTCGATATTTTTTAACGAAATAATGTTGCATAAAAATTAACACTTATTATACCCTCGGTCAGTTTGCGCGCTGTATAGCATTGACGCATATTTGACGAGGCACGGCACAAACAGCCTAGTTGCCGGCCGCATGTTAGACACAGCCATGGGCTAGTCTAAGCATGACGTCAGATTTTCATGCTACCTAGGCTGGCCTACGCACATGTATGTATATCTGGTAAGTGACCACCGCGGGCTCGCATTTAAAGAATTAACGTTACACTAGGCTGCAGGGCACCAACTGATGGGCTGGGGGCGTTTTTTTTTTTTTTTTACACCGCAGCGACGGGTTTTGTACGCATTTCGCCCTTGTGTCAAGACTATGAACCCATTCAGCACGCATGCGCGCGAAGGGAATTTCGACACGCAAAAAAACCCTACCATCAACGGAGAGGGAATGGCTCCATGAGTTCCACTGCAGAGCGCCATGGTCGACTGCAGCTTGGAGTTTTCTATCGTTGCGCGCCTAGGGTTTCGTAGTCTCTCTCTCAAGACCGGAATTGGCACTTTTACTGCACAAAACCCGTCGCTGCGGTGTAAAAAAAAATACGCGGGCTGGGGAAGGCGTGCAAAAATGCTTATTTTCCCATGAATTGACTTTCCATTTTGAAAGGTTTTGCGCTTTTTTTCAACAGCATGCACTTCTTATGGCATACTGCAACTCACATATGCAAACTGTGTATGCATACAGGGGCTAATACACTTTTGATGATTTAAGTAAAACTAAGGAACATCGGGAAAAAAATCTAAGGAAATCTAAGGAAATGTTTCTGTAAATCTAAGGAAATGTAGATTTGAAAAGTGGAAGCACTGATTGACGTAGACCGAGATCAATTCCACGTGTTGTCAGATTCGAAAATTGTGTTTTCTTTTTGTGTATAATTGTTACAAAATTAAATCAGTACGAGTTAAGCCTGAGTTCCAAAAAAATCAGGGCTGTGGATGATAAAACAAACAAGAAGGAAATTAGAATGCACATAATTTTGTAAGTGAGTGTAATTGTGGCAATATTGTCAGACAAAAATAATGCTGCCGGATACTTTGAAATCGATTGAGGAAAACATTGATTTGCAATCTTTGTGGACAGTATAAATCACTCTCCCGAGAAATGGGGACAGTAAAACTACAATCCTTATGTTATCGTCCCCTCAAACATTAATATGAAAAGCAAATGTCATTACATCACCATCAGGTACCATCTTCTCCAGCATCTCTACCATTACTGGGATGTCTTTGCCCACAATCTGTGTAGCTATATTAAGGCCGGTACAGTCTTTGATGTTGTCGATCCACGGTGTTCTCGTTCTTCTGCTTGGTCTTTTCTACCTCGATTTGTCCTTCAAGGAGCAAGTGTCTAAAGTATTTTGTGTTTGATTATTGTGTTGATGAGATCTATCTTTGTTTTTGTATTCTGAAGGATTTGCTGTTGCATGCACCAGTCTCTAATTATTTTCTAAGAACAGACAATATGTTACACGGAGATGCATGTGGGGGCGAATCAAAAAGAAAATCCAGACCCGCCCCCCTTGAGGATTTTCCGGGTCAAAGCACAGTGAGGAGTTCTAGGAGTCAAACTCAAAGTACAGTGAGAGTTCGATCACGAGGTCACATCGTAATGACGAGTTTTTGGGGTCACAGCACAGTGATGAGTTATCGGGGTCCGCCACTGATCTCTATTATACATTATAATTATTAATAGAGATCAGTGGGGTCCGCATAGCACACTAGTGAGGTCTCAATGTGCTTTGACCCACAGCAAAGTGAGGACTTTTCGGGGTCACAGCGCATTGAGGACTTGCCAGGGTCACAGTGATGAGCTCTTAATGGGCTCAAAGCACAGCGTGGAGTTCTCATGGCCGCACAATTAGGAGTTCTCTGGGTGGCAGAACATCATTATAGAGTTCTCTGTCATACTCTCCAATCTTTGAGGAGGTACTTTATGGGGGTCCACAATCGAGACACGTTCAGTCTCTTTGTACATCGAGATTTAGAGTAAAACATTTCCTCTTTGGGATTTGCATTTTCAACAAATGACCTTACTGCTGTCAATGGGGGTAACCAAGGACATCGTGGCAGTAATGGCCCTTCGTATAAATATAACTCCAATGTTGAATTTCGCCCACTCGTTTCCGCGTTTAGTGTCACGGAACCTTAGTATACACGGTCTTGGGTCACAGATTGTCAATAACAGGCTTCAAAGGATATGTTGCCCACTATTATGGTGTTCTAAAAAGGACACATGCACATTGCAAGAATAGTGTGTAAGCGTCGCACTAGGATTCACGCGTCGCATTAGAAGTGTTGTCGCGTCGCATTAGAAGTGTTGTCGCGTCGCAGTAGAAGTGTAGTCGCGTCGCACTAGAAGTGTGTCGCGTCGCACTAGAAGTGTAGTCGCGTCGCACTAGAAGTGTGTCGCGTCGCACTAGAAGTGTAGTCGCGTCGCACTAGAAGTGTGTCGCGTCGCACTAGAAGTGTAGTCGCGTCGCACTAGAAGTGTGTCGCGTCGCACTAGAAGTGTTGTCGCGTCGCACTAGAAGTGTGTCGCGTCGCACTAGAAGTGTAGTCGCGTCGCACTAGAAGTGTGTCGCGTCGCACTAGAAGTGTAGTCGCGTCGCACTAGAAGTGTAGTCGCGTCGCAATAGAAGTGTAGTCGCGTCGCACTAGAAGTGTGTCGCGTCGCACTATAGAAGTGTAGTCGCGTCGCACTAGAAGTGTAGTCGCGTCGCACTAGAAGTGTTGTCGCGTCGCACTAGAAGTGTTCACATTGCAGTTTTTTCTCGTATGAAGAGCCGTATGTGACTAAATTTCGACTAATTAATATGTAAGACTGAAATAAATGTAAAGCCATATATTTACTAGCAAAACCAATTATACAAAAGCGGCAACCAGACTGGTCGGCAGCTAGCATGCATACGGTACTGAAAATGAATTTTGGGATTTATACTCCTTTAAAAAAGTCCTCCACAGCCCATACATTATTATTGTTGCATTCCCCACTTTTGTGGGTCAACAAATAATAGTCGGACACAAACTTTGTAGTGACACTCTCAATCAATGGGGTTGGTTTATTATTAACATCACTATTTAACAATGGCACTAGTAACATGTATGACAGGAGTGGTAGCGTATAGGTACATGTCAATAGTTAAACTTATATACTTGTGCTAAGTTCCGAATATGGTGTACGAATACCAACTATTGGGTACAGTCAGTGGGACCATCGTTCGTTCATGCGGCTTGTCACTCGGCATACGGTACGGGCACTGCTATACCGAGAGACGGTCGGCTGGTCGGTCTCTACGACGGGGACCACCGGGGCTTGACTACACTGGGTGTCTGGACGGGGCCAGAGTGTGTACCATACCGCATTAGCTACATGTACATGTAGGCGAACCAATGGCCATATCGACGCCCTGCACCATTGGTTCAACGAACGAGGCTCTGGACCGTTATAGTTCGGTATATCGCACTGTCATGGATCGAGTCGCACAGATATCATTTGGAATCGCACTACCGCCGAGATCAGGAAATCTTGGGGATTATATAGAAATCTGGGGCCTAGGAATGAATAAAACATAAGCCTAGTTTAGCGTCTTAGCCAATGAGAAGCTTGGCTTCCGCGTCTCAGGGTAGAAACGTGTGCAAAATCAGGGTATACAACTCCTTGTTCCGTATAAGGAAAGGTATTTGACGAAAGTGAAGTGAGTGACAACTTAGAAAGGAGGGCGTGTTCAGGGGAAAAATGCTTACCGGGCATGTTAAGCTATTAATTTTGCTTGGATGCTAAGCTATTAGTGCATGAGGGGAACAGCGGCTGTGCTTGGGTAGGGAGCACTACACACGCGGGCCACGGCTAATGACTGAGCGGGTCAGTCACGGTGACTGTTTGGCCGTGGTTCACCCACGAACCGTGTTCGGTGTGAAGGGGTGGACTCCGAGGAAAGTATTCGGAAAATAGACTAAGTCCAAAGGACGGCTCCAAGCCACGTGGCGGGAGGGTGTGGCATTCACACAGGGCTCTCGCTGGTGTTGCATTGCGTTGGCGCTGGATATGCATGAGCAAAAGTAGCGTCCTTGTATGGATTGCATATTCATAGCGGACAATCGAGGGTCCGGGGAAACAACCCTGGGACTTGGACTGCTTGAAATTGCATCGTCAGCAAAATATTGGAAGTGGAAGAAGTGAACTATAAGGGGTGCTAATATTTATCAAAATCAAAGGGTAAGATTCGTAACATTATTATACAGAAAGGTTTTGTTTTTGAATTAGTGTTGTAGTTTACAAAAAATGTTTACAAGCTAAACCTAGTCTCGATCCCGATACTCCCTACATGGAAGGTGAGCTCGAATTTGTTGGTGAATTAATTACAAAGGGACCTTAATAAAATTGTATTTATAAAATAATATAAATTCTTTAATGCAGAAAAATATTGCACAGGCCTGTTGGGTTCACTCGTCCCCACCAACCAGATCCTCAGCAAGCGGGGTGGGCGATTTCTTTCTGCCAACTAAAATTACCATCCCACGATATTTCAGCCAGTGATAAGTTATGTTTTATACATATTCGTGGCTTATTCCATCAGTCCCAAAACACTTTAAAGATGGACTTCAACGAGAGCTCGTACACTAAATCGTCTCCTGAGTCTTGTTTATGTTGTGTTTAGTTATTATTTCATTATCAGTACGATGGTTTTATTCCCCGTTATTTTGTTTAATTTTGATTGTAAAAAATAGCCCCCCTTCTTAGATTTCTGAGCGAGTGGTTTTTTCTCGCCGTTGGCTGCGCGCTTTCATGGTTCCCAGCAAAGGCCCATAGAAATACAATACGAAATGAACGGTGAAATACCAGCGGCCACGTAAACCAGCGTAAGTGTGACGTACTATCTGGGGCATAAATAAAGGAAGCCGTTTTTGTCTTTGTGTTTGGCAATGGGGATTTTACTTGCTCGAAGCTGATACACATGATTTTTCCCGTTTGTCGTTTTTGTGTAAGACGGCATAATGCCTAGCACATGTGCTGTTGGTGGATGTACAAGAAGTGCCACCAAGAATCCAGAGGTTAGTTTTTCCGATTTCCGCGGAATCCGGCGGCTTCCAAGGAGTGGGTGAAGTTCGTGAACAATACACGAAAGGATTTCACGTTGACAAAATGGTCGTTGATTTGTTCAGCCCATTTTACGGGCGACTGTAGAGATTCTTCCAGTCAAGTGAAAGAAAGTTTTGGTTTGGATACCAAATATCGTTTGAAGCAAGGCTCTGTTCCAACTTTGAAAGCGTCAAATATCGAGAGAAGGCAAATGAGTACGACTGGGAGTTCGTCGTCCTCTCAGGCTTGCTTTCGTTTCGTACACGTCGCTTTTTAATGCACTTTGCTGGGGAACACTCATGACATGTGGGCATAAGCAGCGAATGCCAGTCCTTGATTGTACGTCACAACTACGATATGAATTATTCATGAGTTCGGGCTTTTTGCGAAACACGACTTTTCTAGATAGTGAAATGCTGATCAAAATGAATTTTTTTTTACATTAAGAAATTACTTTATTTGAATTTTAATCATATAGAAGTAATCATTACACACTTCTTGTAAGCCTAACAGCATCAAAACACTGTAATATATTCCGTTGAAGTCCATCTTTAAATATCTGGCTAGCCCTAACATATTAATGAGCTACCATACCAAACCAAAGTCCCTAGGCAGACCAAAGGTCTCTGCCAGAATGTAAACAAACCCACCCAAGGCCATACCTTGGCTGATGATAAGAAATGATACTGTACTATGGCATGAATAGACAATATACACACTGTTCGTTTGTATCAAAAAATTCGATAGTGAATTTAATAATATAACGACCAGTACTAACACAATTAATATGGAAACTAAGAAAATTGCAAAACTGGAGGCATAAGTCTAGATGGTCTTCATCTGGAATACCTGCAACCAGTAATACAGTGAATTTAGGGTTTCTAATTCTCACAGTGACTGAACAATGGTGGGCTATAAATTTACAAATAACTCGGAAACATTAATTTTTTACAAGGTTTACAACAAAATTATAAGTGGAAACGAGATGAATAATAAAACCTGTCATTCAGTAGATTACAATAAAAGTGTAAGCAATTTGATTTAACTGAGGAATCAGCAACAATAAAAAAGTGGAAAATGCAATAAAGTAAAATAATAGTGTTACGAATATTACCCTTTGATTTTGATAAATATTAGCACCCCTTATAGTTCATTTCTTCCACTTATGCATTCTTTATTAATTTCATAATGATTTTTATTTATAGTTTTTTCTATCTTTTCTACGGCTGAACAAACGGCTTGCGTGAACAACAAACTGTCAAACTTTTCCGATCCAAAATTTGGTTTAGAAATATCACTGGAAAGTCACGTGGCAAGTCTGATTTCTGGTCATCGGCCGGCTTCAAAATCGGTGCGGTGACGCGCTTTTTTTTGGCCATCTTTTTTTTTGTCAACAGGGAAATATGTGATACATTGTACACGCCGGGACCAAATTTCCCATATTAAACAAAGTATGGTAGCTAAGAGAGGCCTCACAAATCGGGCAAATCGCACAGCATGGCAGAATTCCAATCTATCCAGCACTTTTGGCTGCAATTGGACATCGTTTCATATAGCAAAATAAATAAATAAAATTAATAAATAAAATAAAATAAAATACCGACGCGCGGGTCTGAAGCAACGCGCGCGGAGACCAGAAACCGGTGACTTTTTTGCCTAATCTGTCGCGGGTAGTTTTGTAAAAAAAAATCAAACTTCCCTGCTATGTAATGCTGAATAATGGGTACTTTTTATCACCCAATAACACCCAACCAAAGGCTGTGTGTCCCTTTAAAATTCATGGTATGGATCCATATCTCTCATTTACCTAACAAAATGTCCAAAGTTCATGCAGATAATATTGGTATACTACTCATATTAATATTGGCTAATTTTGAAAGAATCGGCAGTGAATAAGCACGATGCAAAGCCTAGCGGGTTTGGTTATTGCCCTCCTAGCGCTCCCGGGCGCTCTAGGGCTCATGGACTCACGATGCACCGGTAACGCCACAAGCACTATCCACGGTTACTCATTCACAACTCTCGATGGTTCCGAACAGATTGAACTTTCCAACTACAAAGGGAAGATCCTCGTTATCATCAATGTAGCGAGTTTCTGAGGATTGGTTTTCCAGTACCCCTTGCTGAATGCACTACGCGAGGAGTACGCAGGCGATGTAGAAGTACTTGCCTTTCCCTGTAACCAGTTTAACCTACAAGAACCGGCACCTAACAGCGAGCTGATGAATCTCTTGAAGCACGTCCGGCCTGGCGAGGGTTACGTGCCAAACTTTCCTATATTTCAAAAGATGGACGTGAACGGTGAAAATGAACATGCGATGTATACCCATCTCAAGGTCAGTAGTTATAGGAACCGGTAATTCATAAATTAACAATCAAATGATCGAATTTGAACCTGAATCGTATTGCAATAGTGTTTATTATTCCAATAAAATGTTTTTCCTGTATTCACATTATTTTGAATCTACTGTTTAATAGTTGAACTGTTTGTAAACAGTACTGTACTTGTTATTGTTAGAAATAACTTTGTGAAAGGGCATGCCTATCACAAGCTTTGGCTTTGGCTTTTTTGGTTATGCTCTAGTTATTGTAAATAACATTGTTAATTATTCATGGAATGGAAATAAATGTCATAAAATTAATAAAATGTATTAAACCAAAAAAAAAAAATAAAATAAAAAGTTTCCGGTTTCTGGTGTCCGCGCGTCGGCATTTTTAATTATATATTTATTATTTATTTATTGTTTTTTGCTATGAAACGAGGTCCAATTGCAGCAAAAATTTCTGGATCGATGGGAATTCTGCCGTGGTGCGTTTTAAACGATTTTTTCACAAAGGGGGTATGAACGTTGGCCCGATTTGTGAGGCCTCTCTTAGCGAACATACTTTGTATATGCGAAATTTAGTCCCCACGTATACATGTATCACGTATTTCCCTGTTGGCCAAAAAACAAACAAACAAACACCCCCCCCCCCCACAAACAAACAAACAAACACCCCAACAAACACCCCAACAAACAAACAAACAAACAAACAAACAAAATAAAAAAGTGCGTGACCGCACCGATTTTGAAGCCGACCGATGACCAGAAACCAGCATATACATTCAGTGAAAAGTCTGTAAATGCATTCAATGCTTCTTCATACAGACATATGTAATACAAATCAACCTATGATAGTTTCACCACAATTCAGTGTATGATTAACGAGAAAATAGTGAAAATGCATTCGGATTTTGTATATTCATTCCAACGGAAGACAAAGATTCATTTGTAAAATAATTTAATTAATTTTACTAAAATGATAACACTTCAAACAATAATATTTCAAGGGATGTTTTTATAGGATCACAATCTTTATGCCGAGTAATTTCATGTAATTTTAAAAAAATAGAATATCAGGAATGTATGCAGGGGCTTTAAGCTTAATTTTGTTCAAGGTGATTGGAACTTTGACAAACTCCAGTTAGTTTCAGAATAATAATTTGTTAATTTTGAAATCAGGTAATTTACCCATGTACACCTTCCCTTTAACATAACATTGTTTTCTATTAAAGGTAAGGTATGATATTTGTAATGTTTACAAAACTGATCCTTTCTTTCTTGGAATCAAGACATCAGTGAAAATTTCCGCTAAATCGGTCCACACGTGTAGGATAAGAGAACATTGGGAAACATTTATTACACATTCACTACAGGACTAGTCAATAGAGGGCGGTATTCATTCCCTTAAGGGACAATCTGAATTACGACTCAGTACAAAATCTTAAATTCGAAGTTATAGGGAATAATTTCACTAAAATTATAGCACCTTAAACAAAACTATTTTCAGGGGAAATATATAATACCAACAGCTTTATACCTAGTAAGTTTTATACTATAATTAGTTAATTTGGTTATTTCGAAGTACCAATATTATAGACGATGTGACCAATGACATCACACGTTTACAACAGAGCCCCAAAGGTCAAACTGCACCGGGCACAAAATGTACACTGGTCTATGACAAGAAACCATCAAATCTGATATTTTGAGATACCAGCAGAAAAAATTCTTAATTTGATATATTTTTAGTAAGGCACTAACATTACATATCAAATCTTATTCATCTGAAAATTAACACAATTATTGATGTTATATGAAAAACCACAAAATGTACAAACTCTGCATACAAACACACACACTTTTGCCCGGCGAGAAATCTCCCTATCATAAAGTGTAAACAAGACACATGATCTATATCCTACATTTAATACATTGAATACATAAGTATCTAAACACAAATAAACGATATATGTTTTGTTAAATTCCACGCTTGCTTGCCCTCTTTTTCTTTTCAGACCGTTTGCCCACCTGTTAAAACTCGAATTGGGAGCAAGGATCAAATGTTCTGGTCACCAATTAGTGTTGGCGACATAACGTGGAACTTCCAGAAGTTTCTCATCGACGCTGAGGGCGTCCCATATAAGCGTTATGACCCCAGCGTGGTCCCAGGTCAACTGAAAGATGACATCGACGCCTTGATAAAGATGAGGGATATAGCAACTTCGCCCCCAGATGACGAAACATCCACAACATCCACCAGTGGGGCGTCCTCGTCCAATTTGATATGGTAGAAAAGGGAGTCACGTGGATAGGTCAAAATAGCATATGACTTACATATTAGAATAATAAATATTCACCAGTTCTTTTTCCTTTTAAAGTTAAAATTGTTTAAAATTGTTTAAATTGTTTAAGCAAAATCCTTCTTGATTTTTTAGGAAGGAATCACAACTGTTTTATGATACAAAGATTTATTTCCTATAACCTTGGCAACACAGCCAATGACGAGTCGGTTGTAAACTTCAATATGAAGGAAGATCGGTTCTGATGTTCGTTTCAACGCGCATGCTCTTGTGCATTCGAGCATGCGTAGTTGGAATGATTGTGTCAATGCAGAAGTGTGTGGGAATTAATGGAATCGTTCTACATAATTCAGAACTGAAGATCTTAAAACAATGTTTACACAGATTGAATTCACATTTTATGAATAAAGTTTTTCCAACGAGTTTTTCATAATATCATACGTGTTTCCAAGCCCTTTTTTTTTGAAATACGAAGTTGAGTATTCGTAGACTATGTGCCATGCATTAGCTACAAAAAGTTATTAAGGCCTCCAATCCGTTGTGAGCATTTGGTACATGGGGGGAGGGGATGAAATCAGTTGAGTACACAACTTGAAGCTTACAGAGTGTTAATCCCACATTAAAAAGAAAGTGTCTCTGGTATTGGATCCAATCATGTCTCATTAAAAATGCCTAATAGCACCACAGCTCGTTAGGCAGAAGAAACCTTTCAAGAAAAGACGATGATGCGGGAAATAAAGCACGGACAAACTTTCACATGGAAACTTATGTAATTAGGTAGGAACTGAACACCGAACTAGGGCCCGTTTGTTTCGCATCTATCCTGATCTCGATCACCAGACGGTCCGTACGGTTTATAAAGTTCACTGAAACGGATCCTGTATTTGCCGATCCTCCTCGCGCGGTGGATTCGTGAGATCACACGATCGTGATCAGCCATCTTGAGTGAAATAAACATATCTAATACTCGTCACCGTTTTTTTTACAAGGTGTTGTTTATTTTAATTTGTTTATATGTTTACAATTTGTTTAAATTTGGTTAAAAACATTCTACTAACGTTATGCCTCATTATGCAAGGGGTCGATTTTATTTTGATTTGATTTGATTTGATTTTTTACGGGTGGAGGGGTGGTTCTTGTGACATTAAGCAGAATGCTTATACTAAGGCAAACACATAATATAAATGTGGTAATAGATATACAGTATAGATTTTGTTTTATTTCATAAGAAAAAAAGAAGCCTAATTGTTACAAAAAGTCTCCAAAATAAATAAGTATTGTGAGTGCTATGAGCATACAAATAGGTTGTTGCTGTGTGTGTATTTTCATTCACTAATGTAAGAATTGAAAAGTACATATAGACCCGAGTGTGGTGACTGCTTTTCATTAAAAAATACAATAATATTATATGCATATGTACTTTTAGCAATATTATTGCTAAGAGTCGGCCTATGTGGAGCAGATGGTGGAAACATATGCTCCATATTTTTCCTATATTACGTGTACTTTTAAAATTGATAGTGCATTCACACAGACAAGTTAATATTTCTTATCATTATTGTGAATTTGTGTTGAATACCCGAAGACCCTGAACGGGTTGCAGGTTGGCTCCCCCTGTTATATATGAACAAAACAAGCCAATATTGAGTCAAGACTAGTCTTGAATGAAGTGTGTAGTTAAGACACGTCTCATTGTTACCAAATAAGTCAAAGTAGCCTGTTTTTGGGGGAAATTTAAGTTTGGGATTCCTTACCCATCGCATTGCTGTTCAGGAAGAGAATACTATGTGCATTGTTACCGCGGTCTTCAACACAGATGTGATAGAGATGATGTCCGCAGAAATTCCACCCATCCTACAGAGAAGAGGCGGAAAATTTATTATTTTGAATTTATTATTATTATTATAAACAAGTTAAGAATAGAACTTAAAACCTTCTAGTTTTTAAGTTTCTTATTTATTATAGACCATTATTATGTTGACGCCATCTTGGTCTGATTCCCCGCTCGTGAATAAAGATTGTGAGTGGTGGTGCTCATTTTGCAAAAAGGGGCCAGACTATTTTCAACTCAGCCTCGGTTTGGTTACGTGGATTTGTTATGGAAGAAAGACAAGATGGCTCTAACAAGATCAGGGTTTACACAGCGTGGAACCCTGGACCACATGCCAGAGGCCTGCGTGATCCACAACTTCTTCTTTCCAGGTTCAGCGTTGTAACTTGGGGCGTGATCCCTGACTGCACGGCATAATTATGTGGATTTTATATCTGCCGGGTAGTACCCAATAATCTCCATGAAACTGACTGGATAGAAAATCATAGTGCTTCAATTAAAATGTTACAATGCGCATTCCTTTGCATATGTATTTCTTTGTATGTGGATTCCTTTGAGAATTCCCCTTGCGTTCCTTTGTATAGTAGAGTACCAACATGGCCCTGCGGTGTCACACTATTGTTTTAGGCGCCAGTGTACCAATTCAGTCAGTATAATACGACCGGTGTCAGTATCTATGAGGAGCCGTATATGACTAAATTACCACTTATAAATATATATGACTAAACTTAATATTTAAGAGCAAAACCATATATTTAATGGCAAGCCATATATTTATGTACAAAGCCATATAAAGGACCAAAACAAATATATTATATACTTGTTTTGGTCCTTAATATATGGCTTTGTACATTAATATTTGGCTTTACTCTTTAAATATTAAGTTTAGTCATTTATATTTATAAGTGGTAATTTAGTCACATACGGCTCCTCATAAGTATCCCAAAATAAAGATATTTAGGACCAAAGTCCGCACTAAGTGTCCGACTAAAAGTAAATGTTAATTAAAATATAATTCATACTCACGACAGACAATGTTCATTGTTCACATTGTAAACATTGTTAACGGGCCGAAGGTGGGTGGGCCGGCCCCCCCCCCCCCCCCGGATATGAGCCTGGGTACATATATTAATGATCGTGAACAATTATTTCATCTTAGAGAAAAAAAGGAAGCCTAGTTGTTACAAAAAGTCTCCAAAATAAATATTGAATTGACATTGTTATGGGCATACAAATAGGTTGTTGCTGTGTGTATTTTCAGGCACTAATGCTAAGAGTGCCATGGTCGAGCGGTTTAGTGCATCGGATTTGTGTTCTGATGGCTGAGTCGTCAGAATGTGGGTTCGAATCCCAACCGCGACCGGGGTACTTGTGTCCTTGAGCAAGACACTTTACCATAATTGCTTCTCTCCACCCAGGGGTAAATGGGTACCTCTGAGTTGGTTGTTGTGTTTGATTAGCCCCATATGCGCTGTAATGGCAGCAATTGAGCTGTATACTCCCCAGGGAGCTGAGATGGTTTCAGGAATGATTTATAAGCCTGATGAGCAGGGGTAATAATATAATGCGCCTTGAGCACCAATTTGGTGGATACGTGCGCTATATAAGTCCACGTTATTATTATTATTATTATTATTATTATTAATTGAAAAGTACACATAGACCCGAGTGCTGGTGACTGCGTTTCATTAAAAAATACAAAAATATTATATGTTCTATATATACTTTTCGTAATATTATATGCATTTGTACTTTTAGCAATATTATTGCTAAGAGTCGGCCTATGTGTACACGATGGTTCAAACGTATGGTCCATATTCTTCCTATATTACGTGTACTTTTAAAATTGACAGTACATTCACACAGACAGGTTAATATTTATTATCATTGTTATGAATTTGGTATTGAATAGCCTGAGACCCTGAACGAGCTGCAGGTTGGCTACCCATGTTATATACGAACAAAACAAGCCAATCTTGAGTCAAGACTAGTCTTTTATTATAGACGAATATGTGAACAATGAGGTCAGTGTGTGTTAGTCTTGAATGAAGTGTATAGTTAAGACACGTACGCCAGGCGCATAGCCAGAAATTATTTTGTCAAGGAAGGAAAGGCAACCAAAAAAGTAAATATTTGCAATACCCCCGCTGCTTTTAAGAGAAAAATGGGATCAATATTTTCGCCGTGAGCCCATTTTTTGGTCTCAGTTAATTATAATTTATATTTGTTTATATAAATGAACGAACGAACGAACGAACGAACGAACGAACGAACGAACAAGTGAATAACTGCATCTGAATATTGTAACATAGAATGGTATAACATCAGTCCTTTATGATGTGTATTTTGTTGGACTGTATTAGGACACTGATGATGAAGAACGACATGCAACTGATGTCTCAATCCCAAAAACATGTTCCAAACTAAAGCCATCCATCTTGATGTTGTCAAACAAAAGATACAAATGTACGTATTATGGAAATCAATTATTCAGTTATTCAAACAATGACTTTCAATCTGTGATACGATTGCTTTCAATTTAAACACAATCTACACACCAGACAAATATTCATAGTTTTTAGTAAATGGATGTAAATGTACATACATGTACACTGTACATGCCATTTCACTCTGGTCTGCAGTGAACCATTTGATTGGCCTATCAGATGACCTCTTTAGTCATTTACTGATGTGGCTATTGTTCACAGTTGCTTTTATATATAAAAAAAAAAAATGCCAGTGTTCCATTTGTAAAATAAATACACGGTAGAGAATCCAAATATAAAATAAACTTGTTTGATGTGAAAATTTACAAAACAAAAATATTTGAAAATTTACTTGATTAAACAGATGCATAATTGAAGTCACACATCTTTTTGGACATCAGCCTCATTTTGACCCATATAGACTTGTTTATCAAAAACCCAAGATGGCCGCTATTACCTCTGATTTGGAATACATTTTCTAGGTTTTTTTTTCAATTAAAAATGACACTAACTGGTGAAATAATCTACACGTGAGACAAATATTCAACGTTTTTAAGTAAGTTTATGTAGTATTTATATGCCATGCCAGTATGTATTCTGTTTTTAAAATAAATAAATAAGTGATTTCTAAATTTGCTTATTTAAACAATTTGAGTCACTTTGCAAGTTCAACATTAATATTCGGTTTGTTTTCAGGTCCATTAACAATAGTGAAAAATAAAGAACCAGTTAAATTTACATATAAACACAAAAATACTCTCTTGTAAACTGTGTAATGTATTAAATAAAATTACAGAGTTTACAGGTACTGTCATTTATAAGTCCCGTACAACGGTGATAACTGACAAATGATCAAAATAATTATTATCTAAAACCTTACCTGGTATAAAGTATGTACTGTACATGTATCATCTTGACGTGTCTTGATCTTAGGTTTTAATCATTTCATCAAAACCATGAACATGTAATATTATGAATTTTTTATATGTATAGTTTTATAATATACTGTATTTCTTGAAAAACTACATGGTTGATATCAATGAACATGAATGTGGATGTTACCAAATTCCTATGTGTACCTTTAATAGGTTTCACTACAGTTTCAATACATTATTCATCCAAATCTGGGTATCTTAAGCCCTCAGTTCGGCGTGCGACTTGACTTGAGACTATTTATGCCTCGTGCTCTGTGCACACAAATTATGTGTATGAAAAGGCCGTGCGCGCGAAATGGGCAGTACATAACACATGTAGGAACTATTGCTTCAGAATATTTTTTTTCACTTAAACTTCTGGTTTCGACCCCGAAGGAGAGGTCAAATTAGGGTCATGTCTGTGAACGAAATGTGACATAATTCAAGATATTTAAGATGACGCAAAGATTGTGAATATATCTTCTGTGGTTCATGAGATGATTTTTGAAATATTAAACTTTGATTCGATATCTGATGACCTCACCATGACGTCACAACTTAGGATACAACTACATGTTAAGGTCTAAGTATGTGTTAAGTTTGAAGGTGCTGTGAACTTTGCAGCCATTGTTAGCTAAGTCTCACTGAGAAGAAGAAGAAGATGGGGAAGAAAAAGTTTTAAAAAAAGTAAAAAAAAACCAAAAAATAACAAGAGGTGTTCGCGCTGTAGCTCGAACACCTAATTATCGACTAAAATGTTGTACATGTACATGCAAGTATGTGTTTATTATCGCTCGCGAAAGCACGACGAAAATGCACCCTTAGGTTGTCTGGTTTATGTTGATCATTATATCTGTTCATCAAACCAGCAATGTTTGGGATAGGATGGTGGTTTCATGCACACAGTGTAATGTGGAGGAGATCGTCGTGTATTGTGGAGGACATCGTCGTGGGCTGCCGGTGAAGAAACATTCTCATCAATGTCGTCGTCGGCCTGTCAAGCTTCTTGTGCAACTCAGAAAAGCCAACGAACAATATCCATCTCTTCGTCTGATTTTAGATATAAAAATCTTACGATTGATGTTGGGTCGCCTCAGGAAGAATAATCTGAATCGACGTTGGGCACTATTTCCTCTAAAATAATCTTAGAACTGTCGAATTCTTTCATATTTAACGAGCGCGTCTAAACAAAATGGGTCTCACTTTGTCAAAAATGTAAATAACGCACAAATTTGCGTGCGTGTAGGGGTGATTGTACCAGACCTAGTACCAGACCTAGTCAGTGGGATCGTCTCCTAACTATGACGTCACATGGAAGCATCGGCTTGGGCGTCGTGACCTTTGTTTTTCAAAATCGTGAAAACAGGGCTTCAAAAAAGATACTAATTTTAAAGGTTTTCAAAAATATTAAATCATTATCATGGATATATAAGCTACCGAATACCGTAGGTAGGTTAAATTCAAACTTCACGTTCTAACCGGACTTTGATAATATTATATTATTTGTACTTTTATCAATATTATATGTTCTACATGTTCTTTTATCAATATTATATGAATGTTGTTGTGTGACTGCTTTTCATTAAATTAAAAAATATTATATATATATAACCGCCACATGAATGCGTACGCGATAAGTACCATGTACATACACGATAACTATCATGTACACACATGATAGTTACACGTCTGTCTGTGTAAATGTACTGTTTTTAAACTATACGTAATATAGCCTACTATATACTTTAAGATAAATTGCTGGTATTTATGTAAAAAACATCTTTTAGCCATATTGTTATTTTTAAAGGAAACATTGGGAGAAACTCATCAAGTCATCACTGTTTTGTGAATGAAATTAAATAATGTTTAATATGGAAAGAAGTTACCAGCACTCTTTTCTGACTACACACCTGAATACGCCCACGGGGTTGATTGTACTGTATGGTCACTTTTACGACGTCGTAAAACAAACATATTTCAAAATACAAACGTCATGTAACATTTAGCTATTTAAGATGCTGCTCGTCCTTCATGCGCCACACTTTTTGTTGAACAATCGACGACAACACGGAGGCAACCGCAAAACAGTGACATCCAGCAGACTAAACATCACATATTATTGTTAAACACACACTGCTTATTTCCTGCCTGATTTTCAAGTCCACGGGCGTAGCAATCCAACATGAAGTCAGCCACACTTAGAATCTTCTGTGTCTTGATGGCCGTATGCCTAATAACAGCGGCATCAATTGGAGAATTAAAAGACCCGAAGCGAGAGGTAAGCCCACCAAACTGGTCTAATTTGCACGCCAGTTTCGACAATGTTTCTGTAATTATATTCAAGGAAATACTCGGGCCTATTGTGTTTAAAATAACTTACCCAACATCATGAAAGATACGCATTATAGAACAGGACGAGTAAGCTATAATGTGGCGCGCGGGTCGATAAATTAAGGCCCAAAAATATGGGGTGTCCTTTGTCAAAAATTGTAGCCCATTTTAAGCATGGTTTTGCCATGGGTTAACCCAACTAATGGATTTGTGTCGATGGCTGTTTTTATGGTTTACAGACCATTAGAATCACATTTTGCGACACCTTTATGGTAAAAGCCATGAAAAACTACTGGCGTGAAATTTCTTGGTTTATATAAAATGAAACTGAACCATTGCGTGTAATTTCATATAAATAACTGTACACTCTTCTACGGTTTATAAATAATTGAAAATGAAATGAAAATGAAATGAAAATCAAACTGCGTGCATTTTCATGGTTTATAAATAATGAAAATTACACTATTGTACACTTTTCTATGGTTTATAAATAATGAAAATTAGACTATTGTACACTTTTCTATGGTTTATAAATAATTGAAAACGAACCTTGCATGCAATTTCGTGGTTTATAGATTATGAAAATGACACGATAGCACTCTTTTCTACGGTTTGTAAATAATGAAAATCAAACATTGCGTGAATTTTCATGGTTTATAAATAATGAAAATTACACGATTGTACACTTTTCTATGAGTTATAAACAATTGAAAACAAACATTACGTGCAATTTCGTGGTTTATAGATAATGAAAATTACACGATTGCACTCTTTTCTGTGGTTTATAAATAATGAAAATCAAACATTGCGTGAATTTTCAAGGTTTATAAATGAAAAAAAATACACGATTGTACACTTTTTTATGGGTTATAAATAATTGAAAGCGAACATTGCGTGTGATTTCATCATCAAACATTAAAACAATTAACGTTAAAACGATGGTCGAGAGGTTTAGTGCATCGGATTTGTATTCTGATGGCTGAGTCGTCAGAATGTGGGTTCGAATCCTGGCCGCGACCGTGGTGCTTGTGTCCTCGAGCAAGACACTTTACCATAATTGCTTCCCTCCACCCAGGAGTAAATGGGTACCTGTGAGGGCAGAGTTGGTTGTTGTGTTTGATTAGCCCATATGCGCTGAAATGGCAGCAATTGAGCTGTATACTCCCCAGGGAGCTGAGATGGTTTCAGGAATGATTTATGCGCCTGATGAGCAGGGGTAATAATGTACAGCACTGTGATACCTCGTGTAAGAGCTCTTTAAAAATGCCTCCATTGAAATGCCTCCATTATTAAACAATTTGTGCCCCCTTTTATGTTCGTTTTGCTAATTTTTGTGTTCAAGAATTATGAACAACATCCAACCCATGAAACAGGCAGAAACAAAGATGAATCTTCATCTCAATATACACCCATCACAACTTCTAAGTTCCCCCTAATATTTTTTTTAGAATATCTCAACAAGTATTGCATGAATTTTAAAAATTGCATTGCTTCAATGGCATGTTACACATGTAGTTTTCTGTAAGAACTCAGTTATGGAGAATAATGGAGGACCAATTCCATATTAAACTCTTGCTCTACCCTTCTAAAACAATGGACATGCATGTTGCATGTTACTCTTTTGGAATATTCTTTTCTTATTGTAGAGCAGCCATCAAAATACCATTGTCATTATGGCTGATGCATGAGTTCTTACAGAAAAACTACATGTGTAACATGCCATCGAAGCAATGCTTTGTACTGCAACCTTTTTTCAGCTGAATTTTCATTCAAATCACTGTCAATTGTGCATGCATGATTGAATTTCAACCATTTCATTATGAGCTGTGTAGAACATGTCATTCTGTCATTTGCTTTTTGAATTTTTTAAATTCACGCAATACTTGTTGAGATATTCTAAAAAAATATTAGGGGGAACTTAGAAGTTGTGATGGGTGTATATGCCACTATCTTATTCAGACATAACATGATGCAAATTCCTACTTCACAACGTCAGAATGTTTTTTCTGGTCTTATACTCTACTCTCACTTTTCAAAAATTTTACCCCTAAGCTTAATCGCATCTTTGCAAGCTTCGGTGTTCCAGATATTGTCCGCACAGACAATGGCCCTCCATTTAACGGCCAAGAATTTGCAAACTTCGCGAAATACCTTGGCTTCGTACATCGCAAAGTAACTCCACGCTGGCCTCAAGCCAATGGAGAGGTCGAACGATTTATGAAAACGTTGAAAAAGGCATACCGCACATCGTTCACTGAGGCTAAACTGTGGAAGCAGGAGTTATTATACAAATTCCTCCGTAACTATCGTGCCACTCCCCACTGCACAACTGGCACTCCCCACGCCACACTACTCTTCGGACGACCAGTCCAAACACGCTTACCTGAACCAGTACTCAGTCAGCAGCCACAGCATGATGCTAATCTTCGCGAACGCGACCAGAACAAAAAGCACAAAATGAAAACTTATGCTGACAACCATCGTTCCACTAGAGTCAAAACCATCGATGTTGGTGACAAAGTTCTTGTTCGCCGACATGGATACATTCCAAAAAATGTACCACCATACATTCCACACCCATACACGGTGATTCGCAAGCGTGGATCCCTTGTCACTGTTGAAAGGAATTCGCACACCATCACACGCAACTCTTCGTACTTTAAGAAGTACACAGGACCCCCTCCGCTACAATCTACCAATGATGCTGATGACAGTGACATGACCACTCCCTCTCAACATGCCACCAGCACAACCAGGCTAACTACTCCGTCGCAATCCCATTCGCATTCGTCAACCACCAGCATACCTACGTGACTTTGTTTCATGAACTCAAGTTGACAGAGGGTGAACTCTGTCCATCAAACAATGGACACTCTAAACATGAATACTTGAACACTGAATACTTAAAAAAAATTTTTTTTTAAATCTGTTTATTTTGTATAACAAAAGTGTTATAGAACTCACAGAAAGAAAAGAACAGGAAAGATGCTTCTTTGGTATAACAAAAGTGTTGTTTTATCACTAAACATTTTTTTTTCAGCAAACAAATAATTTGTTTCTTATTAAGTCCATAATTTTTTTTTCTCATTCAAAGCCTGAGGAGGAGAAAGTTATCAAGAAATTAAACTATCCTTTTGTTTTAGTTTGAAATTATTTACCTAAACAAATATGTAGATTGAGAAATAAACAATCAAAATTTTGATTGAAAGATTTCAAATCGTTTCATGCCTTTTCTAAATTTTGGAATGTTACCTTGTTAAAGAATTTGATGTGTTAACTTCTCTTACAAGTTTCTGAACTGTTGACTTTCACAACTTAACTAAATTAGTATACACTCTTCATGTAAAATCACTTGATGTATTGACTAAACAGGCCCTTACTTAGCAAGGTGGAAAGGGTTGTAGTATTGTTACATTAGGCTCTCCATACAGGCACTCTGAGGTGCATGACACATGCGCACTAAACGTTGTTAGTTATTAAAAGTGAACCCACACATGTAACGTGCATACTTCCTGACCTGCTTCTGAACTTTGACCTCTACTGGGCCTTGATCCCATGTGCTAGGGGCCGCAACAAAGAGGCGGTGCGCCTGTCAAACTTCCTCATCGTCAGTTTCAAATTTGTCATTTACAATTTTTACCGTACTCATAATTCGATGACATCCTCTACTTAGTACCACTCATCGAATCAAAAACAAAATCATTTTTGAATATAACTATTTTAAGCTTGTCAGTAAAGATGATGAATTTCTTAAAAACTGGTCTATAAATAATACTATGTTACGTTCACCATCATTAATGACAAGCTGACATGGCTGATTTAAACCCGGTTATTATGTTGTTTTGTTTCCTGCTTTACTGACCCCTCTCGGTCCCCCTCTCGGTCCCCCGTCCTCTCGTCCCCATTTTGTCTTTGGGAGCCGCTGGAGTGGGATTTAAGGCCCACACCAGTAACGTCAGTTGTCTCCCCACCCCAGGGGTACCTCGGTGGGGTCGGCTCGCGCCATAAACTGTGTTGCCGCACCCTCCGCACAGGAACCCCTTTCCATTTTTCATTTATCCCCTTTTCGTAGATTTTTTTTCATAATTGTTTTATGATTTTTGTATAAATTGCTTTAAGCATAAATCTCTACCAACCTTTCATCAAAATGTGTATCTCTATTTCAATTTTTGTACTGTTTATGGTTTCTTTTGTCAATAACATGAACCGAATGTTTGTTTCAGGCAAAATGTCAACCTAAGAACACAGGAAAAATCGAGAGTTTGTGTGTGTTGGTCTGTGTGAGAACCGTCCGTTCTGTGTGGGAAATTTTCGTTAGAATAAAATCTAAAGGAATTTGGGGCTATACCTATTATTCAGTACAGGGGTGGTTATTCTGTCGTGTGCTCATCACAGAAATAGTACTACACAATATAGTTACACTTTTGATTTAAGCCTAAACTCGTTTTATTTACAAATCATAATTGTTTTATCTCATATAACAGTAAATCATGAGTAAATTATATGTTAATGTTTTAGAGCATGGAGATCAGAGGTAGTGTCTTTTGAGTTGTGGCAAAAGCCACTAATTACGATTACACAGTATGACGATTTAAAATCGAACATTATTTTATCACTATATAAAATGGCACAAGCAGACAAGAACAGTACTGTCTGTGTCGTATGTTCAAAATATATATTACCACTTTTTCCAATCAATGTAGTACAATTTCAGATGCTCAATTAAGACTATATTTTATTATTAAAAATGAAAAAGTGTGGCCAGGCGGAATGATAGAACTCACTGAACAACCATTAGTATACACTGCACCCATCCTCCCCATTCATTTATGCTTTAACTCCCCCTAAAACAAAATGCTCTTGACCCTGACACTGTGGACCACACACGGCACAATTACCAAGGTTGATTTTGACCGATCTTGAAACATAGTTGAGAACATTTCTTCGATATTTTCTATCCCAAATATACCACAAAAGAACGAGTATTTTAACATGCTTGAAATCTGTACAATATTATCTTTTACAACTATGTTGATAATTGGTCATATAAATGAAATCTCTACCATGAAAACTTAGCTTCTGAAATAGGAGGAACTTGGTCTCAGTTGTCGTCTTGAAATGCAAATTGGCGAAGTTTAGCAATAAAGAATATACCCTTGAAACAGAACTCTCCGATTGGAATGCAAATTTGACACAACAGCAAAGTTTATCCAATCAAAACAATTGTTAGAATCATGATAAGGAGGAGGAATGATGCTGTCAGCATTCCGGAAAGAACTTTTTATAGACCGTCGTATAGTTCGTGAGTTACAATGACAACATGTCAAACGCAAGGCAAAATTTCTGGACAAAAAACAGCCGTTACACACAAAAATACACCAAATTCAAAATTTTCAACCAGTTTGACACAACCAAACTTCCACCCTATATTTTGTAAATATGAATAGCGTTAGCTGAAAGATTGAACTTTGTGTCATCCGGAAAAGAACTTTTTGAAAGATCAAGCCGTTTTGGAGAGTTAAGTGGCCTCAAATATTAAAAACACCCCCTTTTTGGCGACTTTTCAAGGATTTTAGCTCTGTTTACAGCCCGTGCGCTTAACTTGACACAACAAATTCATATGTCAATTTTTGTACTGTTTATGGTTTCTTTTGTCAGTAACATGAACCGAATGTTTGTCTTTTCTGTTAATACCGAAAAAATGATTTCAGGATCTCCCTGTGGTTAATATTCCTATATGACATAATTTCTCTCTCTCTCTCTCTCTCTCTCTCTCTCTCTCCCCCCAGGACAAAGTCGACACAGAGACATCTAAACGTGGTCGTAAAATCTGCCCTGATCAGTTCATGGACGTTTTGTCATTGAACTATTCCTATTGCATTAAAAAGGCGTGAAGGCAACGAACAACACACAGAAGTTGACATCTTATAAATATGAAGGGCGAAATATCACTCTGCTGTTAGCGTGTGCGCAACTGTGGTTTTAGTTGTTCGGATACAAGTTGGTTTATCGTATTGCAAATTTTACTTTGCACATTTATTGATGACTTAAAATGCATCACTTTCTGAGACGAATTCTTTCTAATACAGTTTACTGGTATGCAATAAATAAGCTGTTTCAAACTGCTTACCTATACATAAAGGACATGTAGTATAAATGCAAAATAATGGTTATTAGCATTACGTTTTGAACCTAGCAGGTTCTTTCTCAAAGGCTAAATGGACAGAAAACATTTCTTGATCAGTCACTTGATCAGTCTGACACACAACAAATTATCGGACACCTGCTGACCCTGTTCTAACCCAATACACTTTTAAACAGTTAAAACTGATCTCAAACGAGGCTTTGGGCGTTATTCGTTTTCAAGCATCCTATACTTCAGATTTTCAGGTGAAAGTTAACACTGTGTCCTACTGCATCAAGAATGATATCATTTGACAGATTTCATTTAATGCTAAATAATTCACTTTATTTGGGGCAAATTGGAGTTAGTGTCAGCTGAAATAAAAAAGTGTTAAAATTAATAATTTGTTTTGCCTTAAGCACTGGGGAGTAGGAAGGGCAGCGGCACCGTTTATCATACAATTTTAATAAATGCTGTGTATCTGCTCTATTTCTTTATGGATTTGCACAAACATAAGAAGAATGACACTAGGTCTATGGAATAATATGATATTTAACTGGTGAACGAAAACCGTTGCGATAGAAACATGACATATTATGAATAAGTATAATAAATTTAAAGAACAGAAACAATGTAATTTGTGTAATTTGGTGTTTTTTGCAAAATGGGTACAACTTTATACATATTTTATTAACCTATATATTTCAACATGGTATCTCTGAAGAAGTTATGCATACATAATTATGCTGTTGCTATGGAAATAACAATAATAGCAACCACAACTTTGGTAATATTTTGGTATTTTATATCAAATACAGGAACTTCAGTTATAGAGTGATCTGTTATAATATGATGAATCATTTTGCATGGATAATGCATTACAAATAGCCTTGTTACCATGGAAACATAAATATTTTAACAAAATAACTTGAGTTACATGTTTACCAAGCCATGATTGGAGTTGAGTTTTCAACCGTCTGAGAGTGATAAATTTGGATGTTGCCTGTACATTAAGTGTTTGAAACACACTGGACATGATCCCCATTAATCGGGTTTTCATGGAAACAACTCATAATTACTTCAGCCCCTTGAAAATAAAAAAAACCATACAATTTAATTAATTAAAACAAAAATCATAATTGTCCCAATCCCCTGAAAAAGTACGGATCAACATTCAACTCATTGTCATTTAAAATTTTAATGTAAACAAACAATGACTACTGACTATCATTAGGGCAATATTTTATTTAAAAATTATTATTTACTCACAATTCCAGTTATTAATGTATTTTCCAGTAAAATTAATAATTATTTGAGGTGATTTTGTTTCTGATGCACTTTTATTTTTTAACAAAAAGGAACCTTTTTTGAATGTCAATATAACCAGAATTATTACCCCGTTATAAAAAAAAACATAAAATGTTACACAAACAGTGAAGTATCTACCCCTGAAAATAAAGAGAAACTTATCTTACCTGATGTTGAACATAACTAGAAACAGGGCCAATAATTAGGAGCCAAACGGAAGAAATATTGATTTATTGTACTGGGGAAAAATCGATTGAAGTATACGTTTTGGTGCCGTTTTGGTAATTCTTGGTCGATGTTTTCTTTTGACCCCTAAAAAGCATATTTTGTCTTCTCAGATGGTACCATTTTTATAACGGTACGGCAATGTTAACCCGAGTGTGGCTATATTTAGGTTGATCCATCTAAAAAGTGGGGTCATCGTTCCAGCAAAAACTCGATTTTCCCTAAAATTTTCAATATTTTCCCTATATTTTCAAAGTATCGCTTGTAATGAACTGAAACAAATATGAAACAAATTTGAAACAATATATCACACAATAATTATTTCGATATTTATTGCTTTTATTCTTGTGATTAAAATGAATTCGTAGTGCTTCTACAGCGCAAATTGTAAACATAAATGTCACTAAAAAGCCATCCAATAGTGAAAGGTCTGTCATCCTGAATATGATTGCATGACGCATCGGACCGAAAACATGGCTATTTAGGTCACTGGTATTCATGCATATTCTAACCCGAACGTGTGGGCACGGAGAAGCTAATACTCATGTTGTGTACATTTCTGTGACCTGCACCTCTGGATCTGACACTTTGATGATTCTCTGTCTCGAGTTTATTATTTTTATATCCACTCATCAGACTTGTATTCGAGTCCTCAAACCTCGAGTCCAAGTCCGAGTCCGAGTCCCCAGTGTCGAGTCCGAGTCCCAAGTCATGTGGGTCGAGTCCGAGTCATGAAGGTCGAGTCACGAAAAGAGAAAACCTTATACAAATATCAAGGTTCATAGTTAAGTGAAAAAATACTCGACATATAGGCTAGTATCTTATTAATTTTACTGAAATTTTGCTAAACCAAAGATTGAATGATTCATTGTAATCGATTTCTTTGAGACGCACTTTGTTTGCATTCGGCCGCTTAAAGCGATTCCGATCGCATTACTACAAACAAAGAGAAAGAACACTATATTATGCTACAACGGAATAGGATGCACGGTATCAATTTTATAAAACTGTTCGACTTGTTTAAATTGTTACAAAAAATTCTTTATATTCTTTAAAATAGTGAATATTGGGCATTTTGCCGTCGAGTCCGAGTCACATAGGGAATAATGTCGTATCCAAACGCCACTTTTTCTCATTAAATATAACCAATAATGTAATCTTACCTACCCAGTAAGATGGAGAACATATAGATGATGACGATCATATACTTCAAATTATTCTTAGGATATTTATTTCATGAAAAATCAGGCATTTTTGGTATACGATGACTTCCTCAGTCATGTCAGTCTGATCTTGTCAACTCCCCCGTTAGTGACTAACACGGTCATTGTACAACTATAATAGGATTCTTCTATTTTCTGAAAGGGAGGATTTTTTAGAAGGGAAATAAAGTCCGAAAACCATCATAAAAGTGGATTTTAAAGATAGTTTTCGCTTTCTGTACCCCAAAAAATTGATAGAATCCTTTTTTAACTGGTTAGTGGTTGCAAAAAAATTCCAAAAAACCGCTTAAAAGTGCCGGTTGGATACGACATTCTTTCCGTCACGAACATCGAGTCCGAATCACAAGTCCGAGTCCGAAATGTCGAGTCTGAGTCCGTTTCCAAGTCCGAGTTATTGATTTTGAAGCAGAACTAGGACCATGTACCAGAAACTGGAGACTTTTTTTGTTTGGCCGTAACAAAATGGTGAACAAATTGAAACATAAAAGCCTAACAATCCTTTCATGGACAATGCAGTTCCAATCCCACTGTTGCAAAGTACAAATATTTTACAGACATACATAATATCAAGACTAGGGAAGGTAACTTTACCTTTATGTGCGGTCGGGCATTCGTCAAAAACTCCACCTCAACTTTCAAATTAGAGACGTCAGCACCCTACCGACTGGGAACATCATTTAACCTGGTCAGCCTAGCCGCCCAGCCAAGCTCAGTATCGGTGGGTACACTGGGCATCTTGTACCCGTAGGAGCTTTGGTTAGATTCATTGGTTTCAAGAAGCAGCCGCGCGGCGTTCTTCACATTATGGTTTTTAAGATAGAGAGGGCGCCACGATGAAACCGTTGGCTAGTCTTCGCTGGTTCTGTTTATTACCCATTACTACATCGCACAAATTGGTACCCCGACAAACAAGGTATCGATACTATGCTAAGTGACATCCATAATACTTTTCGGTAATTCAGAACTGATTTATTATAGCACACTACACATACGAAAATATTCGGTATGCTGGGTACCGATTTTGATTTTTACGATCGTTATACGTGATTTTACCTGAATGCTCATAAAAATGGTACTTTAATTATCAAGGGCTGTTTTTTTCGTTAGGGATAGGGCAGGGATAATGGGAATCGTGGTGGGAGGGGACAGATGGTAGAGATAGGGCAGGAATAAAGGGAATTGTGGTGGGAGGGGACAGATGGTAGGGACAGGGCAGGGATAATGGGAATCGTGGTGGGAGCGGACAGATGGTAGAGATAAGGTAGGGATAAAGGGGATCGTGGTGGGAGGGGACAGATGGTAGGGGACAGATGGTAGGGATAGGGCAGGGATAATGGGAATCATGGTGGGAGGAGACAGATGGTAGAGATAAGGTTGGGATGAAGGGAATCATGGTGGGAGGGGACAGATGGTAGAGATAAGGTAGGGATGAAGGGAATCGTGGTGGGAGGGGACAGATGGTAGAGATAATGCAGGGATAAAGGGAATCGCGGTGGGAGGGGACACATGGTAGGGATAGGGCAGGGATTAAGGGAATCGCGGTGGGAGGGGACAGATGATAGGGATAGGGCAGGGATAATGGGAATCGTGGTGGGAGGGGACAGATGGTAGAGATAGGGCAGGGATAAAGCGAATCGTGGTGGGAGGGAACAGATAGTAGGGATGGGGCAGGGATAATGGGAATCGTGGTGGGAGGGGACAGATGGTAGAGATAAGGTAGGGATAACGAGAATCGTGGTGGGAGGGGACAGATGGTAGGGATAGGGCAGGGATAATGGGAATCGTGGTGGGAGGGGACAGATGGTAGAGATAGGGCAGGGATAAAGGGAATTGTGGTGGGAGGGGACAGATGGTAGGGACAGGGCAGGGATAATGGGAATCGTGGTGGGAGCGGACAGATGGTAGAGATAAGGTAGGGATAAAGGGGATCGTGGTGGGAGGGGACAGATGGTAGAGATAAGGTAGGGATAAAGGGAATCGTGGTGGGAGGGGACAGATGGTAGAGATAAGGTAGGAATAAAGGGAATCGTGGTGGGAGGGGACAGATGGTAGAGATAAGGTAGGAATAAAGGGAATCGTGGTGGGAGGGGACAGATGGTAGAGATAAGGTAGGGATACAGGGAATCGTGGTTGGAAGGGACAGATGGTAGGGATGGGGCAGGGATAAAGGGAATCGTGGTGGGAGGGGACAGATGGTAGGGGACAGATGGTAGGGATAGGGCAGGGATAATGGGAATCGTTGTGGGAGGGGACAGATGGTAGAGATAGGGCAGAGATAAAGGGAATCGTGGTGGGAGGGGACAGATGGTAGGGATAGGGCAGGGATAAAGGGAATCGCGGTGGGAGGGGACAGATGGTAGGGATAGGGTAGGGATAAAGGGAATCGTGGTGGGAGGGGACATATGGTAGGGATAGGGTAGGGATAAAGGGAATCGCGGTGGGAGGGGACAGATGGTAGGGATAGGGTAGGGATAAAGGGAATCGTGGTGGGAGGGGACAGATGGTAGGGATAGGGCAGGGATAAAGGGAATCGCGGTGGGAGGGGACAGATGGTAGAGATAAGGTAGGGATAACGGGAATCGTGGTGGGAGGGGACAGATGGTCGGAGATAAGGTAGGGATACAGGGAATTGTGGTTGGAAGGGACAGATGGTAGGGATAGGGCAGGGATAATGGGAATCGTGGTGGGAGGGGACAGATGGTAGAGATAAGGTAGGAATAAAGGGAATCGTGGTGGGAGGGGACAGATGGTAGAGATAAGGTAGGGATAAAGGGAATCGTGGTGGGAGGGGACAGATGGTAGAGATAAGGTAGGAATAAAGGGAATCGTGGTGGGAGGGGACAGATGGTAGGGATAGGGCATGGATAAAGGGAACTTCCTTGTGTGAGGGGACAGATGGTAGGGATAGGGCAGGGATGAAGGGAATCGTGGTGGGAGGGGACAGATGATAGAGATAGGGCAGGGATAAAGGGAATCGTGGTGGGAGGGGACAGATGATAGAGATAGGGCAGGGATAAAGGGAATCGTGGTGGGAGGGGACAATTTTGGCTGCAATTGGACATCGTTTCATAGCAAAAAAAAGAAAATTAAAAATGCCGATGCGCGGGTTTGAGGCGACGCGCACTTAGACCAGAAACCGGAGACCAGAAACCGGAGACTTTTTTGGCCTTAAAGCAGGCTAATCAAAACGTAGAGAAGGCCCCGTGAAGTCCACATGGTTCTCCCTGAACCACTTTCTCACTTGTTGAGATACGAGTTGTGCGATAAGGTTCTTTCCAGAACCTGTACCTCAGCTTCGCGATAGTTGAGATAAACACATGGTTGTTGGGTCCGTAGAAGTGGTCGCCGAAGGATCTTCTATATCCCCTACATATCCCCTACATCCTCCATCCCCTGTGCTTGTTAACAACTGATTCAGTTCAGTGAGCACACACTCCTCTCCCCCACCCCTAGGATCCTCCAGCATCCAGTCATCGCGACTTGAATTCCATCCCCCCTTTTTGGCAAGAGATAATAATGTTCACTTATAACAAAACACGAATTCACAGTCCAATGTTTTACTCAGTGTAATTGGGCTGCGGGGGAATTATACCACTGTGTCATTGCAAGGGCAGATTCTTGGTGTTGAGAAAGGGGCCCCTTGGGGGGAGGCACACAGCCAATTTACGAATTACACGCACGGTGATAAATTAGGGGATACATGCCCTCCTTTGCCCCCATGTGTCATCGTCACAAGAAATAATTTCGGTGATTGTTCGCCCATTCTATTAATTCGTTTAAATGTACATAAGCCAGGCCCTACTCTTTTAATAGAAAAGAGTAAAAGCCACTCTTTTAAAGAGTTATATGGCGGACAAGTCTTTTTGGAGTGAAACCCACTCTGATTCGATTCAAAAATACAGTAAAATGCTACCAATTCACTCTTTATACACTACTAATTTTACTCTTTACCCACTCCAAAAAGACTTGTCTGCCATATAGCTCTTCGAAAGAGTGGTTTTCTCTCTCTTACATTCAGAGAGTAGCTTGTTACATATATGGGTAATTCCATTGTTACTCAATTTTCGAGGTATTGGGCCCACTTTTAATGCCATTATTTCCTTACATATATATTTCACTCATCAGTTTTTCACAGAAATTGCATAATACTAGACCTTATAATTTTACAAATGTGTTATATGTATGCTATATAAGAGAAAGATGCTGGTTACTCACCTTACACTTTTTCCTCTTAGGCCTATATGACAAATTTCTGAAATTATTATTTTGTGCTGAGTAAGGTCTGGGTATAATGCAACTACTGTGAAAAAAACTGATGAGTCAAACCTTATGTGTAGTAAAGTACATTTACAGGTCAAAATGAGTCGACTGTTTTTGACTGGTAAAAGCATTGTCTGGTATTGTGGAGGGTGATCAAAATGACAATAAATACCAGTCAAAAATTCCCCTGTGTGCACATATATTTGGGTCTAAACAGGCAGTTGACCGATTTTGACCTCTATAGCTACTTGCCACTAAAGTACAGGTATAGTAGTAGGGGTAAGAGTGGGCCCAAAACCTCAAAAATGTAACGTGAGTAACCATGGGATCGCCCAATATAGTCTAACTTTTATGGCACAGTTGAGAATTTTTTTTCCAAAATGTCCCCTTTTTTCTCAAACAATACCAAATTTGTGGTGACGTTTTAAAATGATTAATAAACAAACAAATATAATTTTAAAATCAAAAGGTTTCCAACCTAGAACGCTTCTCAAATGGGATGCGAGAGACAACCAGGGTCAGCCCCCACCCCCACAGACACACCTCTGAAAACATTTTATGACAATGCCATGTCTTACAACTTACCTTCCACGTCTGGATAAGAACAGGGTAATGTGAATTGTGTTCATTAAGGCATACTTCTGGTTTAATACAATGATTAACCTGGCGATGTCACCTCCGTGTACCTTTTGTCCAATTACGTAATGTTTGTTATTAGATTATTCTAATGATGGCTCTCAGTACAAGGACGAACAGGTGATATCGCCTCCCCGTACCTTTATGTAATCTTTGTTGGTGGATTATTGTAACGCTACAAAGCTCAAATGCGTACACCCTGTCATCGACCGGTATGAGTCTAAACAATGACTTCGATATAAATTGGCCATCTTGGGACAGAAATCTTAAAACCAGGGAGTAAACTTGTTGTCTTAACCATCTTTCCCCGGACATCTGGGTTGCAAGTATTGTATTATTAATTTATTTTGTTGACATTTGCGGATTCTTATTTTTTTTTTAAAGGTCAAAGGTGAATGTTAGATTTACTATTCAATTACCAAACCAGAACGCAAATTCATCATACTATTGGAGGTTCCTGGGCGAGGGCGAAGGGGAAAGAATCACTTATCTCTATACTAACTGGATAAGAGATGGGCGCTGATTGGCCTATAAAAAGTTGAAATAACTGGCCACCAGTTGGTCCCCCAAAAGGTCAAGAGTAAAATGTCATGTTAGCATACAGACAATAACAACAACTGTTCAGCAGCACTCGGCATTGTTGTCGGTCGGTTAGCAGTAAACCTGTCCGGCCGTCACGCATGCGCCTTCTTTCTTGGGGGAACAAAGATGGCGAACAACGAGCTTCAGCCAATCAGGGCGATTTCCTATCCAGTTAGTATAGAGATCAGTGGGAAGGACCCCTTTTTATCGCCCTACATATATATTTACCATACATTATATTGTTTGTTCTTCTAGCCCTAACAACAGGATGTAAATTGGACTTGTTTTTGTTATATTTTGTATAATTATTAATTTTTTGCTCTATGCACAAACAGCGAAATGGATGTAATGGGGACCACTTGCACTGGCATGGTTGTACACTGCAAAATAAACGCGTTTATAGGAATGCGTTTAAATGCTACTTGAACGGCCATCCTCTATACATGTCACACAGCTAAACGTGCTTAGCTTTTTGACACCTGTTCATATGTTTTTTGGCATTGAAACACATATCACAGAAAAGCACAATCTAAACATGTTTTAGGTTAAACATGTGAACAACAGTGAGTACAAGCGAAGTGCTTATAGAAATGTGTTTACATTCTAAATACCATTTTTACAGTGTATTATTAAACATTTTGATAGCATCTTGACTAATCCTCCCCCAAACGAACTTTTAACCGGATAACGCTCGCACCTGCTAGGTGTGCAGTGTGTGCTACTGTTATTGTGCTGAATATACCAGTACACTGTAAGAAATATTGGGCAAACACGGTTGATATGTTGCCCAACACTGGTCAACATATCAAGAGGTAACACAGTTGGTTTACCATTGCCCAATGTTGGATAACTTTTTGCCAAATTATGTGAACAGTTGTGGTAAATACTGACCAATTCTGGGAGAAATAACCTTACCCAACCCCATGTTGCCCAACGTTTTTACAGTATACTAAATTATGCTTACGTCGTCCCCCATGTATCCGCTAACTATGTGTCAGGGTGTACCAGGGTCACACGAGATAAAGTGATTGTCCAAGCCCACAGATAAGTCACAAACACAATCAATAAACACTATTGTGAACTGTAGCTGTTGAAGCTTGACACTCTTTAATCAGGGGGCGGATCCAATGTCGCAGGAAAGGGGGTGAGGGAACAGCCCCCAACATTTGGAAATAGATGGTAAATTTTACCCCTTTGACCCCTGGATCTGCCATTGCTTTAACCCTCTATATGAGCAACATGGTATTGGGTAAGGTTATTTCTCCCAGAATCAAAGGGGTCAAAGGGGTTAAAATTTACCATATATTTCCAAATGTTGGGGGGGGGGCCTGTTCCCTCACCCCCTTTCCTGCGACACTGGATCCGCCCCTGATTAAAGAGTGTCAAGCTTCAACAGCTACAGTTCACAATAGTGTTTATTGATTGTGTTTGTGACTTATCTGTGGGCTTTGACAATCACTTTATCTCGTGTGACCCTGGTACACCCTGACACATAGTTAGCGGATACATGGTGGACGACGTAAGCATATAGTATACTGTAAAAACGTTGGGCAACATGGGGTTGGTAAGGCTATTTCTCCCAGAATTGGTCAGTATTTACCACAACTGTTCACATATGTTGGCAACAAATTATCTAACATTGGGCAATGGTAAACCAACTGTGTAACCTGTTGACATGTTGACCAGTGTTGGGCAACATATGTCAACCGTGTTTGCCCAATATTTCTTACAGTGTAGCCAAAGATGTATCACGGCAATTACCGATTTGTTTTTGTTTCCATTGGAACACCGGTAATTTCATTTTAGAAAAGAAAAAACATACTTTGAAATCAAAACTTTTATACAATTTTCAGAAGTACAAAACAATGCCCAAAAAAAATAAATGACGGGACCCAACAATGCTTACATTCATTTCGGTATATATCTACCGTCAGTAAACCATACTTCTCACGGTTATTTGAAAATGTGTCATTTTAAAGCAATTAAATTAGCAATGATCAGATGTAAACGATAAATTGCCATTAAAATAGCAAATAACATACACTGTTAACTCGCTGCATGATCAGATCTATACTCACGAAATCATCATACACATGACTGGAACAACTTATGAAAAGAACACCCCTGAAATATTTATTACGGTGCTTAACAAAACAAACAAGGAATGCACAGTCATGACATGTGTGGATACTTGACCTGATCATTAGGCCAAAAAAAAAATTGTTGAGTTGCCCTCCAGTGAAAATATTTGAAGGGGTCGGTCGGTCGGGATTTTTTATTTATTTTTATTTTTTCTCTCTCCTTGACTGTCATTATAAGATTGAAATGCATTGGAACTGAAACCACATACCATGTTTTTCATTTGCATACCTATCAGCAAGGAATTTTGCTTCAGAATAAAAGTATCCCAAGCATTTTTGTTGTACTTTTCGCTGTGATTGACACAACAAATTCATCCATATTGCGTGCAATGCTCAACATGCAACATGTGAGTGGTCATTTGATTTGAAAACGTGTAGATTGAGTCGCAATCGTTGACATACAAAACAGTGCGCGAAGCCAGTGGAAAACATGTGAGGGGCCATTCGATTGGAAAACGTGTAGATTTGAGTCGCAATCGTTGGCACACAGTGTGTGCGAAGGCAGTGCACCATGTGAGGGCCGGGGCCATTCGATTTGAAAACATGTAGATTGAGTCTTGGGTACCGGTAAATTTACCGGTAAAAAAAGTGGAAAATTTCACAAATCAAACGTATTAAATTATGTTTTATACAAAGAAAATTGGTAAGTTTCATTAATAAATAGGCCTATGAATGACGGGGAAAAGAAAAGAAAAAAAAACCCGACGCGAGATTTCAGCACTTCGGTCGGTGGAGGGCAACTCAACATCTTTTTTTTGGCCTTATTAGCAATACAAGGGGTAATATAATGTTATTTCATTTCACGGTAGTTGAACCTAACCTCGGTTTTTATTTGAACGAACGGCTCCCTTTCATTCCAAAGACTGGTTGTGTATTTGAGCATATGCCTATATTTAACGGTTGTTAGCAGTGATAGATGTGGAGGCGAAGGTTGGAAAATAATTGCCTCCCTTTCTATCACCATGTATATTTACCATTCCTTTTGGTTTATGACCGCCCATTTCGTGCCCCCTCTTTTACGGTGTGCCCCTCCCCCTTTTATCCACCCTGAATGGCTAGCTGGACCCAACACGGACTATTAAAACAATGCACCGTCTAAATGTCAACCAATTTCAATACGTGTATTGTGGTTCAGTAAGTAGACGATTATTATTCGCATCAAGCTCGGTTACTCGATTTTAGGTCACTTTATGATAGTATTCCCTTTCATTAGAATAGTCCTTTATATATAATAAGGGAATCGAGCAAAGAAAAATTGGCTGATGCCGGACTCGAACCCACGACCTCTCGAATACCGGACGAGTGCTCTACCAACTGCATGAGCTAACCAGCCCTTATGTTGGTGGGCGGTCCACTTATGCCAATTATCTATTGCTCTGTGGGGCCAGGTCAGAGGCCAAACCATATCTGCCGAGTAGCCAGGGATCAAGCCCCGGTCAGATGCAAACAACCTGGGTAACGGCAGTAGGGGGATCACACAACGGGACACAAGCCTTTTACGTGGTTGTACATATATTTACTAAGATATATATATATTTATATTTTGCTCAGTCATGCGAAAACACTGACAATTGGGGTATCGGTAATATTTGTGCCAGTCAGTATGCGACACCGACACGGTGCAGCTTGAAATACGAGGACGGTACAAGGTCAGTATTTACTATTTGCTTGCAGTTTACACTAATCAAATCCACTATACACTATTGGTAAATCTCTGAAAATAACACAGCTCATTAGAATTTTCCATAACACGTGCTTGGTGCAAAGTTGATGATTGTATAAAACATCCTTTGACATCTTTAGTAAAATACGTACAATGTGTTCCCGCCTTAATTATCGACTTCATCAGTTCAACGCTAAAATGAATATGAAAAATCCAATGTGCATGTTATGAAATAAGCTGACATTTTGACAGGATGGTTTCTGTACACAGGCCTATGTAGATATCTTAGTTATTACTAGTACTGTAGACTATGGATGCAAGGTACATGGTGGCTTTTGTAATGACTGACACCCCAACCTCGGTCCCTGCAGTTTCTGTATACCTCGTATCCACTGCTCTCTCGCCAAAAATCGTGGATATGCAAATTAGTCGATAGTCTGATACCGTTACTAAGAATAGCGTTAGCTGTAGAAGGGAGGCCGGGACTAGGCCATCCAATTTAGTTTTCAGTAAAATCAGTCATTTTATAAACATTTGATGTGTTAACATGTGTTAAAAAATACGAGTGAGCATTGTGGCATGGGCTCTAGCGGTCTGCATTAGGTTGGCGTTAACGCGATTTTAGTGGTTTTAGTGATCCAAAAATGATGCAGAGTAAAATTTGATGTTTTTACATATTATGTTTTTTTAAAAACCGCAATAATTTTTTGAATCTGACTAAAATGGGTCCATTTGCAACCACGAACCCCACTCCGGTGATCATGCTGCAACTCCTAAAAGAACATGTCCACGAAAAATCTTGGCGGAGTTACTTTTATACTGCAAAAACTACACCACATTCGTGTTTGCCCAATAAACACCATGGGAATGAAAAAACACCACTGGTGTAATTTGTACATCCTGGATGTTGTAGAACCTTCCTGCAAAGGGTATGTTTAATATCTTTACACATACATTCAAACTTTCCCCAGACATGCCCTATTACACGAATATTGCGCCAAAAAACAAAAACAAAAACAAAAACAAAAAACAAAAAACAACAACCAACCCCCTCCCCCAAAAAACAAAACAAAAAACAAACAACCACCAAACTGAGTTATGATCCCTATGTCAACTTGGGAACTACGCTGGCTTAAACGAGTGCCAGGCTGCGACAGGTATGGTTCACAATAGGCTTTACACATGAATGCATTTGTGATCCATCATTGAACCTGGACAATTGCTATACGCCGTGTGACCCTGGCACACCCTGGTAGAGACTGCACCAAACACACAAAATGATAGACTTGTAACGACGTTACGTCAACAAAGTCACTCAACCATGTTGCGCATGTTGCATTGATAGAATCAGGGCTACAGCCAGAGTGTAACAACCCCCAATATTTTTCTCAATCGCCAATTAAAGCCTAGGCAAATAATCAAACACCAAGCCGGGCCTCAGCCGGCAAATAAGCCATCAAATCAAACCATTGAAGCAGGATTATGTTTTTTGTGCTTGAGGCAATTCAATTTCTCGCCTTACCCCCTCAAAAATGATCACGCTACCTCCCCCATCGTCCAGCGATTTTGCACGTGCTCAATATTTTGAAAAAGACATTGCAGCCCCTCCCATTTTATTTCTGTATCCGCTGCTGAAGTCAGTCGTTAAGGTAGCTTCAACACTCTGCATATAAAAATAACGAAACAAAGACTGCCATGAACCCTATAATAATACCGTGAAATTGTGACGTCACACGTTGGAGCTCATTAACCACACGAAGATCTATGCTATTATAGATTGGTGAAATTCTTATCTATGCTATTGTTAAGTTGTTACAAGCCTAGCTATATATAAACCTACCCAAGCTTGTTTTGCTAACGAACGTGGTTTCATACTGACGTTTGACGACAGCTTTCACGACGATTATCAAGGTGAGTGGTAATTAGCTGTGTGGCAAGATTGTCGATTGTCATTCTGCTTTAATGAGGCAACGTATAGATCTTTGCGCAGGCATCGTGTTTCATTGAGCTTGTAAGTTATAATAGACTACTTCGCAAATAATTATACGTGCACATTGCATCTCGGTCTAGCTGATGATCATCATTCACAACTGTCCCAGTACGTTATTGTGTAGTTTGTAATCGAACCATTTACGTGGTTGCGTTATTAAACTGAACACAAAACGTTGATGGACAATATCGGGGGATGTAAGGTAAATATTGCAGTATTTTGTCGTTATTTTGATCGTGCGCACTGTGGTATTTGCGAAGAGGACTATGCACAAAGTACATTAACTGATATTAATATTGACTCCTATGTGAATCTATGTGGTTAAACACAGCTGGCGCGGTGCCGCGCGTTTACAATCATCAATCATTGGGTGCGCCGGAACTGACAGCAATATTCTCTCTTTTTAGGTGTGTTTTTGCGATCATGACCAGAAACATGTTTTGGCTTTAGTTCAGTTGTGCTTCAATTACGTGTTTGTCCCGACCGAAATTGAACCTAGTTTTTGCTCGGTTACACTTGGTTTTAGTGTAGCTCTGAACAAAATTTTATCTTTCGAACGCCGTTAAAATGTAACGACATTTGTTCGATTTATAAGAGCATGGTTGCAATATTGATTATGTAGAGAGCAATAAAACGAGCATTTTGTTTATAGTGAGTTCAACTTTACATCTCACTTCATCTGCAGATGACACCACCAACAATGTTTCTCTTCGTCCTGCTGGCAGCCACAGTTTCACTGACTAGCAGCCTCACTGACGAACAAATCTCAAAGTTCATGACGTCAGATATGATCGAGACCAATACCGGTTTGATGGGAATGGTATCGATAGAAACCGCTAACGGAATGCACACCATAACAAGCAACGGGATTCCGGATCACTTGACTCCCGACTATCCGAATACGGGAAATCCGAACGACATCACGAAGCAGCCACACGAGTGGACGATACCGGTCAACCCCAGCATAGCCGACTCTCCTACAGATCTTCCTCTTGGTCCTGTCGGTGTGGCTATCAATGGTATACCGTTCTTCAATCCATACACAGCTACAGGTGAGATCGTTTGAAAAGCAAACAGGGTGGGATAATTTTGTAAAACGTACATCAGTTACTTTGAAAATGAAGGGACAATATCGTCACGATCAGAGCAGAACTTTCGATATGACATGGAATAAATTAATATTATGATTATGCATCCCTGGCTCATTATGTATGCAGATGCCATGGTGATATGATCTTATCACGCCCAGTGGGCGTTTGTGGGGTATTACTAAGTGATTTCATCTAAAACTAGGACACCGATTCCATGCCTTGTCGAAAGATCTTTCAGCACAGCAAATTATGTAAACTTTCCGCAGTTGTTGGATGTGGGTCTGCAATCTAGATGAGGTCACGTTGTTTAAACCTTCCCTTTTTTGCTTTTAGACCCTATAAACCTACATGTAGGCCTATAAATATACTAGAATGGAAGTTGTAGATTTTATTAAAAGCTGTTGCCATTTCCTGGCATGGTGTATATGAATGATTACCAAACTTCAAGCTTTCACGACAAAGTGCACGGATCTTAGATATAGCCGCTGGACTGCTGGGGGCGTTTAATGACTCACCGGGTCTAACCCACTCGACTATATAGACTATTCCCCGCCTAATTTATACGAACAACAAGGGCTGGATCTGTGTGCACCTATAAACGTGTTTACAAATGGGATCTGCAATACATAGTTGCCTTGCGTGTTGGTGAAACAAAGAATTATACAAAACTAATATAAAATGCTCTTGTGTTATTTTCCAGGGAAAGATGCCGTAGAGACGGAAACGTTTGATACCTGCGACGGCCACCCAACTAACAGAGGTGTTTACCACTACCATAAGCAGCCATCGTCATGTGTCTTCTCAATCGTTGACGGGGAACCATCGCCATTCATCGGTGTAGCGTTGGACGGATTCCCAATCTATGGTCCCAATGATGAGAACGGTAACACCTTAACATCAGCCGATCTAGACGAGTGTCATGGCCGGTTCGTGGACGGGTCTTATCAATACCACACCACGGCTGATTTCCCGTATATTTTGGGATGTTTCAAGGGCGAGTACACGGGAATGTCTGGCCCACCAGGACGACCGGTCCGACCTGGTGGTGGCCAGATCGGCCTTAGAAGCGCCATTGTTACTACAGTTTTCGGGCTCGCGCTATCATTTTTTCTTCAGAAATGGATTTAAAAACCTAAATGGAAATATATAAATTAATACGATTTAGGCTAGGTCATAACATAGTCTTAAAACCCTCTGTGTGCGACTGTGCGTTCGTATAATCGATTACTAGGTCTATATTGAGGTATGCAAGTTACATCATGCGCAGGAATACCAGTAATACTGCTGTTTATGCAAATCAGTGGCACAATGACTTGTACGCAAAGTTAGTCTAGGCATACCGTCGTCTTCTGGAAGGTAGCAAAATCTTTTGACAGATTTCTCTATCAACATTATCTTTATTTTCGGCAATTCACCTTAAGATTTAAATTCAGTTATTTGGCTGACGGCAGTAGATCAAAATTATGTTAGTCTTTGTCGTTGTACTTCGAGGACGACTTTCAAGAATCACAGAGTGAAGTTACACAGATTTCCAACCGGCCATAGCGGCTCGACGAGGCAGTGGATGTGCATTAAACACCCTTTCGAACTACACTGAGCCAAAAAAGAAACTTATGAAATTTTAACAGATCACCAAATAAAATTCTGTGCATGAAAATGTACCAAATTTGGATACAATATTACTGCAATGTATTGCTTCAAATGGCAGTCAATAACCAATTGTTTGCTTCAATGACACAAGAGAAATGTGCACTGACCCAAAGGACTTGCTGTTCCACATGTCACATTATTAAGCTGCAGCCCTGTACACACATGCATGTCAATGAATGAAACAAAAGAATTTGTAAAGGGATTTGCACCCCTTACCTGCATGATTGCAAGTCTTCATACAGGGTTGCTCTAGACCTTCTGAGTATTGCTAATGAAACAGATATGCCAAGGCTAACATGCATGTGTGTACAGGGCTGCAGCTTAATAATGTGACATGTGGAACAGCAAGTCCTTTGGGTCAGTGCACATTTCTCTTGTGTCATTGAAGCAAACAATTGGTTATTGACTGCCATTTGAAGCAATACATTGCAGTAATATTGTATCCAAATTTGGTACATTTTCATGCACAGAATTTTATTTGGTGATCTGTTAAAATTTTATAAGTTTCTTTTTTGGCTCAGTGTATAAGCAATTTTCGGCACCCTACTGTGATCAACCCCACTTTCTGCTCTATCGTATTGATGAGCTCAAACACAAACAAAAATCAAGGTTTGTTAAAATCGAAGGAATATATATTTGTTTTTAATTTGTTTTAATAGTAGTTAACACAAGCACACATGCATTAACACAAGAGTGAGTAGACGAAGTCAGGTGTGATAGGAACGCAAAAAGAGAGGGCACAAGAAACAGAGACAGGTACTGGCCCTGGGACCGGACAAAGGAAGGATTAAACGTGGATGGAAGAAGGTATAGGGGACGGCAGGAGATTAGGGCTTAAAGAAAAAAGTGAAAGATGAGTGAAAAATAAATTGAATAAACTAGTAAAGTAATATGATCTTGTCTGCCTTAATATTTGTGTTTATTCCTCATTGTTAGTCTGTCCAGTAAGTGTCGTGCTGCTATTAGTGTCATTTGTTGGTTTAGCAGTCTGGTTCTCCGTCTTCTATTTCAATTTACATGTTTGTTTTTAATTTCCAGATAGAAATATTTAGGAACTAGAGGTATTGAGTTTGTTAAAACCAAACACGGGGTGTTCGAGTGTGCATCAGGAGATTATGAGTTCTCATAATATATAATTAAATTACCAGATATTGTGTTATACTGAATACATTCCGGTTCAGTCATCCCATAAAATTTTTAATTATCTTAACCGTAAGTTCCGGTTCAATCATGTGACGTCATTCATACGTCACAAAATTATTCCTCATAATATGGGTGTCAATTGTGCCAAATTTGGTAAAATTTTGTCTAATGTTTTCTCACGATAGAAAAAGGTGACTTTTTAAAACCTGCCACTGTTTTTAAATTTGAACTTCCAGTTTGGACCGGAAGTAAGAGTCAATAAGGTCATGTCTTTGTCAAGTCCTCCATGTTCTGTATGATTATGAAGGAATCAAGAAATTATGTATTGTGGTTCACAAGATATAAAATATATTGTTTTATTATAATTAATTACGTAATAATTCCGTAATAATTCATTAGAGAAGAACTCTACCATGAGGTGAATGAACTATATATGCCTCGTGTCTGTGTGTGAGAGAACTTCAAGGCCGTTCACACGCGAAACTGGCTGTGCATAAAGAATGGTACTTCTGAATAGTTGTTCACTTAAACTTCCGTTTTCGACTGGAAGGAGAGGTCAAATTGGGTCATGTTTGTGTACGAAATGTGACATAATTCAAGGTTCTTAAGATGACGCAAAGATTGTGAAAATATCTTCTGTGGTTCATGAGATATGATTTTTTGAAATATTAAACTTTGATTGAGTGTAATTCGATATCTGATGACCTCACCATGACGTCATAACTTAGGATACAATTACATGTTAAGGTCTAACTATGCTTTAAGTTTTAAGGTTCTGCAACTATGTTTTTGTCTATGGATATGTTAGTTATAGTTAGTTATAGCGGTGATCTAAGTGATATCATAATGTGCCAAATTTCATGGCCAACGGATGAAAATTAAGGAACAAAAATAGGTATAGCGCCCCCCCTATCAGCGACATGTGCCCTCATTCGATAAATCGTGTCGAACTGAACATACCTGCGAAGTTTCATGAAAATAAGTTGGCTGAAGAATACAGAAAATACGGAGGGGGCACAGAATTGAGAACGAACAAAAAGCTGAGGCCTGATTTTACGTCGCTTTTTGTCTGTCTGTTTGTTTGTTTGAAAATGTGTTTATAATATAGGATACTTTCACATCTGATATAAAGTTGAATTTATAAGCTAGACGTTATGGAATACATTTTAATCTTGCCTTAGATTTGAATTTTGCTGAATTGTGAACTGTGCAAATTCCTTTAAGCCTCTTAACTCTATTGTTAAAATCGAAAAACGTAAATGATCACATTTCTGCATCAAACACTAAGGTGCATTAACTGATGTTTTACCAGTTTATACTATCATCAATATCAGTGTATACTGGCTTTAAATATACAATTTCCGTGCTCATAATTACCTTGAAAATTTTCAAAATGGGACATAACAATCAACTTGGTTTTTATATAAAATACCCAAACTACACTCCGCGAAAATTGGGTGGAACTTTGTTGAGATTGTGCGCATAGTCATCCGCTACTTCGAAAACAGAGACCAGTGCCACGTCCGCAACTAACATACAATTTAGACCTTGATATTATAATACATAATAATACATATATATCCTTTGTACACTCTTAAAACTAAAGTGTTAAATCAAAATTTTAAAGAGTTCGGTCAGTGACAACCCTTGTAAAGTTGGATTTAACATTGATAAAGGTACACTTAACTTTACTCCGTGTTAATTCAACACTTTCTTTGAGTTGAATGTAACTTTATAAAGTGTTGTCACTCACCGAACTCTTAAAAGGTTGATTCAACACTTTAGTTTTAAGAGTGTGTGAATGTACATAAAATATTATTCATTAAGTATGCATGTGGGCAGGTGCGCTGTGTTCTGAAATCATCTTGTTAATCACTGGCAAACAATTCATACGTTGGTCACACGTCACGTTTACTTATGAAAGTAAATCACTTTCTGCCCTAAAATATGGTACTTCTTAAACTGTTGGGAACAATGCAAGTTCGTCACAATGTTTGTATCATTCATAACAACATGTCCTTAGACAATTCGTTAGCAGCAAAATATCACTATGAATCTTTGAAACCGGAGTCTAGTTTCAGTTTTGGGCCGCAGACGTTTGGCCACTAATTGCACTGATGTTTTCCGAGCTAACTTGTAGGCCTATGTCCACAACTTGTAAGCCCACAGATTGCATCTGAGATGATTTTTTCAATGCTGTCCTATTTGTATTTATTTTACTCATTTTGCCAGGCGGCTTTCGTTTTTGCTGTTGGCCCCTCCTTCTGAATCCAACAATATGCTTCGTAAAACCAGTACCAGCGAAAGGATAAATAAATGGGTTTATGGCGCTGTTGCAATATGCAATTATTTTACTGATCGCTAACAAAGTGCGGAACGTTGGACTACTGCCAAGAAAATTGGGGTCCCATACCAGCCACTGCAAAAGCGCATGCTCAAGCAGCCAAGACATTGCAAACGTAACCACAACAACGAGGATCAAACGGAGTGCACTGCGCATACGCTTAGACCTTTGACCTCCATCTATTTCGGCCGCTCCCGGTTTGGACTCTCTCAGTTTCAACCAAATCTTGAAGTAGCAGACGGAAATGAGAAAAAGTGGGATGACGTACATTACAATGGCCACCCAGGTGTGAAAGAGCTTTTGGCCATGTTCCCATGGAAACACAATGTTGCAGTATAAGTTATTATAGTTGACCGTGTAGATGATGACTGGCGAGTACATCGCAAAGGAAACTGGTAAAATAAACCGGGAAAAGAATTATATTTAAATTGTATTTCTAATGAGGTTTCAAAATCCAAAATCGCATAAGGTTTTTCTATTTGTTTCCAAAACAAATGATATGTCGCCAGTGTGCATTTCTCTTCTGTTTCCCCCCCCCCCTTTTTTTTTACTCAACCAACAAATTTAAACATGTAGACGATGGGACCTGTGACGTTACACCAAAACCAAAACATGATGCGCGCGCTTACAGCTGGACACATTTTGATACCAAAACCCGACTTAATTTCTTCCTTCAGTTTTGCCGGTGAATCGCCAACATCCACCGGCAGCATCTCTCCTTTCTCAGTGTAGTTCGACCCAATGGGATTTTGCAAAAGCTTGGGCCGAGTACATTTCCTACTTTTTGGCGGCGGTTTGTGCAGCTGACAGTACAGCAGATCTCCGGCATTGTCTTGGAATGGTTTTATTAAACTCTTGTGAAAATATTCAAATAATATCGCCAACAATTTCACAGCAAAGCGTAATTTGATGCGAGGCCACAGTTCTTCGTTAACATCGGTACATGTACAGTACACAGAAAACGCGGTTACGCGGTTTGATTTGTCCGGCAGTAGTCGGCGTCACGTGACCGTGTTTGTAAGCAAGGTCACATCGTCTATATCAAATCATTGTTTTTTAGTGGTTTTTCCATGTCTGGGAATCGATGAAATCAACAGAGGCAGTTGCAAATGTGTCTCAACGTGTATATATTTTGTGTCAGTTATTTAGCACAAAATAGGTGCCTTTATTTCGTGAATTTGAAACAACACAATGTGTATATCACTTCTCTTCTTCTTTCTTTCGTGTGTCATCATCAGATGTCCAGCTCAGTAGCGTACAGCCACGCCCTCGTCTCAGGTCCCACATCGAAGAGGCCGGCCTCCGAGGGTGGTTTATACAGGGGACAGGCGGTGATTATGTGGTCAGCGGTCTGCTCCGGCTCCCCACACTCACATACTGCTCCCTCCGCCAGGCCCCACTTCCTCATAGATGTTTTGAAACAGCCGACCCCAGTTCACAGGCGGTTCAGCAGGGTCCATTGCCGGCGTGGCAGTTCCTCTCCTTTAATGCTGCCTCCCGGGTCCTGGATGTAACAGTGGATGCGTGTGGGCCCGGCCGACTCCCACTCCTGCTTCCAGGCTGCCGCCAGCCATGCCTCTGTAGACACGTCCTTAGGGATGGACCTGAGCAGCTCTTGTGCCGCCCTGTTGTACGGATGGCGGGACTTGAGTCTATTTAGAGGCAGCACTGTTGTGGTGGTGTCGTGCAGGATATGCCAGTCATGTCTCCGGGCTTTCCTTGCTAGGGCGAGGGTAGCAGCCTCTCGTCGGAGGCCAGCCGGGGCAATTCCCGCTAGTACTGGCAGGTGGAACACGGGGGTGGGCTTCAGGCAGCCAGTTACGGTCCGAAGAGCGTTGTTTATGGCAACGTCGACCTTCCTGGCATGTGGGCTTCTGCACCAGGCTGGGGCACAGTATTCAGCTGCGGAAGACCAGGGCTTGCGTGGAGATTCGAAGCACCTTGGCGGATGCACCCCAGCTAGTGCCGGCAAGACGTCGGATTAGTGAGACCCTTGATGACACTTTGGCCGTCACTTCTTCAAGGTGTTGTTTGAAGGAGAGTGTCCTATCCAGACGTACACCAAGGTACCGCGGGGCTTGCTGGAACTCCAGGCGCTTGTTGTCGACGAATACATCCAGTTCCCTTTTTGCTTCGCTGTTGTTGAGGTGGTAAGCTGCTGACACTGTCTTGCCAATGCTGAGCTGTAGGCGCCACTTGCGCAGGTAGGCTGCCAGGATACCCATGTCCTGGTTTAGGCCGTCTTCCATCGCCTCCCATGTTGGTCGACGCATCATGATGGCCAGGTCATCAGCGTAGCCATATTTCCGGGATGTGTATCACTTCGTAACATCTGGACTGTTAAATTTCGCTTAGCCTCGCCTCGTGAAATGAAACAGCGCAGATATTAACAAGTGATATAATATTGTCCCCAATTTTAACAGTTTAATTATGTACACTATTGACACGTCAAAAGTACTTTGTTGATTGACTGTACAAATACAAAAACTAGTTGATGACACGTGTGTTTGTTCCACCAATCAAATGACAAGGATCTGTGTGTGAATCAACTTACTGATCCAAGTCAGGAGTATACACAGCAGAAAGACATTCTTCCACCTTTCAACGTGGCTCAATGACTCCAGCGGATAGGCTACCATTCGCAACCTGTCGTATGCCATCATAGCCAACGTCAGACACGTGACCTCTATGACCACCTGCGGTAAAAAGTTAAATTTAACATAAACGTCTGGCCATTTGCATAGCAAGGAAGCTGTCCATCAACGAATGAGTTTCTTAGGACCGAGAATTGGTTAGGACCGAGATTTGGCTTTTGCCAAGCTGTGGAGCTGCACATGCGTGCTTAAAATAACGGTATGTACCGTGATTGAAAGACTAAAGAGAGCTTTGCATTTTATTATAAACAAAACATTGGGATACTTCATGGAAAGTTTTGTAGTCGAGACCACCTGTCCGATTCCAAGTCCAATTAGCCTAGTCCGAGTCCAACTCCAAGTATAGTGTATTAACAACAAGACTACGTGTAGACTAAACTCACTTGGGACGACCATTCCTGAACCTTCGCGTCCACAGGTGGCGGATAGTGGAAATACCTGGATATAGGAGTTTGTAACCAATAGCTAGTTGCTTTGCTTTGGACGTCGAGGGCGAAGAATGAAACAGTAAGTTGGTGATTCTAGCCGGCAATGGGAGGAGTAACTGCAAAGCAGCTCCAAAACGGCAACATGGTGAGTAAACTTGCACCTTTTGCGCTGCCGCGTTGGGTATGGGGAAAAACATTTTTTTTTTTACCACCGACCAACTCATCCACCCACCCAGTACCCAGCCTAACCACAGAAAGAGGTAAGCGGTTCTGGCTTTGGTTTCTACGTTCAAATCTATCAACCCGTACCTAAGTTGTGTATATTCCAGAGTTTGAAACGAAAAAAATACTAACATTGTATTAGTTAACCATAACAAGTTATACTTACAAATCGCATGTAGAAAGATGGCCAACAATTGAGCGCAGTAGAAATTTTGATATTAAAGTTGTCCAGAGCGGTCGACAAGGCGTGAAAGATCAGCAGGAGGAAGTCAGTCAACGCCAAGTTAGCGAAGGAGAAGTTAGTGGTGGTGTGCATGTCTCGATAACGGACAACAATAAACATGACGGCACTGTTGCCAACAAGGCCGAAGAAGATGATCACAAACATGATGATAGCGAGGATCAGGGGAGGAGGTGGCAGTGCCCACTCTGCGGTTGGGAGTATGGTTGACATGAAACTCAACCCTGATATCATGTCCGTCTCCCCTGCGACTGAAGTTATACATGTAATCCTTGATTATAAAACTTAAACTCCCTATACTCTCAAAAACATATTTGGTCACAGTTTTACATAAACTTGCTTTGTGTAAAGTTGATGGTGTAAAACATCTTTCTGTCAGATATTAAAGTAACAAGAATGACTCTTTTATTTCAATATTTCGTTTGTCCAGCAGCCAATTTGTCTGACATCTCTTTCGTCCAACACTTAATATTTCAACCCGGCCACTGACAATATCCCTTTATTTCGATGTTGGGTCGGATCAATGGGATGTCGGACAAATAGGCCGTTGGAACTATGAATCCTCCAGATCCAACATAATGGTTCTAATAGTCAAAATGGTTAAACAACTCATAGGTTCGACGCCCCATTGCTGTGATATTCGGATCAATGCGCAGTCAGACTTATGGACTGGCAGATAATATCGAGCAGTTCTCCCTCAATGTAGTGACGGAAACAACGTTTAACATCGAAATGAAGCCAAAAACTAAAGTGAGGCTCATGTAATCGCCGTTAGCATTGTCAATAAGTAAAATGTGTCCCAACATCTCGTTTCCCCCAAAACTTGAAAAATATCGTTTAACAAAAATACTTTGTATTTAGCTATTAAATCCAAGATTATTTATATTATTGACCTCCTTGATGAAAACATAGAAAACAAACATCCTTTAAAACGTAATTGGATTGTTGAAATGTGTGTTTTAAGAAGAGCCATTCCGAAGGAATTGTTTCAAATTATTCTGACTGAAACAGAAAAGATCGATGTTACACCTAATGTGAACCTCAGTTCAGTTGTACAAGTATTATCCAATTTAACAACAAAAATATATGGATACATGGTAGACAAGAAAGGAAAAACACCCGTTGCACAATGTTACGAAATTAAATACCCTGTCCCAATTTGCTGATGTGCGTCTTGAAGGCCAATATATTTTGAACTGAAAACATTTGTACATTTGGAGTGCCATGGTCGAGCGGTTTAGTGCATCGGATTTATCAGAATGTGGGTTCGAATCCCAACCGCGGCCGTGGTGCTTGTGTCCTTGAGCAAGACACTTTACCATAATTGCTTCTCTCCACCCAGTGGTAAATGGGTACCTGTGAGGGTAGAGTTGGTTGTGTTTGATTAGCCCTATATGCGCTGTAATGGCAGCAATTGAGCTGTATACTCCCCAGGGAGCTGAGATGGTTTCAGGAATGATTTATGAGCAGGTGTAATAATATAATGCGCCTTGAGCACCAATTTGGTGGATACATGCGCTATATACCGTAAGTCTACAACATCATCATCATCATCATACAATGTCTCAATCCTGATAAATTTTGTATGCTTTTGCCCTAAAATGTATAACAGGCTTTAAACATTAAAGATGCAGTGCCCGTGTTCGGGCCAATTTAACGTAAAAAATAGATTTAAATGTTGAATATTGCTGTTGTTATGGGGTTAAGCAACTTATAAGCTTTCATTTGAGACACTGAACGAAAAAAAATCCGTCAAGGATTAGTACCAGTAAAATAAAAACTCAAATTAATAAAAAGACGGAACCCCTCAGGTTCCTCAGGTTTTACGTGACTGCACAATTTATTGCATGTAACGGGCCGATGGGGTGGGCAGTCGTCCGATTGGCCAGCACAACTGTCAATCAGAATCAAGTGCGTTTGGAGTATCACTTTGATTGACAGTTTCCGATATTTAATACTAAAGGTAAGGTTTAGCTTTAACATTTTTACAATGGCAACTTTTACTTATAATTTGCATTATTTCAAATGTGGATATCTGAAAATTCGCTTAATACATGATAGGCGATATTAAATATCTTTTGAGCTTTGATGGAAGTGCATTCTTCCCCCACCTTTTTAGGGGTATAGTTGTGACTAGACGTGACAAATGAGACTTCAAAGACGTTCATGAGTTTCCATGGTTTCCATCTATCCTATGTGGAGAAAATGGTGGCTTTACGGACTTCAAAAATACCAGAAAGACTGATTTTAATAGCAAAATCAGTGGACGATTAAAGCCAGTCACTTTTTTTTATTTTTTTATAAATGTTTGTAAAAAGCATTCATATTTGGTAGCTAAAATTTAGATATTATGTATACAAAACAACCTGTGAAAGTTTCAGTTTATTTAATTGTGTCCTTAACAAGAATAAAATGAATGCATTTGGATTTGTTGTATATTCCAACGTGGAATTTCTGTCTTAGGATGACAGATATTTATTTAGGAAATTATTTCATTAGTTTTACTTACACCTGGATAGGATGTTTGATATCATCATCAACGTTAGACTAAATAAGTTTTATGTAAAACTGATCATTCAATTTTTTCGAGATTACCAGTTATAGTGTAGCCTATATTGGCTACAAGCCCATTAAAAACCATGCAGACATGAAGGTAGACGCTACACGCAGACAGACAGACAAACTCATAGAATACGTACCTGTACTCCACTGAGTTGAGATTACATCTGTTGAATTCATCGCGTCATGGAGTTTCTCTTCTAACACCACTTCACAATAAAAGCTTGTACTACACAACTATTCTGGCAATCTGAACAGGCAAGATGGGATACGCCGTCGACAGAAGCTTTCACTGGTTTTAATGCGTACGGTTGACGGCTATAGCCACGGCCGGTGAATTAATTGATTTTCCAGCTGCATTTGCTGAGAATTCGCCTTGAATCGAAATCTTCAAGAAGGCTGATAGTTTGGTGGACCATATTGTTCTTGAAATGGAGTGTTATATAATAGATTGGGCTTTCGAGAGCATTCTGAATACAGCCTAGATCATGAGATTTCTGAACACCGGCCTTTCAATTACGCTATGTGGCTGAACAGCGGAGTTGTGCACATTGCCATGGCCGGGTTTGACCCGGCACTCCACGGCCCCATAGACGTTCCGTAGTTGGCCGCAACCGCCTTCACTCTCGGTAAAAATAATACCGTACGCAAGGGGTTAACGCCAAGTGAGCAAAGCCTCTTATTGTCTGCGAGGGTAGAATGTCGTATCCGACCGCCACTTTTTCTCATTAAATATAACCAATAATGTAATCTTACCTACCTAGTAAGGTGGAGAACATAATGGATGTTGATGACCAACACGGTCATTGTACATACGCAGTGATGGCAACTATAATAGGATCCTTCTATTTTCTGAAGGGGAGGATTTTTTTAGAAGGGAAATCAAGTCCGAAAACCACCATAAAAGTGGATTTTAAAGATAGTTTTCGCTTTCTGTACCCCCAAAAATCGATGGAATCATTTTTTAACTGGTTAGTGGTTGTAAAAAAAATTCCAAAAAACCCTTAAAAAGTGGCGGTCAGATACGACATTCTTTCCTTTATTTTAAAGGTGAGACGTCCGTCAAGTTCATCTACCCACGACAAGCACGTGTCTGTAACTTCCAACATCTTGACAGCTTGATGATTAGTTAGGTGCGTCCAAATACGACCATAAGATCTCCGACACACATTACTCATGCACGGCCAGATAAAAGCATTAGGATTGAGTAGTTGTTCCTAAAAAGGTAATATTTGTTGCTTCGTTTGATGAAACAAATACAACACCTTGCGAATGGCTTTTTGCATTAGGAAGGATCGAATGACGACTGTCGAGATTTACAGAAGAGTCAGTGAAACTAAATCTTATTTTTGCCCCATGGGCCGATTTTAAAATGATTTTTGATGATATAAAACATTCTGATAGTATTCTGGCGGGAGAATTATTACATTTGCTTATTGTTATTACTATTTATTATTATTTTTCATGTGGGAGATATACGTCTCCTTTTATTTTAATTCACCAAACTATTGATGAAACAATACATACGTTGACCAACAATTTAACAAAATACACATAACAATAGTTATAATTTGGCAATAGTTATAATCTATAAAGCAAATTCGTCTTTTCTTTACATTACAGGTAGACCTATGATACTTTTATCTCTAAAAGACTCAATTAATATTGATTATTTTAAAAGAGGAATCCTATATTAAAATTGGAACGACAAGCTAAACATTTCAAGAATACCTACACCTACACATGTTCTTGTTCAACTTGTAACGGCGCACCCATACCCATACAAAAATACCAGAAAGAGTGATTTTAATAGCAAAATCAGTGGACGATTAAAGCCAGTCACTTTTTCTAAAATATTTGTTAAAAAAACTTGGTAGCTAAAATTTAGATATTATGTATACAAAACAACCTGTGATAGTTTCAGTTTATTTAATTGTGTCCTTAACAAGAATAAAATCAATGCATTTGGATTTGTTGTATATTCCAACGTGGAATTTCTGTCTTGGAGGACAGATATTTATTTAGGAAATTATTTCATTAGTTTTACTAACACCTGGATAGGTTGTTTGCTATCATCATCATCGTTAGACTAAATAAGTTTTATGTAAAACTGTGATCATTCAATTTTTTCGAGATTACCAGTTATAGTGCATAGCCTATATTGGCTACAAGCCCATTAAAAACCATGCAGACATGAAGGTAGACACTACACGCAGACAGACAAACTCAAATAATACCTGTACTCCACTGAGTTGAGATTACATCTGTTGAATTCATCGCGTCATGGAGTTTCTCTTCTAACACCACTTCACAATAAAAGCTTGTACTACACAACTATACTGGCAATCTGAATAGGCAAGATGGGATACGCTGTCGACAGAAGCTTTCACTGGTTTTAATTTAACGCTAAGTGAGCAAAGCCTCTTATTGTATGCGATCAAGACTGTTAAATACCCTTTTGTTGTTCGCATGTCATTATTCTTATCCATTAAAACCGTGAGGAAACCGAAGGCGTCAAAGCGGAGGGTAGTAAATATTTTGGCAACTGGACTGCCATTTCGAAAATTGCACGCAACATTTATTTTAAAGGAGGGACGTCCGTCAAGGAGTCCATCTACCCACGACAAGCACTAGTAAGTGCCTATAACTTCCAACATCTTGACAGCTTGCGTCCAAATACGACCATAAGATCTCCGACACACATTACTCATGCACCGCCAGATAAAAGCATTAGGATTGAGTAGTTGTTACTAAAAAGGTAATATTTGTTGCTTCGTTTGATGAAACAAATACAACACCTTGCGAATGGCTTTTTGCATTAGGAAGGATCGAATGACGACTGTCGAGATTTACAGAAGAGTCGGTGAAACTAATATTATTTTTGCCCATGGGCCGATTTAAAAAAGATTTTTGATTATATAAAACATTCTGATAGTATTCTGGCGGGAGAAGTATTACATTTGCTTATTGTTATTACTATTTATTATGGGAGATATAGGCCTACGTCTCCTTTTATTTTAATTCACCAAACTATTGATGAAACCAATACATATACGTTGACCAACCAATTTAATAAAATACGTATAACAATAATTATAATTTGGCAATAGTTATAATCTATAAAGCAAATTCATCTTTTTCTTTACATTACAGGTAGACCTATGCATACTTTTATCTCTAAAAGACTCAATTCATATTGGTTATTTTAAAAGAGGAATCCTATATTAAAATTGGAACTACAAGCTACACATTTCAAGAATACCTACACCTACACACGTTCTTGTTCAACTTGTAACGGCGCATTGGACCCCAGAAATTGAAAAGTCATTCTTGAAAGGCCTACCCAAAATTGAAGCCAAACGTCATGCGTTTACAAGTACCCATGCGAGAAGTGAATCTCATCATCCTCAGATCGCATAAAATACATTATCGAACAAAATCGCAACCGTAAAAATCAACCATACATACGTGAACGTGTAGCTACCAGTACACGTACCCGTACATGCACGTTGCAAATCGCAACCTCTGTAAAACGACACGACGTAATAAGCTTAAACTTTCACAAGTTGGTTGTTTAATGTATATCTTGATTGAAAGAGAGTAAACATACTCATAGACGCAGTTTTCAAACATTACCAAAGCTGTACATTTCCTTTAATGTCCTTTATTCTTAATTTAATAGTATATTATATACTAACCGATTAATCGATTACTAAAATTTTTAGTTCTTTGTGATATGAGATAAAGCTTTCAAAATAATCATACAATAAATAACAAATATCGCCAGAATATCTATAAACATAAATTGTGGAAAATTTATGTTTTGCGCAGATGCCGATCGAAGGTGCTCGCCGCCATGTTTAATCACGTGTTCGATCCAAAATACTGCTGTATCTACCGGTGAGGCCGTCTTCCCTTTGGATATCGCTGAGAGATGAGAAGATGTCTCTTTGAAACTGAAATAAGAATACATAAGTGTTTATAAAGAGTGAAATTACACTCACATGATTCTGAATTTATAAAAGATATGTTATGGTGTTTAACGATTACGCATTTACTTATTTATTTTGTTTTGTTTCTTTCTCTTTTTTGCCGGGGGAGGGGGTTTCTTGGTTGAAGAAAGGGATTAAGTTGATACTTTCTGGATATAAGTTTATTACTGGCAACCATCTGGATTCGCGCAGGACTTACATGTGATGTCTGACAACCGTCTGGATTCGCGCAACGGGATATACATACGATGTCTGGTAACCGTCTGCATTCGCGCAACGGGATATACATACGATGTCTGGTAACCGTCTGCATTCGCGCAACGGGATATACATACGATGTCTGGTAACCGTCTGCATTCGCGCAACGGGATATACATACGATATCTGGTAACTGTCTAGATTCATGTAGGACATACAGGTGCAATCCACTAAATAAACTCCTATAGCAACCAATGTTAAATACAAAATATTTAAACAAATCATTAAAAAATACTTATAAGACTTACAATTTTTAAACCAATAGAAAAACATTGATTAATAACTACCCCGTTATTTTCTTCTCAATTTCATGTGGATAGTCCAGACGCCCGTCGAGTTATTCTCATCCAACTGGAAACCACCCTCTACAGTAGTGAAAACGCCCACACTGAAAAGCATCCGTTTTGTAAAAAAGCCCTTAGGACCACTTTTTCAGGGCCTCGTGTATCCAAAATACTCAAAATGGAAGCCAATGACCCCCAGGTTCATGATATTAGACCATTTTTACACAATCCATCAAATGTATAGGCCTCAAATATTTGTTTTTCAGAAAAAAAATTACCTCGGCACATAAATTTCTCACTATTGAGTGAGGCGCACCCATACATGTGACATCTGGTAACCGTCTAGATTCGCGCAGGACATACATGTAATGTCTGGCAATCGTCTAGATTCGGCCTCAGTGGACATACATTTGGCAACAGCCTCGATTTGGCCTTGCAGGTTCGGGCATAATCAGTGGCCATAGTGCTATATCAGTTTATCCCCAGAATGAAATAGTATATTCAGGTTTTACAGTAAAAAAAATACGACAAAATATATGTCGACCAGCAGCGGGAATATACCTTCACAAAACGAAAAGGGATTCGCCATTGCTGGTTGTGTTGTCCATTGCTCGATGCCACACACGTGTTGAACTTTAGTTTCGAATAGCGTATTTACTAAATATTCACATGGTAGGAGATCACCTAATATAAATATGTATGAAAAACCATATGCCTGGCAATTCTGGTCTGCAGAAGAAAAACTAAAATTGCTGACGGAACATGTTTCTGGTCACCGACGCCCAAATGCGCCCAGAGCAAGTTAACAAAAGCTAGCAAGGTTGTATGTAACTCACCTAGGTTCTAAAAGAACCCTCTCGATGGCTTCCTTTAAAATGTCCCCTGTTAGTGTTGGCATAGCTAACCTGACGGCCACACCCCGACACACAGCTATATCCGTTATTTTAAACATGTCGCACGCAAGTGGAATCAACACCATAGGAACACCATGGTATATAGCTTCATGAACGGTGCTTGTCCCACCATGGTTGACAATAACCTTCGTTTTAGGGTGACCTGATTACAAAAAAAATAACGGTGAGCTTTTACAATGTATTATATACAGGAATAAGACGATACAGCTGACTTTATTTGCACTCTAATTATTTTGCTAAAGATTTGTACATGCTATCTCCTGTTATACAATGATTTTCATGGATTCAACTCGAATACTAAATGCTGATTATTGGGGCAGTATATAACATACACACAGATCCTTGTCATTCCATTGGTGGAACACACATCACGTGCTATCCAATAGTTTTGCTCATTGCGCCTTCGTTCCAAAAGTGCACATTTGGACAACGTGCACAATAGTGCACTATTGGACACTATAATTCCTATAGGAAAACGTGTGTAATTTAGTACACACGAAAAATGCATTGGCCTGGAGCTCGGAGGGACTTACGTACGCGTAGTATGAATCACTGGCGCATACGCACAATAAACATAACTATAATAGACAACAAACTTTAATAAAATGGCGGTCAAAAATATCTTATTTTCGGGTTGAAAACTCTTATTCCTCTTTGGTAAGAGCAGGCAGCTGCTTATAAACATCAGAAATGACATGATATTCAGAATGAGGTGAGTGAGAAGTTGTATGCGGCCAGAAGCATTTCTGGTTCTCATTTAAAATGACTTTATTTAAGAATGTAAGCTCGATAGTTAAAATGTTGTGGAATGGCCGTTTGCCATTGAATGGAATGCACGTATGTCTGGTGCTCATGTTTAACTTTGAGTTTTAGACATCAAATTACAAGGATCTATGACTAAGTTTGTCACAAACCGGGTCCCCCGATATGACTTACACAAATGTCGTGTTTTTATTGCCGTCCAATGAGAGCGTTTATTATAAATTATCACGAGGATCTATATCTGTGAGTTACATAGGCCTAAAACAAATATTGGGTGTCTTTATTTCAGGACTGTTCCATTTTGTTTCAGCTTCGCCTTGTGAAAATGGAACAGTCCAGTTGTAATATCTCGTCATACAAAAAATGCTCCTCTTGGTCTCTAAGGCACCCAATATTTGTATAACAATAACTGGAAGAAACCACCCACAGTGTACCACATTGGAAATGCTATACGATAACCATCAACTGTAATGATGTGATTTTGAACTTCACTGTTGACAGCTAGATAGACGGGAATTGAAAGAATATGATGTAAAAACTGACCTAGAACATCATTGACTGGCATCCAGTTGACAATTCTTGTGTTGTTGCCAAGGTCGACTGGTGCTATGTCACGTCGCAGCCATAAAACACGTTGATGAAAGCGCGACATCGCACGTGCTATATCACGGGTTCTTTCCTCGTCAAATGAATGTGACGTGCCTAGAGCAATGACGACTACGCCATCGTCACCGGACCCTTCAAAAAACTGTTCCAGGCTCTGAAAATACAAAAAGCTAGTTTAAAACACTGCGGTGCACTATGACAATCTACACACACCGTTCTTCCATCGTACTGAATTGTTAAGTACGTGTGAATAGCGTGCAATACGTTTGTTTTGTTGAACACAACCCCTTCTCAAATGGTCTAAACAGACGGATAGAGGCCCTCTAGACCCAAGAAAACAATTTGAAGCCTTGTGATAAGAGCGGCTAAACTCAATGATCTTGTGTTGACAGATGGGCTATAGGCCTATATGCTATGGGAATTGTACATGGTCCTATGGGAATTGTACATGGTCCTATGGGAATTGTACATGGTCCTATGGGAATTGTACATGCTCTGGTGTTTGGGGTTTGATTACTGGGTCAATGGTTCAAAATAATCTAACGGGGCACTCACCATGCTGTTTGGTTATGTTTCAATAGGGAACTTGTGGAAATTGAGAATCTTTGGGGAAAAAATGGCGGAGTAATTAATTTTTTTTTACAAACATACTGAACAATTCAGCGCCATGGCACACTGTAGTGTGTTTTTACTTCAAATTATAATGTCAGTGCTCAGGGAGAACTCCAGTTCAAGCTTACATAAAAACAACCCGGGATAGTTTGAGGTTTAATATGTCACATAATAGGTAGAATATGCATTGTGCAAAAAATATGTTTCTATTTGGGTAAATAGTTTGTTTTAGGAGGAGGAGATTTTCGCCACGTCACAACCAAACCAGCTGGTTGGCAGTCAACATTTGAGTATTTTTTAAAATTTATTTTTAAGTTTTTGGTAAATAATGTATTATTTATTATGGCATACGGTACCTGATCCGTAAATATCGCTGTTCTCACCCAGACAATGTACACATTTCAGCTTTAGAAATGGAAGGAAAACTCCTGGATAATATTTGTTTTGGGGAAAAACCCACACGACCATGTATGGACTGAAATCAAATACTCTTGTCGGCTCGGTTCCGAGTGGGATTCAAACCCAGAACTGGAAGCCAAGAAAATACCACAACGCCAACCCAATCTCTCAAATATTGAGTGCCTCATTGTAAAATTGGAAGAATTATATCACGAGGTAATATCTGTACTAATCTTTTACACGAGGCGAAATTCGTTTCATACATCGTAGATCGTCATTTGATATATACAAGTAAAACAAGAGCGCCAGTTCATTGAATACACTGCAGAAACTGCGGTATTAAAAACTACACCATTGGTGTTTATATTAGGCAACTCACACAACATAAACACCACGGAAGAAGTTGACACCACAGTTTTGCAGGGTAGCTACAACGTTACAACTATCGGCGTTTTCCATCGCTTGATTTATTAATTAAATTAATGTAAATTAGGAACCATAAAATAATGCTTCTTGTCAGCTGAATACCAGCCTCTCCATAACCTCCTAAAGTATCATGCATTGCTGGTCTGATCATAGAAAGGGAAGAGTTTGGATAGATCCGTGCTACGAGGGTCCCTATGCATGTTACGTGTTTTATAATTATACTGGGTGCCCCCACCCCCCAAAAAACAAACAAACAAACAAACAAACACCCCAACAAACAAACAAACAAACCAAAACGGAACGGCATACTTCCACTACCTTGAGACTCAAACCACCTGTACCAATGGATGGAGAATCTATTTAGAAGAAAAATCATACCAAATCTCCCGACTCGGTCCAGTGGTTTTTGCTCCAAAGCATTTTGTGAAGCATTTTGTTCCATGCAGAAAAGAGCATGATGATAGCGTGTCCTTGTGTTTTAAAACAGGATTTTATCTTGCGTAATGAACAAAGAAATAATGAAGTACAGGTATAATAACATGAAAATCAAACATTATTATTAAATAAACTGAAAGGTTTGCGGTGGCACCCTTTTATGAGTAAATCTCGCATTTTGGTGTGTGTGTGGTTCTTTTGAGTATGTGTGTGGTATGTGTGTGGTTGACTCTGTCAACCGGTTCCTTCGGAACCACACACATACTCAAAAGAGAGATTTATTCATCACATGGTGTCACCGCAAACCTTCAGTTTATTGTTCTTCCACTATGCAAAACTTCAAATCTTATTTATTATTAAACTTAACAGAAACTTAATTAACATCATACATGTATGGCACATCTAGGCTTGTTCATTTTGTTATCTTTCCTCTACAGTTCATTTCAACAGTATCCTCCTTTCGGCAGCAGTGTCCTTACGTTCAATTAGCAATGCGTCCTTCAACGTGTCCTCCTCCCAATCGTACACATACCTATGCCCTCCTGTACATATCCTGCATAGAACGAACGATCATATCCACAGGAACATTTCTCAATGCCTCTTCCAATCGTTCCTGGAGAGAGTTTAGGTTTCTGGCGAAGTGGGGAGGGGGGGGGGGGACATACACGATAGAAGAAATCGAGGGGCGTCAGGTCCGGCGATCGAGGAGGATATTCAATAGGATGTCCCAACCCCACAACTCTACCAGGGAATAGCTCCTGAAGCCTATCACGCACAATCCTTGTCCTATGAGCAGGACACCCATCTTCAAACCACCAGTGATCATTGATGTCCACTCCCAGACGCTCGCATTCAGGCAGCACGAATTCGTTAACAAAATGACCCCCGACTTTGTTTCACAAAATAGGCTCTAGAACAAAAACTACTGGACCGAATCGGGCGATCTTGGTATCATTTTTATTTTAACAAAATTCCCCATGCATTAGTATAGGTTGTTTGCGTCTCAGGGTAGCGGAAGTACGCTGTTCCGTTTTTTGGGCCACCCTGTATAGTATGTTCTATTGGACACATTTGTGGAGCGAAGTGTATGACACCTGATGCGTGTATATGCACTACTCGAATAAGAAGGTTCTGTGTGTGAGTTATATATAAAAAAAAATTATAAACATGTTCAAACATTGAAAATGTTTCGTCCGTTGTCCTCGTTGGGTGAAATAAAGTGCTTTGTAAACTAACTTACCTCTTCAAGAGGTAGAGATGGTTTAGCTGTTACCCCACCAACTTGAATCACATTGGGCAGCAGAGGACGTGGGAAATCTTGTACGTGCGTGTCAGAGTTGACTAAATGAAGCTGAGCTTTCATGATAAGGTTTCTAAGTGACAATTCTGGTCGAATGGCATACTTCATTTTAACTTTCTCAAAGGGTGTTACACTGTTTCTTTCCACTAGAAGGCTGCCAAATATGTAATGTAGAACGTTGGTAATTCTTTCCCCAAAAGACATGGTATCGCACATCGATGAATATGGCATAGGCATAAAGGAAGGGTAGATAGGTTGACCAAGCCACCGATCGTGTTGAAGCATCATGAAGCCTTGCACAGAGTATTGGATAAAAGGTACAGAGAGAACCTCTGCTAGTAAAGGCGTGCATAAATTAGCCGCCGGATCGCCGACAAGAATGTCATAGTTGGAACTGCTTAGTATAGACATGAGTGTGCCATTACCAAGAATAGAGTCACATTCCATGGCTGCAATGTCCCAGGGATTTGCTGTCGAGTTAAACATGCCAAAAATAGCTTTGACTGTGAATTGTATGATGCGGTTGTCTTTGCTCGACTTTTTTGCGACCTCCTTCTGAAAGTTCTGCTGATCTTGACGCATAGTCGACTGGTCCAATAATCCGTCATATATTTCAAAACTGAAATCGTCATCCAGTTCATGTTTCTTGTGCGATATAGCCGAATTGGAAGTTGACATAAGGAAAGTAACTTCATGTTGTCGGTTTGTCAGTGAACGCACAACATTTTGGAAGTTCATGTAGTGGCTGACCGTGGAGGCTACCGTCATGACAAAGAGGATGCGCGAGGTATCAACCAGTGGGAATACAACGCCAGTCATCATCCCCAGTACTAACAAAAGCCCCCGAAGTGTGACGTGATCGTAAACCAACGACATTGTTGAGAAACTCAGCATACGATTAACAAGGAACGCTGAAAATGAACAAAGATTAATCAACACGAGCTCGTCTATAATTAGAAACTTAACCCTCCAAGAGGTTTAACAATCAAAGACACTCAAAATTTGTACGTAACTCCCAACCCATTGACTTTGTGCAGTGCACTCAAATAAATGCAAGGACATGTGGCTATGGTAGGAGGTCAAACCAAAACCACTCGACTGTATATGAGTCTGCTGCTAACTTATGCAGTACATACACAGCTCTGTGTGACTCTGCATATAACTTAAGACATACACAAGTATGACCTACCAGCACTCTTAGAGAAAATTACACGTGTGAACAATTGGCAATGCAACCAAAAATACTCAAGTGACTGTCTGTGGGTGCGGTGCTTACTGGGCCAAATTTCAGCCTGGGCATAGGAGGGTTAATATGCAATAGACCATTTGTTATCCAGCCTCTGGTAAAATTCGTTAGCATTATTAAATTGCATACTGAAAAGTTTGTAAGTGGTAGTCAAACATGGAGGAAAGTGTAATGTTCGTGCTTTCCTGTTTTTAGGTAAATGCCAGATTTCAAGTTAATTTGATTGAATCCAGCCTGTACAAGAAACTACATCTATAAAGTGGAGCTTTCCATTGTAATCAACAATAGGCCTATGTGATGTTACTTTTGAAGGTTTATTTGGTTTTATATCCCAAAATAATACGGTAAGTTCGTGTTTTTTGTTACGTATTATGGTATCGTATACGTGTTAACTATAATGTACCAACAATGTCACTTATTTACGATATAGGAATGCTCTAGGCTAAACAAATAATGTGAACAACCAAATAATGTAACCAAATGATAACTTGCAACTGGCTTATATATACTTAGTTTTTAAACAATGTAGCATTTCAGTACTCACCAAAATAGTAAAACAGAGCAGCACTGTCGAATCTGGTATTTTATACGGAAGTGCATCTAAAACGTCAAATCCTGTTTATATAAAGCAAACTCCGCTTGTATATATACTGTAAGAAATGTTGGGCAAACACGGTTGACATATGTTGCCCAACACTGGTCAATATATCAACAGGTTACACAGTTGGTTTACCATTACCCAATGTTAGATAAATGTTGCCCATTGTTGCCAAAATATGTGAACAGTTGTGGTAAATACTGACCAATTCTGGGAGAAATAACCTTACCCAACCCGTGTTGCCCAACGTTTTTACAGTGAAAACAAACTATCATATTTATATCTTTAGTAGCTTATCGTTGAGTCACAGATGTACCGATACCATTTAAAACGCTGCAAAATAAACATGCACCCGTGCACATAAATGTTTATTGTCTACCGCTATACGAAGCCTGGTGAAAATGTTACCTCGTGGTATAATAAATGCTCCCATTGGCAGAAATAAAAGGCACCCAATATTTGTTTTATATAAGTCAAACATAGATACTTGTGATTTGATGTGTAAAACTCAAATGAGCGCCATACATGCATAGGCTATGTGCATAGCGCCAATACATTTATAAACGGCCATTCCAACCCATTACAACTATGGCGTTTCCCCTCGCCTACATTCGTCTGATGAGCCCTGTGAAAAAAAACCAATTCAATGCATAATTTACCTATAGAGAAAAAAAATCTTCTGTTATACTTTAGTTCAATCTATGGTTCAATCCATACATTATGACTCAGATTTTGCCGTCCGGTAAAATGAATATCATTAGACACGTAAATAGCTACACCGCCACTGTGTCAGGTTCTGTCTCTTCTTACTATGGGAAAACCATCAATTACGATGTACGAAACAAAAAGATGAACCACTCAACAGACAAAGACAAGATTAAAGCAATACAAATAATTCAGGCTGATACGTTGAGTGCGAGATAAAAAAAGATTATACTGATATTCCATTCAGATTAATTACCAAAATTAATATGTACAGAGAAAGCAATTTAATACAATGTAAATGATAAAATAAACTTACAGAAGTATCCAAAATAAGAGTAAATGGTGCAGAGGTCGGAGAACCAGCCCATCAACGTCAGTCAGTAGCTTAGCCGACCGGCGAGCGGATACTCCGAAAAATCGACATCGGGGACGTTGGACGAGCTGCGGAGAAGACCGAAGTTTTTAGATGGGCCGATGGAATGGGCAACCCTCGAGCGACTCCGTCACAGGCAGGCATGCTGGACAGCGACAGCATACACATCACGCAGTACAATGAGCTCTCCCAATTTCGGCCACACCTCAGCCTTATAACCAACTATGTTCTTTACGAATAGTTGCGTACCACTACCCAGTGAGGGATTAGTGGAATCACGTGATAATGAATACAAAACTCACATGGTGGATTTTATGTTATGTACGGTAAGTTATTTTGGCGATTGTAACATGAACAAACTGATTCAATTGATTATGCCTAAAAGTTATTTTTTGATTATCTCAAAAGAGTTATAGTCACAAATATTAAATAAATAATATACAAGTGTTTCCAAAATATACATAGCTAACAGCCTTCAGTTTTCAAATTTTCAAACATGCATAAATTGGACAACATGAAGTAGTTAGTTTAACATCTACTTAAACCATCGGCAATATTTCATCATTTGAGATACTACGGAAGCGTTATAACTATGACTCATAATTATGTTAAGTCATCAAAATGAGTTAAGCTATAAAGTCATAATTATGAGATATTAAATGACTTAATATCTCATAATTATGTCATGACTTGATACATCATACAATGTAAGGGGAAGACGAGCAGGTATAGTGAGACGCAAAGATACGGTTTACATTTAATATTCAAAGATCAAATTATTCCTTTTATTATTCAATTTAAACAAAATATGCGGTCTAAGACATGAATGGAGGGTGGGATGATTATCCGGGGTTGCGAAAGAAGAATGCGGGTCACTCAACGCACTGTTGTTTTTTTTACCCACGAGCAAGTTCCATTTTGCGAAAGTTAAAATAACACTATCTTACGGAAGCGTTAAAGGGCCACAACCAAAAAAAAATTTCAAGTTATTATCTCGCCGCGGCGAGTTACTATCTCGCCGCGGCGAGTTACTATCTCGCCGCGGCGAGTTACTATCTCGCCGCGGCGAGATACTATCTCGCCGCGGCGAGATACTATCTCACAATGCGTTCTCGAATGACGAAAGACAGACGTAAACACGACAACACGTTCAGGTGTTTTGTGGTAAGTTTTTAACCTTCTTTTGGGGCTTAATTTCGTGCATATTTATGTGTTCTTGTCATTTACAGGTAAAGTAGCAGTTGGGTAAGTACGAGGGGGCACAGGGGGCACTTAATTCCCCAACCCAAGCGGATGTCCTAACCCCCTGGTGCACTCCCCTCTATTTCAAATCTTGAATTGAAAAATGTGTACACCCTAGGTGTCCCTAAGAATGTTAACCCTATAGTTACGCCATTGTCAAAAAGACTTGGCTCTGGTTTGTTCCCACGCTTCAAACAAAAAGAACTAGTGAACTAAACATGGGCTGGAATTCAGCACTGTTAAAACTGTAAAAAATCAACAACAGATGGACACAAACCATAGTCATGGTCAGCTAAAAATGTGTGCTCTTTGAAAATTGAATGCATGCAGGTACAAGCACATGTTCAGGGCATCCTGTCTACGACGCCATTTTCTGTAGGGAAACCATAGGCCTCAACAGCCTAATCATGGAGGTACAGTCCTCAATTTAATGTGGACGAACGCCTTACAAATACTCAAGTAGACAGTTAACTTTATAGTTTAGTTCTGCTCAATTTTATGATTCGAAAATCCATGAAAAATTACAATGCTCGGTACAGTTGAAGAAACACCCTCGGATACTACAAAACCCCCATTGCCTGGAATGAAACACAGAATATACACAATATGTAAGTATTAGATAATGCATACTGACAACATTGATCCATAACGCATGGCCAAACGTGTATGCACATGTATTTCATAGCACACAACAACACACGATAAAACCCATGAGTGGCAACTTACAAACTAAACATGTTCCTCTCATTAAACCGTAACGGCGAGAGACCGAACGACCTGTTCGTATCACAGATACTTTGCCACGTAAATGAAACTCATTCAAACTTATTATCCAGATAGCATTAGATATATATGCAAATGGCAAAGCTACTTTAATTACTTTACATGAATTAATCATTATAACTGTTGTTTGTAAACGGACAAGTTACTACTTTCCAAAAGAAAGAAAAAAACCAAAGAACTATTTGGTACGAGATATCCAACGCAAGCCGTTCCTCACAGGGGTCAAGTCAACTTCTGCCCAGATACAGGGGAGTGAGAAATAGACTTGTTTACCAATCCCACATTAATCTAGAAGAAACGCGCACTTATAGTTCATACAATAAGCAAAATATGATTTAAAATTTAGTAAAGATGTTCAACAAGTTGGTGGCCGGCACAAACTGATCTAATTGAGGTGGATGGCATATTTTCTTATGCTTTGTTATCAATTTTACTTGCAGGTACAGTCATTGATTCAAGCGCGTCTCACTCGGAAGATGATCATCCCACAAATACTCAACCCTTCAGGACCGTAATCGTCGGGGTGACAAGCTGCAAGTGAAACTCGATGGAAAGAAAAAACAACTGTACAAAAGTATCAAGAAGAAGATGAAAAGGATAGACTCTGACTCAGACTCCGAAGAAGAAAAGTCTGATCTTGGCGTCAAGTACAAAAAGCCAAAGATCACCAAACATCAAAGAGGTAACAGAAATGCCCAGAAGCAGTCACGTAAGGTCGAAGTTAGCTGGGTCCACGATGGCAGGTCCATGAGAGCTCGCACAGGTGGTGGTACCCGCAAATTGGTGGTACCAAATATGGCAACACCAGAGGACGTCATATCGGAGGCCAAAAAGTACTTTTTCCCTGGCGGACGATCTGCCAGAGGGATTGAGGCCGAACGATGCACTTTCGAACTCAGAGATTTCTCACACAATCGCATTGCTGAACACGAAACAGTGTTGGATGTCCACGAAAGAGTGATGCCGCTTGGAATTCTCCGATTCCATGTTTACACAACTGAGCCCAGTGTTCAAACCCTTGGGTCTGAGACGTCATCACCTGCAGACAAACGTGTGCCAACAGATGACAGTGTGCAAGACACCATGGTCACCAACAAACAAGGGCAATCAACCTCACTGTCTGGTAAGATTCCGTCATCCAGTCTTTCCGCAAACCAGCCAGCCAATCAGCCAACGCTGCCGCTGGACCCAGAAGAAAATACTCACGAAGCACAATACAGCTGTGAAGTAGAGGATGCGACTTATTACATACTTGATGTCACTGACAGTGATACTGCACGCTTCGTATTTCAAACAGTTCAGGAACAGGATTGTGATTTGTCTGACACTCTACCCTTTGTTATTCAAGGACTGAGTGACATTGAAAAGGAAAGCGTTGTTAAAGTGCCACCGGTTGAGGAAATTGCTACGCCATTACTACCTGATCCAGCACCATCCACTTCAGGACCACCCCCGGCACTGCAGTCACCCACGCGGCCATCACAATCCCAAATCCTAACAGAATCGCAAACACCACCAAGATCACCGACCCCACCACCTGAGCAGGCAGATTTTGCTTTGCAACGGGAATATGCTGATCATGAGTGCATATATCTTCACAGGTCAAGTATTTCCGAAGATATGATTGCCACTTTCAAAAACGCTGACATTGTGAATACTCATATCAAATTCCGGTTCATTGATGAAGTTGGGCCGACGCCCAAGGCGTATCTAGGGAGGCGTATTCTGCATTCTGGAAGGGAGTTTTCCTGAAATCGGCAAGCGGAGAATGCGAACGAGTTCCTGTCATCTTTCCTGAATATGGGATGGAGGTGGAAGGCAGTTGGAAGGATCCTTCTCAAGGGTCACGCAGATACAGGGGTCTACCCAATCCAGTTGTCTTACGCGTTCAGCGTGGCAGTCATTCAAGGTGAAAGCAAAGTAACATCGGAAATACTGCTCGATTCTTTCCGGATGTACCTCAGCGAAACAGACAGGAGGGTCATTGATTCTGCGTTGAACGGAGAGGAGTTGGATGATGATTCAAGGACGACTTCCTGGACTTGTTGTCTAGAGTAGACTGCCACACCATTCCAGATAAAGACAGCGTCAGACCGGCCATCCTGAGCATTGCCCACAAGGAATTGATACAACAGCCCAAATATGCCGTAGACTCAATTACAAGCACCGCAAGAGAGGGTCTTCGCTTGCTCCTCCCAGACACCGATGCCATAAAGAGAATGTATGAAGCCAAGAGGCCAACTGCTAGAAAGGTCACCAAACTACTAAAGCGGAGCCTCAGGACAAAGACCAAAGTTCTTCACTGGGCTTCCTGAAGCAATTCATCAGGGGTCTCGATGACAACATGCTACGAAATTTCTCCAGATTCTTCACTGGGGCTGAGGTCATTTGCACGCCGGCAATCACGGTCGCGTTCAACCAGATGGGGGTTCGGAGAGGCCCCACAGGCCCATACATGCGGACCGTTACTTGAATTACCGTCCACCCACAGTTCCTACACAGACCTCAGAAGAGAGTTCATCTCTATTCTCGAATCAAATTACCTCAACATGGATGTAGTCTAAGTTCTGAAAAAAGCCCTTATCCGTAGAAACTGACGTTTGGGCATACAGTTCTGAGCTAACATGAACGATGATTCCACGTATATATGGATTTGTTTTTCATATAACCCATTCTACTGTAGCATGTTTTGTTTAGTTCTTGACATCTTAGCTTTTACTGGTCTGAGTTGCGTCGTTTTAACAGATTTTTGGGATAACATTATTTTGTTAAGATCTAAGTTCATTATGAAACAAATATGTATTTGTTCTTGACGTTGTTACCTTGTATAATCGGGTGTACACCTTTAACGTAATAAGTTTTATATAAGATTTTCAAACTTTCTTGGTCACGTAGCCTTAAGTTCTCATTTCATTTGCAATGTAAAGACAGTATCAAGGTCGGTTCATATTCAACGCGAAGGTGAGTGCGTTCACGAATTTGAGACGCTAAGTCAAGTTTTCATGTTGTGAATTCCTAGAGGTTGAAAACATTTTCAACTCTGTCAAGTATTGCCTCAAATGATTCGCCTTCGCATCCACGTCAAGTATGATCCGACCTTTGAGCTTTTTTTACATTACCGGTTATACTGACAGCAATGCAATGTTTTGTACACTTTGACTCGGAAGCTTTCTGATGTCATTCCTCGAGTACACAACCCTTCTTATGTATACTTTGAAGGAGGCAATTTATGACTCAGTGTTCAGATCAAGGATTTAAATTTGGATAATCCCAAATTTCGTATAACGAACTTCCATTATAACTGATAAGCTTCTCCTTTAGCTCATGATTTTAAACGTTGCTTGAGACTACTATCGTTCAGTTCAAGTAGGCCTAGTTCATAGTTTTTTAAAGTAATTATTAGTTGTAGTACGTTTCTTCCTGTTAAACTTATGGTTTCCTGAGATAGCTTCTCTCAGTTTAAGTAGCTCGTAGTTTCTTGAGTTTGTATGCGTTGTAGCACCTTTCTTTGCTGTTAAACTTGTTTTCATAGTTTTAATGTATCTTGGGAAATTATCTTCGTAATACTTGAGTGTTCATCAGTTTGTTACATTGCTAAAAGTTCATGGTTGTTTAAGTCGTTTGTGTTCACTTGCTCAAAGATCTGGATTCACCATTACATGTAACTGGAGAAATTGTTCACAAAAAAATAAATGAGGTTGGTTGTTCACACTAAATTGGCTCATTATACACCGTTGCCAGAAGTACACGCTATGGTAAGGTACGCCGCATGACCAAAATGATTACTTTACTGCTATAGTGATTAGTCCTGACTCACCGAAACATTAGGAATAAGACAGTTATGAATCTTAACGCTGGCCTTTTTTTATTTTGTCTTTTATCCATCCGTTTATGAGCCTTTAATTTGGTGATAAAACATGTGTGAAAGGTAACTTGGTTCTATAGTGATCTCAATAACAAATAACAGTTCTATATAATACCGGTATATCGTTCACAATACAATGTACAACTCGAAATGTTTACACTGGTATTATTATTATTTGTTCACGTTAAGAATAAAAAATAAAATGTGTTAAGCATCCGACAAAAAAATAATCCAGGAAGATGGTGTCCAGTAATTGATGGGTTGACTTCTGTACTGACTCGTTATTAACATCTATACTGGCATGCTGACATACTTAAGGTAGTTTTACTGACGGTTAGTAGCCAAGCTATAGATTCGGAAATCACATGTATAATAAACATAAATAACATCTGTGACTTGAAACAAAACTTAACTGGTCTAAGAAAATACATAACAAAGTTCGACTCGACGATTGATAGACTATGAATGACACTAGTGATCTGGACAGTCACCGTCTCGCTAATTAGGAGACCACCATTTCTTAAACAAACGCGCGTTTTCTGACAGTTCAGATCCAAGTCGCATAGATAATAGAGCAGCGTAACATATCATGAACATCATATGAATATAACTGTGATAGAGTATGATTGTTGTTTTGAGGATGAAGATTTCATGAAATATAGGTTGGTGTGACATCTCCTTCAGGCTCCCGAATTAGGACGTCGTGTTAAAATATGCTAAATGTTAATACACATGTATGATGTTGCAACGTCTTTGGTTTCCAACCCCTACCAAGATAGCCGTCTTAAATTGAGGTACAGTTCTTTGGGCTCGCAAGTGTCCCGAAGGGGCTCCACCCATGTTCAAGCATGATGATACAACACAGCTTGTGCACATCTCGGTCACAAGGGAGACCCTTTCTAGTGCACTGTTTGATGCAGGCATCGATGGTCCGTTATTGGGACGGCTCTCAACTTGTCTTCACGTCCAACAACCTCAGGGTATGGTAGAGGATGAACGGCTTCCCACAAGGATTGTTCCCTATTCCGGTAGGGCCTTATGTTATGCATGTTCCAGATTTTTACCGTCTCATCTAAACTGGCCTGAAACAAATTTACACAGGTGAGTAAGGGTGAAGGTTTCTTTTCATGTTAAGGTTAAACCCCTATCAAATCAAACATCGGTGGCAGGTGGTTCCTGGACTTTATATTACCCCATTATATCAGAGATGTCAAATTTCGTGGTTATAGGTTATATATATATACATAACTATTCCGAGCAAGTGAGGAATATATATACCTACATGCCTACCTGAACTAGTCTCAAGAAGCAAAAGCAGATGAGATTCTTGTCTAGAAAATCAGCGCTGAATGCACCACCATCCCTCATCTCGGAAAACACGTTAATCCAGTGCTGAGAGCATTGCTTTCTGAACATTGACCACCAGGATTCAATTCGCTGATTTGCAATGCTCCTGCCATAAATGAAGGAACGGTTCACAGCTTCAGGGTCGGCTTGTTCTCCTCTCATTACCTTTTGCATTACCTCCACATGGCCATTCTCGGTTCCTCTGTCAGCCCTTACAATCGCAGGGCATCCACGGCGGAGCTGTACAGCCATCATGAAATAGCCAGCTATCAAGGTCGGTTTACTGTTTGTACGGTGTAATAAGCTTCGAGCCAGAGCATATACCTAGAAAACCCATCAATACACCCATTAATTGGTATTCCATACGGCTTGAGTTTATCGTAGCCATCAATGTGCCACACCAGTAGCGGAACAAGTTACCGCCGGGCCGGGGGGCAGAGCGCACGGTCGGCCCCCCCCCCCCCCCAGGCATCATTCCCTAACCACACGTGATTTCCGAGAGACCCGTCATGATTACACTTCATGTTTTCAGGGGAGCTCAAAATAAAGAAAGGGCCCGGTTGATTTGTGTAAGTTCCAGCTCGGGCTCGGTTCCCCACCCCCCTCCACCAGAATGTTTAAAAAAAAAAAAAAAAAAAAAAAAAAAAAAATTCTTTGGGGAGGGGTCCGGGTCCCCCTCTCCGGGCCGGGGGACGGCTTCCCCCCCCCCCAGCCCCCCCTGACGGTCCGCCACTGTGCCACACCCAGTTAGGTCCTTTGCTAGCGTAGCGGCGACGTCGTAAGCGTCGGGCTCGACGGATGGCAATACCCTCTGGGTCTAGGATGTGCAGCAGCATGCGAACCGTTTCTTGGCTAACTACCAGTCCGTTCTGTATGCACTTAATGTGCATCCATCGGTATCCGTGAAGTTTACCGCATTCTCTAAGTTCCTTTTCAATAAAGAAAACTACTTCCAAGAGATCAGTCTTGTACTTTCTGCGGTAAAGTCTGTAACGCTTTAATACACGCTTTAACGTACGACTGCTCAAGATGATCCCGTGCCTTCGGGCAAGACAAAACAAGATTTCCTTTTGTTTGAAACCAAGTTCGAAATAAACTAAAACCAGTTTATCCCGCTTCATCTTACTCTAACACCATACATGTGAGAACTATGACAGGCTCAATATGACTGTTGAGATATCATGAATTAATCTATACCATTCGCCGCGGCGAGATAGTAACTCGCCGCGGCGAGATAGTAACTCGCCGCGGCGAGATAGTAACTCGCCGCGGCGAAATAGTATCTCGCAGCGGCGAGATAGTAACTCGCCGCGGCGAGATAGTAACTCGCCGCGGCGAGATAGTAACTTGAATTTTTGTGTGTGGTTGTGGCCCTTTAACGCTTCCGTACTATCTTTAAAGAAAACAAATAATTTAAAAGACGGTTTCACCACTCTGACTTGCACGATTCCAGACCGTTGCCAGACGTATATCCTACCCGCATCCACAAGTTCCCATATATATCAACGTATGCTTTGCCCAAATCGAGGCGGTTGCCAATTATCACATGCGTATCATTCCTTTTATAGTCATATATCACATGTATGTCCAGCCCGAATGTCCAGTTGTTGAATGTCATAATTCTGATACCATTTCATGTAGAAATGGCGGCCATATTGGATGTATGACAGCCATCTTGGATTTTATAACAGCTTCTGTGAGCCCAACGCTTACACCGGCTTTCCAAATTGCAAGAATTACCAAGACAAATAACATCAAACGTGCTGCTTTCGGTGTCGTTTTATATGGCAAATCTTGGTTTTTGGACATTATTATATGACCATACAATACAGAGACATTGACCTTTAGATACCACCGAAAAGACACAAATAGGCATGTGTGTTTTCTGACACCCTCTTGCCCTGACATGCCAATTTATGTAGGAATGACGGCCATATTGGATTTTGGCCGTTGACGCGAAATGCCGACATTTTCGCGAGGGTCACTCCGCTCATTATATTAAGCATCTTTCAATTGTAATGGCGTACTTGTCATGGGACCTACACATTATGCCGTAGGTACGGTAGGCTCTGGCACATTTTAAAGTCACTTTACGTTCAAGGGAAGGTACAACATTGTTCATTGCCAGATTTTCATCTATTGACGAATTATTATCTTAAACTGACTTACCCGGTACTCATTGCGTCTGGAGTGCTCGCATCTGAGAGAAAACAGGAATTGCTATGCCGAATTTACACAGAGTTTCCTTCCGGCAACATTTTTTGGGTTAAAAAACAAGCAAAACTAAAGTTTTCTTCGTTATTCACAAACGTGAGCACTTGATATATATTTCGTGATATATATTTCGTGATATATATTTCTTGAAAAGTTGCGGGTTGAAATTAACGTACCTTATCAAATACCAAATGTAGGATATTCCCTTTAATGACCATAAAAACAATAAAACAACTAATACAACATTTGTTTCTACACAAATAAAAATTAACTTTGAACCTTTTTCAACATTTTATTTCAAGTATTTATCTTTATACAGTAGAACAAATAGTAAACTGCCGCTTAGGTTGGAAGAATCTTCTTTTTATAGAAATGAATGACGGACGTTCCTAGTAAAAACCAAACCATGCAGATGGAGGAAATCTTTACAAAAAATAATAATGTATATACAGTTTTTCAAGTAGATAATTACAAAAAAATATCACCCTTGTTTCTAATTCTCGGTATTTAACCAGCAGCGAGTACCGGTAATTACGTTTTTGTAAGTACCGGTAATTACGTTTTTGTAAGTACCGGTAATTACGTTTTTGTAAGTACCGGCAATTACGTTTTTGTAAGTACCGGTAATTACGTTTTTGTAAGTACCGGTAATTACGTTTTTGTAAGTACTGGCAATTACGTTTTTGTAAGTACCGGTAATTACGTTTTTGTAAGTACCGGTAATTACGTTTTTGTAACTCGCTATTTATCTTACAGAAAGAAGAACAATTAATATTCAACAAGATATAAATGTAATAGTTATGATATTACAGTAATTAACTACCTTAAATGAATGATGTTGAAGCCGGTCACGCATTTAATTTGGAACTGAACAAAATGAAAACGATTGACCTTAGACGAAAACAATTGTGAAATAAAATAAATGCATTTTTATATACAATGGAAGGTTTATGAATGATTTTGGAAATGTTTAATAAAATACTGAAAAATACATATTATATCGTGCCTTTATTTCATGACGATACATCTTTTATATAAAGAAATTGAAAATATTAAAATTGTAAGAAATACTTTTGTAGGATAGTTTGTGGCATATCTTTTCAGCAGCAGTAACTGCTTTAGGCCATTTCTATCAATCATGACAATTGTAATTTGCGGAAGGAAATGATTAAAACTGATACGATGACTTTTAAAACCTAGTTCAGATGTGTTTTAATTTATAATAAATAATAAAATTACATTTCCAATTAAAACAATGCACTTTAAAGGGAACATAGAACATGAAAATGCAATTTTTTAAGATTTTGCTTGCTTTCTTTGAATCATAATTCACATAAGTAGACCAAGCACATGTAACAAAGCTTATTAAATTGTGTTGTGAATGAGAGAATAGTATAACCCTTTTCCATATACAGTATGGGTAAAACTTCTAGCTTTGCATGGTGAGGATGATAAGTAAGACTAATTGCGGTGACACCATGTGGAATCTCAATTGAGTAGTAATTAGTTCTGAAAAGAACTGGAGGTACAACTCGACGTTTCGATCAGTATGCTCTGATCGTCCTCAGGAGATATACAGTATGTGGAATTTCTATAACGTACTATACAAAAATTCAGTTGTATACCAATCCATTAAGCCCCGCCCACCATAGTAACTGCCTAGCAACGTACATGTACGTAAAACATGTGAGCCATGCCCCTCGATGTCGAGCACGCAAGTCCAGTGCATTGTGGCGGCTTGTTTACATTTGATCATGTCGGACTTTCATTGGACTTTTGGATGCTTAATCGCGGCTGTGATAGGTCAGTACGTAATGGGGGCGGGGCTTAATGGGCGGGGCTTAATGGATTGGTCTATTGGAAATGCTAATGACTAATATTTGAACCAATAGCACGTCGGGCCAAAAAAGAATGTGGGTTCGAATCCCAGCCGCGACCGTGGTACTTGTGTCCTTGTGCAAGACACTTTTCCATAATTGCTTCTCTCCACCCAGGGGTAAATGGGTACCTGTGAGGGCAGAGTTGGTTGTTGTGTTTGATTAGTCCTATGTGCCGAAATGGCAGCAATTGAGCTGTATACTCCCAGGGAGCTGAGATGGTTTTCAGGAATGATTTATGCACCTGATGAGCAGGGGTAATAATGTAATGCGCCTTGTGCACCAGTTTGGTGGATATGTGTGCTATATACAGTAAGTCCATATTATTATTATTACACTCACACAGCTTTAATAAAAGCACTGATCTCTATTATACTGACTGGATAGAGGGTCAGCCCATTAGTGACTAACAAGTAGTGGAGAGAAAAAACCAGTCAAATCCAAAATCTTGTTGCTACCAAATTCTAATTTTTGGATAGTAAAATAAAGTAAAGCTTTAGGGTTTGTGCCAACATGGCGGCTCAGTGACTTCAATGTAAAAGTGTCATTCTCTCTACTCAGTAAAATAGAGGTCAGAGTATTAGGTTTTTCTCTCAGACAGGCTAATGGCATACGATAAGATGAAGACAACTTTGCTGGCATATTAGTTCCTGGTACTTTGCAGTCATCATCACATTGGCTCAGTAACTTGGTATTTCTCCTGAATCCGAGGTTTATTAGGGTTGTTGCTGATTAACCAATCAGCTAGCCAAGTCTGCCAAACAATACATAAACATACAACGTTAACGATGTCGGACGATGGTAATCACAGGAGAGTGGGAAGGGTTAACTGAAGCTTTAGAAAAAAATAAAAAATAAAAATAAATAAATAAATAAATTAATTAATTAATTTAAAAAAAATTTAAAAAAAAAACTATAAAAAAAACTTACTATCTATAACTGGCTGACTAGACATGAGCTATGGAAACGACAGCAAGATCCAGTGCCGTACCGGTCTTTACAGAAAATAACCAGACACAGGGAGATGAAACAACACCAAAGAAGAACCCCAAAAGAAGGAAATGCATCAATTTTGAATTTTTGTACTTTAAACAAGGTTTGACAAAAGTAAAACTCTGAAAAATGGATAACAGGCCTGGGTCTCCCATTGGTGTAGAGGACAAAGCCCCTGAACCTCTAGATGTTTAATTTAGAAGATTTTAGACTCTCCACATCCCCCACAAGAAACTAGAGGTTTGGACACAATAGGCTACTCTTTTTTTTCCTTGGTGTTGGTGGCTACTTCTCTTCTTTCAAAAAATTTTTGAGGCAAAAGGAGATTTTGTAAAATTCTGAAATCAGGAAAATCTGTGAAATCACAGGCCGCTTAAATAAAATGAACAGCCATCATCATCATCATCATCATCATCATCATCATCATCATCATCATCATCATCATCATCATCATCATCATCATCATCATCATCATCATCATCATCATCATCATCATCATCATCATCATCATCATCATCATCATCATCATCATCATCATCATCATCATCATCATCATCATCATCATCATCATCATCATCATCATCATCATCATCATCATCATCATCATCATCATCATCATCATCATCATCATCATCATCATCATCATCATCATCATCATCATCATCATCATCATCATCATCATCATCATCATCATCATCATCATCATCATCATCATCATCATCATCATCATCATCATCATCAACATCATCATCATCATCATCATCATGTATCATCATGTCCATCATCATCATCATCATCATCATCATCATCATCATCATCATCATCATCATCATCATCATCATCATCATCATCATCATCATCATCATCATCATCATCATCATTATTAAAAGTAACATGCGTGTAAAAGAAGTTCAAAGTGATGAAAAAATACAAAATGCTGGTACAAGCATGTATGTCTGATGAAAATACCACTTCAAACATGTATGCATAAAAACCCATAAGAATACACAGGATGTCAAGTATACTAAAATTTCATGTGACTGTATACAACTGTCATATAATGCTTCACTTCTAAAACAATAAAAACTAGATAAGCACTCTTAGGCGCAAACCTCCACAAGAGTCCAACTGGGTAGAATTTCAGAGAAAAAATCACTAGAAGTGAGTCAATTACCCTATTTGATTGTGCTGTACTGGTAGATATATTTTTGTACCTCCGGACACCTTTGGTGGCGGGTAAAAGCTTTATCAAAATAGGGGAAATTTTAAAGTAGAAAAATAGAATTAATTTAACTTAATTTTTTATGCAAAACAAAATATGAGGATATTGAAAGTGCATGTGCTGCTACAATGAAGCGTACAGGCGATGTGACCTATGACATCACATGTTTTACAAAAGAGCCCCAAAGGTCAAATTGCATGAGCCACAAAATGTACACTGGTCTATGACAAGAAACCATAACATCTGATATTTTGAGATTATCAGTGGAAACATTTTTTATTTGATTTATGTTTAATAAGGCACTAATATTACATCTCAAATCATATTCATCTGAAAATTAAACCAATCCTTGGTGTTATTCGGAGTACAAAATGTACTCATGGTTAGACTGGTACCCGTACCGCCTCTGGGCACCATACCGCCTAGCTTAAGGCTCCCTGCCCAGGTGTACGTCATAATAATAATAATAATAATAATGTATAGATTTATATAGCGCACGTATCCACCAACTAAGTGGCGCTCAAGGCGCATTATATTATTATCCCTGCTCCGCAGGCTCATAAAACCATAAATTCTGAAACCATCTCAGCTCCTGGGAGTATACAGCTCAATTGCTGCCATTTCTAAGCATATAGAGCAAACCATCTCTGCCTTCACAGGTACCCATTTAACCCCTGGGTGGAGAGAAGCAGTATGGTTAAGTGTCTTGCTCAAGGACACATGTCACGGCCGGGCTCGAACCCACACTCTGCTGCTGGCAACACAGAACTTGAGTTCAGTGGCTGAACCGCCACGACAATCCACTTCGTGCATTATACAACACACGGGACCTCGACTTTCGTCCCATCCGAAGGAGCGAAGCAATTATGGTTAAATTACCTTGCTCAAGGACACAAGTGTCACGGTGAACTCGAACCCACACCCTGCTGCTGGCAACACCAGAACTTGAGTTCGGTGCGCTAGACCGCTCGGCCACGACACTCCATGAACAACGTCACCTTGCATTGTGCAAAATTTGAAGCAATTTAAAAAAAAAATTAATTAAAATAAAAAAATCCACTCAAGACACAAAACAAACTGATAAAATAACAATAACAAATAAATTAAGACAAAAACACACTTCATAGACCCTTTAATATATGATATACAATGTACACAGTATAGGTGCTGTATGCATGTTCACCATCAAATCATCTTTGTATCCAAAACGGGGAAAAAGGAGTCCATGGCCCCTCAAACGTATTACAAAACCGCCCCCCAAAAATTTGAGATATAGGCCTCTGAAAATGCCAAAAAATCACTGGCGCTTAACTTAGGGAGAAAAAAAAGGGGCGTGGCTACATTTTCATGACTCATATCTCGGAAGCTTGACAGGTTGGGGCAAAATTTGTTGTGTGTTCATTACTCCCATAGAGGTATGTTGAGAGAAAAAAATCGACCTGACAACCTCTAGGTGAGGTGGCATGGAATGACCCATAGAACTCCATAACTCCAGGTTTGTGACTTGAACTTAAAGACAAAATTTTGGCTTGTTTAGAGGGATATTCAACCCAAGAGGAATATAAAACAGAACAATTTTATACTAGGCATGTCTACATTTAATAGCCTATTTCCACTGAAAAGCACAAAACAGTCTGTTATGGACTTTAGAATTCAGAATGTTACAGACATAGTGACCCGCTCTATCGTAATGAGGAATGTCCCCCAAGGGACCGTTTCGCGTAAACAAGCTCTGAAGTTCACATAATGTAAAAAATTGCATTGAAATCGATTTTGAGGTTTTTGTGTATTTAGGTACCTTAAATATCAAAGTTTGTGTGTTATTTTACTTTTTGAGAAAAATATCAATAAAGTAGAAAATAAAGACCTTTTCTCAAAGCGTGTCTGTGTCCATTTTTGTTATAAATCGTCACCGTTACCTCCAAAAGGCGAGTTTGAACTCCTTTTGTAGCGTATTGAGCCGCCATTATCATTCAACATGCATGTTTGGTACTGTTAGAAAGGTCATGATGTGACCTCTGTAATTTTAATAATGTATCACTGTCTGAATACTGAATAATAAGATGTGGCCCAAAACTTAATACAGAAAGTCTCGCCTTGTTGCTGAGTCTAAGCCCTACGTCGTGGGGTTCCAATGACTTGAGATTGGACGAATGTGCGTCAGCGGGTTACTGAGCTTGCACAGTTTGGATGTTTACAGCAGATGGGCGTGAACAAAGCGCCAAAGTGGGCTGTTTAAGCGCAGCCTGCCGGCTAAATTGTACTGTGCTTCGTGATTTGCGTACCTTGTCAGCATACATATGTATGCAGCGCATACACTGGGCATGGGATCGGGCGACGGTCATACAATGTATATTAGTATACATCCACGTTCTTCATGCATCTTTTATGATTGTTGTTTGACAGTGCTTGTGTATCAAACATTCAGAGACTTGAAACTTCTAAAGTAATTTGAGCATTGACGTTAAACTTTCTGAAGTATTCTTAAAGACATGGTCCATACGCCTGTTAAATTTTGTGATTCTAGCCTTTCCGAAGATTACCGTTGCCACGATGAGTTATTTCGTTCAAGTTTAGACTACTATGTACAGCGCGCCCCATCGTAGTACATGCAGCGCGTAGTTCAAACATTTTGTTTGTTCTTGTACGTACTTTTAAAACCCGTTTTCTCGTAAAACGTTTCTGTAACAATCCCACCAGTATCTCAACTTCTTTGTTTAATAACTTTGGAACGGAAAAAGTGACACATTTATGTTTGGCTTCATTGGAAAGCCCATTAAATGCTCGTTATGATGTATGCATATCTCCATTTTTCATATTTGGGGGACATTCCTCATTACGATAGAGCGAGTCACATATAGTTGTTGCTGTGAACACAACTTACTTGGGGAATACAACAATGGATTTATTCTGACATAAATGACTATAATTATGGAAGCCATCTTTAGAACAGCACATGCCTGGCAAGTCATAGACAATCGAGGGCGCTATAATGAAATACTGAATCCTCAGGTTAGGTTACTACATAGCTGGAACTACCCAGTTCAAACAGATGCCACAAAGAAATGCTATGCTTCATGGTACATGCTTCATGTATTTTAATCTGAGTAATTGCATAGTACCATTGAACATAATTCATATCAACTTCACCGCTTCCCAACACCCCGAATTTTGTCTCTTGATGTAGCGAGTTGGTAGAATGTTCATTCCCTCACATATGGAGGAATTGACAATACCTCAACACAATCCCCATCACCCATATGTGGGGATGTTGAATCACCGTGCGTGAGCATGACCAAAGTCCCAACCCTTGAGCAATCAAAGAAATCCCCATGTTTCCTGCTATCAATACACAGGCGACTGGGAGAGAGAAGGGGTGTGAGAAACAACTGATAGGTGCATAAATGAGAGATAAATGCTTACCACTGGATCTTCTGGTTTTTGCTTGCAGAGTTCAGTCAAACCTCTCAGAAGCGTCGGGTTGATAACTTTAGCCAAGTAATCCTTTGCTGCCTGTCCAGCGGGTATTGGCTCTACGATACCTTCATGTTAAAAATTCAGATAAATAAGACAATAGAAATTGCTAGATTAGCATAAACGTTTATCTTGTGGTAGTCTTGTTGCCAGACGTAGTTTTTATTACACTGTACACACGTCAACGATCAGAATCCGCTCTCATGGAACTGCAGCTATGAACCTGACTACCAACTCACTCATGGCATCTCTGCAAAAGTTCGACGAGCTGAAATGTGGTGTTTGATAAGTAACATCTACCGTCGAAACAGTACACAGATCGGGTGGTCCCAAAACAACATCTTTATTATTTAATAAATAAGAGGCCGTCATAGGGACAATGTCATCAGGATCAACAGGGCATGGAATCGGAGTGCTAGTTTTAGATTAACTCAGTGACTGACAGTAATACCCCACATGATAAGGTCATATTACCATTGCAGCTACATAAATGAGCCAGTAATTTTCAGTTTCCTGATGACGACTCAGAACAGTCTCCTGGCGATCACTAGAGCGAGCTTAGTCAAAAAATGTAGAAAAGACCTATACGGTTCTTATCAGAACCACAAATGTCGAAGCATGGTGCGCCACGCATACCGAACCGATAACGATACTCCACCATGCACAGCCTCAAAACTTTCATGAATATCTTTGATCATGACTTACTGTCTGTAAACATAAATCTGATCTCTCTCTCAGCACTAAACTGACTATCACTTCCATGCACGGCATTTTTCTGGTCGTCAGTACCGTACAGGGCCCGGATACTATAGATAGAAAAAAAAAACAAGGTTATAAAAAAAGACTTAATAATCAAATGATTTCCTCGAATTGAACTACATACACCCTTTAGTGGATCTAACTATGTGCCTGTGTGGTGCACCCCATCATCTCGGACAGTATTTTCAAACAAATTTTGAGGTCCTGAAAAGGAGGGATGGTTACACTGCATGTTCTAGAAGTTTATTAGTTCCACTCTACTTTTTAAAGTCACCATTATCATGAATAATAATAATAATAATGTGTGGATTTATATAGCGCACTTATCCACCAACTAAGTGGTGCTCAAAGGCGTGACACTTGTGTCCTGCTCATAAGGCTCATAAATTGCATTCTCTGCAACCATCTCAGCTCCTGTGGGAGTATACAACTCAATTGCTGCCATTTCTAGGCGCATATAGAGCTGTAAACTCCCAACTCTGAGATGGTTTCAGGTGATTTAACCCCTGGGTGGAGAGAAGCAATTATGATTAAGTGTCTTGCTCAAGGACACAAGTGTCGTGCGCTATTAAATCCACACATTATGTTGCTAACACCAGAACTTGAATCATGGGTGTGGTGGCGGCGGTCTAGCTTGCGGGACTCAAGTTCTGGTGTTAGCAGAATGTGGGTTCAATTCGGCCATGACACACTTGTGAGCAAGACACTTAACCAGTGCTTCTCTCCACCAGGAGTTAAATGGGTGCTTGTGAGGGCAAGTTGGTTGATTAACCTGTATGGCTGTAATGCCAGCAATTGAGCTGTATACTCCCCAGGGAGCTGAGATGGTTTCAGGAATGATTTATTGAGCCTTATGAGCAGGGGTAATAATATATGCGTCTTTGAGCACCACTTAGTTGGTGATACGTGCGCTATATAAATCCACACATTATTATTATTATTAAGAAAAATTTGTATTTTCTAATGAAAAGCTGAAATTTGCGAGAAACGAAAAGACAGCACACATTTTACCTAGAAAACATATCATTTCAATTTCATTAAAAAATGGGACAAACATGTGACCCGCTCTGTGAAATTGAGTCACAAGTCGCAAATTTGACAAATATACATTTCTATGTAGCTGGAAAGAGTACATCATCAGCTTTAATTTGGTATCAGAGGTGTGTGGCATATTGCATCATGGAAATATGGCATTTGTAATAATCAATAATGTGCATAATTATAACACAATTTATTGTTAGGAAAACAAGCATTCAAATGAAAACTAATTGTAATGACATATTTGAATACAAAGTACTCACAAAAATCATTGATTTTAATATTTTATTGATTGAAATTGACCTTTATGTAAAAATATTAAGAAAATTTAGATCCTAATGATGTCAAAAAACATGATAACCAAAAATCAGATGTTAAAAAAACACCCTCTCAACATTTCATCGCCCATTACATGTACATGTAAACGCCAGTGATGTAGTGCCTTGATGCTGAGCCTTGGCCTTAAGGCTGCCTTAAGGCTTGATTTTAGGGCCTTGGCCTTAGCCTTAAGGCTTGAGGGCAAAAGCCTTGGCCTTGGCCTTGAGGGTCAAAGCCTTGCAACTTTAGGGCCTTGCTCTTCAAGGCCCATCGATTTTTGAATTTTTCAGGTAAATTTGTTTGAAATTTTGCTTTTCTACAAACATACAACTTGGAGTCAGCTGTCTGCAAAGTCTGCAGTATCTAATTTAATCATGTTTTACCATGGAGGAGGGAAAATACCATAGATTTGTGTATTGACACACTTTCACTTTTACAGCATCATATTTTGTTACCATGATAGTACATTTTGCTGCTTCCCCCAAAACAAAGCTATAATAATTTTCTTTATACTTGTACTTGTGGGGCCAGGGAGATATAATTATACTTAACTTGCATACAGTTATATGGGGTAGATAGAACATCATCTGATTTGTGCTGTGGACTGCTTTATTTATTTATTTATCGTATGGTTCATACAAAGTTAACATGACAAGGTTAGGTTATGGATCCAGTTTAATGCAGACTGGTCGAGTTCAGTTCAATTTCCATCACATCTGTAAATAATACAGTCATGAACGATGTGATGTACAGTCTGGTCATCATGACCACAGGTACATTTAGCGTTGTCACTTAGTCCCATGCGGAGCATGTTATGTTATAATGTTATGTCCGGACTAACATTGTAAAGCAGAGCTTACGTTATCGTGCTAATACTTGTTGGAATTCTTTGCCTAATACTATGAAAAAATATGTTTCACCACACTCATTCAAAAAGAATCTTAGTGCATATTATTCAAGTAGCTATTAAGTATGCTTCTTATATTATGTTCTGAATTTTTCTATATGCCTTATTTCAGTTGATCTATCTATCAATCTAATTAATCTATTACTTATATTATACTATTATATTTTTTTCTGCACAGGGAGTGGCTCTACTCGTTAAGCCTATCAAGTTTTTTTTTAGATCACTTCGTTTCTCTTTGTATGTAACATACTATATATTGTTAATTAATACGTTGAATATCACATTGTATGTACACTGAGAAGAAACATATAAATGAAATGAAATTAAATGAAATGAAATGAAATGAAATGAAATGAAATCGGCCATGGCCAGTTCTTAGTCTGTTAAGTTTGACCCAGCAGTGGCGAAATATCCACGTCCTGGATTCTGATTCTTGCCACATATTCCGCCACGTGTTTAGTGCCCAAGTCTTTGGGTGCGATCCGGTGCTAATTTCTAGCAGTTTGTGAGCTTGTTAATGGAAAGGATTTCTTGATGGCAGTCGCAGTTGTGGTGGGGGTTTTTGATTGGTATTTGTCAACAGTTGATGAAGCAGATGGGAGTCACACCCAGCGGCACGTCGCGCAAGAGCAAGGTATTGCTGCTGTCGTCTCACTTCATAGGAGCAATTCCACTGACTACTGGAAGGTATTGGTGGGAGTTGATCTGATACATCCTGAGATGATGCGCATGGTGTTGTTAAGGGCTACGTCAATCTTGCTGGTGTGGGTGCTCCTTGCCCATACCGGTGCACAGTACTCTGCAACAGAGTATACTAAAGCTATTGCTGAGATTCGAAGAACGTTGTAGTCTGCACCCCAGGAAAGGCCTGCTAGTTGTCTAATGAGACAGTTCTTGACGTTGGCTTTCTGTGTGAGCTGTGTGAGATGGCTTTTGTATGTTAGAGATCTGTCCAAAGTAACACCAAGATACTTGGGGAAATCATCATACGGGATGGTTGTGCCATTGCAAACGACTTTGATTTTGTAGTTAGCCAGCCTAGTTGCTAAACAGTTAAGTCGGAGTCTGCAGTTTTTGAAGTAACGGCTTAAGGATTCCATATCGGTGCCAAGTGTTGTTTCAAGCTTGTGAAAGTTTTTGGCAGAGGTTAGGAGTGCTTTGTCATCTGCGTAGATGTATTTCTTTGAGACAGTGGTTGGTAGGTCAGCAGTGTAAATGTTGAATTAAATCGGTGCGAGCACTGAGCCCTGCGGGATCCCGTTTTTCAGGAAGCATTTTTTACTGGTTTCTTCGCCAACCGTCATTGTAAAGCTTCTGCAGGTGATCATTGTTATGAGAAAGTTTACTAAGGTTTTATCAGGTATGATTTTGTGTAGTTTTAGGGCAAGATCTTTATGCCATACCGTGTCATATGCTGCTGACAGATCGAGCAGTACAGCACCGTTCTTGAGACCTTTTTGGAAGTTGTCCTCTATGTCTTCTGTGAGGAGTATTACTTGGTCTGTTGTACAGCGTCCTGTACGGAAGACGGCCTGCTCAGGTGGGAGTTGATCTGATGAGGATCCACAATGGGTTGGATACGATTGTATATTAGTCTCTCCATTACTTTGTAGATTATGCACAGTAGGCTTATTGGACGGTAGCTGCCGGGTCTTGACCTTGTCAGTTTAAGAATTCCCATTACTTTAGCATGTCTCCATATTTTTGGGATTTTCTGAACTTTGATACAGGTGCTGAAGTAATCTCGAAGCCATTGAGTGGATTTTGGTCCAAGATTTTTGACAAATTCTGGGTGAATATAGTCTGGTCTGTTTTAGGTAATGCTAATATTTCTAACCATGATGGCCCAGAAAATAAAATTACTTCCATGTTACATAATAACGAGGTAACATCAGTTAAAAACAGCCGTTCTTAGACCCCCCTTTTGTTATACTCGGTTTAGATTAATGTGCATCAGCATGGAAGCAAACCATTCTTTTTGTTATATTTAAATGGTATCCACGAAGACCTGAACTTCTACTCAGTCATATATTTGTATGTGAAGTTTTTATTCTTACTTTGAGCGATTCGTTATGATGTGACATGTTTATATTAGTAGCAATTTTATACTAGAGGGCCTTGAGGGTTAAGCCTTGGCCTTGGCCTTAAGGTCAAAGCCTTGGCCTTGAAGGTCAAAGCCTTGGCCTTGAGGGTCAAAGCCTTGGCCTTGAGGATCAAAGCCTTTGCTCCAACACTGGCAAACGCATGGTGCGACATGGGACTCATTTTCACAGAGCGGGTCACATATATACTGTACTGTACATCATTCAGTGGTTGTGATTAGGAAGAAAACAAATACTCAGAAATCGGCAGTGGAGCTGGGACCCTTGGTCCAGAGGACAGAGCCATGTTTACCAAGTCTATTAACTACAGCCAGGCAATGCCAGCCTGCACACATGGTAGCCCTCTAGCAGTGAATTTGCAACCCAGTGTCTTGATGATAGCTACTTTGGCGTCAAGTGAGCATTGTGCGTACACTTCATGCGTGTATATTATAGTACTAAGCATGCAAGTACTTCTGCCAGCCAATGATCGTTGGAAATATTCTGCATGTACGCACATCAACTGCAAAATACGCCAAATGCAATGCACTAACGCTGTCCTCTCGATGAACAGTGATCTAATAACATGTGCCCTCAACAGTTCATGCACGGTGCGAATAACCCAGTCCAAGACAGCGTACTCTAAGGAATCATGGCTGCTTACTAGAACACGTCATGAATGACCCACATCTACTGTTCTACCATGTCGTGGACTAGGTTATTACACTCTGTGTACATGCGCAGTGCATGTAATATAATTCTGGTGATATTTCAGAGGATCTACATAGTGTTATAGGTAATAATAATAATAATAATAATAATAATAATAATAATAATAATAATAATAATAATAATAATAATAATAATAATAATAATAATAATAATAATAATAATAATAATAATAATAATAATAATAATAATAATAATAATAATAATAATAATAATAATAATAATAATAATAATAATAATAATAATAATAATAATAATAATAATAATAATAATAATAATAATAATAATAATAATAATAATAATAATAATAATAATAATAATAATAATAATAATAATAATAATAATAATAATAATAATAATAATAATAATAATAATAATAATAATAATAATAATAATAATAATAATAATAATAATAATAATAATAATAATAATAATAATAATAATAATAATAATAATAATAATAATAATAATAATAATAATAATAATAATAATAATAATAATAATAATAATAATAATAATAATAATAATAATAATAATAATAATAATAATAATAATAATAATAATATATATAGCGCACGTATCCACCAAACTGGTGATCAAGGCGCATAAATCATTCCTGAAACCATCTCAGCTCCCTGGGGAGTATACAGCTCAATTGCTGCCATTACAGCGCATATAGGGCTAATCAAACACGACAACTAACTCTGCCCTCACAGGTACCCATTTACCCGTGGGTGGAGAGAAGCAATTATGGTAAAGTGTCTTGTTCAAGGACACAAGTACCCCGGTCGCGGTTGGGATTCGAACCCACATTCTGACGACTCAGCCATCAGAACACAAATCCGATGCACTAAACTGCTCGACCATGGCACTCCATGACAGTCGTTTTCACAATTTTGGCTACCTTTTCTGAATTTTCAGACAACATTCAGAAAGCAAAAAGTGATTTGAACCCCCCCCCATTTCATGAAAAAAGAAATAAGGTACACCATATTTAGAGATTTTAAAGTTTTTTGTTGTCAAGTAAAATAGCACCCCCTTAGGTGTGCAAATGGCATTGTTTGACCCACCTGTCTGGGTGTGTCTCTCGTGCTTTGTTAGTGTTTGTTGGTCCACACAGCTCCCTCCAGCATGCAATAGCATTCTCTCTTGACAATACCATGGCAATAATGGGCCCACTACTCATGTAAGCCACGAGAGAAGGGAAAAACATCTTGCCATAATGCTCGGCATAAAAATCACTTGTCTGTTCTGGTGTGAGATGGACGCGTCGTTTCTGCAATACAGTAAATGAAATTGATAAATCATTAATAAGGCCATGTTTAAAAAATGGTCATTTAACCCTCCTACTACTACAGGGGTCAAAATCAGTCAAAATGTTGATATACTTCCCAAGGTATATCTAGTGCACTTAAAAGTCAAACATTGTCGAACCTTACGTGTAGTAAGTACATTTACAGGTCAAAATGAGTCAACTGATTTTGACTGGTAAAAGCATTGTCTGGTATTGTTCGGGGTGGCCAAAATGACAGTAAAAACCAGTCAGAAATGCCCCTGTGTGCACATTTGGGTCCAACAGTAAAAACTTTCCACTAAAATGCCCAATTACCTCTTCGCAAATACTGCTTGTGAAAGCCATTTGCATAATGCATGCTAGTCTAGCTAATGAATAAATACTGCAAAATTGAACTGACATCCCCAGATATTGTCTATAACATTTAGCCATGCCTTTCTTCAATTTGTTGTGTTCAGTTTAATAATGCAACTACATGTTTGTAGATGGTTCAATTACAAACCCACACGGTAATGTACAGGGAAATGTGATTGATGATCAGCAGCTGAACGAGTAGAATGTCGTATCCGACCGCCACTTTTTCTCATTAAATATAACCAATAAGAGTGTCGTGGCCGAGCGGTCTAGCTTATCGGACTCAAGTTCTGGTGTTAGCAGCAGAATGTGGGTTCGAATCCTGGCCGGTGACACTTGTGTCCTTGAGCAAGACACTTAACCACAATTGCTTCTCTCCACCCAGGGGTTAAATGGGTACCTGTGAGGGCAGAGTTGGTTGATTAGCCCTATATGCGCTGTAATGGCAGCAATTGAGCTGTATACTCCCCAGGGAGCTGAGATGGTTTCAGGAATGATTTGAGCCTTATGAGCAGGGGTAATAATATGCGCCTTGAGCACCACTTAGTTGGTGGATACATGCGCTATATAAGTCCACACATTATTATTATTATTATTAATAATGTCATCTTACCTACCTAGTAAGGTGGAGAACATATGGATGATGATGGACATATGCTTCAAATTATTCCAGGATATATATTTCATGAAAAATCAGGCATTTTTGGTATACGATGACTTCCTCAGTCATGTCAGTCTGATCTTGTAAACTCCACAATTAGTGACCAACACAGTCATTGTACATGCGTCGTGGCAACTATAATAGGATCCTTCTATTTTCTGAAGGGGAGGATTTTTTTAGAAGCGAAATCAAGTCCGAAAACCATCATAAAAGTGGATTTTAAAGATAGTTTTTTGCTTTCTGTACCACCAAAAATCGATAGAATGATTTTTTAACTGGTTAGTGGTTGCAAAAAAAATCCAAAAAAGCCCTTAAAAAGTGGCAGCCGGATACGACATTCTTTCCATATCCTGGAATAATTTGAAGTATAGGCCTATGTCCATCATCATCCATATACATGTATGTTCTCCACCTTACTAGGTAGGTAAGATTACATTATTGGTTATATTGAATGAGAAAAAGTGGCGGTCGGATACGACATTCTACCCTAGGAATGTATCCAGTGTGTCAAAATAGTTGCAAATATTGTAAAATTGTGCGCTAAAAATTTACAAAATCGAGACTGTTAACAGTTAGTGTCAATCACTCAATGACAATGGAACAAGTGCGTGGCCAAGGATTCAGGTCCGTGCCACACAAGTGAGGCTACAACAGAGGGTGCCTCCATTTATTTAGAAGACATGTTAAGACCAGAAGATCGAACTTCATGCACCCTCCAGAAGTGTGTGTGAAGTTCGAATGCTGGCTGGGCTGGGCCTAGCAGATGGCAACTTGTTTTTCCTTGTGAAAAACATGCCCCAATACGGTGAAAGTTTCTATTAGTCCATGATTAGGCAGATTCACGCAAACCGCCGATGGTGGCGCTATTTTTCATATCCTTTTTTTCTGTCGAAGTTGTGACCCGCCGAACTTTCATGGTAAAATTCTAATATAAAGGGTAGTCTACGGATGTAGTCACTTCTAGTGTCGATAAATGGATACTACACATCGTGGTTATCTTAATTGATCAGTCCATGCCAACTGTAACGTTGGCACAAAAACAGTGCAACTTGCGCAAAATAGACTTTGTTAGTACTACAAGGATACATTGCAGGCAAATTCGGTCACAACTTTTCAAATGAAACTGGATCTTAAAAATTACCAAATATTTAAATCAACAAAAATTCGTAACTTTGCATAGGGTTAACCTATCATGACCATTGACCCCTCATTTTCTTTCTAATTTTTTGTTCTATCCAGTGATATGACATTTAAAAGCATTGAAGCAACTTCAAATTTTCATGAAACTGCCTACCATGATTGATGAAAGCTTGTAAAACATAAACCCATTTTCATTAACTCCGCTCTGCTCTGTATTATAATACTAACGTTAGACCAAATAGACCTTATAATTTTATACGCATATTTGTTTTATTTGTCTGATGTCACAAACTGAACATCGCCCTCATTCATTTCAGAGGCTAGCGAAAGTCACTCAGTCATTGGTTCATGTATGCGCACAGCGCGCATACATGAACCAATGAGTGACCTTCGTTTGCCTCTGATAGGGGGGGGGCGACCTTCAGTTTGCGACGTCAAAGGTCTATAGTACCTAGGAGTTACACCTAACGTTAATTACACCTAACGTAACATTATATAAGAACGTTCGAAAAATTACCTGCAAAATGGTAAAACCCGATTGTAAAATAATTTCTTCGATTTCCCCTGCTTTATCTATCGCCTCTGGCTTTATAAGAGCCAATGTTCGCTCCACAAAAATCTGAGGAGGATCCATTTGTTCTGATTCAGGCATAATAATTACTCAGTTGAAACAGAAAAACAACAGACTTTGTCTTTGAATAAGTTTCTTCGAAGTTTCGCTATCGATACCGACCGTATGATTCTGTTGTTGCTATGCGCTATGCACGCTGGACTCTGCGTAGTCTGGCAACATCCGTGTTCACTGCATGCAATAATATAATGTGAACGAGTTTCCACTCCAGTGTGTGCAGTTGCTACTACAAAAATCTGGTTCGGGTGTTACTGTAATGCTTAAAAGTAAAAAAAAGAAAAAGATGAGAGTCCGTAACCAGATCAAAATACAAAATAGCGCCCTCTATCGGTAAACATTATTTAGAGGGTTGGGAGGGGAGTTATTGGAAGCATGCAATCCCCGAGCTATGCCCTCAAGTTGTCTCCTCGAAAAAGGTTATTAGAGCACTTGTAGTTCAGTTTGTGTAGTTCAGTTTGTGTAGTTTGTGTAGTTCAGTTTTTCATATGCCAATTGCCAACTTGCCCCCCAAAATACTGAAACTAAAAATCCACAGACGACCAGCAGTGTTCACATCTCGACACTACTATTTGCCCGGCTGATGAAGTTTGGGAAATCCTTATTTGAACGCCATGTGACACCTAATTAATACTTCATTATGACGTCACGATGATACATTCCGTATAAAAATTATACGCCCCAACTATTATAATTATTATTTTGCGTTAGCACAACATGAAAAGAAATATCTTGTTTTCCTTTCTGCTGGTTACCCCTCAAGTCATTAAGCTACATCCCGTAGCCTTAGATCTTGAGTGTCTTGCGCAGAATCCTTGCTTTCCCAAGAGTGCCGCCTTCTGTAGTAATTCTACTCTAACAGATGTTCCTATATCTCCTTGAGATGTTTACCCAACGCCTTCGGGATTGTACCCAGCGCTCCCACTACACGGGAATAACCTTCACCTTAGTTGCCACAGCTTATACGGAGTTCTCTCGCTAAATCCTGATATTTCTGTATACCTTCTCATTCTCCTTCAATGCTACTCTATTATCATCCGGCACATCAGCTATATCGATAAGATGACACATCTTCTCATACTTATCCAAGACAATAACATCCGGCCGTCTATGTTAAATAACATGATCTGTCTGGAAGTCCCAGAGATTATTGACATGGTCCGTTTCTTCTACCTTTTCCGGCACGTGGTCGTATACCACTTCGATTGCACCGTACTTCTTACACAATTAATCCCAATGGATCACCTTGGCCAACTTGGCGTGTCTGCCTTTGTACTCCGTCTGAGCATGCACTCTGCATTCGCTGACAATGTGAAAGTGTTGATCGCCTTTACCATATTCCCTCCATTCAGCCTGGACTTCAAACACTTCTTCACTCGTCTTATATTATACTCTTTCTTAAGCCTCTCTTTCGGTTCCTTGTGCAGTACGTGTCTGCTTCAAGCACTCCAAGATACTTTCTTCTTCAACTTTCTACTTCACCCAACGCCCTCAATTGTGTGCCCTTTTACCCCTCTTCATGGTCATGGCACTTTCCCTATTTTTTGTAAGAAAACTTGGTTTATATTGAGAAGAAGTCTTCCTCTCTTCAAATCTGGAATCAAAATTGAAAACAAATGTATTCTTGTATTTAAAAAACGATTTTAAAAATGGCATGTTTGTGCACTCGTACTAGTTTCTCTCTGTGTGTGTACGTAACGCTGTGGTATTTCAGGATTTATTACTGGTTGCTGTGACATGCCTAATTATGACGGTTTTCATCGAAACATTGATGATTTCCTTTGAAATTAAATATTTCACAAAATAGCTGTCAGATGCTTAGCTTGGTTTAACAGTAACAAAAATTTCTTAACAGAATTTACAATTATGTCTTGGGACCCACCATATAAAAGTACTTCTCACTTCTCACGATTATTTTGAGAAAAAAGCTAACTCAGGAGTAAGGTGAATGACATTAGTTTAAAGCAAACGACTGGTCTGTGAACATTTGAGCCGATTATTAACGACACTAAAACAGTGAAAATGTATTCAGATTTTTTGATCACGGAAATACGAATTACATACTTATTGATCTCCATCACAACGGGTCGCTCTTTTCCGATGATGGCACTATTTTAATCGCTCGTTTGTAAACAATCAGTAGTCTTCACTCGGCCGCTTGCAATCGCTCTTAAGCAATCGAACTAGTGCGATCGATTGACGCTATTAAAATCTGATTTTGATTAAAGTCTGATCGATATATAGGTATAGCTGCAATAATGTCTTTTTATTGGGAGGCACAGACCTTGAATTCGAACTATAGAGGCCTATACAGACCAATTCGCAATTCGTCAGGGAAGAACGGCTTCTTATGATTTTCTCCTTGACAAACTGAGTACGCAGTGCTTCATCCTTACACGTCGGTATAAGGGCAAATATCACTTGCTTAACAAAATACTATAACACCGTAAGAAATATTAGGCAAACACGGTTGATGTGTTGCCCAACACTAGTCAACATATCAACAGGTTGGTTTGTACCATTGCCCAATGTTGGAACATGTTTTGCCAAAATATGTGAACAGTTGTGGTAAATACTGACCAATTCTGGGAGAAATAACCTTACCCAACCCCATGTTGCCCAACGTTTTTACAGTGTAAAACCACAATAAATACTGTTTAGCCATCTCAAGCAACTGCAGATGTAATAACTAATGCGGATGTAGGCCTATTCCGTTCATCCACACTTAACATTTTCTGCACTGGAAACGGTTGCCGTCAACGATAATCTAACTTGAGTTTGACAACGTGAGGTTTCAGTTTAGGCATATCCACACAATTTTGCAGACATTATAAATTTGGCGTAAACTTTCTTACTGATCATTATACACGTAATGACCGTGTCACATCACTGCCACATCAGACTCGATTGATGAGCGACTACACGAGTTCACGGCCTCACACACAATAAGGATAGGATACATGTAAGGGTGTTGAATGACCCGTACCGACGATTATTCGCAGGTTATTCGTCACCGTCTTGAAACCGAAAATCGAAGGCCTTATTCTTCAATCGTCTGACAACCGATCGAAGTAGAAGTCAGAGTTGTCGTTTAATACACGATTGAACAACCAATTAGTTCATCATCTCCATGGATGGACAGGCAATCTCTTTATTGGTTTTACTGCATTAGGATTTCATGCGCACCCCAATGATTTTTTCAGGGGGTTAGTTATTTTGTAAAATTTGTTAAGTAAGCACTTTGTAGGAGCGAGCATTGCGGTATTGGGTTACAACAGGGGTATAAACCCGTTTTACTTTACACACTAGAGACAATTAAGCATTGCTTTGTCAGCCCATGGTAGGTAGGCCTTACAGCTATGCAATTTTAGGGATTTGGATAAAAAAAAAATAAAAAAAAAGGTGGTTTGGATTTCAACTTTCGCAAAGTGAGATTGTGGTTCTGACTGTAGCGTGCTGTTATACTCGTCGTCATGCTACTGGACAAATTATTTCCCTTTAAAATTATTTTTTTTAACGAAGATTAACAATATTATTATTTAAATAAATAAAATAAAATAAAATTCCGACCAAAACCCTAACCCTAACCCTAACCTGTGAACCAAAAACGATGCGTTGTTTAATGCCTCAATAACATTAACCTATAAGTTTTAAAAGATGCATATCATTTCTGTGTCTGAGGTCAAGAATCTTATTGTGTAACATTTGACAGTACATTGGAAATGCAGTCTCACAAACAATCTGTAAAGGCTGTATTGTAGCACTATAGAGTGTTAGCAAGATAAAGGTATCTGAGATGCAACACTTGCTCACTTGCAAAGAATACAGCATTCTGTCTCCAGGCGGTACGTACTGGTACTTAGTCTTGGTTCAAGACCGTATTTGTATGTTTTTGATACACGATTCATCGCTGCACGCCGGAAGGAGGCCCCTATCTCTACACGAACCGCTGTCACACACGATCCACTATCAAACACAGCCTTGGGCAACGGTTATAAACAACAATTTAATTTGTTTTCCAAAAATGTGGGCCGCGCTAGCATATAAAATTGACGCATGCAAATTTCAAAATACTGCGGCGTGCGGCTATGGATCCTGTAAAAACATACAAACACAGTCTTGAACCAAGACTAACTGGTACTCGGCCACTAGCTTTTCAGGGCGGCGCCATTATCAGGGGACATGAAGATCCCCCTCCCACACTGACATACAAATGAATCTGTAAAAGTATAGTTCACTAATAATGAAGTCAACATTCTTTGCCATAGCGGTTTTACAATGGTGACTTATGCTGGGAAAATTGTTTTAATTTTAAAAACAAACATTTAATCATAATAATAATAATAATAATGATCATTTGTAATGCGCCGGTATCCGTCAAAAGAGACGCTCATGGCGCAGTGACACATCAGTGTAAACAATAAAACAAAATACATGGTAAGAACAATGCAATATAAAATTACAAGGAACAATGATTGTAAAAAGGCTGACTGGCCCTGGTCAGGATATGCTAGGCAAAGACGATATTCTGACAACAAGGAAAAACCCTGCATACACAATCATGCAAACAAGGTTGATTTGCAAAAAATATAAACACCGTAGCTATACTCTTGACATATTAAACAAAAACAAAAGGTATAAATACATCATCATAAAAGTCAATAGTTAAACATAAGTAAATTATACATTAATTTTCATCAAATGAGTTTTGAGAGCAGTTTTAAATGAAGCAAGAGATGGAGATTGTTTGACATGCTCAGGTAAATCATTCCACAAAGAAGGAGCAGCAGCAGCAAAAGAACAATAACAATTATTATAATAGTAATAAGCAACTGTAATTATTCACCCGACTGAATAATTTATCAAAATATTTGATATCATCACAGTTCGTTTAAAACCAGCCCATGAGGGCTATGAGATGTCATTTCAAGGCTCATTTTCACTGACTCTTCACGCAAATCTCGACTTCCTTGCTGATGCAAATATCCATTCGCAAAGGTGGAATTGTTTCATTAAATGAAGCAACTCAAGAAATCTCCCTGTATTAAAGGGGCAGTATCGTTACGATCAGAGCAGATTTTAGATAGGATATGGAATTGATTTCTAGCTAATTTAACACAGTAACTGAAAATTATTGGCTCATTTATGCAGCGGCAACGGTAATAATTATGACCTTTGATTTAATTTGCCCTATACACCGACATGTGTATAGCACTGCATACTCAGTGCTTTCCGAGTGTTTGTGAAAAAACTACACAGGCGACTCGTGCGAAACACACGTCGGTGTAGGGCAAAATTAAATCAATTGTTTATCTCCCGACGCAAGAATTTCACCAACCTACATAACAGCAAAAGAAACGTCACCCCTAAAAATATTTATTATTTTCATTTTATAATTAATATAATTTGTTTAATGAAGAATATTATGAGTATGGAGTGTAACTCGAACACAATGTGGCAAATTTGGTTGACCTCAAAATTCGTCATGCATGACGTCTGAGGACACATAAGCTAAACACGTTCTCAGACTTATCAAAATTTAGGGGGTGACGTTTCTTTTGCTGTTATGTATATATTGCGGAACCCGCTGCTATATGGGATTCTAGCCGGCCAATCGTCATCGGGCACGCTCGGTGGTCGAGAGGTTAAGACGTCTGCACTAGTAAGCAGGAGGTCGTGGGTTCGAATCCCGCCCGAGTCGCTTGTGTAGTTTTTTCACAGACACTCGGAAAGCACTGAGTATGCAGTGCTTTACACACGTCGCCACGGTGTAAGGCAAAATTAAATCAATTGTTTATCTCCCGACGCAAGAATTTCACCAACCTATAAATAATTATGACCTTATCATGTGGGGTATTATGGCATGCAGTCACTGAGTTAAATTAAAACTAGCTTTCCAATTCCATGCCCTGTTGATCGTGATGATACTCAGTGTTCCTTTAATTTAATAATAGCTCCATTCTACACTCTTAAAACTAAAGTGTTGAATCAACTTTTTAAGAGTTCGGTCAGTGACTACTCTTTATAAAGTTAAATTCAACTAAAACAAAGTGTTGAATTAACACGGAGTCAAGTTAAGTCTAACTTTATCAATGTTAATTCAACACTTTTAAAAGTTAAATCCAACTTTATAAAGAGTAGTCACTGACCGAACTCTTTAAAATGTTGATTCAACACTTTAGTTTTTTAGAGTGTAATGTTTTATCTGGCAGTGCATGAGCATTAACGTATCAGGCGAAGAGGTTGGAGATCTCATGGTCGTCGAGGGATATTGTGTTTTTTACACACAAGTACCTGTAACTGGCAACCATCAAGATGTCAATATGTTAGAATAAGTGCCTGTGCCACGGGCAGATGAACTTATTGACGAATGCAAATCGGACGTCTAATTGCAAAGCAAGCTACCGCACCCTCTGCTCTGTATACGACTTCGGCTTCCCACGTGTTCCTTTGGATGTTGACATTAAAACAAAAACAGGTATTTAATGGTCCTGTGATCGCAATGCAACCAGATGCTTTAATTTGCTAACTCGATGATAAATGGTGCTGTCGACGGCTTGTTCAGATTGCCTGTATATTTGTGTGGTACAAGCTTTTACTGTGAAGTTGTTTTAGAAGAGAAACTCCATCATACAATGAATTCAACTGATGTAATCTCAACTCAGTGGAGCACAGGTATTATTTGAGTTTGTCTGTCTGCGTGTACTGAGCGTCTACCTTCATGTCTGCATGGAGTTTTCAATATTGTCTTATAGCCAATGTACACTATAACTGATTATTTCGGAAACTGAATGATCACAGTTTTACTTATTTGGTTTAAAGTTGAGGATGATATTAAAAATCACTCGAAATGTTTCTGTCTCAGGTGCTACCCGCTTTATAGAAATGAGTGAAATCATTTCTTGAAAGAATATCTGTTATCCGAAGACAGTAATACCACGTTGGACGGAATGAATACGAACAATCTAAATGCAGTTTCACAATTTTCTTGTTAACAAAACAATGAAATAATTATCAGAAGCAGCAGCAGCAGCAAAAACAACTACAACAATCAACACAACCGAGAGGGGTTGACATCAGCGCGCCAATATTAATCCGTCGGTGCCGCTGATAAAATGAAAACAACAAGGCTTATTCTAGCCTGGTTTAGATTGGTCGGGCTCACACAACTTGGGTTTGTTCAATGGACTGTCGGTACATTGAAGATTCCTATATGATATCCGTTGTTACATTCAGTGGTAACCCATCGATATTCTGCCCGTGAGTCCGACTGCGCATTAATCTCAATCTTAGATCAATGAGCTGTCGAACCTATGGGTTATTTAACCATTTGATTACTAGAACCATTGTTGAATCTTGGTCCATATTTCCAACTATGTATTTGTCAGACATCCCATTGATCCGTCCCAAAAACCAGGAAGAATGAGATGTCAGTCAATGGGATGTCAGTCAATTGGCTGCCGGACAAAACAATGGGCTGTCAAAATACTCAAAAGACAGTCGAATCAATGAGCTTTTGGACTTGTTACTTGCATATATGATAGCACCTCAGACGGAGAGATTTTAATGGATTTTGCGATCATCCAATTTACACAAAGTAAGTTTATGTGAATATGTGACCAAATGATTTATAATGTGTACGATTTTTAAGTTTTATAATGAAGGATTACATGCTGCATAATTTCAGTCGCAGGGGAAACTGGTATGATGTCAGAGATAGGTTTCATGTCAACCATACTCCCAACCGCAGAGTGGGCACTGCCACCTCCTCCCCCGATCCTCGCCATCATCATGTTTGTGATCATCTTCTTCGGCCTTGTTGGCAACAGTGCCGTTATGTTTATTGTTGTCCGTTATCGAGACATGCACACCACCACTAACTTCTCCTTCGCTAACTTGGCGTTGACTGACTTCCTCCTGCTGATCTTTCACGCCTTGTCGACCGCTCTGGACAACTTTAATATCAACATTTCCACTGCGCTCAATTGTTGGCCATCTTTCTATATGCGATTTGTAAGTATGCCTTGTTAAATGTATACTAAAGACACGAATATTTAATAATCGAGGTGGTTTGGCCAGTTTTTCTGGACAACCGCCACTTTACAGGCCCGCGCCGCGTGCGCGCCGTGAACGGACGCGCGCCACCTAGCACTTTACAGGCCCAACGCGCCACTACATATACATAGGCCCGACATCATCACCTGACAACATCGTTGTGTTTTGACTTGTTTTGACAACAGAATACGCAACTATAACCAATAAGAATTCGAGGTCATGTACCTTCAATGCAAATTAGCTAATAAATATTGACTATTGATGACGTTTATGACTGCAGAACCGACGAAATACTCCGATCCGAGAGCTCAGACTGTGTCAAGTTTTTGTTTACGTTAATTACACATGACCTATGCGGTTTACCACACACGTTGAATTAAAAAATGGCGGCCTCCATGGAACTCACAACAAGATGCGAAACACACGTTATTTTCATGGAATTATGAAGTGGGAAGTGCTGATATTGGTAGCGTAATTCAGGTACATGTCAGTAGTTTATATTAGACTTTATACTTGTACTGTAGATATAAGTATTCCGAATAGATAGCGTGTACGAATACCAACTATTAGGGATCGGATACAGTCAGTGGGACCGTCGTTCGTTCGTGTGGCTTTTCAACTCGGTATAGGGCCTATACGGTATAGAAACTGCTACACTGGGCACTGCTACACTGGTCTGGTCAGTCATGACGACGTGGACCACCAGGGCATGACTACAAGGAGTGTCTGGATGGGGCCAGAGTGTGTATCAGAAGCACTAGCTCGGGTAGCAGAATGTTCAATCGACGCACTGCACCATTTGGGTCAACGAACGAGACACTGGATCGAGTCGCACTTCTGCTTGTGTATATCTGCTCAGAAGTCACGCTATTAGAACAGATTTATATGGCTGTAGTGAGACCAGATATTATTCAAAACCGCACTTCCCAAATATAAAGAAATCTCTGGGTTTATCTGGGGCCCAGGAATGAATAAAACATTAGCCTAGTTTTGCGTTTTAGCCAATGAGAAGCTTGCCTTCCGCGTCTAAAGGTAGGAACGTTTGCAAAATCAGGTTATGCAACAGGTCCTCGTCCCATATAAGAAATGGTATTTCAGGAAAGTAAAGTGAGTGGCAACTTAGAAAGAAGGGCGTGTTCAAGGGGGCCATGCTTAAGCTATCAATGCATAAGGGTATCAGCGGTTGTGCATGGAAGCACGACACACGGACCACGGCTAATGACTGAGCGGGTCAGTCACGGTGACTGATTGGCCGTTCTTCACCTACGAACCGTGTTCGGTGTGTAGTGGTGGACTCCTAGGAAAGTATGCGAAAATAAGTACAGCTTCAAGAACGGTTTCAAGCCACATGGCGGGAGGGTGTGACACGCACACAAGGCTCTCGCTGGTGTTGCATAATATGCATTGCGTTGGCGCTGGATATGCATGAGCAAAATTGCATATTCATAGCGAACAATCGAAGGTTTGGGACATGAAAGTAAAACAAACCCTGGAAATTAGAGTACTAAAAATGGTATCATAAGCACAATATTTAACAGTGAAAGGAGTGAAATAGAGGGCGCTAATATTACCAAAAGCAAAGGGTAAGATTCGTAACAATATTTTTGTATATTTTAATATTTTCCACCTTTTGGCAGCTGCGGTTCATGTCAAAACTAACTTTCTGCAGAAAACAAAAGTTATACCTTCCCAAAAACACCCCCTCCCTCGTTTTTCAAACGAAACCCAGTCGTTGACGGATCGCTTCTTGCCCAAATGAGCCAGGTGTTTTTGTAAATTGTCACTGTTTATATCCCTAGGTTGTTGGCCAGGTCACGTGTATAACATTGGCTATGATGGCGTACGACAGGTGGCGAATGGTAGCCTATCCGCTGGAGTCATTGAGCCACGTTGAAAGGCGGAAGAATATCTTTCTGCTGTGTATATTCCTGACGTGGATTGGTAAGTTGATTCACACACAAATCCTTGTCATTTGATTGGTGGAACACACATCACGTGTCATAAACTAGTTTTTACATTTGCGTAGTCAATCAAGAAAATACTTTTGACGCGTCAATAGTGTACATAATTAAATATTGAGTGCCTCTGAATTGAAATGGGAACAATAATAATTGGTAATATCTTCACTGTTTCATTTCACGAGGCGAGGCTGAGCGAAATGAAACAGTCCAGATATTACCCAGTGATATAATGTTGTTTTTACGAATATCAAATTTATGTCATCAAAAAATAAAAATAAATAAATAAATAAAATAAAAGAAATAAATACCTGCTATCATCGTAAGGTTATAGTTATATCTCTTAAATGATTAAAACAAGTCATTTAAAGAAACACAAAATTGTTTCTGTTAGTATCCTAACCTCTTACTGATCTCCTTCCGAACATCATGTCATTCCTGATGTTAGTAAATGGTCTGTTGGGCTTATCAGCGAATTATAGGGTTTCCGCCTGAAAAAAATTAGCGTATCGTATCTTTTGAGCACGGAACATAACTCTGAAATCGATTGCAAGGTTTACTTTATCAATTACTGATGTGTACCAATTAAGTGTTCTATGGGGCGGCGCCATTCAATGGGGGTACCAGCGTATTAGGCGCTCAGTCAGTGTTACTGACTGGGGACGTTTGTTCCCCTCCATAATTGTTTGTATTTCATGTCCAGTTATATGGCTTATATTCACTTTTAATGCAAAACGTCACGACAATAGTTCTGATTATTCGATTATTCACAGATTATCCATGCAGCATTGCTTTAAAAACTATAAAGGATACTATTTACTTTGAACCAGTTTACCCCTGCAGCAAAAAACAAACGAATACCCCAAACAAACGAATACCCAAACAAACAAACAAACAAAACAAGCACATAAAATGCACTATTGACTATTGCACTGACTATTGCCATTATAACGAGAGACACTTCAAATAGTATATAGATTTTGCGATATATTTAACTCGCCCTCGGTTGATTTGAAATATATCAAGGAAAAGAGATCTGAAATTCGCACTGGTGAAATATCATGTGCTTTGGAAAAAAGGACAATCATCTTGTGAGATTTCGGACTTTTTAAAATCCGGGTCAGTCCCTTGTATTTTATTAAGCCTTATTACAAATATGATTTTAATAATTTTTTTCCCGGTTTGTTTTACCAGTTTCCTTTGCGATGTACTCTCCAGTCATCATCTACACGGTCAACTATAATAACATATACTGCACCATTGTGTTTCCATGGGAACATGGAAATAAGCTCTTTTTCACTTGGGTGGCCATTATAATGTACATCATCCCACTCTTTCTCATTTCCGTCTGCTACTTCAAGATTTGGCTGAAACTGAGAGAGTCCAAACCAGGAGAGGCAGGAACAGGAGGAGGTCAAAGGTCTATGCGTATGCGCAGTGCTCTCCGTTTGATCCTTGTAGTTGTGGTTACGTTTGCAATGTCTTGGCTGCTTGAGCATGCGCTGAATGTGTGGCTGGTATGGGACCCCAATTTTCTAGGCAGTAGTGCAACGTACCGCACTTTGTCAGCCATCAGTAAAATAATTGTTTATTGTAACAGCGCTGTAAACCCATTTATTTATCCTTTCGCTGGTACTGGTTTTAAGAAACATATTGTTGGTTTCAGAAGGGGCCAACAGCAAAAACGAACGCCGCCTGGCAAAATGAGTAAAATAAATACAAATAGGACAGCATTGAAAAAATCATCTCAAATGCAATCTGTGGGTATACAAGTTAGCTCAGAAAACATCAGTGCAATTAGTATTGGTCAAACGTCTGTGGCCCAAAACTTAAGCTAGATCCCGGTTTCAAAATTGCATTGGCCTACTCCATGCTGAGTGAAATATTTTTCTGCGAACGAATTTCCATAGAACAAGTTATTAAGAACGATACCAACAATTTTCATTGTTTTCAACTGAAGAAACTCTTCATTATATCAGTTTTATTTGGAATAATAAAACTGAATTTTTTTATCAAGTTCAGTCAATTGGATACAGGCCCTTTCGTGGTTGGGAGATAAACTCTTCAAATAATCAAACAGGTATTTAGCTCAACCCTATCAAGCCTGGGCTTAGGAGTTGGAGTTAGGAATGAGAAATTAATAAATTCAGTAAAGTACAGGTTTCCAAATTAACGATGTTTTTTAAAACTTACATGAGTTAAGTTCGTATAAGTATTAATCACCCAGACAATTTATTCTGTCTGCAGTGGTTTCATTTTAGAGAAAGATAAAATATTATGTCGAATTTACACACATTTGTCGTAAAACTTGCTGTAAAATATAACAACATTAACAAATCATTGAGCATCCGCCTGTAGTGTTAGACTTTTGATGGGGTTTGGAAGCATTCCCCGAGCTACGCCCTCAAGTTGTCTCCTCGAAAAGGTTATTAGAGCACTTGTAGTTTAGTTTGTGTGGGGTAACCTTTTCCCAATGCCAGTTACCAACTTTGCCCCCAAAATACTGAAACTAAAATATTCGGAAGGAATGGGAAGTGGCTCCCATTAAAGCCCCTTCCCTGCCTGTATAACGCCACGCGTCGCGCCCCCCAGACCCGTGCGTGGGCATATTTATTTATTTATTTTTTATTTTATTTATTTATTTATATTTTTTATTTTTTTGCTATGAAACGATGTCCGATTGAAGCCAAAATTTCTGGATCGATTAGAATTCTGCCGTATTTTAAACGACTTTTTCACATGAATGATCTGTGAGGCCTCTCTTAACCACCATACATTGTTGTTTATGTGAAATTTGCTCGGGTTCCAATAACCGCGTATAAATGTATAACGTTAAAAAAAAACACCAAAAAATTTGCTCGGGTTCCAATAACCGCGTATAAATGTATAACGTTAAAAAAAAACACCAAAAAAAACCACAAAAAAAAAAACGTGTCACCGCACCGATTTTGAAGCCAACCTCTGACCAGAAACCGGAGACCCTTTTTTTTGGCCTAATGAGGTTTTTTCATTTCGCGTACCATCATTTCATATCAGAAATACTGGCCGAATAAGTAAATACTTGAATCAAAATGCTGCTCGATAACGGGAATGCTCTCCTTTACGGTCTCCCGCAGAATCAAATATCTCGTCTTCAGCACATACAAAACACAGCAGCTCGTGTTGTAACTTTGTCCAGAAATAGTCACGCCATATCACTCCAATCTTGAAAGAACTGCACTGGCTTCCTGTTTCACAGAGAATTGTTTTTAAACAAATCTTTTAATAACATTGCTCCAATTTATATTTCTGAACTGCTTAAAGTCTACACTCCATCACGCAATTTGCGCTCCAGCAACATGTCACTCCTAAAGGAACCAACTTCAAAACGGAACTGGGGTGATAGGTCTTTTTCTATCGCAGCTCCGAGACTCTGGAATCATCTTCCAACTAAACTCAAATCTTGTCATGGTATAACTAGATTTAAGTCGCTGCTTAAAACTCATCTTATGTCACAATTCTTCAAAGATGATGTATATTTGTAATTGCATTGTAGGTACATGTATATGTATCTCAGTACATAATTGTTCTCCTATGCTATCATTGTATATTGTTTGTATTCATGTTTTCTTTGTTTCCGCGCCTTGAGCGCCTAGCAGGCTACAGATCTTTGTTCTTGTTCTTGTTCAGAGTTGACTTGGATACGATTTTTTTCGGTACGAGTTGACTTGGGTACGAATTGATGATTGCTTTTCATTATTTATTTTTTATAACATTATTGTTTTTCATTGAAACATTGATGATTTCCTTTGAAACTAAATATTCATAAAATAGCTGCTGAGATGCTCAGCTTGGTGCCGTGCTCTATGGTTTGACAGAATTTATAATAGCTGCTGAGATGCTCAGCTTGGTGCCGTGCTCTATGGTTTGACAGAATTTATAATTATGTTGGGACCCACCTAGGCCATATAAAAGTACATAATATACATTCAAGCTTGTGTCACATCACTGCCAATCACTGCCATGACTTGATTGCTGAGAGACTACACGAGTTCACGGCCTCACACACAATAAGGATAGGATACATGTATGGGTGTTGAATGACCCGTACCGACGATTATTCGCAGGTTATTCGTCACCGTCTTGAAACCGAGAAAATCGAAGGCCTTATTCTTCAAGTAAGACTAATTGCGGTGACACCATGTGAAATTCTCAATTGAGTAGTAATTAGTTCTGAAAAGAACTGGAGGTACAACTCGACGTTTCGATCAGTGTGCTCTGATCGTCCTCAGTCTGACAACCGATTGAAGTAGAAGTCAGAGTTGTCGTTTAAACACGATTGAACAACCAATTAGTTCATCATCTCCATGGATGGACAGGCAATCTCTTTATTGGTTTTACTGCATTAGGATTTCATGCGCATCCCAAGGATTTTTCAGGGGTTAGTTATTTTGTAAACATTTGTTAAGTAAGCACTTTGTAGGAGCGAGCATTGCGGTATTGGTTAAAACAGGGGTAAAAACCTGTTTTCCTTTGCACACTAGGGTAATTAAGTATTGCTTTGTCAGCACATGGTACAGCTCTGGGATTTGGGGATCAAAAAACATGTGGTTTGGATTTCATCTTTCGCAAAGTGAGATTGTGGTTCTGACTATCGTCATGCTACTGGACAAATTATTTCCCTTTAAAATTATTTAACAATGAAAAGAACCGCTGCAACCCCCCAACAACGTACTTGTGATATTAATTATAGTTATAAACAAGTAGATTAACAATATTATTATTTAAATAAATAAAACAAATATAATTCCGACCAAATGAGGGTTCTTTCGCATCCCCGTCCCGTTGACGTTGAGTGCGCATGAATTTAGAATAAAAACCCCTAACCCTAACCTGTGAACCAAACACGATGCGTTGTTTAATGCCTCGATAAAATTTTATGTAATTATAAGATTTTAAAGATGCATATCCTTTCTGTGTCTGAGGTCTAGAATCTTATTGGTGTAACATCTGACAGTAAATTGAAAATGCATGCAGTCTCACATGCAGTCTCACATACGGTACACCATCTGTAAAGGCTCTATTAAATGTAGCACTATATAGTGTTAGCAAGATAAAGAGGTATCTGAGATAGGCTTGGGCGATGACACGAGAATATCGAATATCGCGATATTTTTTTTACGCGATTATGATATCGAGAACTTTTTAAATAATCGAGATATCGGCAGATCGCGATGAAAAAAATATACCGCGATGAAAAAAAATTATCGTGAAGAAAAAAATATATCGCGATTAAACAAAATCCTCGATTGTCATTTGGGCCAGAAATTCCATGGGAAAAAACTTAGGAAGTCTTTTCAGCTTAGCTTTCGTGAGAAACAAAATCGAACTACTTCTGTAGTAAACCGACTGTCAGATCACAAAGGAGCCGCCTGACAGGTTGTTGTTTAATAATCCACCGCCACTCAAAGACATCTATTAAGACTGATTTAAGTGCAGTGTTGGGATTTGATTGAATGGGGTATTTGATCCAACAATGTGGAGACAATGTTTACGTCTCACTGTCTATCCATGGTGGTCGAACTGCGACTCTGGCTGGCGCACCACAGTCGAGTCGAGTCGAGTATATTATGATACATATTTAAATATATGCAGAATATGGGCGTTACCTTAAAAACACATAGAATCAAAGCATGGATTAGACTTGGTTCCAAGTCTGTGATCGTGGTTTTATGTCTGCCTAAAGCCAATACGGCTCTGCAGTGGGTGCAGTATCGCATTAAATAGCGCCCTCTTTGTGTATTAACCTCCGACATCGCAAGTTAGGGCTGTGATAGCCAGTAGGGCAGGGGTAAACGGCGTTTTGCGTGGCTGATGCAGACAAAAATAACCGCGATCTCAGACTTGAAATCAAGTCTAAGCATGGATCGGCAGCGGCTCGTTCAAATTGTTGAGGGATTAGGACACTATTCTGTTGTACCATACTGGGACTCTTGTCTCGTGTGACAAAACACATACACGTACTCTTGATAAACCGTGTGACGTTTATTTAAAATAGTGTGACTACAATCCACATTTTCTGAATCACATGGTTTTATATTCTCCACGGTACTATATGCAGGAATAAACCTAGTCACGTGTTTATACTATGACCCAGTCACATGGAATGCGTGAATCACGTGAACTCGGGCTGATGATTTGATTGGGACGCACGACGCAGTAACCGTCCCACATAATTATTATGCAAACGATTTGCCAATAGCGATGGGTGCATTTTTGCGACCGTAACCAGGAACATGTTTGGGCTTTGGTCATTGGTTAAGCGTTTTCGCAAGTTCGGTTGTGCTGCGATGACATCATGGTTCTGACCAAACATAAACCGAACTTTGTGTGATCGGTAACGCTTTAGTTTCAAGATGGCGGATTGTAAAAAGTGTTAAAACATGATGAAGTGATTGTTTGTACACCAGTATATCTTTCAAGTTACTAGCACTCACGAGTAAGTTCTATTTTGAGAAACGTTGATGACTGAACATGTCACAAACTGAAAACAATTGTCTGGTTACGTTCGCATTTTCGCGTAGCTGTGCCGTTTTGTTTCTGGTTAGCCGGTAGCGAAAACCCGCCCCATATGTTGCACTCGTGAACGGCGCAATTGCACGTGTCTCTCAGGTAAGCACTGGCAATTTATTGTGACACTTGTAGACGGGTACATCCCTGCCATTACCGGCTTTAAAATACTCATGGCGTGAAAAACAAAATAGCGATATTAATTATCGAATATCGCGATATATGTTTGACGATATATCGTGGATGAAAAAAATCGATATCGCCCAAAAATAAGCCTAATCTGAGATGCAACACTTGCTCCCTTGCAAAGAATACATGTACCGTTGGTGGCGGGCTCGTAACTCAGATCTGACCTCTGTTCAGTTTCAGTGTAGTACTACTAGTGGTAGTTTCAGCAACTTCACAGAGACAGTCGTTTCTTATCCTCTTGCCTAAAATCTTGGTTGCAAATAATTATATGCATTAGCCTACTATTTGTTCAAAATCTCCAGTGATGTTAGTTGAAATAGGCCTAAGTCATTAAAATAAATTGTTACTACAAGTACAAGACAATAAAGTTGTACGAACTACATGAATTTTCACAAATAATAATTAATTATTTGATAGTTTTACACAAGGAATTATATTCTAGTAGTCGTTATTATGCCTATAAATTAGTTTAGGCCGATAGCCTTTTATATTTATAATCCACATTGGTCGATTTTTTACTAGTGACATACCCAACCTATCCACCAAGTTTCATTCAAATATGTCCATACATTTTAAAGATATCTTGTTCACAAGCAAATTGATATTATATGTCACCACTGTGACCTTTTTGACCTTTCAGATCTTCACCCATCTTTACTCGATTTGTTCGTATAGTGCACATACCCAACCAATGCACAAAGTGTCGTCAGAATCCGTCCACTAACTTTGTGAGATATCTTGGAAACAAATTTAAAAAAAATAATTATGTTACATTTCGGATCTTCACCAAACTCTTATCAGTTTGTCGGATTGTGATCTACACAACCCATACAACTCATACAACGATATTTTGGAAAAAATTAAATAAAAGTTCAGACAAGTTTGTGTTACATACCCTATGTGGAAATTGTTTTGTTCTCGCGTAGTTAAGAAAAACACATTCTTCAAACATTGCCATTTGCACTGAAGATTCTTGTTGTCGCATCTCAGTCTTTCCCTTAAATATTCTACTCCATTTTGGTAAAAATAACGACACATACAAGACTGCATCTTTTTTGAGAAAATTGAGATCTAGCTTATTCGTGAAAATCTTGTGTGGACGTTCTCAGGTCCACGTAAATATAGGGTAACACAAGCAATCTCGGGTGAAAACAAAATTCGTATCCAGCTTCGGTGGCGGTTGAGGTAACAAATTAGACTGATTTCCATATTCACTTATTCAACCATTTGTTTGAGACAATAAAAAATTGAAATAAATATAGCCTCTTTGTGTGCATCTTTCTATATATTGTCGTATTAACTCTGCTATGAACATAATGTTCACCCACACTGATCTAACAGCACATGTGCCCTCAACTCATAATTATACACAGTGCAAACAGCATGGACATGACGATATGACAGCACATGCTATATTTACTTATTCAAATAGCCCGCCACATTATACATGTATGACACATGACATATTCAACCATTTAATTACGATACAATCCTCAGCCGAATGTGTTTTGGTTGATATAAAGAATAGAAAAACCAGCATAAAGTGCATGATATTGGAAACATTAGAATCTTACCGAAACGGTTTTTGGCAGATTCGATTAACTTAATTAATTAATTAATAATTAAGTAATAATTAAGTAATTATTCCCTTGCGAATAAGTTGCACATTACAGTCATGTAGACTGGCGCCCTCTCTTGTCGGTTTGTGACTTCCAGGACGTTACGTTTACGTCTTGTGTTTACATCGTGTGTTGATCAGTGTAATCGCTCCACTACGATTTGGGAACAATTGTACCCTTTCAGTGACCTTTTAAATCCAGCTGTTCAAGTCATACCCAGTGGGGGACAAATTGTGCACTTTGTGGTAAAAGCATGAATTTGCATGGGTTCAGAATGGGCCGAATATCATTTTAATGTTAAAGTCAGGTTTCTTGTTTTTGGAATTGTGCCGCCCACTTTTAATATTGTGACCCACCCATAAAATAGACAGAATGCATGAGGACTCTATACCTGTAAATGTTCTACATTCATCCTTTTTAAAGAAATTACACAATTTTCAGTTCTGAAGACAGGTATCCCGTTATTTGTGCCTCCCACTTTTTAAATATTGAGGCCTCGCCCACTGAATAGGCAACATTCAAGACCCATGCACATCTCAAAATGTTGTACCTTCTTTCTATTTCTTCAGATATAAAGTGACACAATATAATTCAGTCAGCTTTCTCATTGTTGGGCTACATTCCCCCACATGTAACAAATCTAGCCCTGCCCCAAAATAGGTGAGACCCAAGATAATAATAATAATAATAATAATAAAGATTTATAATGTGCACATATCCACCAAGAAGTGCTCAAGGCGCTTTACAGTAAACAAGAAATCGTACAATAGCATAATACAATAGCAAATGCAATATAATACTAAACAAAAGATAAAAAAATGCATAAATGAATGTTAGTAGTCCTTATAGGCAATACACATAAGATGAGTTTTTAAGTTTTTCTTGAAGGAGTAAACAGTTTGAGATTCACGAATGTACAGAGGCAAATCATTCCAAAGGCGTGGAGCCACAACTTCAAAAGATCTGTCACCCCAAGAATGTTTAGACTTTTGTTCAGCCAGCAGAAATGTTGTACTGGAACGTAACTTGCATAACATTTCAACAAGTCAGCTTTTTATAATGGTGCACAATCATTCAAAGATTTGAAAACGATAAGCAATATTTTATAAATAATACGATATGATATTGGCAGCCAATGCAGATATTTTAGGATGGGGGTGATATGACATGATTTTTTAGAGAGAGTCACAATACGTGCAGCAGTGTTTTGAATCCTTTGAAGTCGTCATAGTTGATCCTGTGGAAGTCCATAAAGCAGTGAATTTGTCATATCAAGACGAGATGTTATGATGGGTCCATAGCTTAAAATGATATATATCTGAACTCCCGTCCCATTGTTTTAATTACCACAATATGCACAATTGTTTTGCTTAACAGTTGGACTATTTCCCACATACAAACAGAATAGAGTATGTGTACTATGAGCTGTAATGGGAAATTGTGCAATAGAGAAAAAAAATTGCTGAATCCTGCTAAAGAAAGGAACATTTTAATAATTAACTTGACAAGTGCACTAGTTGGTACGGCCTGGTATGTACATGATACTGATATTTTTTGGAGCAGACTTCATGTGGCATACCCATTCTGTGTTTAAAGGGACACAATCAACAGGGCATGGAATCAGAAGGCTAGTTTTAGATTAACCCAGTGACTACCATAATACCCCACATGATAATGTCATATTACTGTTACATGCTACATAAATGAGCCAGTAATTTTCAGTCACTGTGTTGATCTTAAACTAGGACATTAATAATAATAATAATAATAATGTGGACTTAGCGCACGTATCCACCAAACTGGTGCTCAAGGCGCATTATATTATTACCCCTGTTCATCAGGCTCATAAATCATTCCTGAAACCATCTCAGCTCCCTGGGGAGTATACAGCTCAATTGCTGCCATTACAGCGCATATAGGGCTAATCAAACACAACAACCAACTCTGCCCTCACAGGTACCCATTTACCCCTGGGTGGAGAGGAGCAATTATGGTAAAGTGTCTTGCTCAAGGACACAAGCACCATGGTCGCGGTTGGGTTCGAACCCACATTCTGACGACTCGGCCATCAGAACACAAATCCGATGCACTAAACTGCTCGACCATGGCACTCCATTGATTCCATGCCTTGTCGAAAGTCTGCTGTGATCTTCCCCTTTAAAATGCATGGCATGCCTGCATAACATTACCTTTGTACCCAGTTTTCATGATTTTGTTTATAGAGTAGTTAATATTAACAAGGACCCTATTGTACAAAATGGTGTCATATCGTCACACTGAGCACTGTCATTAAATAAATTGTTTGTATTTTGGAAACCAAATACGTGTCTACATCCTGAATAAATACCGTGTGTGTAATTTAGTATGGATCATAGTGAATTGATGGAAAAAAAAAACGTTTTTTCATATGGATTCCAAGCATACGATCCATGGGTCAAAGTACACAATTTGAACTGGGTGTGTTAGTTTCAAGTTATTGTTGATCTCTGGACTGGATTATCAAGTAGTTCCTGTTTCGCATGCAAAAGACAATTTTTTTTGTAAGTGTGGCAGCAATTTTGTTTTTATTCTTCACACATCCATGCAGATGTGAGAAATAGACCACCAAGGAATTTCTACAGGAGATGTTGATATTGGTGTGCGTTTGATGCCATATTGATTTCTTCATACAAGTGTACACAAGATCTGGATTTCGTTCTGGGAGAAAATTCAGGTATAGTGGTACAAGTATTCAAAACTGGAATTGATTGGATTCATGCACCATGAGCATGCGACTGCAAGTTCACACTATGAATAACTTTACCCTGAAAATACCCTGAAAATCTGTTTTACCATGACATAAATAGTTCACGACAATTTCACGACAATACAACACCGTGAAATTGCCATGAAATACTCTTGGAATTCCTTCGCTGTGAAAACGCTGTGAAAATGCCTTGAACTTCTCATGGCAGTTTTGGGGCAGCTCATTAATTCTCGAGAGCACCATGAATTTGCCGTGAAATCACCATGGACATTATTGCCAATATCTGAGAGGAAGAGACACTGTGAAATTGCATTGAAATTACCGTGAACTGTTATTTCAAGGCAAAACGGATTTTCAGGGTATTTTCAAGGTGAAGTTGTTCTTAGTGTCAGGGGTCCAAATTGGGTAGAATGTCGAACCCACCTGACACTTGTGCACAATGTCTAAGCATGTGTTTTTAGCAGAAGACAAAATGGCCAACATCTCACTGAATGTGCATACATGTACATTCATTGCTCAAAATCTCCCAAATTATCATTTCCAATCCTCACATAACTACACTTTCCTCTCCTTAAGTGTGTCCTCTATCATCTTTTAAAGTGAAATCTGTGAAAAAAAAATTCCATCAAACTATAAAAACCTGTGATATTTGTCATATTTGGTGGTTCTGCATTCTTTCCTTCAAATAGCCACTAGCTGAAAAGTCTGAGGCTAGGGTAAACCGAAGAAACACATCACATTTAAAAAAATGATTTTTGCTGACGGCATGAGGCAGGTCTTTGACATGGTTATAGAAGAACCTATGGTAAAATGTTGTGGTTTTTAAATTGTGGAACTAAATTTAAAGCTCTGTTTTGAGACTTTAAAATGCACATGAACTAAGAACGTGGAATAACTGTTGTATTTTAGGGCTGTGCTGGGTATCCGGGTATCCGGGTATCCGGATACCCGACCGAAACGGTAATTACCCGGTTCCAATTACCCGTAAACGACTTTTTAAAATTCGGACTTAACATTTGAGCGGTGCAAACAGAAATCTGTGACTCTTAAACAATGCACTTGTACAGACAATTATCTTTAAATTCAAGAGATTACACTCTAATGAAGAAAAGATTGATAGTATGGTATCCTCTGTATTATAAAAGTCAATGTGTTATCATTTACAGTACATGTATTTGTACACCACCGGAGACATGTTTTCAACAAAAATGAAAACGGGTATCCTGGTATCCGAAGTTTCCTGATTTCGGGTATCCGGTTCCAAAAATATCAGAAAATGCACAGCCCTATTGTATTTTAATTTATTCATACTCTTTGGATGCTTTTATTAATGACTTTCAAAGGGCTACAATTCTGTTTGACCAAATTTGGAAATTTGTAATAACCAATTATTTATTTACCTTGTAAGGTAATTTGTTTATTCTTGTTTTGGTCATGAATTTGTAATATGGGAAATTCCACTTTTGGTCAAATGTCATGCTTCAAAGCACTAGTGTTTCACAAATGTGTGCATTGCGTTGTACATTATATTAGTAATAAATATTTGATAACATTTTCTAATGAAACTTACATGTACTTGGTTTAAAATTGATCATGGTATCAAAAATCATGTGAAATCTTTCAAAAATTGCAAAAGTTGACTTCAGAATTCCTTACCAAAAAAAAGCAAACAAACAATTATAGATGTGTGCAAAAACAATTATTATCACAATAATACAATTTATTTCTCAACAGTCTGTTTCTTTTTTACTTGATAAATGGAGCACTTTAATAAGAGGGGGGGGGGAAGTTTCCGGTTTCTGGTCTCCGTGTGCATCACCTCAAACTCGGGCGTCAGCATTTTCAATTTTTTTATATTTTTTTAAATTTTTTAGTAAGGATCGATTCACATAGGGGTATGAATGTTTGCCTGATTTGTGAGGCCTCTCTTAGCCTGATACTCTGTATGGTAAATTTGGCTGTTGGCTAAAAAAAAAACGAAGTGCGTCACTGCACCGATTTTGAAACCGACGTTTTTGGGGGCCTAAGGTTTAAATATGAAGAATAATTTGTGTCATTACAACCTTTCCAACAATAATAATAATAATAAAGATTTGTAGCGTGCACATATCCACCCTGCTGGGCGCTCAAGGCGCGGAAACAAAGAAAAAACATGAATACAAACAATATACAATGATAGCATCGGGAAAAAATTATGTACTGAGATACATGTATCTACAATACAATTACAAATATACATCAATTACACTTTCATACAAAATATTGCTGAGTTATTGGAGTGTTAGGAAACATGATGCCGATTAAAAAACTTTTTTTTTACATTAATAAAATATTTGTTTGGCTATTTTACTAACTTGAGGAAAGGAAAACAACAATTAAAATCACACATTTTTCAAAATGATCAAAAGAAGCATGGTTTTACAGTAAATATCTCCAAAATGAATTTATTGTGGGTCCCGCCATGGAATATAATTATTGTTAAACTCAGTTACCTACAACTATTTGGTGAAATATCTCACTACTGTTTGTTTTCCCTTAACGGATTCAATCAATGTTTTGATAAAAACGAGTAAAAAAAAAGAAGAAAATAAATAAAAATCGGTGGGAAAAAAAGTGGGAAAAGCCCTGCAATAACATCTTTAACTCTGTCTCTGTGTAATGACTCATTATATCAGCTTCATGTACATGGATCTTATGAATAATAATAATGTTTCCCTTCACAGAAAAACATAAGAAACAATATGTGGTGGGTTGAAGTCGTCGTTCTTGTCCTGGCAATGCAAATTGGTGAGTACTTTAATAGTATTAGTTAATGAATGTACAATACAGTGTACATGACTATATATACTTATGGCCATCCATTTGTCAGGTTCCCTGTACTCTATCAAGATTAAAGCTCTAAATATCAATTCGTATAAGGGACTATTTTCTCAGTTTGGTCATGAATTTGTATTTGTCTTGAAGAAAAACAATATGGCTGCACCAAAATTATAAATAGGACAATTATGGCTTTTTGACTCTCTCTTTATCAGATGGTCCAAGTAATATATTGACCACGGTCCACGTAATATATTGACCACGGTCATCTCGTACAGTGTATTTTTCATTGCAAAATGTGTTCATTGTTAAAGGGATCGATTATACATAAAAAAGTAGGTGTCGTTGTAACCCAATTGGGTTTCCCGATTGGGGTCTTACTGGTATTGTTATTAGTATAACAAACCATGTGAATGGTTATACATTGTACCTGGGGTTTTCTTTGTATATTTTCATGATTTTCTATATTCTATCTTTTGTATTCACATAAAAATGGATTGTAAAAAGTACTGGAGGTCACCATATTGGTATATTTACGTGTAACTAAAAAAATCATCTGCCATCCTGAAAATCTTCCTGGCCTATAGTTCACCTGTGCTCTGAACCAGACTGTTCATGCTGTATGTTATGCTAGTGTGGCCACTGCTGTCCAGACTGATACGTATAGCCATATGCCACCAATGGTTTTCTTTTACATGGATCTTGGACTTTGTCCTTGTGACGATCTGTATGTGTCTGTCATAGCAAGACTGAAAGATCCATTCTAGATTTGTCCTAGCAAGGCAGATCTTTTTTATTAGTGTATTGCAAAGATGAGGGTGACCATGAAAACTAATAAAATTCCCATTTAAAAAAAATGAAGGACTACACTAACTTGTAGAGCTGAACTCAATTAGAAATTCTCACATCTACATACTGGTAAAAACTTTATTTTGGGGGTTAACTTATAAATGTTTCCTTCATAGGAAAAGTGGTAAAAACTGCCAACTTTTTTCAAAAGTATGAGGACCTCTCTGAAAAAGGAAAACTAATTCAAATAAATACATGCAATTAAAGTATGTAAATAAATTTACACATATGTGATGTGATGTGATCTGGGAAAACCCTTCACATGTTGAAATTTGTCATTTTTGTGTTATATTTATCAAATTAACGAGGACACTGCTGTTTTCAAAACTGTTTTATTCATGATTCGAGGTTGTTATGCTCTCGGGAAGTGTTATGCTCTTGGGAAGTTATAGCCGCTGCTGTCCTTACAAAACAATGGCGGAAACGAAAAACGGCTTTTTAATTATCTGTCATCATAAAACTATGTTTTTACATAAAACGATGGAATTTTTATTTAATATTTTCAAGAATGATCATGTAGATATTAACAATTAAAATGGTAACAAAAACTCAAATTGTCAAAAAAAAAGAAAATTGGGGGGACTATTTTGCCATTATCTTCAAAAGAAGTTCGCCGACATCTGACGGGTTTTCCCAGATCGTATCACATATGTAGATTTATTGGTAACATTTGAACAAGTTCAAGTTGTTTTTCATGCTAGTGATGTTCAAAAAATTGTTGGTTTTTTATTTATTTGGGATATACTGTAGGCCACCTGATGAGCTAAATTTGTTTAAGATAAACTTTGATTTTAAGGTAAAACATTACCAGCCTGGCAGAATTGTTTAGAATCACTGATATATCGGGACTCCAGTCATTTTCAGGCAATCACTTTAGTCGGGGTAGGGTCATTGGGTTCTATGAATAAAAACTAGCATTTGCTTTTACTTAACCAGTTCGCACTGGGAATAAAAAAGTTTTTCCGAACCCCGTGGCGGGTTTATTTTTACTGCACAAACACGACCAATGGTGCTCACCAGAGCATGACCGGGGAGACCGCGTCTTCCACCGTATGCTTATGGCTCGTTGCCACGTCGACCGGGAATCTATACAAATATTCCCGAGAATCCTGTGGCGTGTTTAGACGCTCTCCGATCCGCTGTCAACAAAAAATTGCGTGTATACACGGCCTCCGACGCGAACTGGTTAAAATTTTACTACCATGAAAAATGTTTAAACTGTCTTGGCAGTATAAATTACTGTTGAGGCTTATAGAAAAATGGATATTTTTTATTTATGACGGGCGGACCCGCCACAAATTATTTTTGGTACATAAATTTGTAAAACCATGCTTCTCTGTATAATTTGTTTCCACTTCCTCAAGTAAAATAGCAATGTTCCAACGGAACCGGAAATTGCTGTTAAAAATAGCAAAAAAACACAAGCGATCACATCTTTATCACTTTGCTGTGATGATACAGGGTTTGATCTTTTTTTGGTTATTTTTTTTTTAAACGAGAAATTACAATTACACAATTGTCATGTGTGAATCAACATTGATAACTAATTCACTGATGTGAACTTTTTTGTCTTTGTCTACAGCCATTGGGATTGGTGCACCACCTGAATTTCAGTGCAAGCGTGGAAGTCTACCAGATTGCGTTGGCAGTGCTCGTTTGGATATGCATAATGAAAACATATATGAAACTAACGCAGGTAAGGCAACAATGTGGAGATTAGTGACAAAGACAAGGTACAACATTGATAATGTTGGTAAAATTACCCCTATGGCATGTGTATGCTTACTTTCTTTGAATCAAGATGTACATTGAAGGATTGAGGTTATGTGGAAATTGCAGTGGTGAAGGATTTTGAAGGATTGAGGGCAGATGCGATTATTTGCTTGGTGGATTATGGAGGATTGAGGTTACATGGTACATGTTGGTCTGTCCAAAAATGATTTGAGGATTGAGGTTATAGGCATACTTGCCTTCCTCCATGGTACATGTACATCCATGTTTGTTGTAGTGATTGCGGTCATTGCTTGGGTCAGTGGAAAATTGTTTATTGCTCCATGCATGCAGGGAGGATCCCTGGCCATGGGCCAGGTACATGTATCACAGATAAGCAACACATGTGTGCATACATGTCATCTGCATACAATGGTAGTGGTCATTATGCTTGCTTTACTACTGAATGATTTGAGGATTTAGGTTATCTGTAAACAAATGGGCCTAGGGAGTTAGGAAGGATTCAGGTTATGTGTAAGCAAATGGGCCTAGGGAGTTAGGAAGGATTCAGGTTATGTGTAAGCAAATGGGCCTAGGGAGTTAGGAAGGATTCAGGTTATGTGTAAGCAAATGGGCCTAGGGATCGAGTTAGGAAGGATTCAGGTTATAATGTGTATAAGCAAATGGGCCTAGGGAGTTAGGAAGGATTCAGGTTATGTGTAAGTAAATGGGCCGAGGGAGTTATGGTTAACCTTCCTGTTGATTGATCATTCAATATTAGCAAATGGATTTGAATGATAAAGGCGGCAGCATGTGTAATGCTTGCCAAATTGGGCTAGTGTGGTGAATGCATTTAAACTTTATACGTGGTACTGTATTTTTATCTACACAACTTAACCCACCATTCATTAACAGACAGTTGCCTAGTTTTAAATGGTCAGTCGACTCACTGGAAAATTGTACTGAGAGAAGGAGGGATAAACAATTATTCTGTGAAAGTTTCAACTCAATGAGAAAAGTATGAAAACCACCCACCATTTTTACAACAAACTCATTGAGCGAAAGGTGGTCGTCAACAACGTTTTGTAAAAAATCTGCATTTGTTAATGTTTTCTGTAAATGAGCACTTCAGGTAATTAGCTTTGGCAATAGCACGATAATATCACGGTACCTTTTTTATTCGATTACGATATTAAGAACCTTTTTAAGTTCTCGAGATATCGGCAAATCGTGATAAACAAAATATATCGTGATTGGGAAAAAAAAAAAAAAAAAAAAAAAAAAAAAAAAAAAAAAAACGCCATTGTGAGTCAAGTCAGAAATTCCATGGAAACAAAATTAGAACAGTCTTTTCAGCTTTTGGACGTGAGAAACAGGCGAACTACTTCAGAAGTACATACACGCTCTGCAAACGAATTTGTGATTTATTGTGATGCTTGTACACACCTGTGGTCATTGGCTCTAAAGCAGTCATGCATGTATGAAAAAACAATCGCGATATACAGTGCGTATCAAAAAAAAGGTAATCCGAATTCAGGGCGTTAATATGCCAAGGTTATTTAGTTTGACAATTTACATGTAGTGTACCAAAGAAGAGGAACTCCTCAGCTTTCCATTGATACCTTTATTGACCCATTGCTGTCACACATGGCCGAGTACATTGTTATTGAAATGGACGCATCACTTGACTGCCTAGATGATTATGTAAGATTTTTAAGCTGGTGCGGTAATCGTCTGTTACGACATCCTTTTCTTCAAGTTGGGTATTTAAGAAGGGCCTGGGTTTATAGGGACAGGTAGTTGGAAAGATGGTACAACTAACACTGAACAGCGAGTTTTCGTGATTACAACATTTCACCAAACTCACAGTTTGCAGCAAACTCGTGATGCTTTCAGGGAACGTTTCCCAGAACGGGAGCCCCCAGCAGCCAAAACCATCTGGGCGAATGTTAGAAAATATCAAGAGTATGGCACTAGCCTCAACCGCAACAAGGGGAATTCTGGCAGGTCAGGCGCACCGGGCGATCAGAAGGGAACATTGCAGCAGTAAGGCAGCAAATTTTGGAGCATCCTAGGGACACCAGCGCAAGGCGAAATGGGCTGAGATTGCCTTCGGCGACATTCAACAGAATCACGAGATTGGACCTCCACCAGCATCCATATCGGTTCACATCCGACATCAACTTACGCCAGGAGATTTTGCTAGAAGGCTGGCGTTTGCCAGATGGTTGATAGCCCGTACCGAGAGAGATGTCAATTTTCTGCGGAATCTCGTAATCGGCGAAAGCTGCTTTCTCCATGAGCGGCAAGGTCAATACGCATAATGTTCTTGAATATGCACCAGCAAGACACCCCAGAATTCAATTTTGAGGTTAACATGAGTCGACAAAAGTGGATTGTTTGGTTAGGACTTTGTGGAAGTGGTCAGCTGATCGGACCGTTTTTCTTTCAAAGGAATGTCAATGGTAACATGTATCTGCAGATGCTCAATGATAACGTTTTACCGCAGCTGCAGGAACACTTTGAGCGACAGGTTCGTTGGGTCTTCAGACAACTCTGGTGGGCCCAAGATGGCGCCCCAGCACATCGCCTTATCGCTGTCCGAGATCGTCTGAGTGAACTCTTTGGCGAACGAGTCATCGCCGTCAACCATGAGGTGGAATGGCCACCAAGATCACCTGACCTCACACCATGTGACTATTTCCTTTGGGGACATTTGAAGAACAAGGTGTTTGCAACTCCTCCCCGTGATCTTGATGAATTGCAGGGCCGTATTCGAAATGAAGTGGATGCTTTACGCAATAATCCGGCTATGGTGAGACGAGCAGTGCAGGACATGCTCCGTCGCTGTCAGCTTTGTGTCGAAAGGGGAGGTGGACATGTTGGAAGGTGTGGGTGCATAAAAGGGCAATGTTAGAAGAGATACTTCTTGAATAATGTCCAGTCATTCCTAAAGAAAATCTGGTTTATCATACTGACTTTCACTAATTATCCTGCCTTGCACTGATTACCCAAACTTGCAAAAATGCGATTTGAATTTGTCATTTTCAATAACAATGTACTCGGTCATGTGTGACAGCAATGGGTCAATAAAGGTATCAATGGAAAGCTGAGGAGTTCCTCTTCTTTGGTACACTACATGTAAATTGTCAAACTAAATAACCTTGGCATATTAACCCCCTGAATTCGGATTACCTTTTTTTTGATACGCACTGTACATGTACATGTATGTTTGCCGATATATCGTGGTTGGAAAAAAAAAAAAAAAAAAAATATCGATATTGCCCAAGCTTAACTTCAGGTACAATAATTTGTCAGGATGCTTGTACCTTTACCAGTTCGCCTCACCTCAAGTTAGTTTTCAGATAATAATTTTGTAATTTTTTAACGAGTATAATTACCAATGTTGTACCTTCCCTTTACATGTAAGTACAACATGGTTTGAGGTTGGATTGGTGGTATTATTTCGGTAAAACTTGTAGTGTTCTTTGTATGGTATTTGGTATTATTTCCTTGATGTTTTTTAAATTGACAAACTAATTTTGCCAAAGAAGTGGGGGAAGTTCAGTTAAATTGATTTTATTCTTCACACATGTACGAAAATAGGAATAAAAAAAAAAAAATCCTATCAAAGATATAAAAAAACTCTTAATTGAAATGTTATAAATATATTTGACAATTGAAAAATACAATATATAAAATAAAACCAAAATGATGACATAATCATTTCATTTCCACCCTAGTCCGTCCAAAAGGATGAGGGGAGACAGCTGATCGATATATACTGAGACGCAATAGAAACTTACCACTTGTATTGGAATAGCATAAAATTGTAATGGTTCAAAATAAGACAACACAACAATTTGGATTAGAAATGTTGGCATTTTATTGAGGAAATGTCCACGTTTTGTCCACTGTACTCGATCCCATCTGTATCCACTTCACCGTGAGTGCACATATTACATTTGTGCATTGTGATTACTGATAATTTAAGGTCGAAAAAGTGGTAAGTTTCTATTGCGTCTCAGTATATTTACTTCCTAAATCTCACTAATATTCCTTTGATTTTTCCATTCTGTATTAGGAACACACTTGTACAAACTTGTAGCATATGATGAAGACGGCGATGAGGTAACATTTGAAATTCAATCTTATTTCCAAGCTGATTGGCCTGAATTTGAGGCAAACGGGAAAGACTACTTAGATGTAGATCCAGTAACTGGAAATGTAACATCGAGTGCAACTATTGACTATGAGGTAAAGTCATATGTACACGTACATTCATCACCATTCTTACACTGTACACTATGAATAACTTTACCCTGAAAATGCCCTAAAAATATTTTTTACCGTGAAATAAATAGTTCACAACAATTTCATGATAACACAACACCGTGAAATTGCCATGAAATACTCTTGGAATTCCTTCGCCGTGAAAATGCTGTGAAAATGCATTGAACTTCTCATGGCAGTTTTGGGGGCGCAGCTCATTATTCTCGAGACCACCATGAATTTGCCGTGAAATCACAGTGGACATTATTGCCAATATCTGAGAGGAAGAGACACTGAAATTGCAGTGAAATTACGGTTACTTCAAGGCAAAAAAGATTTTCAGGGTATTTTCAAGGTGAAGTTGTTCATAGTGTTACACCATGAATATAATATACTAATGGTATACTACAACTAAAGAAGTAATGTCATGTGCACTGGCAATTGATTATGAGTGTCCATTGACAGACAGAGCAGGTTTTGAACAAACTTAAGATTTTTATGATTAAAATATGATACACTGCACCTGTGCCTAGTTGTATAATGAACATGGGCGTTGATCGGTGGGGAACAGACCCCTAGGGCCATAGTGTTAGCCAGATCGGAGGGGTGTCTGGGTGTCTTTTGGACACCCCGTTTCAATTTTGGACACCCTATTTCATCTGTCATTTACATGTATTGTAAGTGAACAATTTGGACACCCTGTTTTGAAATTTCTAGCAAATTTCTAAATTCTGGCCAAGACCATGCCTAGGGGTCCCTCCCACTATTTAGAATGGTGGTGAAGGGGTTGGGAGGAAGACACCAGCATATCAACTGCCCCTCATCTTTCACAACTGCATCATGAGTCAGAATACTTCCTGAAAACATTCATGTTTCATCCTTTAGTTGTCTCTGACCCCCCACTGTAAATAGCTCGCACTCGCAAGTCTGCCCCTCCAGCATTTTGCCCCCGTTTCTTTGTTCCAGATCTGCCCTTGGTGGCAGACGGTTGGATGAACAGGGTGCATTAAAACACAGCTGTTGCTTTGTAGTGACTTAAATATCTTTAATTTAATTGTATAATTAAATGCATTTTACAGCACAATTACTTCAGACTGTATTACTTTTTTTAATATAATTATATTATTTTCATTTGAATGAACATTTACAACAAATTTGATATCGGAAATTTATATTTATTTTAACAAATATTTCTTTCAGACAGTACATTTGCTAAGATTCGTATGGAAACTCACAGATTCCAGTGGTGAAACGGTAAGAAAAAAAAGTCAGGGGCATATCCAGTTGGGCTTATGAGGGACAGTGGCAAAACTATATTTTATATCGCACGCACGCACAAATATCCTTGTCATTTGATTGGTGGAACACACATGACATGTCATCCAGTCATCCAATAGTTTTGCCATTGCACCTTCGGTCCAAAAGAACAAGGTAGAGTGGATAGGAAACAGGTAATTTAGTATACTACTATCTTACACACGAAACATACATAGGGTCTGGAAGAAGTTGCTGATTAATGTAAAACTATATACATAGGATGAATATTAATGCTTCACAAACGTGATCTATTTCCGCTAGTCTCATTAGGATATCACTCCTCATCAGAGGACTGAACGATTAACCCTTTCAATACCATTGTCGACTTTCGTCGACAGCGCACCTACCTACGCTTCTTTACCATCGTCGACTTTCGTCGATGAGAGCAGTGCCGGTGTTCAAGAGGGTCCACTAAATTTATTTGCTGCGCCCTCTGCTGTTAATTTTTATACAGTTGAAAAGAACACATCATAAGCTTTCCAATGATCTATAGAACAATAGGGGTCACCATTATGACCTTTTGAGAAAACTCTGATCAAAGTTTTTCACATGCGCTAATTTTCCGAAAGTTTTTCCAACATTTTGTCACTATGGATGAGCGAAATGCTCAGTTACTGGATGAGCTTTTTGGTGATAGTGATTCTGAGAATGAATCAAATGATTCCGAGTAAGATTCTAGCCAAGAATCCGAAGATATTTCGTCAGAATCTGACGACAATTTGCCCGGGCCAAGCAGTGCAAGACAGGCTACCGCACCGGGAATGGCGTGCCGCGGGATGCGTGGTGTGCGAGTCCGTGGTGGTTGGCGTGGCCGTGGGAGGTGGTGATCGTCGGTGTTTCTTAGTATATCACAAATTGTATGTGTGCCCTAGAATATATCTTATTTTTGATGTATTCATGTTCTTTTCTTGTGAAAGAAAAATCTTGTCTTTGCCAAAGAAAAAAACAATACATTGAGTATATTCATATTATGAGCAAAGTGTCTTGTGTTCATATTTTTGTATAAACCTTTACATTTGAAAGTACACAGAATATGGATACGCTATGTTTTATCCATTATCCATTGACAAACAGATGAAAGAAGGCTGAGATTCCACACATTGTGCAGCATCGCCGGCCTGTGACATGTTGTTTATCCACTATACAATGTAACATGTACATGTACTGTGTGTATTAGCTGTGCATGTACAGTATGTGTGTGTAATCTCACACGCATCAATGAACACACACAGTGTATTACAATGGAGGGTCTATGCAGTGCATTTTACATTGTGTAATTGGGAGTCAATTAGGCTCATCAGATAGGAAACTGCAACTCTCTGGAAAAGTTGTAATAAGTTCCTTGTTTTATACCAAAAACAATTGATTTTGATGTTATATGAAAGAGTATACAATGAGTGAAAAATGTCACACACAAACCTGTTTCATTTATCTAAGTCTTCATAGTGAAAATCAAGTTTGAAAGTGCATGAGTAGTCAAGTTATAACATAAAAATTCTAGATTCAAATATTTTGAAACTTCAAATTTAGAGAAATTATAATATAATCAACCAAAATTGCATTGAAATATATTTTTGTTGTAACCATTTGAAAGGTAATTATATATGTAACAAAATGCATGCACAAATTTTTTCTCTACGACACTGTCTTCACTATGAAAACTGAGCTTGAAAAGTGGGGTCTTCATCAGAAGCTCCCGTGGTTGCAAAACAATTCGGTTCTGGACTGTACACTCCGTACAAACAATGTGGTCCTCATCAGTGGGCTGCGTGGTCAAAACAATTCGGTAAAAATGAAAGGGTTAAGCATGTTATACTTGGTTTTGGTATCATATCGGATTGCTTAATTGGGGGTGTACTAGGGCATATTTTGTACATCATGGCTGAGTTTAAAATTTTTTTTTTAAGGGAAATTATGCTGCAAATATGTAAGATTATGGTGCACTCGTCTGAGTTCGGCTGGTACCCGCATGGAGTCCACAGAGTGTTGTGGTATGTTGGTGTGATCTGTGTACAGTGCTGCAATAACAGCCCACTGTACCTATGATGACCAGATTTTCACAACCTACATTCAATGCATGTGTCCTTAAAATATGTTTATTGCTGACGTTATACAAGGTTTGATTTATTTCTAAATTGGTAACGCTCAGGGCATTCATCCTGCGTATAGAGTGCATTATTAGCAATACTTGAATATTTGTATCATGCCATCTCAAACGCATGGACCTCATTTTCTTCTTTCTCAATGGAGGGGGGGGGGGGTCACCCGGGGGGGGACATACCTTGGCTAGGGGGCATGGGCCCACCCCCTGTGGGGCCCACCCCCTGTGGGGCCCCCCCCATATTTATGCCACTGGTCTTTTAATTCTCAGGGACATTATATTAATGTCTTATACATAGGAAGATTTACTTTGTTCTTTTACCCAGCTCGAGAAACTAATCTCTGTACGTGTGAAAAATATCAATGACAATGATCCAAAATTTACATCTGAAAGATACCAAGTGGATCCAATTGAAGAGGTAAGTATGCATTTCCATATAGTTAAATCTTCGTATATATTGTGCCGTTTCTGAAACGATACATATTCCCGATAGAATCAACTTGGGCTTTGAGCTGTCTGAAGCTTTCTACTTTGTCTATGCTGTCAAGTGCTTCACTAATTACATCAATTGAAACCATCAACTGATGGGGAAACAAACGTTAAGGCAAAACAAATGGATTTTTAGATTATTATTGTTTGAACCGAAATTTATGCATGAGCAAATGATCAAGGTTACACAACACTTAGACAATATCATCATGATCAGAGCAGACATTCAACATGACATGGAATCGGTATCCTAGTTTAAAATGAACACAGTGACTGAACATTATATTACTGGCTCATTTGTGCAGCAGTGGTAATATGACATTATCATGTGGGTATTAGTTTCAGTCACTGAGAGGGCCCTGTTGATCAATACAATGAAGGCATTTATATAGCACTCATACACAAACGGTATCACAGCGCTTTACAGTGAGATGCAAGTACAATTTAAAAATACACAGTGCCTAAAATAAATTAGTCTTGAGAGATGTTTTAACATTGTGCCTTTAAATGCGACTCTAGCTAGCACATTTAATGACTTAATTCCTTTTCTTTTCAAAATTCAGTCCTCTTCATTTTGTTGTGTTTTGTAAACTGAGTGATTGGTTTCACAGTCAGTAAACGTTTTGTGCTCTTTCAGTGCTCTTGTATTGTAATTCATATTTCTCAAACAGCTTGAGTAAACAAAATATGACGCTAAAAACCAAGAACGCACTTTTTGTTCCCATTAATGTTTTTATGATTGAGGTGAAGTGTCTGAAGAATATGCACAATATATTTTTCAGAACAATTTGGATCCAGCAGACACTATTATCATGGTAACTGCCAACGATATAGATGGAGAAGAGGACATACGATATGGTACCATTGCTGTAAGTTTTTTCTTCAATATCTTGTTTATATATAGATTAAACCTGATGCTAGCCTTGACCACAAGGCTGCTGTCATAGTGCTCACTAACCACAGTACCCCCATCTCGTACCGATTTCTGGCCCGAGAAATTGAGCACACACTGGGTGCTGTCCACACACGTACATGTACATGTATATTTGTGAATGAGAATAGACATTAGACCACCCCTACACGCATTTAATTTTGTTTTAATGGGACAACTTTGTCATCAGTTTCCAAAAAGTGCAAACTATTAGATTACTGAATGCCCGTATCAGATTCGCTTTTAAAATTGAATTTTAATTCAAGTTTTTGTATTTGGTCATAAAACACCAACTATACTGAACAGCAAAAGAAACGTCGTATGAATACAAGATATCAACAGGTATATTTTGTAACGTACACAAATATGACTGGGGATATCCGAGTATGTCATTTTCCTTTCTGTCATCGCCACAGTCCGGTGAATGTTTTTGCGCATGTTTGCCTTTGGGGCTGATCACGTGATGGTCACGTTCGAGTGTGTGCATATCAATACCTTGTGTGGCCACCATGAGAGATGACCACAGATACACATCTCCTGTACATGGAGTGAACAAAGCGGTTGATAAAGGCCGTTGGGATCTGGGCCCATACCCTCAGGAAAGCTGCACTCAGTCAGTTGTCGGCCTTGGGCGCACTTCATTAAGTCGTCTTTGGATCTTGTCCCACAAGTGTTCTATGGGGTTCAGCTAGAGTCAGCGAGACATAAATATACCAACTATTAAAGTGCTTGAGTCAGCATGATGCAAATATACCATCTACATGTACAAGTGCTTAAGAGTCAACGAGATGCAAATACAACATTTTAAGTGCTACAGTCAGCGAGATGCACATATACCAACTAAGTGCTTGAGTCAGCATGACGCAAGTAACCATCTAAGTGCAATTAACCATTTAAGTTTCATAAAAGAAACTTGCTTTCTGTTTGGCTCAATGCCATGTCGTGCATTGGCTTGTTGTAACAGCCGGCACGTGACTCGCATACATGCCAGTCTGATTGTGGTGATCAACAAACGATCGCACGTGGTGGGATAATGTCACATACACAAGGCCTGTATCGTTTAATTTGAGATGCAAGAACAGAAAACATGATCAAATGGTGCCCCCATGCAACAACTGTTAAGGGAGGAAGGCCAAAGTCATGGTACAGCCAAGCCTTTGAGAAGCCCGGCCTAGGCTACCTGGCCTCCTAATTGTCTTTTGCGAGTCCTAATCCTGTAACAATACAGTACCTGCCAATCAACATAACCTGGGCTTCTGGAGGGCCTAGCCCAGGCAAGCAGAGCTCATTATATAGGCCAGTAGGCAGGGGAAAAGTCTGGGCCTGGCTGGGCTTCTCAAAGACTTGGCTGTACCATGGCCTTGGCCCTTGTCCCCAACATACACGTACACACACTAGTTGCTATTTGTAGAGCCTTAATACTCGGGACTAGCTGGTACTCCGAACCATGGTGTGAGGCAACATTTGTGGTATTTTGATGCGGTGACCTTCATTTACAAAACAAAATATAAGCTATGAACTAATCTGGTGACCATTGTTTTCCGCCATTACTGCGGTGGCACCACTGCATGCATGCATTACACGCATTCTTAAATACGCAATACGCTAGTGTTTCACCGAATAGAGTGCTCAGATTGGTTGAAGAAGCAAGGTGTAGATCCACTATGAGTAACTTTACCCTGAAAATCTGTTTTACCGTGAAATAAATAGTTCACAACAATTTCATGACGACACAACACCGTGAAATTGCCATGAAATACTCTTGGAATTCCTTCGCCGTGAAAATGCTGTGAAAATGCCATGAACTTCTCGTGGCAGTTTTGGGGGCAGCTCATTAATTCTCGAGAGCGCCACGATTTGCCATGAAATCACCGTGGACATTATTGCTAATATCTTGAGAGGAAGAGACACTGTGAAATTGCAGTGAAATTACGGTGAACTGTTATTTCAAGGCAGAACGGATTATCAGGGTATTTTCAAGGTGAAGTTGTTCATAGTGAGATATTGCTTGACGCAGAATGGAGGTACCACCACATTTATGGCGGCGCCCAGTGAACTGGTTGATGGATTAGTCTATATAAATTGCACAGATTCTAACAATTCCACTTATAACTTATCTATAGTCTTATTTAGAGTGGCCATGTCATGGAGACATCTTTGAAATCAATGCCACCACTGGAGCAGTACATTTGAAGGCGAATGAAACACTGGATTTTGAGACAAGTTCCCTGTACACCATCTGTGTCAATGCCACGGTAAGTTAATTATTGTACATTATATTGATATCATTTGAAAATCGGTGCTTTGTAATTAGCGAAATCTTTATCAAAGGCAAAATGACTTCTATATATATATATATATATATATATATATATATATATATATATATATATATATATATATATATATATATATATATATATATATATATATATATATATATATATATATATATATATATATATATATATATATATATATATATATATATATATATATATATATATATATATATATATATATATATATATATATATATATATATATATATATATATATATAGGAGTAATAAAGCCAGACATTTGGAAGGGGGGTGGCAGTTCTGAAAAAAAAATGAGGGGTGGGGCTAGCCATGAGAAATTTTAGGGGGTGGGGCAGCATGGGGGGGGGGGCACAAAAATACAAGCCTTATGTTCCATTTTTTTGCCACAAATTCATCCGAGTCTGATTGAGCTGATTTCTGGGAAAACAGATGAGTTAAGAGCTTGGTATGATAACCCTCCCACTCTAGCTGCACTTGAGTGGGAAGTTGTTATCGAGGTCAAAACTGCCTGTTTTGACTGTTGCACACAGGGGGCATTTTTGACTGGTTTTTACTGTCATTTTGACCACTCTGAACAATACAAGACAATGCTTTTACCAGTCAAAAATGATATACCTTGGGAAGTACATCAACATTTTGACCCTTGTAGTAGTAGGAGGGTTAATTCAGCCCTATTTTGTATTGGGAAGCTAGTCAGATGTAATTTTAACTCAGACATACCATGTAGCCGTGCTAAACCTGGGAAATGAGGATGTGACTTTTGTAATAACAAATTGATTTATTTACAGTCCGTTTCCCATGTAGTTCATTTGATGATGTAAAAGAAAAGAGATGGAAGTTAGGATCTATATGAGACATACATGAAGCTTTATACAAACAACTCTTTATTTTGTTTTATATACGCACTATTAACAACTTCACTCTGAAAATGCCCTGAAAATCCATTTTGCTGTGAAATAACAGTTCACCGTCATTTCACTGCCAACGGCGGATCCAGGGGGGGGCCAACGGGGGCCATGGCCCCCCCAAAAAAAACCGAAGCTGTACGCCCCCCCCCAACAAAAAAAGAAAAGAAAAGAAAAGAAAAGAAAAGAAGAAAAAAAAGGGGGAAAAAGAGACAAAACAAAACCCCACAACTTTACGCCCCCTCCTTGTGCAGCTAAGTCTTGCTTATACGTTCAGCTTTTGTTAAAGTATGCAAATTACAACACACTGATTGGCTACATGAATGTGTTCATAATCCTACTCACGATCCAACATTGCCACAAAATTTGCAATGGTAGTTTGTGCAGTTAAGCCAAGCTGCATTAGACGAGGCGTGACACGGTGATTGTATGCATGGCTTATGCACACGCGACTGGTTGTGTGGGGTTTCCTGGATATTAGGTGAGCCATGCAACGTCCGCAATGTAGGCCTACGTTTAGACTTGGCGCGAACATCGCGTGCATAAAACGCATTTCAATCTTGTGAGTACGAGCAGGAGCAGTGACTTGAAAGATTCGTCTTCCATCGTCATATGAGCAGTAAGTATCAACGTAAAATACAGTGGGCTGTTTTTGCAGCACTGTGTAGATTATGAATAATATTTGTCCGCTCAGAGCAACCAGAAGCTAAGCATTTCCGGAAACCCTGCATTAGTCAAGTGGTTAGACCGCAGGACCTAGCCTACAATCACAAGGTTGCGGGTTCAAATCCAAAGCTTATCACTGAAATTTCATACTAAATCAAGTATTGTCGTCTAGACCCACAAAACAAACAAACCCCACCAGAAACGTTTTGCGCTCGCAAATACGCCCCTCCACTGAGCATTTGGCCCCCCCTAAACTTTGGGCCTAGATCCGCCGTTGTTCACTGCAGTTTCACAGCACTATTCCTCTCAGATATTGGCAATAATGTCCACGGTGATTTCACGGCAAATTCACGGCGCTTTCGAGAATTAATGAGCTGCGCCCCAAAACTGCCATGAGAAGTTCATGGCGTTTTCACCGCGAAGGAATCCCAAGAGTGTTTCATGGTGTTTTGTCATCATGAAATTGCCGTGAACTATTTATTTCAAGGCAAAATGGATTTACAGGGGATTTTTAGGGTAAAGTTATTCAGAGTGACATGTCCTTGTCTAACAAGCCTTGTTAAAGGTCCTATGAAATAGGTTTTTTTTCATTGTATACAATAAAGTATGTCTACTGGAACATATATTTGTCATTTGTAAATTTTCCCCCTCACGTTTACACCATAAAAATATTAATTTTTAAATTTAGGGGGTGCTTTTCGACACGCCCATATCCCCTCATTAACATAAAATTCGTGACGTACACTTAGGCGATTCCTGATCCGCGATCCACAGCACTTGCCCAAGTATGCGTCGTATGCGTCGAAGTATGCGTCGTATACAACGCACCAATGCTTTGAACGGGGCCTTCCAGTTCGGTATGGCTTAAAAGGCCATGCTGCTACCAGATGCAATTCCAACGATATTCCCGCTAAGTAAGAAGGCTGGGAAGGCTCCAACGAAGAAGAGAGGTGCTTTTTAAAGTGAGAAAGACTCAGGATAAGTGGCCATTTAGTTATACTCTCATGCATAACCCAGTCCACTTCTGTGCAAACGACATTCAGTGTTCACTGCATGAAAACATGCCGTGATTTTCCGCATTAATAAAAACATCGTGTCTGATTTTATATCCTGGCAAGACAAACATAAAAACATTAAACCTTTCTCATTATGCCTGCGCTTGTTTTGAGTTTTTTAAATGATCAGAACTTTGACTCAATTGTCTGTTATTTCATAAAATAACACCGTAATGTTAGTATTGCCTTCGGTGTGTGTTCCGACCGCATGATGAGGGCTTGTGCTGCGTAGAAATTCTCTGCCTTTGTGTACGTCACAAACGTTTCGTTAAAACTTTGACAATTCGGGGGGTAAATTTTTGATTATAATTAGATAAACCATTAACCCTAACCCTCCCAAATCCTCTATAATCCTCCGGAGGATTTGGAGGATTTTGGAGGAATGAGGCACGTTCGAAAATCACCAATTGGAGAATTATGGAGGATTGAGGAGGGTCGTGCATTTGATAGTGGAGGATTATGAAGGATTGAGGCAGTGAGTTTCATGCACAAACACATTTCAGAGCATTATGAAGATTGAGGAAGGTACCTGGTAATTAAGGCTATGGAGTTAGGGTTAATAATCCACTCGATTAAAAAAAAACATTTAAAATTGTTTTTAATTCATACCAATCAATATAACAGCACCAAGAAATAAAGTTTGGTAAATACACTCTTCATAGGACCTTTAATACCAAGATTACAAATTATATTTGTACAGGATTCAGGAAGTGGTACAAATGGCCCTCCAAGGTTTGACTATGCCCAAGTCATATTGGCTGTACAAGACGCTCAAGACACAGCTCCGTCATTTACCCTGTCCAATTATGACAAGGAGATTTTCGAAGATGCATCAGTGGTGAGTGTCGGGCCGAACGAGGGCGCCATTTACACAAAACAGCAGTTGAAACCAGGCCAGCATATCACTGTGCTTTTGGCTCCATTTACATGTCTTCAAGTCTTAAAGGGAAACTGATCCATGCACCCACTGCCAGGAATAAAATATATTGAAAGAGTGTGAAATGACATGTCGAATACCACTTTATTTATTTTTTATTGGTTGTGGTTATCATAAAAAAACCCAAATATTTCATCACTGACTCTGTGAGGCCATGGAAGCTGCCATTTTGTTTTAGAATCTGGTTACATCCGGGATATTATGACGTGGTGTCTGCACCATCGGTCCCAGCTAGGTGCACGGGTCCTGCGTTATGCAAGCAGCTTGTGCGGTGCTTGTGCGGTGCGGTGCAGTGCAGTGCGGTGCGTGCACGAACGTTGGAGTCAAGCGATCGCCGTCCATGTTGTATCACTAGTGTCGATAATCATGACGATTTCTCACATGCACACGTACACCAGCTTGCATTTTCACGACGATTCTGTTGGGCCGCTGGAACCTGGGAGTCTGACAATGTCCAGACTGTCCTCTTTCATTTCACTGTCTTCGTCTCTGTTGCGAAATTCCTCTTCCGTAAACGTAAATCATAAGGAAATGGCCCAGACTCCATATTGGACAATTTAGCGGAAAATAAATAAATAAATATCGTGCGAATAATAACAATAGTTCACCAGAGTATTCGTAAACAACTTTCGTGTGCATGAACGAACAACGAAACTGTTGGGTACTGCTGGAGCTACCATTGAAATTGAAGCGCGCATCTAGGTGCCACTCCAATGCACTCAATGTACAGTGTATAGGTGCAGACCAGAGCCGTACTGAGATACGGCTCTGGTGCAGACAATGTCATAAATCCCCGGATGTGGCGGGATATTTAAACAACATGGATGCATTCACTGTCTTACAGAACGTGGATAAATAGTGAGTACAGTTGACGTTCAATTCATTTTGAAGCCTTACTTCCAAGTGGATTATGTATATTACTCGGTGCTCTTTCAGGTCACATTGATTCATTTATTGGCTGGAATTTTCTTTTAATAGGAAGAGTTCTCCACTGTTAAAAAACAAATCTCTTGTTTTTGTTTTTTGTTGAGATTTTTCACAAAATAATTGTGAGAAGCTTGATTTTACAGTAAAAAAATTGTCAAATTAATTTATGACGGGACCCTCCATAAATTAATTTCAGTACATATTTCCTGTAAAACCATGTTTCTCATGAGTACTTTGAGGAAGGTGTAATTTTATAGCATTTGTTTTTCTTAGGGTTATGGTTATGGTTCTGGTTCTGATAAAAAGGAAATTTCTGGAAATTCCCACTAAAATAGTGAAAAACATGGCCGATAAGGTTTTGAACTGGTTATTTCATAATAAACCAAATGGTGAAATTTTAACTACGTCTAAAGCTGACGATGGTATCAGTCTCCTCTAGAAATGATTTTGTCCGAGGTGCAGTCACTTTTAGGAAAAGTAAAAATATTACAAATTTAGGAAAGAGTTTTCCTTCCTTCATTCCAAATTAGAATGAATACAACAAATCAGAATGCATTTTCACTGTTTTCTTAAGCTGAAACTTTCAGGGATTGGGATTTGAATGTATATCTTTTTTCATAGTGAGTAAGCATACTCGTAGAAACAGTTTGGCCAACATTTACAATATTGTACCTTCCCTTAAAAAAGAAAAAAAAAAGAAGAAAAATCAAAAGGCGTTCACCTGATAACAGTAGTAGCCTTAGTGGTATATTTTTGGAATTTTTTAGTGTAAGATTTAAGCTAAATCCTTATTGGTCCTGACAGGGTTCTGAAGTTCAAGACGTTCCTGCCACGGATGGAGACAAAGGGGTTCTTGTTGCAAATGAGATCTTGTACAGCTTAACGGGAGGTATGTTCAGGCATGCAACTTTTCAGCTGATCAGCTGATTTCCTCTTTTTTTCTTTAATTTAATAGTGCTATAGAAAACTGAAAAACACTGCAAAGTTTTGTGCACTCGGCCATTTCCTCTTTTTTTGCAATTACAAAGTTGCATGTCTGCATGTTGTGTATTCATTTCAAGCTTAAATGTTTGAGAGGACAAAGGAAAATGCATTGAAGCTGGACTTAAAGGGACAACATCATCATATGATCAAAGCAGACTTTCAACAGGGCATGGAATCAGGTGTCCTAGATTACAATGAAAATTACTGGTTCATTTATGCAGCAGCAATAGTACTATGACCTTATCATGTGGGGTATTATTTTCAGTCACTGAATTAAGGCCAACAAAAAGCCTCCGGTTTCTTGTCGTAGGCCGCCCTTTTTTAAATATTTTTTTACTGTAAAACCATGTTTCTTATGATTATTTTCAGTAAATTGTCTCTTGCAGCATTTGTATTCACTTCCTCAAGTAAAATAGCAATGTTCAGTTGAAAAATCAAATGTCCATTCCCTCCTGCTTTAGCTGAATGTTAGTGGCAAGTAGCCATAGTGGTCAACTGCCCATTTTGACTGTTGACCCACATGTGCACACAAGGGCATTTTTGACTGGTTTTTACTGTCATTTTGACCACCCTGAACAATACAAGACAATGCTTTTACCAGTCAAAAACAGTCTACTCATTTTGACCTGTAAATGTACTTACTACAACGTAAGGTTTGACGGTGTTTGACTTTTAAGTGCACTAGATATACATGTACCATGGCAAGTATATCAACATTTTGACTGATTTTGACCGTCACAGAGGGTTAAAATATCAAAAGCTGCCTTTAAAATAGTGAAAAACACAGGCAATACATCTTTAATAAATGATTAATTTATTAATCATCTAGGTGATGGTAAATTTGAGATTAATAACAGCACGGGGACGATCACCATTAAAGAGATGTTAGATCGAGAATCCAACGATTCACACACGGTCACTGTCACGGTAAGAATTCTATTTCACTCCTTTCACCATCAAATATTTTGCATGTGATGCAATTTCTAGTTCTCTAATTCCCAGGATTTGTTTCACTCTCACATCCCAGACCCTCGATTGTCCGCTATGAATATGCAATCCTCATAAGGACGCTACTTTTGCTCATGCATATCCCGCGCCAACACAATGCATATTGCAACACCAGCGAGAGTCTTGCGTGCGTGCCACACCCTCCTGCCATGTGGCTTGGAGCCGTCCTGTGGACACTATACACACCGAACACGTACGGTTCGTGGGTGAAGCATGCACGGCCAAACAGTCTCCGTGACTGACCCGCTCAGTCATTAGCTGTGGTCCGTGTGTCTTGCTCCCATGCGCAACTGCTGCTCCCATCATGCAATAGCTTAGCATTGTCCAGTAAGCATTGTCCCCTTGAACACGCCCTCCTTTCTAAGTTGTCACTCACTTTACTTTCATCAAATACCTTTCCTTATATGGAATGAGGACCTGTTGTATAACCTGATTTTACACACGTTTCTACCCTTATGCAGAAGGCAAGCTCAACTAGGCAAATGTTTTATTCATTCTAGGCCCCAGATTCCTATATAAACCCTGAGATTTCCTATCTTGGGGAAGTGCGATTCCGAATAATATCCGGTCTCAACAGCCACTATTCTAATAGCATGACTTATGACCAGATATACACAAGCAGTAGTGCGATTAATTAGATCCATGACAGGGTGATATACCTCGACTAGCTTGTAGTCGCGACGGTCCAGTGCCTCATTCGTTGACCCAGTAGGTGCAGTGCATCGATTGACCATTGGGCTAGCCTAGCTATAGTGCGGTCTGTTACACACTCTGGCTCCCGACTACCCCGTGTAGTCAAACCGTCTCTCGGTGTATACCGATTTGACAAGCCACATGAATGAACGATGGTCCCACTGACTGTATCCGATCCCTTAGTTGGTATTCGTACACTATTCGGAAGTCTAATGTATACTATTGACATGTACCTGAATTAAGCTCCTCCTTTCATACATGTACATGTTATTAGTGCCTGTTATTGTTGAAATTTATACAGTGAGAAAGTTAATAAACCAACCTCATTTGATTGTCACAACAAGGTTTGTGTCCAACCCGTATTATTTTGTTGACCTACAATAGTGGAAATGCAACAATATAAAGGAATAATTTTTCAGTGAATTTATTTATTATACAGGCACAAGAACTAAAAGCAAATGGCTCATTTGAAAAGTATCCGAGTAGTGCTTCAGTAACTATCACCTTCCAGGTTGGTGACGTTGATGATGAAAATGCAACGTTCAGTGTTCACAGCCACACAATATATCTTCTTGAAAATACCTTGCCAGGAAGTTTTGTTGACATTGCAGATGTTACTGCCACTGATGTAGATCAGGTTTGTTATGATAAAACCAACAAATTACTCAATATGTTTATAGTAACTAGTTATTATAATTTGTTATGCATTAACCCTAACTCCCTAGGCCCATTTGCTTACACATAACCTGAATCCTTCCTAACTCCCTAGGCCCATTTGCTTACACATAACCTGAATCCTTCCTAACTCCCTAGGCCCATTTGCTTACACATAACCTGAATCCTTCCTAACTCCCTAGGCCCATTTGCTTACACATAACCTGAATCCTTCCTAACTCCCTAGGCTCATTTGCTTACACATAACCTGAATCCTTCCTAACTCCCTAGGCCCATTTGCTTACACATAACCTGAATCCTTCCTAACTCCCTAGGCCCATTTGCTTACACATAACCTGAATCCTTCCTAACTCCCTAGACCCATTTGCTTACACATAACCTGAATCCTTCCTAACTCCCTAGGCCTATTTGCTTACACATAACCTGAATCCTTCCTAACTCCCTAGACCCATTTGCTTACACATAACCTGAATCCTTCCTAACTCCCTAGGCCTATTTGCTTACACATAACCTGAATCCTTCCTAACTCCCTAGACCCATTTGCTTACACATAACCTGAATCCTTCCTAACTCCCTAGGCCCATTTGCTTACACATAACCTGAATCCTTCCTAACTCCCTAGGCCCATTTGCTTACACATAACCTGAATCCTCCAAAATCCTTCAGTGGTAAAGCAAGCACATGACATGTATGCACACATGTGTTTCTAATCTGTGATACATGTACATGGCCAGGGACCCTCCCTGCATGCATAGAGCAATAAACAGTGTCCACTGACCCAAACACTGACCTTGCAATCACTACAACAAACATGGATGTACATGTACCATGGAAAGGCAAGTGTGCCTAATAACCTCAATCCTCCAAAATCCTTCACTTTAGCAAAGAGCATGTAACCTCAATCCTTTAAAATCCTTCACTTTGGCAAAGAGGATTTTGGAGGATTTGGGAAGGTTAGGGTTAAAGCACATTATTGTATTGGTATGGAAACAAAAATGATCCAATATTTACATGAAACTTAATTGGCTGTGTTTATAGTGAAAGGTTGTACGAGTTTATCGATAATTGACTGAACATATTACTGGCTCATTTACGCAGCTCCAATTGTAATATGACCTTCATGTGGGGTATTATTTTCAGTCACTGACTTAATTTAAAATGACCGTGACGATATTGTCTCTTCAACAGAATCTTATTCGTAATATGTTTAAATTACCTATACAAATTTAAGATTTGTTATGTAGTTCTACCAGAAGGAGTATGTTTAATTATTTCGCGACTATAATAGTATTTTCCTAAAATCGCCCAGAACTCAAAATCCTGAAAATGCAAGTTACAACCTTGTTTCACTGACATGACGTTACATACATGTACATGTACAATAACAAATATTAAAAAAAACAAAAAACGATATTATACGTCTGAACCAAATTTAATATTCTTGCTAAATTTTGAAAGAAATTGGGCCTCGAGACTCAGACTTGGACTTGACACTGAGGCCTTGGACGAGGTCCAAGTCTGACATGTATGGCAGGAATCCCGTTTTCCTCTCTTCATAGTGTTTTATATTCTTCTTTTTGGCATCTTCTTACAGTTTCCAAATAACGGCTTTTACTTGGGATTGAGAGGACCCGATGCGGATGCCTTTAGCATTAACCATGAGATAAATACTGGTGTTGGAGAAATGGATCTGCGTGTTCAGAATGACACCAAACTAGACTTTGAGACATACCGGTCACTCCAGTTTGAGGTGGGCTAATGTTACTGTAACTGCTTCGTGTGTGAGCTGTTGAGGGCGCATGTTGCTAGATCAATGCAGATCAATGCTGATCAATGGAGCAACAATAGTGCATTGTGTGTGGCATATTTGCAGTTCATGTGTGTGTGTGCGCATACGCCATAAAGTGTACGCACAATGTTCATTTGATGCCAAATTGCCCTTCATTATAAAAACACTGGGTTAATTTTCACTGCTAGAGGGCTACAGTATACACAGAGTGGGTAGCGATATCCAGAAATGGTTGGTTACAGTTTGGTAAAACTTGTAGCTTTGCATGGTGCAGAGGATAAGTAAGATATTGCGGTGACACCATGTGAAATTCTCAATTGAGTGGTGATTAGTTCTGAAAAGAACTGGTTGCAGTTTAGGGGTTAGAAATATTGATAAGCTTATAGCTAGGTATTTACCCTTGGGAGGAGAGAAGCAATTATGGTAAAGTGTCTTGCTCAAGGACACAAGCACCCCGGTCATGGCTGGGATTTGAACCCACATTCTGACGACTCGGCCATCAGTACACAAATCTGATGTATAAACCGCTCGACCATGGCACTCCAAGTATATCAACATTTTGACCCTTGCAGTCACAGAAGGGTTAAACAATAAGATCTCATTTTTTCCCAACAGATATATGCCCATGATAACGCAGGCTATGTGTACGATACAGTTTATATCAATGTGACACTGCAGGACCAGAATGATGAAACGCCTACATTCAGTCAAGAGGAATATGTGTTTGAGATAGCAGAGAACTCCAAAGGGGATATTGTTAACATTACCAAGGTGAGTATAAATGATGCCAGTTATCATGTACTGTTACCGGTATGTCATTATGATGTATACACAGTATACAGCTGTGTCAGCTCTAGGAACCATCTTACGGGGCGCCATTTATGTAAGCAGCCTTCATTGGTTTGTGTTTTGCTTTTGAATAACATATTCAGTTGATAATGGTTACCAGGGAAGATTTTTTAAATTTTCAAGCAAAATTGCAGAAGAAAAATCTTTCATCAGGCCTCTAATTTCTCAGGATTTTTCCTGATTTCAGGATTTTTTACAAATCTCCCATTGCCTCAAAATATTTTTCAAAGAAGAGAAGTAGCCACCAAGGAAGGAAAGAAGTAGCCTGTATTGTGTCCAAACCTCTAGTTTCTTGATTGTGGCGAGTCTGTAAATCCTCCAAAATTAAACATCCAGGAGGTTCAGGGGGGCTTTGTCCTCGAGACCAAAGGGAGAGGCCTGCTACCCATTTTTCAGGATTTTTAAAAAAAAATTTTGAAATCACACTCCTGACCTTTGTTTGAAGACAAAGAGACACTATCATCATGATCAGAGCAGACTTTCAACAGGGCATGGAAATGGTGTATTAGTTTAACATTACATTAATATGACCTTATCACGTGGAGTATTATTTTCAGTCATTGACTTAATCTAAAACTAGCACTCCAATTCCATGCCCTGTTGATCGTGACAAATATAACCCCTTTAATATAACTCACTTATAAGGCACTTAACCCTCCTACTATTGTTGCACTTTAGTTGCTATAGAGGTCAAAACCAGTCAACTGCCTGTTTTTGACTGTTGACCCAAATGGGCACACAGGGGCATTTTGACTGGTTTTTACTGTCATTTTGACCACCCTGAACAATACCAGACAATGCTTTTACCAGTAAAAAACGGTTGACTCATTTTGATCTATAAATATATTTACTACACATAAGGTTTGACAGTGATTGACTTTTAAGTGCACTAGATATACCTTGGCAAGTATGTCAACATTTTGACCCTTGTAGTAGTACGAGAATATTTGTTTTATCATAAAACATGCTCATACTGGTAACATTTATAATCTAAATTTGTCGCACTATTTGTCAGATTTTGTTCTTTCCCCCAATTATCTCAAAATAAAAATATACTTCCAAATGACATTGTACCATAGTAAATGTCAGGCATTTTCCAATACCTTTCAGTCTTTATCTGGTCTGAATTTTTGTAATAATTTTTTACGGTAAATTGGTGTTTTTTTTTTATTTAATCTTAATTTTCCGTTGATGTTTGCAAGTTATCTTGTTGTTTATCATGTATATATAATATTGTTTTTACTTTATATTAATTTATCTTAATCTTAATTTCCTTAAGTTATTAGTGGTTTTACAATGTTAAAGTGTTAACTCTTTTTATACAGGGCCTTCAGGGATAGCAGTTTTTTAACTGATGAGGCTACCCTGTTTAAATAAAACTGATTATTATACTGTTTGACAAATTATGACGTCTGGACTTCGCATTGCGTGCTGCGCACATGTTTGTACAGACTTTGTGCTTTATGTGTGTTCACTTCCCATGACGGAAAAATTTCCAGACTTTTTCACTTTTTCAGAATCTCATCCCTGTTTATGTAACTCGCACCTCATACATGTACATGTACTTCAAATCTTATAGATAATGCTCCCTTTGCATTTTTCTGTAACCGAGGACCTGGTTTCCTTGTGTGTGTGTTTTGTGTTATTTTTACTACAGGCTACTGATAAAGATTCAGCCGAGTACAGTCAAATAACCTATGAGCTCTTTGGACAGGGATCTAAACCTCAGTAAGTCGATTGTTTGTCCTGATATCAACTTATATTTAATTTAACATAACTATTGAAGATGAAAGCACTTCGGACAGAAACATTAAAATGGATTCTTGTACCAGTGGTGTAGCCAGGATTGAGTGGGGGGCGGGGCGGGAGGGCAAACATTTTGGGAGTAAATTTACCGACACAAAACTCAAATGAACCGACAAATTATGTAAATCAGAAAATACCAACATTTACCAACGAACACTATTTTGCCCCCCCCCCCCTGGATACGCCACCGACTTGTACCAACTGTACACTATAACCCTAACTCCCTTATGCTTACACATAACCTGAATCCTCCAAAATCCTTCAGTAGTAAAGCAAGCACATGACATGTATGCACACATGTGTTTCTAATCTGTAATACATGTACATGGTCAGGGACCCTCCCTGCATGCATGGAGCAATAAACAGTGTCCACTGACCCAAGCACTGACCTTGCAATCACTACAACAAACATGGATGTACATGTACCATGGAAAGGCAAGTATGCCTAATAACCTCAATCCTCCAAAATCCTTCACTTTAGCAAAGAGGATTTTGGAGGATTTGGGAAGGTTAGGGTTAAGGAAGGTTTTGGAAAATTTTTCTTTCATTATATAATCTGGTAATCAATCATGTTGTACCTTCCCTGTAATATTGGTATGGTTATAGGTGCAAGTTATATGCAGACATATGCTTGGTTTCAAACTTTTTCTGTGACGAATTTCTATGACTAATTTCCTGTGACTAATTTCTATTTCTACTTAAACCCATAATGTTACACACGCTAATTAATGTGGTGATGACATCAGAGTGAAGTAGGGTACGTCAATTACCGCATTATTGAGTGGCTTCTCAGATTTTGGGGGAAAAAAATTAAAAATTTGGCGCCCGAAATGCATAGTTCCCGGGGTAAAAAACAAAAAAGAGCTTGCAGCACATACATGTGTTTACACTGGACAGTGTAGACAAACTGCGTTTACTGTGCCTTCATAGTTTGCTACCCACTGTAACCGGAAATTTTCCAGGCCAAAACAATAACTGCCACCTAAAGTCTATTACCTACATGAAGTGTGGCAGCCTGCTATATTCCATACCACGGCATTGTACTCCAAATGTGCGCACGCTTGATTACGAGTTTTGCTCCCCCTGCCTGGCCTGTCATGGGGCATCATAGATATTTCCACTAGTTCCTAGAGAACTAAATGCAATCTGAAACTAGATGCCGGCGCAAACCACATGTGTGGCGTCAATGGGGTACGTTTGATTAATGCTAAGGGAGGAGGGCCAAAGTCATGGCACAGCCAAGCCTTTGAGAAGCCCGGCCAGGCCTAGGCTACCTGGCCTCCTAATTGTCTTTTGTGAGTCCTGATCCTGTAACAATACAGTACCTGCCAATCAACATAACCTGGGCTTCTGGACGGAGGGCCTAGCCCAGGCAAGCAGAGCTCATTGTATATAGGCCAGTAGGCAGGGGAAAAGCCTGGGCCTGGCCGGGCTTCTCAAAGGCCTGGCTGTACCATGACTTTGGCCCTTGTCCCTAAGGTGTGTGCACGAGATACAGTTCTCTCACATGCCGGGTAAGAATGCACTGCATCTTTTTGAGACTTTGCGTGTCAATTTGTGAAAAAAAAAAAAATTACAAATGGCCAAAATTCATTGTTCTTGGAGTATTCTCCCATGAACTAGATTAATACACGAGTGACACACTTCATGTAGGTAATTAGACTTCTGCTGCCATTCAATGAACCAGGAAATTGATGCCAGCTTGCATATCATGAGTCCATGTACAGACTATGGACAAATGTGAGATTGAAGGCGCCCTTCATATAGGAGAGTGCCCTCAATTGGTGTTTTTTTTTTTTTGTCCCTGTTCCCTGCCAAACTTCGGGAGAAAAAATTCCCTAATTCAAGTAATGAAAAAACAAATTGCCAAATGCTATTTGTGTTTTTCCTAGTTGAAGAATGAGAACACTCATCACATGCCTCTTTTATGAGTGTCCATGTCTGAATGGGGCAACTGACACTATATAATTGCCACGTTGAATAAAAATCTTATCAAAGTTCCACAGAACAGAACATATAGCAGAGGAATTGAGTATCACATTTCTTGCTATAAAATTGTTCGCAATAAATAGAGACCTTGTGGACTGGGCTCTTTACACAAGTCTGTACTCGTGGTTTTCCAAACCAAATTTTTGAAATTAAATATTGATAAACCACTACATCACCCATTTTTACTTCACAATTTACAACACTGTCTAAAAAAGAAAGTTTCACTGCAAGGCCAAAAAAAATTTCCCTGGTTTCTGGTCTCCTCTTTTCTTATGTTTTTTGCTCTGAAACGATGTCCAGTTGCAGCCAAAATTGCTGGATTGATTGGAATTCTGCCGTGCCGTGTTTTAAACCACTTTTTCACATAGGGGTATGAACGTTTATCTAATTTGTGAGGCCTCTCTTAATTAGCCACCATACTTTATGGGAAATTTGGTCCCCACGTATGCAAATGTATCACAAATTTCCCTGTTGGCAAAAAAAAAAAAAAATGGCCGAAAAAAAAGCACGTCACAGCACTTATTTTGAAGCCGACTGATGACCAGAAACCGTAGACTTTTTTGGGGGGCCTAAAATGTAATATAATTTAATTTTGTTTTGTTTTTCTGTATAGATTTGAAATGAACAAAACAACTGGGGAGATTAGAACTTTAATGACAGCTGATCTGGATTATGAGCAACAGAAATTTTATTTCTTCACGTGTGTGGCATCGGACTCTCAGCGTAAGGGCACAGCTACAGTACAAATCAATCTGAAAGATGAGAATGACAATGCGCCGGTATTCAACCCTTCAGAGTACATAGTCAATGTTGATGAAAACTATAAACCAAATGATTATCTTGTGCGGGTTACAGTAAGTTTATTTTCATGGCAGTTGTTAACGTTCTGATCAACCCTAACCCCCAACAGGCATTTCACATACAACCTGCTCATCAATGCAACAAAATACAGCGGAAGAAGTGTGCAGGCTACAAAAATCTATATTGGCATTTAGACCAAAAAAACGCCCCAAAAACAGACCAGCGCGTCACCATTTTTAGTTTTCTTTTTTCTTTTTTGCTATGAAATGATGTCCAATCGCGGCCAAAATTGCTGCAATGATTTAAATTCTGTCACATTGTGTTTTAAACAACATTTTCACATAGGGATATGAATGCTTGCCCTATTAGCCGCCATACTTTGTGTATGGGAGATTTGGTCTAATACCAAAAACTGCGTATACATGTATCACATATTTCACCAGTTGGCAAAAAAAAAACAAAAAAAAAAACATGTCACTGCACAGATTTTGAAACCGACCTATGACCAGAAACCAGAGACTTATTTTATTTGGCCTTAAGTATGAATAAGAACAAATTCAAAATATTTTGATTCCTCAAATTAGTAATATTTGAATTGTTTTTTTCTATATTTTTACCAATCAGAGTTTCAGAAATCACTTTTCCCACCATGGTCTAGTCATGAAAATAAGGTAGACCTTTGGGGGTTTAAAACAGTGAAAAATACATACAGATTGTTTTGTAATTAACCTAACATGGGATTTCTGTCTTTGAAATGACATACACTGTATGACATAAAACACAGTAAAGGGGGCCACTTTGCATCCGTCACGTTAGCAGTTTTACCAATGGTTGTTATTTATTTTTAAGTACCCGAAACCGACCAAAAAGTGTTTCAACATGTGAATGGACATGCAGGCTTATACTAGAACTAATTTGAGTTGATTTATTTTATTTAAAAAATTTTTTCTTTATTTTTTTACCCTCAAATTTCCATAAAAATTGGACGGAAAAAGTTACCTCACTTTTCCGTCCATTTGTTGATGGAAATTTTAGGCTAATTAAAAAAATAATAGTAATAATCAACTCAAATTATCTTTAGGATAAGCATGCATGTCTATTCAAATGTTGAAATTCTTTTTGGGTGGCTTCAGATATTAAAAAAAAAAATTACAACCATAAGAAAAACTGCTAACGTGACGGTAGGAAAGTGGCCCCCTTTGTGTTTTATGTCATATACATTTGAAAATTATTTCACAAACTTGAATACTAAAATGACAGCACATGAGACAGAAGCATTTCAAGGAATGTTTGATACCATCTTTAACCCTCCTACTGTTTGACCATTTGAAACCATTCAGAATTTCCACTTACCAAAATGCCCATTGGTTTTGTACACACATGGTGATACCATTTGAACAGTGTTGGTAGCAAGCTTTACTATCATTCAAATCCATTCAAATGCATAGAGGGTCCATTGATTCACCACTTAGAAGTATCCAAACAAGGTTTTGTATTAGCTGTACTACCATTTGGAAAGATCCAAACAAGGATTTGTATTAGCTGACCTACCATTCAAAACCATTTGGGGGAATCAATACTGTACACAGTTATTTCACCATTCAAAACCACAAAAGCGAATGGTTTCAAATGGTGGATCAACTTGTATGAAAAAGGTACCAGAAGTAGGAGGGTTAACCTAATATACGTACATTTGTCTTTTTTCCCCTATTACCAATGATGTATCAAGCGGCTTTAATTGATGACATAACACCATTTTCTCAACAGGCAAGTGATGTCGATACTGAAGAACAAAATAAAAACATTTATTATAGCTTATTGAGCGACTCTCTGTCTGAGAGATTCACCATTAATTCTACAACAGCAGAACTACGTCTGCAGAAGGAGTTAGACTACGAGGAAGATGGACCTGAATTTGATTTGACAGTCATCGCTGCTAATGGTGGGATTGCTTCACAAAGATCGAATACAACTGTCACAATTAAAATTACGGTATTTATAATTTTAATTTTTTGCTTATTCATCATAAACTCCGTCATAAACTCTGTCATAAAGGCGGCACACCCTTAAATTAAGTTGATACCATGTTGAGGGCAGTATTCATTCTGGCGGTTTTTCAAATTGTAGTCAGTGGCTTTTGTTGCTTCAAGTTGCTGGATGTTTCCAAATGTTCTTTTTATATTACTTTGACAGGATTTGAATGATCACTCGCCAGAGTTCACCACTGAAACGTTTGTTGGCAGTATATCAGAAGAGGCCAAAAGAGGAGGTGTGTTGAGCAAATTTAAATTTTTATCGGCTATATTTCTTTTGCTTTTTTATTGGTCATTTTCGGGCAATTTTGTTTTTAAACAATTTAAGTCTTCAATATTTTCCTTGAAGAAAATAACGTGGAGTGTCGTGGCCGAGCGGTCTAGCTTACCGGAATCAAGTTCTGGTGTTAGCAGCAGAATGTGGGTTCGAATCCCGGGCGTGACACTTGTGTCCTTGAGCAAGACACTTGTGTCCTTGAGCAAGACACTTAACCATAATTGCTTCTCTCCACCCAGGGGTTAAATGGGTACCTGTGAGGGCAGAGTTGGTTGATTAGCCCTATATGTGCTGTAATGGCAGCAATTGAGCTGTATACTCCCAGGGAGCTGAGATGGTTTCAGGAATGATTTATGAGCCTTAATTATGAGCAGGGATAATAATATAATGCGCCTTGAGCACCACTCAGTTGGTGGATACGTGCGCTATATAAGTCCACACATTATTATTATTATTATTATTATTAAAACAAGAAGTTCAAAATGAACTTTAAAAAAAAAAAATTGTCAATAAAAATAAAAATATGACAGGCCCTACCATAAAGTAAATTACTGTATAACTCTTGAAAAATATTTAAAAAATGTTTTGTCCCTTTCTGAATGGAAACTAATGTAAAATATTTTCTGATTTAAAATAAATTTGCAGTAAATTTGTTTGATCAAGAGAAGAGAAGTGATCTTTATTTTTGTGCTTTTAAATATAACCTTTATTCTTGTTCTCTTAGTATCAAAGATTTCTACATTGCTCTTTTTTCCAGTTGAAATGAAGTGAATAACTTCAAAAAAGTCATTTCACAAACAAATACACCTGGGCATTCTTAACAAGTAATTTTGTAAATAAATTAATTACAGGTTGATTAATTTGTTATCAACAGACATGTATACTACTCAAAACAATTTGGGGAACACCGGAATAATCCCAGTTAAAGCAAGATCATTTATTTCAGATAAACACAACGTTTCACAGAATTGATGAGAAACAACTGCACAATGAATCAGATGATAAAGGATGCATGTAGTGATTACACATTTCATGACATGACTACTGAAAGAGAGAGGGGGTTGCAAATGAAAATCCCGGTTCATGGAACATTTCAAACCTATTTGATGTTAGAAATCCGGTGTTCCCTAAATTGTTTTGAGTAGTATATATCATAAAACTAACCTGCGAAAGTTTCTTCACAATTTGAGGAAACAAAATAACCTTTACATTTTTTAAAAATGTTTTTTTTACGAAACGTCTTACATGAAACCAATACTTGATAGGAAGTTTTTTGATGGTATCAACTCTCCCCATATATATATGAGGGGTTATGGCAATGTCCCCGCCCCCTAATTTCTTAAAAATTAAAATTGTCTTTGGGCCTTATATACCCTTGATGGTGTATAACACAAATTTTACATTGATACAAAACTTTGAAATTCAGAGTTTTTCGCGTATTTGAAACAAAAAGTTAACAAAAGAAAGTTTAACAAGTTATTGTATAATAAAAAATGTATGGATTTATCGGTGGGAGGGAGGGGTGATATCAGTTCAGAGAGGGGGTGGTCATGGATCCTAATCCGCCCATGGATACTGCCCCCCCTCCCCAATTGTAAGAAGAAATCGCTGCCCCTTAACCCCTTGCGGACGGCTGACGGCTATAGCCGCGGCTTGCAGAGATGCCACTGGGCCGGTGGACGTGTATAGCCGCGTTCCAGCACGTATGGAATTAATTGATTTTCCAGCTGCATTTGACGGGGGTTTCGCTTTGATTAGAAATCTTCAAGAAGGCTGATAGTTTGGTGAACCATATTGTTTTTGAATGGGAGTGTTATATAATAGATTGGGCTTTCGAGAGCTTTCTGAACAATGCCCTTTCAATTACAATATTTGGGGACTTCATGTGCGATGAATAGGGTATGCCCGGTTTAGCTTGCCCGCTTATTGTTCGGTCTATACGCTCGGCTGAACAGCACGGTGTAATTATGCACGTGTACACGTAGTTGTACCAGCACCCTATCCACGGCCGGGTGCTACCCGGCTCTTCCCACGTAAAACACGGGTCGTCGTGCACATGTACACGTAGTTGTAAAATCTCTGTATACCAGCACCCTATCCACGGCCGGGTGCTACCCGGCTCTCCCCACGTAAAACACGGGTCGTCGTGCACATGTACACGTAGTTGTAAAATCTCTGTATACCAGCACCCTATCCACGGCCAGGTGCTACCCGGCTCTCCCCACGTAAAACACGGGTCGTCGTGCACATGTACACGTAGTTGTAAAATCTCTGTACCAGCACCCTATCCATGGCCAGGTTCGCCCGGCGCTCCCCGGCCCCACAGATGTTTCTTGGTTGGCCGTACTGCCCTCACTCGGTAAAAAAAGAAACGGGCGAACCATCTAGCGGTCCATAATATTGCGCCATACGCAAGGGGTTAATGACACAATGTAAAAAGTTGAAACTTTCACAGGTTAGCTATTATATGATCCAAAGATAGGATATTTTTACATGTAGAAGCAATTTTGCCAAAGGCTTTATTTAAACATTTAAATTAATGTTATACATTTGATCCTATTTAGCTTTTGTCCTACAAGTACACGCCACTGACAATGACAAAGTCGGTTCAGCAAATGCACGTATAGACTACTTCTTTGATGAGTCCGAGGACAGCGTTTCTGCCTTTCGCATTGGCATCACAAGTGGGAATATTACTGTGAATTCACAGAACTTAGATCGAGACGTCCAGAGCTTCTATGAGTTAAAAGTGGAAGCATTTGATCGTGGATATCCTCCGCTTCACCCAGGGAAATGTTCCGTGAATATAACCATTTTAGATGTTAACAACAAACCTCCTGAATTCCCTAACCGGGAACCAAAGGCCGAGATAGAAGAAAGTAAGAGTCTGCGTATTTTGTTTTTGGTTACATGTAGAATCCCTATGGCATCAAATTGAGTACTAAAATGACTAAAGAATTAGCTGTTGCAAACTGCTTACCAAATTTGTAGTGTAAATGCAAAATAATGGTTATTGGCCTTACGTTTCGAACCTAGCAGGTTCTTTCTCAAAGGCAACATGAGACAGAATACAAACATACATACATACATGAACACAAGAGTGAGCAGAAGTTAGTCACTCTTGAGTTCATGTATGCCTGTATGTTTGTATTCTGTCTTTTTGCCTTTGAGAAAGAACCTGCTATAGGTTCGAAACGTAAGGCCAATAACCAAAACTAAAATGACCTTGAAAGAATTTTGTAATGTGCTCCCATAAAATAAGAGTTAAATCTGTTTTTTTCCCCCTAAAAACTAAGATGTTTGTTTGTCTGGATTCTGTACAATGAGAGCTTTCCAATGGTACCAAACACATGGGGTGCACTTATTAATTAAAACAAAAAGTCATATACCTTCTAATAATTTCATTGGTTTTATTTTTGCTTTGAAATTCAATACAAGAAAAAAACAATTGTGTAATTTTACATTCACATTATGGGAACAGGTAATACTTATAGGAATTTTTTAATTTTTTGCCTAATGGTACTATCATCAAAAATATTTGTTTTAAATGATATATTCTTTTTTGATGTATAACATGTTAGATGAATCAAATGATACATTGGTTACTGTGGTTAGTGCATCTGATACCGATGAGACGGCAGAACTTGTCTATTCCATTGACACTGCAATGATACAAGCCTTTGATGTGGATGGTGAAAAAGTGGTCAAATATAACTTCAGTCAGTGGTTTTGGATTAATGAAACTGGTGGTCTTTTTACTGGAATTGAGCTGGACAGGGAAGAAATAACTAGCTTCATAATTCCCATAATCGTTGAAGATGTGAATGCTATAAAACCTCAGAGAGATGAAGGTGAGTAGATTCAACCTATAATTGATTTCACATTTTTTGCATCAGCTTTTTCAGGTGATGGTTTAAGTAAGGTTTGTCACTTGGCTTGGTGAAAAAGCATGGTGAAAAGCATAAGTAAAGACTGTTTGCGCTGACACCGTGTGAATGTTCTCTTTTGAGTAGTAAGTAGTTCTGAAAAGAATTGGTTGTTACAACTCAACGTTTCGATCAGTATGCTCTGATTGTCTTCAGGAGAATGAAGTGATGTTGTAGTTGGTTTGCATGTTCTCAGAAGTCTATTTTCATGTCAGCTTGCTTGCCCATGGCATTGTGCACAAGATGTGTCAATGCACAATGAACACAGTTATGGGTTATACTTCTCTGGCAATGGGACGAGGCCGTCTTAGTGCAACTAGCTACTTCCAGAACTAGATATAACATGAGTTGGACTTGAAGGCAAACTAAGATGTGACCCCACTTATAAGCAGATTCTCAAAATGCTCATCAGCACTAAATCAGTGCATTTGCAATGCAGTATGAAATTAAACATGTATTTAAGGTACAGTTCTCGCTTGCCAATTGACCTTGCAGAATAAACTGCTTCTTTGTCAAAAGGACACTATTTTTAAATTAAAATCAACATTAACCCTAACTCCCTAGGCCCATTTGCTTACACATAACCTGAATCCTGAAAAATCCTTCAGTAGTAAAGCAAGCACATGACTTGTATGCACACATTTTTCTAATCTGTGATACATGCACATGGCCAGGGACCCTCCCTGCTTGCATGGAGCAATAAACAGTGTGCACTGACCCAAGCACTGACCTAGCAATCACTACAACAAACGAGGATGTACATGTACCATGGAAAGGCAAATATGCCTAATAACCTCAATCCTCCAAAATCCTTCACTTTAGCAAAGAGTATGTAGCATGTAACCTCAATGTATTTTCATGAATGGGATTCAAATTGATAAATTGGAAAGTATTCTAATAATTATAAATTAAATAGAGGATTAGCTGTTGCAAACTGTTTATAGCAACCTAAATGTAGTATAAATGCAAACTAATGGTAAATGGCCTTACACATTGAACCTGCCTTTGAGAAAGTACCTGCTAGGTTTGAAACATAACAGGCATGCAACTTTTCAGCTCATCAGCCGATTTCCTCTTTTTTCCTTAATAACACTATGAAAAACTTCACCTTGTAAATACCCTGAAAATCCGCTTTTCCTTGAAATAGCAGTTCACTGTAATTCCACTGCAATTTCACAGTGTCTCTTCCTCTCAGATATTGGCAATAATGTCCACGGTGAATTAATGAGAATTAATGAGCTGCCCCAAAACTGCCACGGGAAGTTCATGACATTTTCACAGCGTTTTCACGGCGAAGGAATTCCAAGAGTATTTCATGGCAATTTTGCGGTGTTGTGTCGTCATGAAATTGTTGTGAACTATTTATTTCACGGTAAAACAGATTTTCAGGGCATTTTCAGGGTAAAGTTATTGTGTAATAGTGCTATAGAAAACTGAAAACCACTGTACAAAGTTTTGTGTACTCGGCCATTTCCTCATTTTTGCAATTACAAACTTGTATGTCTGAACATAAGGACATTACAACCGTTATGTTGCAATAATTATAATCAATTATTACAGAAACAAATTTATTTTTCTACTATGACATCAACAGTAAAAATTCACTGATGACAATCTTGTAGGATAATTGTCTTTTCTGATGCTAATGTTTCCCTACAATACTTCTTTTCAGTTAAATTGTCTCTTACTGTGTTGGACGTCAATGATAACGCACCTCAATTCACTAAAACTGACTATGAATTTAACGTGACCGAGGATGAACCCACTGACTCTGTCATCTCGACCGTGATCAGTGCAACAGATAGAGATCAGGGCACAAATGGTCAAGTAACATATCAGCTCATAGATGACGAGGATCTGATGAAAATTGATTCGGATACTGGTATGTGTTTTCCTTTAAATGTCAAGTTTTAATATTGGTGCAATTATATGCAGAAATTCAGTAGGAATTAGTAATGGATTTTGTTAACCGGCTAACTGCGAAACCAATACTTTGGAAGAATTTGCCGCCCATTTTGTTGTTCGAGATTTTATATTTTGCTGCCTTGGTTATTAAACAATCATTGCTGGAAGATAATGGATGCTTTTTGATTGAAAATGTATATACATTGTTCCATTTGCCAACTATAGTTGGGTGTCGACTTTCGGTTAACCAGTTAATGAATGATGACAGTTTCGGTTAAACGGCCAGGACTTTTTCAGTGGGTGGGCACGGGGGGTAATTGCAAATTACTGTAGCTTTATGTAACAGCTCTGGCACTCATCTGTTATTATTGATGATGAACTGCATGTATCTTTATCAGCCATTCCATGCATTCACAAATGAGACAAGTGTTAACCAGTTCGCGTCGGAGGCCGTGTATACAGGCACATTTTTTTTTGGACAGCGGATCGGAGAGCGTCTAAACACGCCACAGGATTCTCGGGAATATTTGTATAGATTCCCGGTCGATGTGGCAACGAGCCATAAGCATACGGTGGAAGACGCGGTCTCCCCGGTCACGCTCTGGTGAGCACCATTGATGGTGTTTGTGCGGTAAAAATAAACCCGCCACGGGGGTTCGGAAAAACTTGTTTATTCCCGGTGCGAACTGGTTAAAGGTGGTGGAACACTTTGTTTCATAAGCCCCCCCCCCAAAAAAATAAATAAATAAATAAAAAATAAAAAAAGTCTCCGGTTTCTGGTCATAGGTCAGCTTCAAAATCGGTGCAGTGATGTGGTTATTTTTTTTTTGGCCAACCATTGAAATACGTGTATACATTATTATTGGAACCGGACCAAATTTCTAAAAGAGGCCTCACAAATCGGGCAAATGTTTGTTTTTTCACATACCCCGATGTGAAAAGTCGTTAAAAACACAGCGAGGTAGAATTCCAGTTGATCCAGCAGTTTTGGCTGCAATTGGACATGGTTTCATAGTGTAGCTCTGGGCTGATGCGCGCGGAGACCAGAAACCGGACACTTTTTGGGGAGGGGGGACCTAACCTTTCATCCACCCCCATTTTACCTACCCAGTTCACTACTCTTGAACTGGAATGTAGAAAATCTTACAAAGACAGTCACAGCTGGATAAAAGTTCATTATGAACAAAACATAACCTCCATCTTGTTGTTCTTTATAGGTATACTCAGAGTCAACAGAATGTTTGACCGAGAAACATACCCTACGTACCAAGCAATTGTCCAGGCACTGGACAATGGTTCTCCTAAACAATCTACAAATAAGACAATAACAATAACCATTAAAGATGTTAATGAGTTTACTCCGGTGTTTAAAGAATTGAACAACTCGATGATCGGTGTCTGTGAAAACTATACATCAGGAGAAGATATTTTACAAGTATCTGCAACTGATAATGATGCCGGGCCTGTTTATGGTCGTGTTAGGTATACAATTACTGCAGGGGATCCAGAAGAAGTATTCACCATTCATGAAACTACGGTAATTGTGTTCATGTTTTAGGTATTTCATACTATACAATAATCGTTAATCTAAAAAATAAAAAATAAAAACATTTGATCACAGTCTTAGAACCCTCCTACACATGGAAACCACTCCGATCCACTAAATTTTCAATATGTTTTTCACCAACCTTTAGTACATACAAGCCTGCTGTCCTTTCCAAGTAATCTTACAAAATCAACTGTGTGCCACCCAAGGCCACTGTAAATGTTTGAACATATTAGTATGGCCTGCAATGTCTCAATGGGAGACCACTTTACCCTGCAATCTCAGTGGTGTGACAGTGCACAGAAGGGTAACCATAGGAGGCCACTGGCAACAGCTAATGGCTTGGAGTGGCCTGAATGGGTTGTTTCAAAAATTGCACTGATTGTCGGAGGGTTTTAATTAAAGGGACAATATCGTCACGATCAACAGGACATAGAATTAGAGTGCTACTTTTAGGTTTACTCATGTGACTGGAATTAAGACCCCACACGATACGGCCATATTATTGCTGCTGCATAAATGAGCCAGTAATTTTCAGTCACTGTGTTCATCGTAAACTAGGGCACTGATTCCATACCCTAGGTTGAAAGTCTGCTTTGATCGTGGTGATACTGTCCCTAATACTAATACTCTAATAATCTAATACTCGGTGTAAAGTTAATAAAGACCTGTATAAAAATTCCTTTGAAATCTGTCGGCTATATTTTACACCCCAGACTGAGGGATCTCCTATATCCTAAGTCAACCATCCTCCTTCCCCCCGTGCTTGTCTTCAACTGATTCAGTTCAGTGAGCACACACTCCTTCCCCCAACTCCTAGGATCAACAGTTCCCACCTGCACGCCTCAACGAACTAATCCTCCAGCATCCTGTCATCACATAACCCTCCAGCAGCCTACTTAAGCAGCAGCATTTCCCAGAGTCCGGCATTCTCGTGAGGACGATCAGAGCATACTGATTGAAACATCGAGTTGTACCTCCAGTTCTTTTCAGAACTAATTACTACTCAATTGAGAATTTCACATGGTGTCACCGCAATTAGTCTTAGTTATCCTCCTCACCATGCAAAGCTACAAGTTTTACCTATATTTTACAAGTAGTAAAATAATTAACTTTTTTTTCTAGGTTACCACAATGCACAATCCACAAATGGAATTGTTTTTATATATAACGCACGTCTTGCTTCAATTCATTAGGGATGGCTTGTGGTTGGTGAAGATTCCATCCTTGATCGTGAAACAGAAGAGATGTACACATTGACAATAACAGCCACAGATGGCGGTGGTAAAACGGAAACTCAAAAGGTAAGACAGAACTTGACATCATTTGTGACCTGGTTTGTGAAAATTAGTCACATGTAGCACTATACGTCATGGGCGATTGAATGTTGAGAGGGTGATTTTTTTGGTTGTTGAAAATCTGATTTAGGGTTTTCATGTTTGTTGACATCATTAGGATCTAAATTTTCATAATATATTTACATAAACGTCAGTTTCAATCACTTAAATATTAAAATCAATGATTTTTTTGGTGAGTAGGTTGTTTTTTATTTTATTTTATTACATTTTACACTGGCAATCAGATTACATCAATTAAATATAAAACCAAACCCTAATAAACTACAAATACACAAAAATTCATTTTAAACAAAGCCAGTGAATGGTAAGATAGAACAGGTGACCAGCACCTCTACAAGGCCATCCTACCACAAGAAACTCACTAAACATTATATACCTCTTTTGGGGACACACGAAACACTTCCAATCTCTGTCGCTCTGATTGGTTGGGATCCGCGTCTCGCGTTGCACTTGTACAAACCAGTTGGTGAACATCTGTCGCATATGCGCTGTTCTGATTTTGATAAGCCATGGCCAGTCTATACATGCCCACATGATTATGTTTTGTCCAAGTGTCTAATCTGTCTTGGGAATTTATGAATATTAGATAGTAGGTTGCTGATATATCTCACCTTGTTATCTGTGCCAGGTGGAGATTAAAGTACTGGATATCAATGACAATACACCTTATTTCACAAGCACATTTAATCCACAAAGTATTCAAGAAACTAGACCGGTTGGAGACTTGGTGTATTCTGTTACTGCTGCCGATGATGATGAGCCTAACACTAATAACACAGAATTGGAATATTTTATTACTGGAGGAAGTGGAAAAGGTAGGAGCTTTTCATTTTTTGTTCTGAAGACTGTAGGAGTTCATAACCACGCATGATTACATAAAATGTTGCATCTGCCTGGCCATACCATGCAGTAAAATATAATATCCATCTGATACACCTATGTGATAAAAAGGGAAAGTACACAATTGGTAATGCTGACAAAATTGCTTATATGAATATGGTTATACTCTCATCGATCATTGAGTTAACTTTTCGAGCCACCGATTTAAAATATTTACGCGGTTGCACGAAGGTGCTCACGCGGTAGGCGTTTTATGTTGGGGTGTAAATAACTGTGTTTGGGGGCACAAATCTTTTTCTAATGGTCTGAACAGATGAATCTAAGTTCACTGGACACACACACCAAAGATTTTAACATTCTGGCAATTGACACATTGGTTCACCACTGATTTGCCAAAAATAGTACATGTCGAAATCCGCACCCCCAGCCCTATGGCAACTGCCATCCCCAAACCACTCAGCAGGTATCTATTTACTGTTTGATTACTGCACACAGCTGTTTACAACACTATCAGCCCCCCCCCCAAACCACCACACCCACACCCAAATCCAATACAATCCATACACCAAACAGCCATAGACAGACAGGTTTTCTTTTGAAGTACATGTACATGTACAGCATTGCAACCATGTAAACATTGAAATTGGTATTGCACTGCAATACAAGCACTGACACATGAAACAGCCACAGGGTAAAAAATAAACAGAAACCAGGTCACCTATAATGACCCTGAGGGTATTTCTGGGTAAGGATTGTAAACAAACAGCTGTGGTTTCCATTCAAGATGGCAGACAGCTTGTTGATACAGAGGCGGCAAGTTTGCTACAAGGGGATTAGCTTTTTGTGCACAATTCAATGGTGCTTGCTGAGACCCACATTTGTAACAATTAGCCTACCCAGTGAATGACCCCTAGGGCAAAATCGGTTCAGCCACTCTTTTAAGGACTGTTCAGGGTTGGATGAAAAATAATTTCAGCGAAATTTAATAAAAAATGTTGTTGTAATTAACAAAAATATTAATTATTGCCTACGGCGTGAGTACCTTCGTTTCCCCCAGGGTTAAGATATACATTAAACCAAATTTACATCATTGGTAATGTTGGCAAGACTACATCTATGAGTATGCTATTATTCTCTTTGAATCAAGATATACATTAAAGGGAAGGTACAACATTGGTAACGGTGGCAAAACTGCTTCTATGAGTACGCTTACTCTCTTTGAATCAAGATATACATTGAAGGGAAGGTACAACATTGGTAATGTTGGCCAAACTGCTTCTATGAGTATGCTTACTCTCTTTGAATCAAGATATACATTGAAGGGAATGGTACAACATTGGTAATGTTGTCAAAACTGTTTCTATGAGTATGCTTACTCTCTTTGAATCAAGATATACATTGAAGGGAAGGTACAGCATTGGTAATGTTGGTGAAACTGCTTCTGTGAGTATTGATAGTTATTTTGTTGTCTTTTCTCTGTACTACAACAGAACTCTTTAACATCACGACAGTGGGTGGTATTGGAGAGATTAGAGTCAAAGCCAGCTTAGCTAACAAAGTTGGTTCTCATGAACTGTCAATTGTTGTAAAAGATAAAGGGACTCCTATTCTTCAGTCAGATGCATCAACTTTGACGATTGAAGTCACTGATGTGAATGATGATGCACCAGACATAACATTCCCGGAAGATCTGAGTACAATCTATGTCAGTGAGGTGAGTCAGCTTTAGACCTCATATTTTCACTAGTAAAACATAATAAAGATTTGTAGCGCTCACATATACACCCTCCTGGGCGCTCAGGACATATGTATTTTCAAGTGTTTCATGGAAAGCTGTGAACTTTTAAGCTTTTTGAGAAAGCCATTTTCCCATCTGCCCATAAATTGGCCACACCGTTTTCCTGATAGTCCATCGTAACTATGAACCACTAGAGGTGGTACAAGATATTTCAAAAAGTTATCTGCAGATTTTGATGAAACTTTGTGAATGGGTACGGTTTGGCACAAAGACCAATCGATTAAATTTTGGTGAAGATGCGATTCCAGAAAAGTGTTTTTATAGCTATTTCTATAGCGAAATTTCCAATTCCATATAGCCTAACATTATGGGGGTCTCATAATGACCAATCGTCCTACCCCCATTGGGATTTAATAAATGATAAACCTTTGGTGGAGGTATACACTATCAAGTGACTGCTCTCGTATTAAAAGTGATCCGTGATCCCTGGCTATGGCAATACTTGGAATTCAATGACTTTTGACAAGCGACCCCCATACAAAATAGGGAAACCGCCAATATAACACTCTGAACAACTTCACCTTAAAAATATCCTGAAAATCCATTTTTCCTTGAAATAACACCGTAATTTCACTGCAATTTCACAGTGTCTCTTCCCTCTCAGATATTGGCAATAATGTCCATGGTGATTTCACAGCAAATTCATGGCGCTCTCAAGAATTAATGAGCTGCCCCAAAACTGCCACGAGAAGTTCATGGCATTTTCAGTGTTTTCACGGCGAAGGAATTCCATAAGTATTTCATGGCAATTTAACTGTGTTGTGTTGTCATGAAATTTTGTGAACTATTTGTAGAACAGATTTTCAGGGCATTTTCAGGGTAAAGTTATTCATAGTGTAAGGCTAGATGGCTTAGTTGATAGAGCACCAGTATGCTAACCTGGAGGTTGCATTTTAAAATTCTTATTATATGAGTAAAAGGTTCATATGTAGTTTTGATGCAGCCAGTAAGTATGGAAATCAGATAAATGAGTTGTCAGACTTATGGGTTGTTATTGTTAAACTACCAAGCTGTCCCTCTGTCCATTCATAATATCTGTAGTGTGAAATCTGTCACAATGAGCTTTATATTATTAACCCTGGTCATTGGGCAAATATCAATCCTTAAACGTTCTCAGCTTCCTGGGGAATTTACAGACCTGAGCTACCTTGGAAGCTATTCAAACACAATATCACCATCATAGATTCGAACCCACATTCTGATGACTCGGCCATCAGAACACAAATCCGATGCACTAAACCGCTCAACCATGGCACTCCAATTATCCTCCTTGGTGAAGAGAAGCACTGTGTACAGTAAAGTGCCTTGCTGAAGGATACAGGTACCATATGGTCACGGCCAGGATAGGAATCCACATTCTGATGACTCGGCCATCAAAACACAAGTCTGATGCACTAGGCTGCTCGGCCATGGCATTCCATCTTATTTCATCATATGAAATAATGGGCTTCTGATATCGCCAAACTTTTCCCCAAAATAGCATTGTGTACTTAACTAGTATGATCAACTTTTTTTCAAACATCGTAAACTAGCATAACAATTTTGCTTTCAGAGTGTTCATTGTTTATTTATTGCATTGCAGAATTACACTGGGTTTGTGTTGAACGTAACAGCAGTTGACACTGATGAGGGAGCTAATGCCATTATAATCTTTGAATTCATATTGTCTACGGATGAAGTGTACTTTACACTGGATCGTTTTGTTGGTACAATTTCGATCAATGATAAAACCGACCGTGAGACTAAACCATTTTATGATGTGAGTATGTCGCTATGATTTTTAATTCTTTCAACAAATCTGTCAAACATGTACATGTAGGCTTTATTCTGTTTAGCAATAATTTGATTTGACCCATCAACATCATGTAGAACATGCAAGTCTGGTGACTTCACAGTCTAGCTGAATACATGTACCAAACATTGGCTATTCTAACAACTAGATCATCCAGTCTGTATTACATACGATAATAATGTGTACAATCGATTGGTTCAACATTGGTAAATATTGACAAAACTGCTTCTACAAACTTCTTTGTATAATTTACTTTCTTTAATTTTAACCCTCCTACACATGGAGACCACTCCGTCCACTAAATTTCCAATATGTTCTTCACCAACCTTTAGTACATACAAGCCTGCTGTCCTTTCCAAGTAATCTTACAAAATCAACTGTGTGCCACCCAAGGCCACTGTAAATGTTTGAACATATTAATATGGCCTGCAATGTATCAATGGGAGACCACTTTACCCTGCAATCTCAGTGGTGTGACAGTGCACAGAAGGGTGACCATAGGAGGCCACTGGCAACAGCTAATGGCTTGGATCGAGTGGGTTGTTTCAAAAATTGCACTGATTGTAGGAGGGTTAAAGACAGTACAAAGTGCTTTAATATATTAACTCAAAAAAGTGTTCAGTATGCATGTATAATTGTTGATTTAATTGTTATTAAAAAAAAACATTTAACCCTCTCAATACCGAATTGTTTTGACATAAACAACCGCTGCATGGTGACCGCATTGTTTGACCACATTAAGCGTGAAGCACACATTCTTACACAACAGAAAGCTTGTGTTCAAAGGCCAATTTTACAAACTCTATTATCACTTTGAAAATATCGTTTTACATAAAAATACGTAATAATAATTATCTTACTTATTTAATTCCCTTTTATATAATCCAAAAATCATTAAGATCGGTCAATAAATGTCCAAGTTCTCAATCTTTGTTTCCTCAGTGTGATCTGTAAACTCCGAACACTTTTTTGTACACAAAAAAATGGCACTCCGTAGGTGTTTGGCATTTCAGATCTTTCAACTCCAATTTGAAGGGATTGCATAATAGCAACCTTATTTTATTTCACCATCAATGGAAAGATCCGATCTTTCTCATTCCAACCATTGTAAGCTTGGGTATGGAGGATGAACATGGACAAAACTACAGCTTTATAACAAATGGCCTTTGTGCTCAGACTTGAGTGCTTTTTTGTGTGGAAGCTTGGTCGACAAAAGTCGCCTATGGTAAAGAAGAGTGGGTATGAGTGCAGTTGACTAAAGTCGCCTATGGTACGGAAAGGGTTAAACAAATCAGAAGTTTCTATGCTTACTTTCTTTAAAGACAGTACAAAGTGCATGTATGGGCATGCTTGGACAACACTACACTACTTAAAGCCAAAATTATTGGTGAGCTGAACACATTGCCAGTGGTAGTTTTTTGTAGCTATTTGCCTATTAGGAGGATTCCCCCCCCAGTTGTTTGCCAAAATCCTGGATTTGCCATTGACAATTTAGTTTACTGATCAAAAATGAACTGACTCTAATATATTGTATTATCTTGTCTCTAGCTTGTTGTTAAAGCAAGCAATATAGGTACCTCCCCGTTCTCAGATTCAGTTGCCTTCATTATTCAAGTTAATGACACCGATGACAATGAGCCACTCTTTGAGGTAAGTACAGTGGATGGTTTTTCAGTCGCAAAAATCATAGAAAATCATAGAATACATGGCTGGAGAGAGATGGTAAATTTTTGTTTTTAAATAAAAACTCAGTATACAAATACCTCCATAAAGAGGTTGTTTGATTTTATAATAATAAAACAGATTTGTAGCACGCACATATTTATGTCACAGATAACCCTGTAATATCATTTTTTGTGTACAAAATTAAAATGTTTGCATCTTGGATATAGGGTAATTAAATGGAGGGAATTCTTCAGGTATAATGCATTCCTGAACACATTATGCTTTATTCCATGTAAATGCATCCTCTGTCTGATTGACCCTAGGATGACCTTTGTACTCTAGTGAATACTTTCATGGGATTTATATAACAAGGCAAAATGTACGTATTCCTTTAATTAGTTTACCCATCTTCTCTGGTCCCATCGTGGTTCGCCTTAGACCTAATTAATGTAGATGTCAGCATTTTTAGTCTTTTTTGCTATGAAAGGATGTCCAATTATTGCAGCCAAAATTGCTGGATCAATTGGAATTCTGCCGCGCTGTTTTATATGACTTTTTCGTATAGGAGTATAAACGTTTGCCCAATTTGTGCGGCCTCTATTATATAGCCACCATACTTTGTGTATGGGTAATTTGGTCTGGTTCCAATAAATGCATATTCATGTATCACATATTTCACATGTTGGCAAAAAAAAAGATTACCACACCGATTTTGAAGCTGACCTATGACCAGAAACTTGAGACTTTTTTGTTGGCCTTATTACTTTTTCCCCATTGTTTCCAAGGAAACCAATTAATGATTAAGTGCTCATGCATGCAGGGTTGTACTCAATCTACACTGTACAGTGCGTGTGCATCTTTGAACAATAAGTGTACATTCCATTCATTATGTATTCCCCATGTACATACATTTGAGACATGATTTTCATTCTGTGGTTCACATGCATAAATTAGGCACAAAATATGAGACGCCCAAAATATCTGTGAAATGACTCGCATCCCAAAAAATTTACAAAAGCCCCCAGATTGTAGTGCATGGCCGAGCGGTCTACCGCATCAGACTTGTGTTCTGATGGCTGAGTCGTCAGAATGTGGGTTCGAATCCTGGCCGCGACCGGGGTACTTGTGTCCTTGAGCAAGGACACTTCACTGTACAGTGCTTCTCTTCACCCAGGAGTATAAATGGGGTACCTGTGAGGGTAGAGGTTGATATTGTGGTTGAAAAAGCTTCCGATGCGCTATGGTAGCTCGGGGCTGTATACTCCCCAGGGAGCTGAGAAAGTTTAAGGATTGATATTGGCCCAATGACCAGGGATAATAATGTAAAAGCGCCTTGTATCATTCGGCAACTTGGCGCTCTATAAATCCAGTTATTATTATTTCTAATGCATTTATATATTTATTTGACAGACCAAACTTTCTGAATTCAGTGTGGTAGAGAACAATGATGCAGCCTTTGTAGGTCTTGTTAACCTTGCCACAGATGCTGATCTACCCATTAACCAACACATCTTCTACTTCATTGTCAGTGAGTATTCAAACTGAGAAATCGTCCTCTGAAATTAATCCCATATATTTCATATCATGACAATTGATTTTCCATTAAAAGGGAAGGTGTACATTGTACATCATTATATCTCTAATGAGAAAAAAAGTGAAAATGTATTCAGATTTGATGCATTCATTCTAACATTGAATTAGGAAAGGGTACCATGTATTTGTTCCTAAATGTGAAATTAAAATTATTTCACTTTTTCTAGGGTAGATTGATACCATCATCGGCTTAACAACTAAGTAAATTTTAATCATTAAATTTTTATTTCATTCAGAGTGCCAGTTTTAGATTAACTCAAACTGAAAATGTTACCCCTTATAATAAGGTCATAATTACCATTGTTCAATCAGCTCATTGTCTTAACACATATGTTTCGTTTTGTTGTTTCAATTCTACAGATGGGAATTCTGAAGACCAATTTACTCTTGACAAGATCTCGGGTCGGCTTTCCTTGCAGCAAGAACTAGACCGTGAACAGAAAAACACATATGACGACATCGTTGTCAAAGTAACGAGTGACCCAGACTATATCACGTCAACCTCGATACCCTTCGATTCCGATGACGATACATTATTGCAAGTGATTGTAACCGTTTTGGATGAAAACGATAACGGACCGATATTTCTTAAGGATTTATACACTGGAGGTAAATATATCAACTGTTTTTGTGATGAACTTATGATTGTTGAGGGACAGGTAAAGGGTCCAGGCAACAGGGTCAGGGAGACAATTGGATATCTTGACATGAACCCTTGACTTGTTTCTGTCACAAAATATGCTTATACAAAGCCATCCATATTTTACAAAAATCAAGACATATATATGTACATTCAAAAACTTCAAATTCAAAATTTATATTCATCATGTTATTCAAAAAGTAACCATGACATTTCCATTCACTCTTGTTGGCACTGGTTTCAATGTTGTTGTCGTTGTCATTGTCGTCACCGAGTTTGTCTTGGTGCTCAGAAAACCTATGTAACATTGCTACAGTACAGCTACACGTATTTAAACAACCTCCATCTTTGCGTACAGCCAGGCAAACTGTAAAGTATCAGATTTGTGCTTGTTCAACCATTTCGTCGCAGTTTTCACAAAGTGACATTCTTCCACGCAGAGGTAAAAATCGCATTGCGAGATATAAGCGATTGAAGTTGGTCAAGTTTTAAAACTGCGGCTTCGATGACATTTTAATCTCGAAGATCATTAATTTTTACTTTGTTAGAAAGCTGAAATCTCAAATGATACGTAACTGTATTAGTTTTGTAGAGAAAAATAACTATAAATGAGTAACAAACTTATAAACCAAACAGTCACTTCATGAAAACTGCACACGCTGTTGTCAAGTTTTCACGAACTGACGTTTCCCGTGCATTCATATATGGACACGCGTCAACTTCTTGGAACACACGTGTGGCGTGATCGAATTGTGTCACTTCGTGAAAACTTTAAAATATGCCGTTTGCATAAAATACATGCAGTAATACATGCACAAGGCTGCGATCGGTCACTTCGTGAAAACTTAAAACCACAGTTGACTTCAATTTTACAAAAACTTCATTCCTTTAATTAGAAAACTAGATAGTTTTGAGGATTAAAACTTGGTGAAATGAAAGATAACAGTATTTGAAGTCCAAATATTGACTAAACTCATTGTCCAAAATATTAAGATTTTTTTTAGCAGTCTGTCACTTTATGAAAACTGCGACGATATGTGCAAAGTTTATCATGTTTTTTGAGAATACAATTATGCTATATGTTTATGAATGTTTTCATTGAATTCTACAGGAGCTAAATACAGTGCCGTGTATGACAGTGAAGTCATTGTGGTAGAAGCACTGGATCTGGATATTGGTAACAATGCCAAGGTGGCTTATCGCTTGAAATCTGTCATATACATAGATACAGGTAATAGCAAGATTAGATTCATAATAATAATGTGTGGACTTATATAGCGCACGTATCCACCAACTAAGTGGTGCTCAAGGCGCATTATATTATTACCCCTGCTCATAAGGCTCATAAATCATTCCTGAAATCATCTCAGCTCCCTGGGGAGTATACAGCTCAATTGCTGCCATTACAGCGCATATAGGGCTAATCAACCAACTCTGCCCTCACAGGTACCCATTTAACCCCTGGGTGGAGAGAAGCAATTATGGTTAAGTGTCTTGCTCAAGGACACAAGTGTCACGGCCAGGTTTCGAACCCACATTCTGCTGCTAACACCAGAACTTGAGTCCGGTAAGCTAGACCGGTCGGCCACGACACTCCACGACACTTCATAAATAACAGTGGCAGCTGTGCCACACTATACCTGCTGTCTATGCACTTAGGCTGGTTCATACTCGACATGAATGCGAAGTGATTTTTATGTTATATGGGGTGAATGATGCTGCAACCTGAAATGAGTTCAAACTTTGAAAATCCTTCAAGCAAATTGTAGGTTTTGACATCACATTGTGCACAGGCCCAAACCCAAGTTCGGTCACCATGCAATGCATTGTATGCTTGCTTTGCACGTGGGGGCATGGCAGTCTGTATGAGGGTGGGCGGAGAATGATTCCCCCTGTGCCCCAGTCTAGCTACCTGCTTATGTTGGCACAAAGTATAAACCAGGCTTAAGGCTTTTTTAAAGAGCACCCAGTGGTGGCAAAATCTAAAGGGCTGTCAAGGGTTTTGAAAATAGACCGATCCATTAAGCCCCGCCCCATTACATATCGACCAATCACAACCGCAGTTACGCACCCAAAAGTCTGATGTTAAAACGTATGTATCGCGTCAATGGTAAACGTAAACAAGCTGTCATTGTGTATGTACAAGACGTGTGTGTGCACTGGTCAGTCGCTCAAAGGGCGAGGCTCACATGTAATTATACCTACGTGTGCCATTGCCAGGCAGTTACTATGGTGGGCGGACTTAATGGGTTCGGTCTTTTAACAAATTCACTGTTGCATGGGGGGAAAAAAAACGTAACCTCTTTCCAGATTCTATAATCAATAAAGCAAGCAAGTCCGGCAAAGTCATGTTTACTTCCTGTGGAGTGTCGTGGCCGATCGGTCTAGCTTACCGGACTCAAGTTCTGGTGTTAGCAGCAGAATGTGGGTTCGTGGATACGTGCGCTATATAAGTCCACACATTATTATTATTATTATTATTATTATTATTATTGTTAACACCAAGGTACCAAACACTGAAAGTCTAGCTGCGAACCCTCTGGTCTGTCAACGGTCACAAGAATGAGTTTGTAATTACATGCATGTTACAGAAAAAAAACATCAAATCACAATAATAGTACGTACAATATCAATGCACGATTTAATTATTGCACTCCAAAGCGTGTCAGTACAATTCACATATATACGTGTTCAATTTGGAGAATATCCACACACATTTGTGTAAATATGTGACCTGTTACAACGAAATGAGCGTAAAGTCGCATTGTACCATTTCACAGTACAGCGGGAAAAGTGAAAAATCGGAGGGGAGGTCTAATTTTTTTGTTATTATATTTGCAATTTGTAAATCTCCTTATATCGAATTCCAAATTTTCAGTTCGATCAGACAATTAAAAACCTCAATTTCAGGCCAATTTCATTGGTAGCTTTTATCGTGTTCTGACAAACAACTTGAAACAAAGACGGAAACAAAGCCACAAATCCCCCTCTGGTGGATCGCTGTAACCCCAAGTGTTACATGTATATATCATTGGAAAGCTCTTGTTCTACTGAATCCAGAAATAACAATAACTCAATTGTTTGAATTTCTGACTTTAAGCTCATTTTGTGGTCACATTATGTTATAAATTAATCAGGGAAGATTACTAAGGAATTTCAAGTCATGATTTAATCATTTTTCATTTACTTAGATGGAACGGAATACGACTATAATCAACTTGAAGTCTTCGGGGTTGATAATGCAACAGGTTCTGTGCGTACTCGCAGGAACTTTGACAAGAGTGACACTGGATATTTTACGCTTAAGATTGAGGCATTTGACAGCTTAAAACCAGAGTTTTCTGATGAAACCACAGTATCGGTATGTTAACGATGCATCGCCCTGTATTTTTGTTTTAGTTTTTTTTTTTTCTACTTTTTTTTTCATCTTGAATATTGCTATTTTAGTTGAGGAATGAGGAAAGGAAAACAAATGCTTTAAAATGAAACAATCTGCTAAAAATAATCGTGAGAAACATGTTTTTTAAAGTCATTTTGGTCCCATATCCTAAATTAATTTTTACTGATAACTATTTTCTAATTTCAAAGTATTTGTTTTCATTTCTATAAAGAAATGATCGATGTTCCTAAAAAAAGCAACATTTTCTCGAGTAGTAAAAGAGTAAGAAGCACAGGCTATATGTCTTAAATCTCAACCAAATTATTTAAAGATTTTGTTCCCAACAAAACTTTGAATTTGCTTCACCAGCAAATAATGCCCTGAATTTTGTTAGACGTTTACATGCGTGCTTTGCTTAAGCGTAACAACTCCTGACGGCTAGAGCAGACTAGTCGAAACATTGAGAATAAACCAACTGGCTCTTCTCAGAGCCATCACTTCTTCCAAGAAGAGATTATTACATGGTGTCACCCGAAAGAACTTAATAATATGCTTTTATAATGTATGGTTATGTGTTGAAAAATGTCATTGCCTATAAAAGATGGCCATGCAGTTTCACATAGTGTATCAAGTAAAAACCAAAAGTCTTTTGTTTCTGTAGTCGGCACTTTTAATTTCTTTTTTTTGTTGCTATGAAACGATGTCCAATTGCAGCCAAAATTGCTGGATCAATTGGACTTCTGCCGTGCTGTGTTTTGAATGACTTTTTCACATAGGGGTATGAACGCTTGCCCAATTTGTGAGGTCTCTCTTAGCCACCATACTTTGTATATGGGAAATTTGGTCCCTGCATATACATATATCATGTATGTCCCTGTTGGCAAAAAAAAAAAAAAAAAAAAAAAAAAAAAAAAAAAACCCATCACCACACCAATTTTAAAGCCGATTTATAACCAGAAACTGGATACTCTTTGTTTGGTCTTAGTGGTTTCTCTTACAAATGAGAGATGCGTGGTTGCTGTTTTGGTGTCCTTTGACTCGTAAAATAACGAATGGACTTACCGTGGTTATAACTCTCTAATTTGATATGTAATGAGCAGATATCTACATGTCGTACATTGATTTCCATGTATTCATTTTCATTCAATGCAGATTTATCTCTTCAGTGAAGACCAACAAGTCACAGTGGATTTTGCCGTTGACACTGAAACTGTCCGGGCATTTGAAGATGAATTTAAGAAGTATGTAACCAAAGTCAGAGTGATCCCAATTCATCACTATTTTTTGTTGTTACATATTCGTTTTAATACAAAATTATATATCCGCAATGATTTTATCATAGGATACTCAAATATTTGTCTAGGTTCTGTGAAATTGTCATTGGATTTGGTTGTGTATAATGTCGACAGCAATGGCAAGTTTAGTTTTTATTTGTATTTTTTTAAATTTATTGTCAGTTACCCTAAACAAGGCCAATAGCCACGAGAGTGCAAGGGGTTACATATGCGATATGTCATCCACCATTTAAGCAAGATTACATTTGTTGATGTTTTTCTTAAACTTAAATAGATCGTAAGTTGGTGGAAAGCAATCAGCTGGATGGGCGTTCCATTGTAATGCTGTTCTAGGGAAGAATGAGCTATCCAAATGAAATTAGATAGTAAAGGTGTTCACCTGCTTGTTTAGCAAAGAGAGTAACACAAGAGAAATCCCTGCACTTAGGTACTAGCTCATGTAGCTCATCAGCAGAACAATCTCCGTAATAACGGTACAAATATATTATAACAAGAGAATAACAATTAAATCAATAGAATAACAATTTGTCGCACAGTCTTTACCACAGGTTAACAACTGGCTTTATGGGCATGGTCACAGGTGATAAGGACTGATAAGGACTGTTATTCCCATTCATAAATGCCCGCATTGTATTGTACGTGTATGATGTTGCGAGTCCAATATTACAAATTCCTGTGATTGTTTTTAATCATTGGCTAAATAAACTATTATCTTATCTTATCGATTTTTATTTTTTCAAAATGAAATTTTTGTTGAATAAAGCCAAATAGAAATGGGCAAATTCACATTGTGGAGACACACGAAACACTTCCAAAGTACATGAGTGAGACGCGTGATGCCAATCTTCGTCACTCTGATTGGTTAGAATCCGCGTTGTGCATCGCTTAAAACAGCTGGCGAACATCTGTCACATACGCACTGTTCTGATTGTGATAAGCTAGGGACCGTACTCAAGTTCCCTCAGCCCTATGTTCCCTCATCCCAAAATAGACCCTATGTTCCCTCAGCCCTATGTTCCCTCATCCCTATGTTCCCTCATCTCAAAATAGACCCTATTTTGGGATGAGGAACATAGGGTTGAGGGAACATAGGGTTGAGGGAACATAGGGCCTAATTTGGATTTAAAAAAAATGTTAGGCATTGAGGGAACATAGGGCTGAGGGAACATAGGCATGACCCCATAAGCTATTCTATACCATCCGTTAATACACCCTACATAATCAGATTGTCTAAATTGTCTGGGGCATTTATGAATCAGGGAATAAAAGTTTCTTGTGCGGTCTTTACTGCGGGTTATTGACTTGGCCGAAGGCCAATAATGACCAAGTGCAACTTTTATTCCCATTTATAAATGCCTATATGGAGGGAGTGCCTATATGGAGTGCCATGGTCGAGCAGTTCAGTGCATCAGATTTGTGTTCTGCTGGCCGAGTCGTCAGAATATGGGTTCGAATCCTAACCGCGACCATAGTGATTTGTGTCCTTGAGCAAGACACTTTACCATAATTGCTTCTCTCCACCCAGGGGTAAATGGGTACCTGTGAAGGCAGAGTTGGTTGTTGTGTTTGATTAGCCCTATATGCGCTGTAATGGCAGCAATTGAGCTGTATACTCCCAGGGAGCCGAGATGGTTTCAGGAATGATTTATGAGCCCGATGAGTAGGGGTAATAACATAATTCGCCTTGAGCACCAGTTTGGTGGATACGTGCGCCATATAAGTCTACATTATTATTATTATTATTATTATAACATGTGGCCTAGCTGGCTGATAGCTGTATTTTTTAAAATCTTCAAACCACATAACAATTTTCAGAACTTTTGTTTTCTGTCATTAAGTGTTTCCTAGCTTGCTTTCATATTTTTAAAATACTAACTAATGCTTATTTAAAGAGTTGAGTAAAATGTTTATATTGCTTTGTGTATATAAATGGACACTTGCTGTTCATCTCAGAATCAGATTTTAAGAATTCACTAAAAATACACGCCTTTATCAAAATATATCTTTGCTACCAAATAGAAAGCTTATTATACATTCGTTCAGTGATGTACATAAATGTGATGTCCAAATTATTCCCGATTTTGACAGGTTTGCTGTAAAGGAATCACAATTGTCATTGTTACTTTTATTGTTATACTTAACTCCAGCACCATTCAAATAGTGATTCTGAAGTATGGAGATATGGGCTCGTCATCCAAGCGAGCTGTTCGAGATATAGAACCAGTGGTTGTCATTGATGATATTCAAGTCGCTACTAAGGACAACCAACCTCTTGAAGGAAGGTAATTATCAGATTGCATATTAATATGATGTTTGACAACTGGCCCGTTTGAAGACGTACGTTGCCCATATTATGTTCGTTTTTGGTAGTTTTTATTTTTTTAATTTTATTTTTTTTAAATTTTTATTTTACCTTCTAACCTTTAGTTTTTGGCATTCTTTTTTATTTAAAGGGACAATATTGTCATGATCAACAGGGCATGGAATCGGAGTGCTAGTTTTAGATTAACTCAGTGACTGAAAATACTACCCTATATGATAAGGTCATATTGTAACGGAACCACTCCCCCCCCCTCAAGAATTCCGCCAGTCGTGAGCCTTAAAAAGAAATGACCGGTTAATAAAAACAAACCCAAAAAAGTAAGACCAATTTTTCCCAGTTGTTGTCGCTTTCAATTCTTGGCGGCTTTTGCTCTAAAAATTAATTGCAAATAAACAAATTTACAAAGAACGGCACTACGGATTCAAAAAAAAAAATGTGATCGTTGAACCAGTAAAGTGCATGGGGTGCCAAATGCACCGCCTCTGTACTGAAGTAAAGCCAACAATTGGTTATAACCGAGCAAAGTCGGAGGTGCCCAGTATGTCTCCTGCACATGTTGGTAGTGCCAACATTAAAATTGGTTGAATTTGAGACGACAAGTCTGTCGAAATCGAGGGCAAATGCACTTAGCAGATAACGACACTTTTCCCCAAAAATCAACCCCCTGATGATAGTGTTTCCCAACCACATGTACAAGAGACACACTGTCAAACCTGATATACACCATGTATACAATAAATCAATAAATGAACAGATATTTGAGTTAAATTAACTCAAGTGGAATGGCTGAAACGAACCCAAGGTATTAAAAATAAAAATACAGACTTACATACAGAACAGAAGCACAGCTACCTGACGAGGATCATGTGGCCATACTGAAACTGACCCCTGAAATGCAGACTCAGAAATCTAACATGCTTCCTCTATGGTTTCCAGGTCACAAGTCATTGGTGAAAAAATATGCTCAGTGGTTTTGTGTCTCAAGACTACAGTGGGCATCTAAAAATAACACTGTAATGGATGACAATTATGTTAAGCACAATGAATGAACAGAAGGGCATTATTTAAAAGAACAAAAGGCATTATTTAAGAGAGCAAAAGACCTGTTTAAACCCAACATGCTGAACCTAGCTTGAGGGTGAATGACAACAAAGAGGGTTTTACTATAGTAATGGGCTAGTACCTGTATCCTAGTATAGCCAGTTGGATTAATCCACCCAGCTAATGCTATGGACAGCCAGCTTTAACAAAAAATACACTACAAGTGTCAAAAAGAAATAAGTGTAAAATAATGGAATACAAATTGGGCAACAAATTCTATAAACCTATTTTTAATTTTTTTTTCACACTATTACTGTTGCTGGTGCATAAATGAATAGTTTGCGGTCACTGTGTTCATCTTAACATAGGGCACCGATTCCATGCCCTGTTGAAAGTCTGCTCTGATTGTGAAGATGCTGTCCCTTTAAACATTGCTGTTTTAGGAAAGGAAAACACAATGGTCCTTTAAATGATACATTTCAGAGAAGCATGCATGGGTTTATGTAATAACACCTCATACATAGATTCTGTCTTGTGATTGGTTGAGAGCCTGTCACATGATGTTCGCTATTTTTACTGTAATGCCACGCAAACAAGGAAAGACTAGCCCATGGCAACCAATGAACTAGCCCATGAAATTGGTCTAAACGCATCAATGATGTTGTTACAACATGAATAAATACGTGTTACAGAAGTGTTGTCAAGTTAACCCTATAACCCTATACCTTCCCAAGAAGTTGGGATCATCATGAGAAATTATTCAGTCTGAAATACTTTCATCTTGAGAGAAAAAGAGTCAAAAGTTGCCAGACGGAAAAGTTTAGAAGAACATTGGGTAAAGTCTGTAACATCTCTCTGGATGCATTTACAGACATTTTTCCAAAAGATGGCTAACTTGCTTTTCAGGGGCAGTATCGTCACAATCAACAGGGCATGGAATCGGAGTGCTTGTTTTAGATTAACTCAGTGACTGAAAATAATACCCCACATGATAAGGTCATATTATAGTTGCTGCTGCATATTGAGCCAGTAATTTTCAGTCACTGTGTTCATCTTAAACTAGGACACCGACTCCCTGGCCTTTCGCAAGTCTGCTCTGATCGAGACAATACTGTACCTTTAAGCTAATATTTTTTACTTTTTCAAAAGCAGTAAATAATTTTGTATTTGTTTTTGTAGGAGTGTCATGAAATTCCATGGAGTCAACAAATTGGACAATACCATCATTGCACCAAAGGTTATCGTTGAGTAAGTATCCTTATATAACGTGTATAATTTGTATTGGTTTCATAAACATTAAAAAAATTATGGTTTAACATAATGATATTCCTAAATTTGATTTGGTAATTATTCTTTTTATTGAAAATCACCTCAGACAAAACCATATCAAGGTGAGATTGATACTGTCATCAGCTTTAAGGGTCAAGGGCCAAAGTCATGGTACAGCCAAGCCTTTGAGAAGCCCAGCCAGGGCCAGGCTTATCCCCTGCCTACTGGCATATATAATGAGCTCTGCTTGCCTGGGCTAGGCCCTCCAGAAGCCCAGGTTATGTTGATTGGCAGGTACTGTATTGTTACAGGATTAGGACTCACAAAAGACAATTAGGAGGCCAGGTAGCCTAGGCCTGGCCAGGCTTCTCAAAGGCTTGGCTGTACCATGACTTTGGCCCTTCTCCCTAAATCCTAAAGTTTAGGAGGAAAATTTACCATTTGGTTATCTATAAATAAACAATTATAAGCTGTGCCAGTAATCTTTAGGAAGAGAGTATGAAAACAAATGTATTAAAACAAAATTAAAATAATAATAATTCTCGAAATTTCCTTTAAAAAATTGAAAACCTTGGTGATATATTAATACAAATTACTGTTATTGGAGTTTTATTTGTGCATGTTTTTCTTCAGTTCCATAGATGATGCTTATGACTACATTGAAGTCATCTATGGGAATTACAGTGTCGTAGCGGTTGATGTAAGTTTGTTTGGTTGTTTTTGTCTTTGGAATTCGGATCTGGTTTCAGAACGGAAGGTGGGACAGAAATGAACGAAGCCAAAATAGTACAAAATACTTTTTTTTACATCTGATTTCTGCCTACCTCAAACCTTTCCCCAATTTGCTATGCCTATTCTAAATTAAATTACATTACATTACATTACATTACAACAAGTATTTATCATGCGCCATTCCCGAGAGGCTCATGGCGCTTACAAAAGTTAATATGACATAATAAATACAAATCGGGATAGAATAAGACATAAATTGATGCAAAATTAATGAGGAAACAAGTGAGATTTAAGAGCCTTCTTGAAGGCATTAACAGAAACGGATTGTCTGATATAAACAGGAAGATTGTTTCATAGCTTGGATGCTATGAAATTAGTTCTGTAATGATGCATGTTAGTGTACTCATAGCTTATTTACCTTGAATAATTGATTTGAATTTCTGAAAAATCTATTTTTGAAGGGTCTTAAAAGTTATGAATTTTCAAATGACACATTGAAAAAAAGACATACAAATTGATCAGGCTGCATAAAAGTTGTCAAATAACTGTTATCTTAAAGGGACAGTATCGTCACGATCAACAGGGCATGGAATTGGAATGCGAGTTTTAGATTAACTCGGTGACTGCCATAATACCCCACATGATAAGGTCATATTATCGTTACTGCTGCATCATATTTTCAGTCACTGTCATTCTTAAACTAGGACATCGATTCCATGTTCCATGTCCTGTCGAAAGTCTGCTCTAATCATGACGATGCCCCTGTTTAGCAGAATTATGTGCATAGCTTTTATTGTTCTTATAAATTCTGTAAATATTTAAACAAATTATCATGGGGCGAGGATACATTGTGCCCACCCACCACCCACCACCCACCACAGCTTGATAGGATTAATATTTGATGTTTTGTGTATGTACTTGAATGTGTTCATATGGATCAGATTACATGTATAGAGGCATGGTATGTATATTGCCTTCTGTCTTCAGAAAGATTGAGGATTTATGTTCTGATGGCCGAGTCATCAGAATGTGGGTTCAAATCCTGACCATGGTGCTTGTGTCCTTGAGCAAGACACTTTACCATAATTGCTTCTCTCCACCCAGGGGTAAATGGGTACCTGTGAGGGCAGAGTTGGTTGTTGTGTTTGATTAGCCCTATATGCGCCGAAATGGCAGCAATTGAGCTGTGTACTCCCCAGGGAGCTGAGGTGGTTTCAGGAATGATTTATGCGCCTGATGAGCAGGGGTAATATGAAGGCGCTGTGAGTACCAGTTTGGTGGATTTGTGCGTTGTATAAGTACATATTATTATTATTATTACTCTTGATAACAGTGAAACCTTAATTCCTTTATATCATGTTAAGGGAGGAGAGATTATTCCACCAACCCCAAGTGACTGGTTGCAGTGGGTTTTAGTTGCTTTCCTGTGTTTCTTTGTGGTGATTGTTATTGGCCTTGTGACAACCAACTGTATCATGACGTCCAGGTGAGGTTGTTGTTTATTGTTTCAGCTTGTCCAGCATCCCATTCTAGTCAGCTGTGAGTGTGTGACACATACATCACCATCCAAGCATTAGATATCTCATCTTATCTCATCTAGGATCTGTCATCCACTGTCGGATGTATCTCTCCGTATGCAGCGTCCAGTTTTTTTCTGTCTCTACCTTCTCATGGCCCATACTGTTCCCATATGTGACCTGTCACCACAAAATAAGCTTAACCAGTTCGCTTCGGAGGCCGTGTATACACGCAATTTTTTTGAACAGCGGATCGGAGAGCGTCTAAACACGCATTCCGATTTTTGTGTGTGTCACCGGGAGACTTGTCAACACGCGGCGTGCAGTCGTGGCGGCTGACTTGTATACACGCAATCGTTTCTCGGAGTCCATGGGGTCACGGTTCGGTGGCCCCGGACAAAATGCACTGCAAATACTGAACGAGTTCACTCTTTTCGTTGATTTTTGCCTAATCCCTTTATCCAAGACCTGTTCCTTTGACGTACCAGCCAGGGATTTGTAAAGAGGGATTTATATCCATTTTACGAGGCATTCGATCTCTCTCCAGGTATGCCGTCTTTTCGACCAGCCGCTGGTCGCTAATAGGCCATTGCATCAGGGCTTGCCAACGGTCTAATTGTGCTGAACAAACACAACCGTAATTAAAAAACTAGCCATTTAATTCTCAAAATGTCAATGAGTAAAGGTGTTTATTTGGGTGTCCGAACTTAGTTTCATTGACAAAACAAATTATTAATGGCTAGAAATTTTTTCAGATTTTTCACTGAAAATAAACCCGCATGGGGGACCGGAAAAAAATAAATATTCCCGACGTCAACTGGTTAAAGTCGGAAATTTAAACAATTGAGTTTTTGTTATTTCTGGATTCAGTAGAACAAGAGCTTTCCAATGATATATAACACTTGGGGTTACAGCGATCCCCCAGACCACCAGAGGGGGATTTGCGGCTTTGTTTCCGTCTTTGTTTCAAGTTGTTTGTCAGAACGTGATAAACGCTACCAACGAAATTGGCCGGAAATTGAGGTTTTTAATTGTCTGATCGAACTGAAAATTTGGAATTCGATATAAGGAGATTTACAAATTGCAAATATAATAACAAACAAAGATTAGACCTCCCCTCCGATTTTTCACTTTTTCCGCTGTACTGTGAAATGGTATAGTGCGACTTTACGCTCATTTCATTGTAACAGGTCATGTTGTTTTGCCATCTCGCCATCTACATCTTTGCCTTCCTCTCCTCCGTTTTCCCGCCATTCAGTTATTCGTTTTATCCATCTGTTGTCTTCTCTTTGTGCTGCTGTATGTGACCTGCCCACCTCCAATTTAGCTTCCTTTATCTTTTCTATGATATCTTTGACTTTGGTTTTGTTTCTCATTTCACTGTTTTTGACTTTGTCCTGTACTCTCCACGGAGCGTTGGGCTGTCATGAGTTTATGTTCCAGATGTTGTTGTTGACCATGTCTCATGCTCCATAAGTCATTGTAGGTAACACACATTCATTATATACTCGTCTTAAAATCATTGGTAGTAATCATCATTTCCTCTGTCAGAACAAATCTTGCATGCTGATCACGTTTTCAATTTCTGAGTATATAATCATTATATATGGGTGTTTTACAAAAGCATATATTCAATAACCCTAACCTTTCCAAAACCTAAAAAATCCTCTTTGCTAAAGTGAAGGATTTTGAAGGATTGAGGTTACATGCTACATGCTCTTTGCTAAAGTGAAGGATTTTTGGAGGATTGAGTCATACTTGCCTTTCCATGGTACATGTACATCCATGTTTGTTGTAGTGATTGCAAGGTCAGTGCTTGGGTCAGTGGACACTGTTTATTGCTCCATGCATGCAGGGAGGGTCCCTGGCCATGTACATGCATCACAGTTTAGAAATACGTTTCTAATATATGTACTTTATTATTATTATTATGGGCAGCCAGTTAAGTCTTGTGCATTACCAGAGAAGAGAAATATGTCTAGGCCTAATGGCTGCTATTGGATTAAGCCTAATTCATGGTCACTGCTTTTTGATGAGCCCCTTGCTAGTCTTGGTGTATTCAATGTGTACTCAATCCATTGCAAATTACAGGAACAATGTCTACCGATAGAGAACTTTCTAGCAGCGGGTGTTGTGTGACAGTGGGTTGATCATTAATTGTGCATATAATGTAACTGAACCAAAGTCTGTCTTGCCATGGTCAAGTGGTTTAGTGCATCGGATTTGTGTTCTGATGGCCGAGTCATCAGAATGTGGGTTCGAATCCCAACCGCGACCATGGTACTTGTGTCCTTGAGCAAGACACTTTACCATAATTGCTTCTCTCCACCCAGGGGTAAATGGGTACCTGTGAGGGCAGAGTTGGTTGTTGTGTTTGATTAGCCCATATGCGCTGAAATGGCAGCAATTGAGCTGTATACTCCCCAGGGAGCTGAGACGGTTTCACGAATGATTTATGAGCCTGATGAGCAGGGGTAATAATATAATGCACCTTGAGCACCAGTTTGGTGGATACGTGCGCTATATAAGTCCACATTATTATTATTATTATAATAGCCCCTTGCTGGCTTGCTGTCCTCTTGATGTATTTATTCAGTAGAACATTATCTATACAAGCTTTTGTTAAAGTAGGAATTTTTCTAAAAATCAAATCTACACGCAATCTGGTTGTTTTACCTTTAAGCTGATTGCATCATTTAAAGAAATACTGTTGTACCAAAATATACTGAGCATCAAAAGAAACTTATCAAATCTTTGGAAGGACACTCATTAAAATCCTTCACGGAAAAATGACAAATATTTGAACACAGGTAAGCTTCAGTAATCTTTACTGAGCACATGTCAATAAACAAGAGGTCGTCTCAATCACAAAAAAAAGCAAAAAGTATGAACATAACAAGGGGTGCTGCCACAAATGTCACAGCACGGCAACACAAAGATTTGATAAGTTTCTTTTGATGCTCAGTTAATAAAAATATAATTTAACTTGGTTGTAATTATTTATTTGGAATGTTTGTTGTTTTTATTTTGTTTCTTTTTCTTTTCCAAAAGCTACAAGAGAAAATTACGTGCAGCAACAGCAGGCCTGTATGAGAATAACAAACCTAAAAGTAAAGGATCCTACAATTTGCCAAACACCAACAAGTTTGCTGAAGCTGGGTATGTCATAAGCCCAATGGCTTTTTGGAGGCTCACGAATATAAAACAAATTGTACTAAATATGAACCTTGAGTCAGCCCAAAGTCATCATAACCCCTCTGAATGCACCACAGAGCATCTACAATCAAATTGTCCCAAGACGGGGCCCTGGCCCCATACTGCGACTTCACGTTTCCATGTTTTTGAGATATTATCACTTGAACAATATATTGGCAAAATCATTCAAATCTACCATTCGGCATTTTTAATTTTTCTTTTTTGTTGTTGCTATGAAACGATGTCCAATTGCAGCCAAAGTTACTGGATCGATTGGAATTCTGCCGTGCTGTGTTTTAAATGACTTTTTCACATAGGGGTATGAACGTTTGCCCATGGAGGAAGCTCCATGGTTTGCCCAATTTGTGCAGCCTCTCTTATAGCCACCATACTTTGTATATGGGAAATTCAGTCCCCGCGTATTCATGTATCATGTATTTACCAGAAAACCAGATTTTTTTTTTTTTTTTTGCCTTAGTCTGGGCAATTGAGCATGGTTATCAAAAAAGACTGGTCTCTAAGGGAATAAAAGTGAAGGTACTACATAGGTATTTACCTGACTATTACAAATTATTATCTAAATTTTAATAGGTTGGTACATGTTATCAATCATCCTGTGAAATGAATTTGTTTCAAATGCTTGTATCTTAGATAAAACAGAAACTGATTTGTTAAATTTCCAAAATGTTGCCGGTAGGCAACCTTTTAATTTTTTTAAAAGCAATTTTGCGTCGTTTTCTCACAAATACCTGTTGTGTGAAACCCTGTGTTTTAATCCTGAGGTTGCACATGACCACACAATGTATTGTATGTAAAGGGCCAAGGGCTTGGGCAGTCTTCCATGTTCCAATTGGCCAGCGCCGGCTGTCAATCAAAATCAAGCACATTTGAAATATTGCTTTTATTTACAGTTTCCGACATCTTAATCTTTCTTTCGTTTAACAATGATGGTATCTTTCAAAATTTGTTCACTTTATAAATTCTATTTTGTGGGTCGTCTTGTAAGCTAAACTCAGGCGATATATCTCCCCCACCCCCTAGGATCCCAGTCCCAACAGTTCCCGCCTGCAAGCCTCAACGCACTAATCCTCCAGCATCCAGCCATTGCGTGATCCTCCAGCAGCATACTTAAGCAGCAGCATACTTAAGCAGCAGCATTTCCCAGAGTCCGGCACTCTCCTGAAGGACAATCAGAGCATACTGATCGAAACATCGAGTTGTAACCTCTTTTCAGAACTAATTACTACTCAATAGAGAAATTCACATGGTGTCACTGCAATTAGTCTTACTTAATCTTTAATGTCCTTCATTTACAGCTCGAATCCAGTATATAGCAGGAGTATTGCAGAAGCATATGAACATGATTATATGACTCACCCTTATGACAGTGCACTACCAGAGACTGCAGAGATAGCTGAACAAGACAAGAAACAATCTATGAGGTATGTTATGGTACACTTGCACTAAACGTCTAGTGAACCTGATTCACGTTCTGGTGGCGTCAGAATGTGGGTAGGAATTCCGGCCTCGCCGGTCGCAATGCTTGTGTCCTTGCAGCATTTAACCATATAATTGCGTTGATGTTAAGTTGTATGTCCCATGTACTAGGTTAAGTAATGCATATAAAAGAACCCACAACACTTATGATGGTTTACCCCAGTGTTTCTGGTTCACGTAGCAAGCACCCTTGTTTGCAGGTTTCCTCAGGCATCCGAGCGCCTTGTGCGCCCAGCAGGGGGGATATGTGTGCGCTACAAATCTTGTTTTTTTAAATTATTATTATTACAGTGCGTAAATGTGTTTTAAGGGATCATTGGTTTCATTACCAGAAGATGTACAATGACACTTTGATGTATACCAGTGACATACTAAAGGGTTGAAATGAATGCACGTTACCAAATACCAATGTTGCACACATGTCAGATACCAGCTGAAAAACTTAGTGAAGAACAAGAGGTGACCCTTGAGATGTACGATGACTCAGACAGACTTATTTATATAGGGCTTTTCCCAAAGGTTTCAAAGCACTTTGGTGCATTTTGCTGCCATTCCAGAAACACTGGCGCAAGTACCTTCTCTTTTACGATTAGTGTTCTGGGTTCTTTTACGTGCATTACTCAACACACAAGACCCCCAGCTTTATGTTGCATCCGAAGGATGCAGACCCTGTTGATATTATAGGGCCCTACCATGCTGCTAGACTAGCCACCACGCAACTGTGACCAGTTCATGGAATGGTCCCATCCAGTTCTGACCATGGTCAACTTTGGCAATCAGGCTGCTGGCTCTTCCATAGAGTTAACTGTCTGGGACAAATGTTTACTTCAAACATTAAATTACATTTGTTTTAAATTGCTGTATACAGCAATGGTGTCACCAGTCAGGTACCAGCTGAAAAAGTTAGTGAAGAACAAGAGGTGACCCTTGAGATGTACGATGACTCAGCTGACCATGAACACATCGACGATGATGATCTCGGAGATCAACTACTCCTGGAGGTCTTGAGAGATTATGACAACGTGAAGTCGGTGGGGCAAAACAGCAAATTAGGATTTGAGAACTTGAGCATCACGCAGATCTAATGCAAGTTTAACTGATTCCAGAGAGAAAAACTTTCACAAACTAAATGAACAGACATTCCTGTGAATTTCTAAAAGCTTCAAATTATTTAATGATGTTTTTCATTGTTTACCACAATACATGAACTCTTCTTAAAAACGTTGGTCAAATCTATACACATTCTGGTGTTTTCCTGTGTTTTACCACTGCATACAACAGAATGATGATGAACTGACTACCGGTAATAATATTTCAACTTATTTTAAACTTATAAAGGTTAAGGTACAACATGTTTGGTTATTCCAAAATACATAGTACATGGATATAGCTGATAAGAAAACAGGTTAGTATAAATACCTTGCTTGTTTAATTGTAATTACTGGAAAAGAAATTGAGTAAGTGATATGTTTTAACCTAACTTGGTGTTAATTTTGTATCAATGATCCCCCTCCCCCCCCAAAAAAAATAACATAAATAAATAAATTTAATTGCATTCAATTGCATTCAACATAAGTACTTGTACTTGTGCTGAAGCTTTCACACGTCAGTTTTATGATAATTTTATTTCTTGAGAACTACACCAATACTAATGTTGTACAATTTTGTACATGTACCTTGTAATATTGTCTTAATGAAATTATTAATTGATTAAATGCCAATGTCAATATTAATCAACAAATATGTAACTGTTGTAAGATTGCTTTTATTTACCACTGCTTTTCTTTACAAACTTTTATTGCAATACAAATTAGTAAATTATTAGATGTTTATCTGTATATATGCTGTGAATGTAAAAAGAAAAATGCTTAATTGATGATTTAGAATTTGAATGTAGAATTTTTCAATTTTATGTTGATGTTTATTTATATTCTACAAACTGGAGTGAACAAGAAAAATTGACTCGAGTAGGATTTGAACCTGTGAACTCTGTATATACATCCTGCATCATTCTACCAACTGAACCATCTAGCCAAAAACATTTCAATTGCAGTCTAATTCATTTCAATTGAAAATGCACCTACATACTTTCCCAAGCTATCTGCATGTAAACCTAAATCGTTTCAGTTAATGCCCAAATAATTTTAATTAAAGATACGCTCTCATCTACTTTGCCTGAGCTAATTAATGTACACTAAACCCACATTTACAACCACAAAACAGTCAGGTTCTGGTACATGGTTCACATCTGTCGTGGCTCCGAGACTCTGGAATCATCTTCCAACTAAACTCAAATCTTGTCATAGTATAACTAGATTTAAGTCGCTGCTTAAAACTCATCTTATGTCACAATTCTTCAAAGATGATGTATATTTGCAATTTCATTGTACATGTATCTTGCGGTACATAATTTTTTCTATGCTATCATTGTATATTGTTTGTATTCATGTTTTTTCTTTGTTTCTGCGCCTTGAGCAGCAGGGTGGATATGTGCACGCTACAAATCTTTATTATTATGTATGGTAAAATATATTTACATTATAAACTCTCCAAAAGTAGATGAGAGTGCATCTTTAAAGGAAATTCACTATGCAAAAACAAATTTTACAAAAGGGTGTAAACTGTTTTGATTATTTATTTTGTAAAGGGACAATATTGTCATGATCAGAGCAGACTGATAGAAACGGCAACTGAAAATGACTGGCTTATGTATGCAGCAGCAACGCTAATATGACCTTATCATGTGGGGTATTATTTTCAGCCACTGACTTAGTCTAAAACTAGCGCTCCGAGTCCATGCCCTGTTGATCGTGACAATACTGTCCCTTTAACAATTTCTTTTTTTCCCATGCTTCTCAAATCGTGTCACTGATGTTGTATTTTGTGTGTACATTAAAAAAAAAAAACTTACAAAATATATGTATATACGAATATATATTTAGAATTAAATGTACCAATCAAAATATTTTCACATTAAGTAATTTTTGAAAAGAAAGTTTTTAAATCAATCATCCTGATAATTTTTTTTGGTTTAATTGACTAAAAGTTGCCATTATCAGGCAACTTTTTGCTCAATATATATATATACATGTATATATTTTAATTAGAGGCCGGGGTGAAATGAACATTTGTATCTAAATACCAATGTTTGTTCTGTCTCTTGAATAAATGCAGTTTTCCAATAAAATAATGGAATATTTAGTATAATTTGTAAAGAATTTATGCTGCTATCTAATAAAATAACGAATTAATCAGTATGATTTGATGTTTGTCAAAAATTGGATTTGTTATACTATTACGTACCAGAACCAGAAGCAATGAATCTAAAGCTGTGTAGAGGTGTGGGGTACTTGTGTTCTTTCGGGTAACACCATGTAATTATGATCTCTTCTTGGAAGAAGTGATAGCTCTGAGAAGAGCCGGTTGGTTTGTTCTCAACGTTTTGACTAGTCTGCTCTAGCCGTCATAAGGAGAGGTGTGGTGTACTTTAAGTACTGGATATATATGCACTACCACCTGATACCTACATTCAAACTGTGCAAAATGAGAGATTATGGATCAACAGGTGGCCACAAAAAAATAAACAAATAAATACAAGTGATAAAAGAGTGGCTATGATAAGGACGGGGAGAAATAATGCAGACAGGTAGGCCACTATTGGCCACAATATTGGATAGGTTTATATAATTGGCCACAATGTGAACAGGTGGCCATATTACAGGACATGATGCAGAGCTGCCAACCCCAGCAGACAAAAAGTCGTATTCACAATCCCCAAAAATACTATTTTTAACACAAAAATCGTATTCTTAATAAAAACAATGCCAATGTTGATGAAAGACAAAAAACCCTTGCACCTCGCACGACGAAAATCACCTCACGGAGGTCGCCATGTTGATCACATACGCTGCATGCACAGCCAGTAGTACAGCAGTACACACTCGTGGTGCACGCATGCGAGCGATAACGTACGTACACTCAGCACACATGCAGGCCTCGAAATTGCCGTCGGTCTGTGCCATTGCTGCGATGCCCCCAAAATCACCGTGACATTTCACGGCAATAAATTGCCGTGCCCTTCATTATATCTTGCATAACAAATGCCAACATTAGACAAGAAAAAAAACGATCTTTTTGCTGTTGTTATAAATGCAAACAAACGTTAAAAAGCTATTCCAGTAAACGTAAAAAGACGGCAAAATTGGCTTACCGCTGGTGCCCATAAAACCAAAACGTGTAGTAAACACGTGTAAAAATTGGTACCCAAGCAGTACTGGGAAACCCACATTAAAATCGCTTGCGTGCATGGTAATTAGGTTCGAAGGCAGACAGCCAATAGGAAAATTTGTTACGCGGCATAGTACTACATTTAATTTGTTTATTGGCTGAATTCCTACATAATGTCGGAATTCAGCCAATAGGAAAATTTGTTAGACTGCCAAGTAGGAATTCAGCCAGTACTTTGTTTCATCAACAGTGGGTGCGATCGGTAATGACTACAAGAAACTTAACCCGCAGAAAAATACCGTAAGGTTTGTGCGCACGGACGGAAAGAAGTAGTAACCAGGCAATGTAATTTTTTAGTTGGTATTTTTTTTTAAGAAATCGTATTTTTTACATGAATATCGTAGTGTTGTATTTTAATCGTTTTATTGTACGAAATACGACAAAATCGTACTGGTTGGCAGCTCTGATGATGCCATAATGAAGACAGGTGGCCACAATATTTAAAGTTCATAATAATAATTTGACAAATCTGATAGGCCTGTGATTCCTCAGGATTTGTTTACAAATCTCCCTATGCCTTAAGATTTTCTTGAAGAAAGAGAAGTTGCCAACCAAGGAAAGAATGAAGTAGATTTATTTCTTGTTTGTGGGGATGTGGAGAGTCTTTAAATCCACCAAAATTAACCATCTAGGAGGTTCAGGGGGCTTTGTCATCTTGACCAAAGCGAGACCCCAGGCTCACTACACATTTTTCACAATTGTTTATTTTTGTCAAACCACATCCCTGTTCTGACCAGAAAGGAGTTGGAATACATCTCCCATGATTTGTACAATATTAGACGAAGATGTGATTGTCATATTCAAGTATGTCATATGAAATTTAAAATAATTTTGACTTGCATGACAGAAGGTGCTCCAAAGGTATATACATACATCTTTACTTGTCTCTTTTATTCCGATATGCCTGGTATTGCTTACTTGCTGCCTCAATCTGTTGAAATAATTGCCTATTATAAAATCCTTCTGGCAGGGAAGTCGCTATCAACTTCTGTCAATACAAGAAAAGGAAAACGTTGTCAAAGGAATTCCGAGAAATTATTTAATTGATTTTGAGAATAAAACTGAAATTTATCATGGCATGCTCGGAAAAACAATAATAATACTGAATTCTTATAATAGCGATCCCATATAATGCACTTGACATATTACTCCATGGTCATTGGGTCAATATCATTCCTCAGCTCCCCGAGGAGTATACAGCCCAATCTACTGTAGTGTTTCAGAGGCTTTTATCAAACACAATATCAACCACTAATCAAGGCGCACGCAGCAGCCTAGAACACAACGCCCAAAAATAAAACCATGCACACGAGTGACAAAGCCACAAACGCCTTTACCAGTCTGTGCTGTCACTATGAATAACTTTACCCTGAAAAATGCCATGAAAATCTGTTGTACTGTGAAATAAATAGTTCACAGCAACTTCATGATGACACAACACCGTGAAAACGCCATGAACTTCTCGTGGCAGTTTCGGGGCAGCATCATTGATTCTTGAGAGCGCCGTGAATTTGCCCTGAAATCACATTGAACATTATTGCCAATATCAGAGAGGAAGAGACACCATGAAATTGCCGTGAAATTACGGTGAAGTGTTATTTCACGGCAAAACAGATATTCAGGGAATTTTCAGGGTAAAGTTATTCATAGTGTGTGGGAAGCAACTACTGAATTATTCATAAACCTCCGGCAAAATGAATAATTTTTTATGTGTGCCTATATATACTTATTTAAACCAATCACCGTAAGCAAAATGTTGGGCTTGTCTATATAAAATAAGCGATTCCATAACAAATTAGTTACCTAATGCATTATATGTATTAACATTTCTCTATAGTAAAACAGAACCACTTGCGTGCACTTTATAAGAATCCTGTATTATTATTATTATTATTATTTTTTTTTGTGTGTGTGTGCATAATTGTGTCCCGGAGTTGCCACATGGGCCTGGACTAACCTCACTGGTATCCATTTATACTCCTAGGTAAAAAGAAGCAGAGTGTCTTTCTCAAGGACACAAAGTACCATGGTCACAGTCAGGATTCGAACTCACATTCTGACAACTCGACCATCAGAACGTCTGACACACTAGACCACGCAGAATGCATGTGCCTCTTAGGGAGAAAGGCCAAAATCGAGGTACAGCCAAGCCTTTGAGAAGCCCTGGCAGACCCATGCTACCTGGCCTCCTGATCTGCCAATCAACATAACCTGGGCTTCTAGAGGGCCTAGCCCACTCACAAAAGACAGATTAGGAGGCCAGGTAGCCTGGGCCTGGCCAGGCTTCTCAAAGGCTTGGCTGTACCAGGACTTTGACCCTCCTCCCTTAGTGAAATGTTATACATACAGACAGACAGCTACCCTAACCCTAACCCTAACCCACACCCACACTCGTCAGAATGTGGGTTCAAATCCTGGCCGCGACCGGGGTACTTGTGTCCTTGAGCAAGGACACTTCACTGTACAGTGCTCCTCTTCACCCAGGAGTATAAATGGGTACCTGTGAGGGTAGAGGTTGATATTGTGGGTGAAAAAGCTTCTGATGCGCTACGGTAGCACAGGGCTGTATACTCCCCAGGGAGCTGAGAAAGTTTAAGGATTGATATTGGCCCAATGACCAGGGATAATAATGTAAAAGCGCCTTGTATCATTCGGCAACTTGGCGCTCTATAAATCCAGTTATTATTATTATTATTATTATTATACATGTGTATACTCTCTTACCTGGATTTCATGCATGATATATCCTGCTGTACGTGATTCATTACCCAGTGTTGCAAGACAGCTTCTAACATAAGCCCCAGCTGACGGTATAAAATGACCATTTGGCTTTATTTTGGACATATTTGTTGCAACAAGGAAGGGCAGCACAGCCTGTAAAAAAAGAAATCAATGCACTACCATTCTTGAAAAATCTTAATTGAAAAAGTGGACATTCCTGAGTGTATATAATTAAAGGGACAATGTCATGATCAGAGCAGACTTTCAACAGGGCATGGAATCGGTGTCCTATTTTAAGATGAACACAACAACTGAAAATGACTGGCTTATTTATGCAGCAGCAACGCTAATATGACCTCACATCTTTCTTCATTGCAGTCTTCTCGCCCTTTTCTTTAATGTTCCGGCTGAGGAAGTCCGTCGCCCGGTCCCGGTACCCCTGGTGGCACATTGATAGGAAAGAGACTACCTTGGTGTCCCGCCAAAGGACCATCGTCATCTGCCCATGCTGCCTGGTGTAAATGGTGCCTCTTGGTGTCTTCGCCATCAGCTGCATTTGGCGGTGCCGTGTAGGGTTGAGCTCAGGGTTGATACTGAAGTCATCTGGCAGTCCTTTTGACAATCTCTTCACGGCACCGCACATGTAGGTCTTATTTTCTAGCAGCTCGGTGGCAAGGGCAGATGACTTGTACAGTTTGTCACAGTAGAGCTGGTGGTACCGACCAAAGAAGGGCTCCATCATCTGCAGAGATATTTCCTTCATCTCTTGGCCAGAATCGGAGTGAACATTCATATGAAGGAGATACCCCGATCTGGCCTCACAGACGGCGTAGACTTTGAAGCCCATCTTAGTCGGTTTCAGGGGCATAACAAAAAAATGGCTTGACATTGGCCTTGGTCCCCTTGTACTTAATCATGGCCTCATCTAGGGACAGCTCTTTGTTTGGATTGTAGTTTTGAAGACAGAGCTTGGAGACTGTGTCCCAGATGAGTTGAAGAGGGTACAAGGGGTGTGACTTCATGTACATATAGCGATTTTTCTTGCCCCTGATCATCTGTGGTCCTTTGGCGGGATTGGTGCAGGCAATGACCTCTGATAGCAGGTGGAACCTCCCTCTGGTCATGGTGGCAGCTATCTTGGGGTTCCTGAGGGAGGCTCGCTGCGACCAGTCATCTGCGCAATTGAAGTTAGAGTGTACCCCCTGTATCATTCGAATTCCAACCCATGCTTTGATCTCCTCTGGAGTGGTCCTCTTGGTGAAGCGTGGGTTGGAACTGCCGGAGATGTTTGTCCATCAGGCGATCTTCTTGAAGAGATACAGGGGGAAGAAACTCAAGAAGTAGATCAGAGGGTCATCGCCTGCTGGGCGTTCCATGGTTGGACCATACGGTTTCTTTCCCTTGAATTTGTGCACATGGATCTTCGTGAGGTCCCTGGCCCAACCATAGCGATCCCTGGTGTACTGTGCCTGCTGATTGCGCCCCGGCTTTTCTGGGTCGTCTTCCGACCCTGGCTCAGGTCGTATTGGCTGTCGTCCCCGGGCCCTCTTTGGTGGTGGTGGTTGATCATCTCCCGATGAGGAGGAGTCCGAGAAGTATTCATCAGAGGGGAGCACTGCTTCTTCTGAGTCAGTCTCATCAGTGGTGGGATGGTCATCACTGTTCCCATCATCATCTGAAGTGGTCATTCGATAGAAATACTCCTCGTCGTTATCATCATCCTCCTCATCAGGGAAAGGCAACATCTCGTCTTCATCATCATCATCAGGTGGGCCTGGAGACTGGACGTATGAAGTTGATGGCCGGTCAGCAGGGTTGACTGGGGACAGCAAATCAGCAGGGGCAGTCTCTTTCCTTGGCACATCATCATTGCTGGTCCACTGGCTCTTCTTCTGCAGTGGTAATTGGCGCTCTGCTTGCCGTTTCTTCTTCTTCTTCTTCTCCTCCTCTGTCTCCATCACACTCTCCTGCTCCTTCTCCTCCTCCTTCTTCTTCTTCCTCTTCTTCTTCTTCTCCTCCTCCTTGTTCTCATCCTGCTCCTCATCCTTCTCCCTCTCTCCTGCTCCTCCTTCTTCTTCTTCTCCTTCTCCTTCCCCTCCTCCTCGTTCTGCTCCTCCTTTTCCTTCTCCGCCTCCCTCTCCTCCGTCTCTCTCTCTTCCTTCTCCTTCTCCCCCTCTATCTCCATTTCTTCATCTCTCTCCTGCTCCTCCTTTCCCTCTTTCTCCATCTCCGTCTCCCCCGTTCTCTTTCCGTGTCTCTCTCTCCTTCTCCTTTTCCTTTCCTGACTGTAGCATTTTCTCCATGAGGTTTTGAAAAATAACAAGCTCTCTACCCTTCAAACTATCCTGAAGAATGGCTGCCTCACGAAAACTCATTGCTTAAAGTTGGTACACTCAAAATTCCAAGGAAAAACTTGGGTTTATTGAACTGAGTTCAAGTGCCCAAGTAGCCGTTTTGCAGACCCTTATATACCCTAACCCCCTTTTGTGAAATTTGAAATGATGGGATATCAATTGTATTATTACATAATAGTTAATAATCAAAAGAAATTATTAAATAATAATAATGTACCACCCTCCCTGTAAGAAATGGAACTTTCCACTCTACATGCATAATGATTTGGAAAATCCCACCAGCATGGCAGGCATGCTTTATCAGTCAAAACAAGTCAGTGACCCTTAGCCTAAGTGGCCCTGCATTGACTTATCAGTCAAAAACTGGCAGCCTCCATCACCCTATCATTGTATATTCAGTAAAAACAAGTCAGTGATCCCCTGAAGCTGATAATGATCTTATCAGTAACAGTGTGTGGCAGTTACCCAAATGGTCAAAACAAGTCACCAGTGCCCATGTGTGCACATTTGGGTCAACAGTCAAAACAGGCAGCTGACTGATTATGATCACTATAGCAACTTCCCACTAATGTGCAGCAAGAGTAGGAGGGTTAATAAGTCAAATGTTGGTGGTCTGGATCCAATATTTGGATTTCTTGGTAAAATTCCACTTTTAAAGGACTTGTGACTTGGATTTGGATTTGACGTTCGGGACTCGTGACTCGGACTTGAAATTCAGTGGGGAGTTGGACTCAACACTGAGGACTCGGACTTGAGATTAGTGGACTGCAATTAGCTAATACTTAAAAGTAGAAAAGAGATCAGTGTCAATGAAGCACTTGTAATGACTGATTTTGTGTGCGTAGCTAGCAGTTGATTCATTCAATGGTCCAACAACCAATCCTAAACAAGCCCCTCAAATTACAGTCACGAAAAACTGTAATAAAATTAATCATTACCTGAAAAATCACCCCAGATGATTGATATTCTGTCTGCAAGGCACGAGTGAAGACATCAACATAGGCCTAGCGAATGAAGGCAATATAGAAATGCCATTTGTAAGACGTTTATTAAGTGGAATGCTACAATCTTAAGGGTAATCAAAAGTCTTTATGAAAAATTCACCATTCATAAGTCATTTATCATTTGTAATAAAATGATTTATGATAGAAATATAGGCTTGCTGAAATAGAAATACTCTTGTGAGAGATTGAAAGATTGGATGTTGAAACAGTTGATTTCAATTTGTTTTTGCTGTTTTTCACCTTCTCTGAAATAAATTGGCATGTGAACATGCAGTGTTATCAAAACTGAAGTATGCATGATGTAAGTATAAGCTATAGATGATCAAAGTAACTCACTTGTCAGGATCAGGCCGACGGTTATTGGTTATTTTATACATTCAGGAGTATTTACGTGTTTTTACAAAATTGTTTATGGGTACCCAGGTATCCAAAGATTTCCAATTTCGGGTATCCGTTTCCCGAAATAACTGAAAACTGACAGCATTATATCAGCATGTAGAGCATATGCCCTATTAATAATAATAATAATAATAATAATAATAATAATAATAATAATAATAATAATAATAATAATAATAATAATAATAATAATAATAATAATAATAATAATAATAATAATAATAATAATAATAATAATAATAATAATAATAATAATAATAATAATAATAATAATAATAATAATAATAATAATAATAATAATAATAATAATAATGTGGACTTATATAGCGCATGTATCCACCAAACTGGTGCTCAAGGCGCGTTATATTATTACCCCTGCTCATAAGGCTCATAAATCATTCCTGAAACCATCTCAGCTCCCTGGGGAGTATACAGCTCAATTGCTGCCATTACAGCGCATATAGGGCGAATCAAACACAACAACCAACCCTGCCCTCACAGATACCCATTTACCCCTGGGTGGAGAGAAGCAATATGGTAAAGTGTCTTGCTCAAGGACACAAGCACCCCGGTCGCGGTTGGGATTTGAACCCACATTCTGACGACTCAGCCATCAGAACACAAATCCGATGCACTAAACCGCTTGACCATGGCACTCTATCTGATAATTCTGTCAATGACATCATATGGAGGGTCTGTGTCTCGGTTTTTATTTTCACGAGACTGTTCTATTCAGCTCCTCTTTTTGAACCGTACATCCAATAAATTTAATTTTAAGGCATATTCTACTTTGATTTGTAATACTGACTAGTCCACCCACATTACACTATGAATAACTTTACCCTGAAAATGCTCTGAAAATCTGTTTTACCGTGAAATAAATAGTTCACTACAATTTCATGATGTCACAACACCATGACAACACCATGAAAACACCATGAAATACTCATGGAATTCCTTCGCCGTGAAAACGCCATGAACTTCTTGTGGCAGTTTTGGAGCAGCTCATTAATTCTTGAGAGTGCCGTGAATTTGCCCTGAAATCATTGTGAACATTATTACCAATATCTGAGAGGAAGAGACACCATGAAATTGCAGTGAAATTACTGTGAACTGTTATTTCACAGCAAAACAGATTTTCAGGGCATTTTCAGGGTAAAGTTATTCATAGTGTTATGCCCTGATGAATTGTTTTCCCCAATCCCACCCCCCCTTCCCACCCCCGGGCCATCTGCCTCTTGATGTGGGTATTGGTAAATTGAAATGATTTTTCCCCCGCATATGGAACACAGTGGAAGTGACAATACCCTGACACCATCCCCAACACCCATATGTTGGGATGTCGAATCACCGCGTGTGAGCATGACCCAACCAAAACCCTGTGTTTTCCGAAGTCAATACAGGGGTGGCCCGGGAGAGGAGGGGTGAGGGAAACATAACGTGCATAATATTAGTAATTACAATAATTTTCTATGGTTTACTTTTGTTGCAGAATACACTGACAGTGCAGGCATGGGAACATAAGCTGATCCTGAGGATATATTAATAACTGCTCCCCGCTTCCTGAAAGGAAAACAAAAATATATCAACCCGAACTCCCTAGGCCCATTTGCTTACACATAACCTGAATCCTCCAAAGTCCTTCAGTAGTAAAGCAAGCACATGACATGTATGCACACATGTGTTTCTAATCTGTGATACATGTACATGGCCACGGACCCTCCCTGCATGCATGGAGCAATAAACAGTGTCCACTGACCCAAGCACTGACCTTGCAATCACTACAACAAACATGGATGACCATGTACCATGGAAAGGCAAGTATGCCTAATAGTAATAACCTCAATCCTCCAAAATCCTTCACTTCAGCAAAGAGCATGTACATGTACATGTAGCATGTAACCTGAATCCTTCAAAATCCTTCAAAATCCTTCACTTTAGCAAAGAGGATTTGGGGTCATGGCCAAGTATGACTCCATTTGTCTCTAACCATGAGGTAAAGACCAAGCATGAGGGATTTGTTGTGATTTTTGTGGACATTAAATATTTCATTCTTATATTGGACATTGCACATAATGTCTGAATTCACTTAATGTATAACCACTGTTCACTGGACCAACATCATTCCTGTAATTTTTTCTCAGCTCCCTGGGGAGTACAGAGCTGCCAACTCTTCCGGACTCTGCGGAAGACTTCGCGTATTTGACGGTAATTTACTTACTTAAAATATATGCAAGGAGGCCTCCTTGCATATATTTTAAGTAAGTAAATTACCGTCAAATACGCGAAGTCTTCCGCAGAATCCGGAAGAGTTGGCAGCTCTGGGAGTATGCAGCCCTGAGTATTAAACTGTTAGTGCTTCAGGAGGGGGGGGGGGCCCAAAAAAAGAAAGGAAAAATTAAAGGCAAAAAAACCATAGCCCCTGGGCCCCCACTGAAAAGCAATGCCCCCCACTGAAAAAGTCCTGGCTACGCCACTGCCTAGTTATACTCCTGGATGGAGAGAAGCAATGCACAGTAAAGTGTCTTTCTCGAGGACACAAGTACCATGGTCGCGCCAGGATTCAAATCAACATTTCAGAGGTCTCTAATCTTATCAAAACCCTAACCCCCTAAGGCATTTCAGCTAGAAAACATACACAAAAAAGGTACCTCAATTGTTGCACTTTGATGGAATTGGTACGTCAGTAGCAAATGCAAAGCATTCATGGCTTGGCTATACAGTCCTGAATCCAACAAAAAGCAGCTGGTGGAGTTTGATGGATTTGGTACACATGGCTACATGCTCTATTCACTGGCCTATACTGTGGAGTACTGAATCCAACAAAAGCAGCCGGTGGAGTTTGATGGATTTGGTACACATGGCTACATGCTCTATTCACTGGGCTATACTGTGGAGTATTGAATCCAACAAAAGCAGCCGGTGGAGTTTGATGGATTTGGTACACATTGCTACATGATCACTGGGCTATACTGTGGAATACTGAATCCAACAAAAGCAGCCGGTGGAGTTTGATGGATTTGGTACACATGGCTACATGCTCTATTCACTGGGCTATACTGTGGAGTACTGAATCCAACAAAAGCAGCCGGTGGAGTTTGATGGATTTGGTACACATGGCTATCATGCTCTATTCGCTGGGCTATACTGTGGAGTACTGAATCCAACAAAAGCAGCCGGTGGAGTTTGATGGATTTGGTACACATGGCTACATGCTCTATTCACTGGGCTATACTGTGGAGTACAGAATCCAACAAAAGCAGCCGGTGGAGTTTGATGGATTTGGTACACATGGCTACATGCTCTATTCACTGGGCTATACTGTGGAGTACTGAATCCAACAAAAGCAGCCGGTGGAGTTTGATGGATTTGGTACACATGGCTACATGCTCTATTCGCTGGGCTATACTGTGGAGTACTGAATCCAACAAAAGCAGCCGGTGGAGTTTGATGGATTTGGTACACATGGCTACATGCTGCATTCACTGGGCTATACTGTGGAGTACTGAATCCAACAAAAGCAGCCGGTGGAGTTTGATGGATTTGGTACACATGGCTACATGCTCTATTCACTGGGCTATACTGTGGAGTACTGAATCCAACAAAAGCAGCCGGTGGAGTTTGATGGATTTGGTACACATGGCTACATGCTCTATTCACTGGGCTATACTGTGGAGTACAGAATCCAACAAAAGCAGCCGGTGGAGTTTGATGGATTTGGTACACATGGCTACATGCTGCATTCACTGGGCTATACTGTGGAGTACTGAATCCAACAAAAGCAGCCGGTGGAGTTTGATGGATTTGGTACACATGGTTACATGCTCTATTCACTGGGCTATACTGTGGAGTACTGAATCCAACAAAAGCAGCCGGTGGAGTTTGATGGATTTGGTACACATGGCTACATGCTCTATTCACTGGGCTACACTGTGGAGTACAGAATCCAACAAAAGCAGCCGGTGGAGTTTGATGGATTTGGTACACATGGCTACATGCTCTATTCACTGGGCTATACTGTGGAGTACTGAATCCAACAAAAGCAGCCGGTGGAGTTTGATGGATTTGGTACACATGGCTACATGCTCTATTCGCTGGGCTATACTGAATCCATCAAAATTAGGCAAAACCAGGAGAAGGATTTTGGAAGATTTGGAGTAGTTCGTGGAATAATTACAAAGACATTGGAAGACAATACGTGAACATACTGTATGAACCTATGTACCTTATTAACATGCCTGGCAACACAATATTTGTCATCTGCAAAAGAAATTAATAACAAGAACATTACTTTAAAGGGTGTGTATACCATAGGTCAAAACCTGAAAAAAGAAACTTGGTTTATTTTGAGATTGTAATGGTACCAAATACCCCGAGAACTTATTATTTCTCACATGTTGTCATTTCCAAGGAAACGTGAATACAATCTAAATCTAAAATGCCGATCAGCTAATAATCCATTTCAACATTAGAATGAATACAAGTCTATTACCTACAGTACATGATGTGTACTATCCTAGTCCATGGTACAGTGCATCAAAAACAATGGATTCGGGGCATTCATGTATTGTTCCACAGACTGACGTGCAAGGTCTCAAAAGAAGCAGTGCTGTCTGGGAGAATTACCTGACCTGTGAGAGAATGTATCTCACGTGCACACCTTAGTGTTTTATCACATTGGCCTATGTTTGCTCCACAGGTGATGGTATGCCCACATCTAGTTTAAAATTGCATCTTGTTCTAAGAATTAATGTAGGTAATAAAGACTTCTGATACAGCAAATCTGTGCATTTTCAATATTTTCTCCTGAACAAAATGACCAAATTAAGCTCTAAGGTTGATTTCTGTACATGGGTCATTCCACCAGGTTGGGGCAAACTTTGTGACATGGTGTCCTTGTTACATAGGTAGATGTACCATTCATTATCCTTATTATGAGTGCACATTCTTGGGTCATTCCACCAGGTTGGGGCAAGCTTTGTGACATGGTGTCCTTGTTACGTAGGTAGATGTACCATTCATTATCCTTATTATGATTGCACATTTTTGGGTCATTCCACCAGGTTGGGGCAAGCTTTGTGACATGGTGTCCTTGTTACGTAGGTAGATGTACCATTCATTATCCTTATTATGATTGCACATTTTTGGGTCATTCCACCAGGTTGGGGCAAGCTTTGTGACATGGTGTCCTTGTTACGTAGGTAGATGTACCATTCATTATCCTTATTATGATTGCACATTATTGGGTCATTCCACCAGGTTGGGGCAAGCTTTGTGACATGGTGTCCTTGTTACGTAGGTAGATGTACCATTCATTATCCTTATTATGATTGCACATTTTTGGGTCATTCCACCAGGTTGGGGCAAGCTTTGTGACATGGTGTCCTTGTTACATAGGTAGATGTACCATTCATTATCCTTATTATGAGTGTACATTCTTGGGTCATTCCACCAGGTTGGGGCAAGCTTTGTGACATGGTGTCCTTGTTACGTAGGTAGATGTACCATTCATTATCCTTATTATGATTGCACATTTTTGGGTCATTCCACCAGGTTGGGGCAAGCTTTGTGACATGGTGTCCTTGTTACATAGGTAGATGTACCATTCATTATCCTTATTATGAGTGCACAAAATTGGGTCATTCCACCAGGTTGGGGCAAGCTTTGTGACATGGTGTCCTTGTTACGTAGGTAGATGTACCATTCATTATCCTTATTATGATTGCACATTTTTGGGTCATTCCACCAGGTTGGGGCAAGCTTTGTGACATGGTGTCCTTGTTACATAGGTAGATGTACCATTCATTATCCTTATTATGAGTGTACATTCTTGGGTCATTCCACCAGGTTGGGGCAAGCTTTGTGACATTGTGTCCTTGTTACGTAGGGAGATGTACCATTCATTATCCTTATTATGATTGCACATTTTTGGGTCATTCCACCAGGTTGGGGCAAGCTTTGTGACATGGTGTCCTTGTTACGAGGTAGATGTACCATTCATTATCCTTATTATGATTGCACATTTTTGGGTCATTCCACCAGGTTGGGGCAAGCTTTGTGACATGGTGTCCTTGTTACATAGGTAGATGTACCATTCATTATCCTTATTATGAGTGTACATTCTTGGGTCATTCCACCAGGTTGGGGCAAGCTTTGTGACATGGTGTCCTTGTTACGTAGGTAGATGTACCATTCATTATCCTTATTATGATTGCACATTTTTGGGTCATTCCACCAGGTTGGGGCAAGCTTTGTGACATGGTGTCCTTGTTACGTAGGTAGATGTACCATTCATTATCCTTATTATGATTGCACATTTTTGGGTCATTCCACCAGGTTGGGGCAAGCTTTGTGACATGGTGTCCTTGTTACGTAGGTAGATGTACCATTCATTATCCTTATTATGAGTGCACATTCTTGGGTCATTCCACCAGGTTGGGGCAAGCTTTGTGATATGGTGTCCTTGTTACGTAGGTAGATGTACCATTCATTATCCTTATTATGATTGCACATTTTTGGGTCATTCCACCAGGTTGGGGCAAGCTTTGTGACATGGTGTCCTTGTTACGTAGGTAGATGTACCATTCATTATCCTTATTATGATTGCACATTTTTGGGTCATTCCACCAGGTTGGGGCAAGCTTTGTGACATGGTGTCCTTGTTACGTAGGTAGATGTACCATTCATTATCCTTATTATGATTGCACATTTTTGGGTCATTCCACCAGGTTGGGGCAAGCTTTGTGACATGGTGTCCTTGTTACGTAGGTAGATGTACCATTCATTATCCTTATTATGAGTGTACATTCTTGGGTCATTCCACCAGGTTGGGGCAAGCTTTGTGACATGGTGTCCTTGTTACATAGGTAGATGTACCATTCATTATCCTTATTATGAGTGCACATTCTTGGGTCATTCCACCAGGTTGGGGCAAGCTTTGTGACATGGTGTCCTTGTTACGTAGGTAGATGTACCATTCATTATCCTTATTATGAGTGCACATTCTTGGGTCATTCCACCAGGTTGGGGCAAGCTTTGTGACATGGTGTCCTTGTTACGTAGGTAGATGTACCATTCATTATCCTTATTATGAGTGCACATTTTTGGGTCATTCCACCAGGTTGGGGCAAGCTTTGTGACATGGTGTCCTTGTTGCGTAGGTAGATGTACCATTCATTATCCTTATTATGATTGCACATTTTTGGGTCATTCCACCAGGTTGGGGCAAGCTTTGTGACATGGTGTCCTTGTTACGTAGGTAGATGTACCATTCATTATCCTTATTATGAGTGCACATTCTTGGGTCATTCCACCAGGTTGGGGCAAGCTTTGTGACATGGTGTCTTTGTTACGTAGGTAGATGTACCATTCATTATCCTTATTATGATTGCACATTTTTGGGTCATTCCACCAGGTTGGGGCAAGCTTTGTGACATGGTGTCCTTGTTACGTAGGTAGATGTACCATTCATTATCCTTACTATGAGTGCACATTCTTGGATCATTTTACCAGGTTGGGGCAAGCTTTGTGATATGGTGTCCTTGTTAGGTAGGTAGATGTACCATTCATTATCCTTACTCACGTGCACAATCTTGGGTCATTCCACCAGGTTGGGGCAAGCTTTGTGACATGGTGTCCTTATTACGTAGGTAGATGTACCATTCATTATCCTTATTATGAGTGCACATTAGGCTTGGGCGATGACACAATAATATCGAATATCGCGATATTTTTTTATTCTATTATGATATCGAGAACTTTTCAAAATTATCGAGATATCAGCAAATCGCGAAGAAAAAAATATATCGCGATTAAAAAAAAGTCATCGATAGTCAGTCGGGTCAGAAATTCAATTTTCGGAAATTAAAAACAAAATCGAACTACTTCTGTGCTAAGCCGACTGTCAGATCACAAAGGATCCGCCTGACAGGGCGATGTTTAATAATCCACCACTGGGGTATTTGAACCAACAATGTGTAGACAATGTTTAGTCTCACTGTCTAGCCATGGTGGTCTGTGACTGTGGCTGGCGCACCACGTGTGAGTACATTATATCATATATATATAATGTCTGGTGACAAAACACATACACGTACACTTGATAAACCATGTGATGTGTATTTAAAATGGTGTGAGTACAATCCAAACTCGGTCACATTTTCCGAAGTGCAAATAACGTGTCACAATCACATGATTTTATTCTCCACGGTACTATGCAGGAATAAACCTAGTCACGTGTTTGTATATGACCAACTCACGTGGAACACGAATCACATGAACTCGGGCTGATGATTTGATTGGGACGTACAACGCAGTAACCGTCCTACATAATTATTATGCAAACAAATTTGCCAATGGCCATGGTGCCCTCGTGAAAGGTGTGATTTTACGTGTCTCTAAGGTACGCACTGGCAATTTGTTGTGACGCTTGTAGATGTGTACATCCCTGTTATTATCGACTCTAAAGCACTCATGCATGAAAAAAATAATTGCGATATTATCGAAAATCACGATATATGTTTAACGATATATCATGGATGAAAAAAATTGATATCGTCCAAGCCTAGTGCACATTCTCAGTTGTTCTTCAAATTAGAATGAAATCAGTATCTGTGCCTTGAATAGGAACTTACAATAATGTTAATTTCTGATCATGTCTTGGGATCATATGTAAGTCAAAGTCATAATCCCTGATCTTGGTTATTCTGCTATAGGGTCAAAGGTCAATGCATGCCATCAAACATTTCAGCTATGAATCCAATTTATTTGAAAATGATGATGACTGAACAATATTGTAAAAAAAACATGCTTGCTTACCATATTGACAGATACCACATTACATTTGATTATGTCGGGAAACAGCTGAAATAAACAAAACAAAATATTTTGATTAAATTAATTATTTAGTAAATCAAAGAAATTATTGATGGCAGTTGATTACAACAGAGCATTCACAAGATCATTTCACCAAGCACTGGGCAACATTTGCATGCCTTATTCCAAGGGTCAAAACCCGTGTCAACATTTTATGGTTACACGATATTTATAGATTGATGAAATTCTTGCATCAGCATTGGGTGATTTTACTCTTAAACCGACATATGTATGAAGCACTGCAAATGACAATCGTGTGTTCGAATCCTGTCCGAGTCACCTGGGGATTTTTTTCACCAACTCGGAAAGCAATGAGTATGCAGTGCTTCATAAATATGTCAGTGCAAAGGCCAAGTCCAATCGATTGTTTATCACATGACACAAGAAACCGCTGCTATATAGGATTCTCTCCGGCCAATCGTCATCAGGTAAGATCGGTGGTCGAGAGGTTATAATACGTCTGCACTAGTTAGCAGGAGGTTGCGACTTTGAATCCCATCTGTAGTTTTTTTGGGACATATTTACCGTAAAACCATGGTTTTCGTGATTATTTTTAGAAATGTAACATTTCAAAGTATTTGTTTCTCTTTCCTCTATTAAATAGCAATGTTTGTTTAAGAAATGACCAAAAAATGTCATTACCTGGTTCTATTTTTCGGTTCCAATTACCCGTAAACGACTTTTGATAATTTTGACTCAAATGGAAGTCTCCGATTTTTTGGTAACTTTTTTTGTGTGAGGAATGGGGATGCTATGAGTCGTTTTTATATTGTTGCATTCCCACTACTATTGTGGTTCAACAAAATAATAAGGGCGGACACAAACTTTGTTGTGACAATATCAAATGGGGTTGTTTATTAACATTCTCTCTACTCAACAATAATAAAAGGCAAGTGCTAATAACATGTACGAAAAGAATGGTAGCGTAGTTCAGGTACATGTCAATAGTTAGACTTGATACTTGTCTTGTACTTTACATATACGAGTTCCGAATGGTGTGTACGAGTACCAACTATAAAGGGATCGGATACAGCCAGGACCATCATTCGTTCATGCGGCTTTGTCACTCGGTATACGATACGGGCACTGCTACACCGAGAGACAGACGGCTGGTCAGTCTCGACGACGGGGACCACCAGGGCTTGACTACACGGGATGTCTGGACGGGGCCAGAGTGTGTATCAGACTGCACTATCTTGGCGAGCCAAATGGTCGATCGACGCACTGCACCATTGGTTCAACGAACGAGGCACTGGACTGTCGCATGCGCACTGTCGCACTGTCATGGATCGAATCGCACGGCAGATATTATTCGGAACCGCACTTCCCCGAGATCAGGAAATCTCTGGGTTTACAATGTATATAGGAATCTGGGGCCTAGGAATGAATAAAACATTAGCCTAGTTTAGCGTCTTAGCCAATGAGAAGCTTGCCTCCAGCGTCGGGTACAAACGTGTGCAAAATTAGGTTATACAACAGGTCCTTGTTCCATATAAGGAAAGGTATTTGACGAAAGTAAAGTGAGTGACAAGTTGACAACTTAGAAAGGAGGGTGTGTTCTAGGGGGGTAATGCTTACTGGGGATGCTAAGCTATTGCATGAGGGGAGCAGCGGTTGCGCATGGGAGCACGGCACAAGGACCAAGGCCTGAGACTGAGCGGGTCAGTCACGGTGACTGTTTGGCCATGCTACACCCACGAACTGTGTTCGGTGTGTTGGGTGGACTCCGAGGAAAGTCCAAAGGACGGGCTCCAAGCCACGTGGCTCTCGCTGGTGTTGCATTATGCATTGCATTGGCGCTGGATATATGCATGAGCAAAAGTAGCGTCCTTATGAGGATTGCATATTCATAGCGGACAATCAAGGGTCCGGGGAAACAATCCCTGGGAATTAGAGGACTACTAAAGTTGAAATTGCATTGTAAGCAAAATATTTAATAGTGAAAGTAGTGAAATAGAGGGCACTAATATTTATCAAACTCAAAGGGTAAGATTCGTAACAATATAGAAGCAAGTACACATTTATTATGACTCATTATGACTCTAATAAAACACAAGAAACTTGAGTTCTTATTGTCTATTTTATACATTCGGGAGTATTTATGTGTTTTTACTAAATTGTTGACGGGTACCCGGGTATCTGAAGTTTACCAATTTTGGGTATCCGCTTCCCGAAATAACCGAAAACACACAGCCTTATGCTATACATCTTTAAGTTTATCAAAGTTATTGATTACATGCAATACTCTTTCCAGTGATGTACATGTACATGTACATAATCAATAACGTGGCCTGATTTTGATAAAAATGGTCACATAATGCCCATGGTGGGATTCGAATCAGGGCCTCTAATAGATATGGAAGGCAAGTGCTACATGTACGCCAACCTCGCTGAGTGAAAACTTGAAAAATACTCCAATCTACCTGTTCTCTATCATCTTGTTCTAGTAACCTTCCAAACATCTTGTAGACCATGCCAACATTATTAACCAGAACTCCAATGTCCAGTCCTTCTAATTCATTACTAACGTGTCGGTAGCTTTCCATGTCTTCTGTGGTGAAGTCGATGGTGATGGTTTTTGTTGGTACTGTATACTTTGATTCTGTGTATACACAAAACAGATGTCTATTACAGATATACACAAAGTGTATCAGTTGTGTAACAACCTAGTCCACGGCATAGTACTCCAACAATGGATTTTTTTTTTTTTCCAGTTTCTGGTCATAGGTCAGCTTCAAAATCGGTGCGGTGATGTGCTTTTCTTTTTTTGGTAATTTTTTATTTTTTTTGGTAATACAACATGTATGCGGTTATTGGCAAATCAGGCCAACGGTTAACAACCGATGTCCCATTGTAAATAACCCTTTAGTCAGACTGGTAACAAGTCTATTTTTTTCATGAATAAAGATGTAATAATAATAATAATAATAATAATAATGTGGACTTATATAGCGCACGTATCCACCAAACTGGTGCTCAAGGCGTATTATATTATTACCCAGGGCTCATCAGGCTCATAAATCATTCCTGAAACCATCTCAGCTCCCTGGGGAGTATACAGCTCAATTGCTGCCATTACAGCACATCTAGGGCTAATCAAACACAACAACCAACTCTGCCCTCACAGGTACCCATTTACCCCTGGGTGGAGAGAAGCAATTATGGTAAAGTGTCTTGCTCAAGGACACAAGCACCATGGTCGCGGTTGGGACCCGAACCCACATTCTGACAACTTGGCCATCAGAACACAAATCTGATGCACTAAACTGCTCGGCCATGGCACGTATACAAATGATTACGTGTTCATGCAAATTTTTGCCCTAGTTTAAAGAGCCATGGTGAAAGTGAATTTTGATTGTTATGTTGTGACATACATGTTTTCCGAGCGTATGATTGGCTAGAGGTGCGTCTGCAGCCGAATTTGAAACTAGGCAAATATTAAAATTCTGACTGTTTGATTGAAGTGGTATACAGCTGCTTGGGAAAATGTCAAAACTTAGCGCTGCTTTGCCTACATTTTCAAATATGATTTTAGGTCAAGTTCAGCCCTGAAAAACCGTGAGTAGAACTATTTTCAATGATATATACATAACAGCAAAAGAAACGTCACCCCTAAAAATATTTATTATTTTCATTTTATAATTAATATAATTTGTTTAATGAAGAATATTATGAGTATGGAGTGTAACACGACCACAATGTGGCAAATTTGGTTGACCTCAAAATTCGTCATGCATGACGTCTGAGGACACATAAGCTAAACACGTTCTCAGACTTATCAAAATTTAGGGGGTGACGTTTCTTTTGCTGTTATGTATATAAATGCATTTGATAATGTATTATTTAGTGAATTTTATGATTAGTTTATGGGTGATAATGTAAGGACTGGGTCTAAGGTCACTGGTCAGTTTATATAATGGACAGACTACTATTTGTATACCACTGTTACTTGAGTTTACAAGTTATAGAAGCCATGATGTTGTTGACATTATATAGAGATATGCTTAAAGAATTCCAAAGGGTTTTAGCCATGTTAGATACCCATGTTAAATAATACAATAGTAATGACGTCATCGTCAGCCATGTTGGTTATATGAAAGTTAAAAATGGCCGCTGTTACAGATAACGCTTTGAATAATTTAATTTTAAATCTGAGTGTATAAATTTGGGAATTGTAACAATTTTCCAGATGGCTCATATGCCGGACGAGAGGGCGAGAGGGCATAATGACCACCACCCTGATCGGCTCCCCATCCCGTTAGCCTGACGAACGATGAAACTTAGTAAATCCATGCGAGAAAGTAGAGAGGCCAGCGCCACAAGCTACTTCAGATTTTGCACACGGGATACAACACGGGATACTACACAAGATAAAATTGTGGTGGGCCCATCGCGGTTTTTAATGACTGACCAGCATTGATATACAGGGTCAGAAGTGAGATTTGAGGCCGATTTGAGAGGCCATATTTAAAAGGCCATAACTATTTGAAAGGCCATGTGCAAAAGGCAACGTAGATAAAAGTAACACAGAAGCGGTACAGTAAACGTGTTTTTTTTGGCAGACAAATTATCAATTTGTTTCTAGGTGGTAAAACTTATTTGGAATCTCTGAAATGTAAAATATTTTGTTTACCCAAATAAAACCACTGTGAATTTCAAAGAGGACAGCCAAGTCCAGCTGAAAGAACGCATAAAAGCAAATTTATTTATTTAAAACCTTTCTTGTATAAACAAAGACAATATTGTGAATTTGAAAGCACCATCAATAATTAATTGATAACCTAGTTGTTACTCTTCCTTAATTTATTTATAGATATCTATATCCCAAAATTTCTTATTTATTTGAAGCTAATTCGATTGTCAGCTTGATTTTCTTTCCTTACCTTGTCTACAAACGGAAATACCCCTATGTGAAAAACACAAAGCGGCAGAATTCCAATCGATCCAGCAATTTTGGCTGCAATTGGACATTGTTTCGTAGCAAGAAAGAGTAAAATTTAAAATGCCGATGAGCGCAGACCTGAAACCATGCATGCTTTGGGCCATGATGTAGTATTCCACAGACTGAGGCATAATACAATGTAGGTCTAAGTCTGTGGAAAAGTAGTCAGTGCATTCTGGGTGATTTGCTTCATGAAATATCAATTCCTGATATGCAGGTGCAGTAGCAAATCAAAGTATAAGCAGCACATAATACATGTAGCCAATGGAGTGCCATGGTCGAGCGGTTTAGTGCATCGGATTTGTGTTCTGATGGCTGAGTCATCAGAACGTGGGTTCGAATCCCAACCGCGACCATTGTGCTTGTGTCCTTGAGCAAGACACTTTACCATAATTGCTTCTCTCCACCCAGGGGCAAATGGGTACCTGTGAAGGCAGAGTTGGTTGTTGTGTTTGATTTGCCCTATATTCACTGTAATGTCAGCAATTGAGATGTATACTCCCCAGGGAGCTGAGATGGTTTCAGGAATGATTTATAAGGCTGATGAGCAGGGGTATAATGTGCCTTGAGCACCAGTTTGGTGGATACGTGCGCTATGTAAGTCCACATCATCATCATCATCGTCGTCGTCGTCATCGTCATCGTCATCGTCATCGTCATCGTCATCGTCATTATTATTATTATTATTATTATTATCCCAGCTAGACACTTACAGATTCTATGAAGTGTGTTTTTGTCTTAATTTATTTGTTACTGTTATTTTATCAGTTGATATGAATAAAAACAATTTTAAGTTATTATTTGTGTCTTGAGTGGATTTTTTTATTTCAATTAAATTAAAAAAAAAAAAATTGTTTCAAATTTTGCACGACGCGAGGTGGTGCTATTCGTGACATACACCTGGGCAGAGAACAAAGCAAACCAAGGTTTTCATCGTTTGCTAGCATGCCTTTTTAACCCATTATTGTTGGCCATCATTGTTGCCACTAATAAAACAGTCATGAACTGCAAGCAACGTGTGTACACACGACTTATGTAATAAACATGTACTTAAGTAAGACCTGTAGCTTTGCATGGTGAAGAGGATAAGTAAAGACTGTGGACATTAAAACTTTGTGAAACTTCAATAGTAAAGCATGACACAGAGTGCCACGTAAACACAGGCTAGTGCTAAAATCTCCCAGGTGTACATGTACGTCACAGAGTTTATGTTAATAAGGAAGAATGGGAGGAGCGTGGCACCCCCCTAAATTTAGAATTTTTTAACCCTCCTATAGGTTTAACACTCAAAATTTGTATGTCTCTCTTAACCCATTGACTTTGTGCAGTGCACTTAAATACATGCAAACACATGTGGCTGTGTGATAGGAGGTCAAACCCAAAGACACTCAAAATTTGTATGTAACTCCCAACCCATTGACTTTGTGCAGTGCACTCATACACAGCTGTGTGTGACTCTGTGGTTTGACCTACCAATTGGAAATGCACCCAAAAATACTCAAGTGACTGTCTGTGAGTGCCTGCTGACTGGGCCAAATTTCAGCCTGGGCATAGGAGGGTTAATGTACAAACGGACGCAGAAAAAATGGACAAAGGGCAAATATATTCTCCGATAGGCATACTTTATTGTTTATACTGTTAAAACGGTCTATTTCATAGACCCTTTAAACATAGTCGTTTAATATCATGCATAGTATCATTACAATACAGATTTGTCACTATGTAGATATGTTACAGTGCATAAAATGACATATTGCAGCACGCCTTTGTTTTATTTGTTTAGAATAAGAAATGCTTCTTACCAATCTCTTCAGCCACGTTTTTAAGTTTCTCGGCAGAGCGACTAACAAGCACAATACTCATTCCTTTTTCTGCCAACTGCAAAATGAATTACATCAACTGGTGCTTAATAGAAATTAATGTGAAATTGTTGACCTGGACTGCAAGGTAAAATCTTGAATACACTTAACACTCCTACTACTACAAGGGTCAAAAACAGTCAAAATGTTGATATACTTGCCAAGGTATATAGCTAGTGCACTTAACACTATGAATAACTTTACCATGAAAATGCCCTGAAAATCTGTTTTGCCGTGAAATAACAGTTCACAGTAATTTCACTGCAATTTCATGGTGTCTCTTCCTCTCAGATATTGGTAATAATGTTCACAATGATTTCAGGGCAAATTCACGGCACTCTCAAGAATTAATGAGCTGCTCCAAAACTGCCACAAGAAGTTCATGGCGTTTTCACGGCGAAGGAATTCCAAGAGTATTTCATGGTGTTTTCATGGTGTTGTGACATCATGAAATTGTAGTGAACTATTTATTTCATGGTAAAACAGATTTTCAGAGTATTTTCAGGGTAAAGTTATTCATAGTGTAAAGGCCAAACACTGTCAAACCTTACGTGTAGTAAGTACATTTACAGGTCAAAATGAGTCGACAGTTTTTGACTGGTAAAAGCATTGTCTGATATTGTTCAGGGTGTACAGTAAAAACCAGTCAAAAATGCCCCTGTGTGCACATTTGGGTCAACAGTCAAAACAGGCAGTTGACTGATTATGACCACTATAGCAACTTCCCACTGAAGTGCAGCTAGAGTAGGAGGGTTAAGCCATTTCGCTGCTGATGAATCTTTTTTATTCAAATTGTTCATCTGAAATTTGAAACCATTATACTGACAATGAACAGTGCAGGTTATTGTAAATGTTGGGGTGGGTTTTTGTGTAATAATGTATTTAGCTTCGGCTGCGGGTATGTTGTACGATTTTGGCTTCAGCCTTGTTCAGTATTTCTATGTTCGTTTGTTACAGTGTACGTGAGACAGGAGGGCTCGAAACCCTCCTAACCTAGATGCGATGCGATTGCCCTACCTGGGATCCAACGATGTGGTCCGTCCGGCTCCTAAAAATTTTTTTTTTTTTTAAAGGCACCTGGCAATAGGTTTTTTATTGATTTAAACAATAAAGTATATGTGTATTAACAATAAACAAATTGTTTGAGTGATTATTTGTCAGGATTTATATGTTTAAAAACAATATGAAGTTGTTTGGAGGGTGACTCACCATCCCTTTTGTGGCGCATTCGAGGAAGGATTCGCCGCTGATGGAACATCGACCCCCTCGACGCCCTCGAGAATTGCCTGTGTTTACACACGTGTGGTTTGGTTTGTTATAAAAAAAAGGCATTTTTCCGGCATTTTCCCAGCAATGCCGACCAGGTGTATTGCTGCTGCATGCAACAAAACAACTAAAGATGGGGTCAGCCTGCATCTGTTTCCAGCTGATCCCAAATATAGGCGGTTATGGGCAGCGAAGTCAGGATAACGAGGGCAAAGTGGTCCTGTCCGGACGTCGTTTTCAGCGCTATGCAGTGACGCTATGCAGTTTTCGTAGCACTAGCGGCATTGCTGCACCTATATCGTGGAAAACTTGCATGCTTCCCCTTGGGCCTTGTTTTACGTTGTCGTTTCATCTGAAACCTAGGTTACAGGTTAGGCATACATTTTGTACCAAAGAACATATTTTTATGGTTTTCACTATTCCAATTTTGCATATTTCGCTTCCCTTTTTGCGCTTTGAATGAAAGAGTTGCCGACACGGCAACCTTAACGCTGTCAGATAATGAAACGTTGCGTATTCAGCAACTCAAGGTTGCCGATATAGCAACGCTGCCGTATTTGGAGTTTTCCGGACTGAATTGATTCGCTTTCTTTGCACTAGCATGACTAGTAGTAGTACAGTAGTCATATATATAATTCTTCATATTGCTTTTTATTCATTTAAAATATGGAAATGGTTTGAGGCTTGATTGAGGTTTCTCATTGTCGCATCGGATTCGTTACTCGGATTCGGTGACGCATCGTACCGATCAGGTACCCAGACGTAATGTATGGGGCCAGACTACACATTTTCTCTTCAAATATCCCCGCCTCGAATGACGTCACGAACAGCGCCACCATGTGTCAATGTAAAGGGTGGCCTATTCTAAAGTCGTAAATACAATAAAACCACTATTTCTGTAACCTTAGTTACTTGTTTATTCACATTCCACTCATAAAAATGTATATATTTATGACAAAAGCTACATTTGGACAAAATACCAGTGCCAGGTGCCTTTAAAGTCCTTACACCACACGTGTGTATGTGATCCAATGGGCCAATTATGTATTTTTGGCTTCAGCTCTATGTTTGTTTGTTACGCAAGGCAGGAGGGCTCGAAACCCTACTAAACTACATGTAGGTGTGATATGATAGCCCTGCTCCTAAAATAAAAAAAATAAGTCCTTACTCCACACAAAAACCATCATTTCCAAGAAATCTACAAAGTAGCACTTCTTTAAGACGATGTCATCAGGACTGAACTGAGAAAAGAGCCTTGTGCTCCACCTCCCTGAGAAGACTGCACCCGGCGATCTATTCACCATCATCAACAAAGTGATGAAAAAAGTCGAAGTCCAATGTATCAGCACCTGAACGAGGCTACTCGTCACCTGTGCATCTGAGCTGGCCAAAGACAAACTGAATCAGAAGGAAATTACTACAACAGCTGCAGACAGGTCAGCTGCCTTTGTGAACATCTTTTTTGTACCCCAAGAATTGGCCGGTGCTATCATCGTCACCAAGCTCTGCCAGTTCGGCCGAGGGGTGCTGGCGATGGGCATTGGCAGACCCAGCCAGGGAATGGCTGTCACCTCCGCATGGAAGCGAAGACTCTGATACCGTCCTTCGTACGAAGGACAGGTACGAACCTGCCGCAACTGTGGGAAGTCCGGCCACAGCTTGCAGCAGCATGCACCAACTCAAAATGTCAGAACTGAGAATCTGAGGGGAGGCCAGGCACCGAAGTGCAGACTGCCAGAGGCCGAGGCGGTGCCGTATCTACAATCTACTGGAGTAAAGCCAGACGGACCACCTCAGCCACCCAACAACATGCAGCAGCACCCACCCCGGCAGCAGCACCCATCCCGGCAGCAGCACCCACCCCGGCAGCAGCACCCATCCCGGCAGCAGCACCCACCATGGCAGCAGCACCCATCCCGGCAGCAGCACCCACCATGGCCGGCGATGCAGAACCCACCTGGCCAGCCCCATCTCCTCCTATTGCTGGCCTCCGGTTAGGATGCTGACAATAACAGGGGATCAATCATATAAGCGTGGGCAGCAAATGCTCAAATGCTCAATATCCTTGTCATCGACCCTGCTACAGCCACCAACGATCCACCCAGATACCGCAAAAAGAATAAAGGCCCGTAGAACAATTGCAAACTGAACACTGAGCACTAAATTTAAATGCAAAATAATGGTTATTGGCCTTACATTTCGAACCTAGCAAGTTCTTCATCAAAGGCAAAATAGGGAAATTTAAATGTTACAATTTCATTATATTTTATCGTTCCTAAATATATGTACTGGTTTGAGAAACCAGGTCAAACTACTTTACTTTGGTACATACCTGTTCAGCATAAGCCTTTCCAATGCCATCAGTCCCTCCTGTAACAACTGTAAGAAACAAAAATGTATCATGGTCATTGCAGGTAACTGCCAATAGTAAATATTCATCATTATGCTGTTGAGTCAAGTTGGATACCATCATAGAGATTATAGACATGATGGAATTAAACTGTATGGTTGTATAATTTGTAATAAGTCACTGAATATTGGGACTCAAGTGTAGTCAACCAACGTTAAAGGGACAGTATAAATGAGCCAGTAATTTTCAGTCAATGTGTTCATCTTAAACTATGACATCGAGTGGAGTGCCACGGTCGAGCGGTTTAGTGCATCGGATTTGTGTTCTGATGGCCGAGTCATCAGAACGTGGGTTCGAATCCCAAACGCGACCATGGTGCTTGTGTCCTTGAGCAAGACACTTTACCATAATTGCTTCTCTCCACCCAGGGGTAAATGGGTACCTGTGAGGGCAGAGTTGGTTGTTGTGTTTGATTAGCCCTATATGTGCTGTAATGGCAGCAATTGAGCTGTATACTCCCCAGGGAGCTGAGATGGTTTCAGGAATGATTTATGAGCCTGATGAGCAGGGGTAAATATAATGCGCCTTGAGCACCAGTTTGGTGGATACGTGCGCTATATAGGTCTAAATTATTATTATTATTATCGATTCTATGCCCTATTGAAATTCTGCTCCGATTGTGATGATATTGGCCCTTGAATTGAGTCAAATCAGTGGTGGCGGTTTCTTGTTACAATTTCACACCAAAAAAAAATTGCAAAAATAGGGGCGATACATATTTACATCTTTCAAAATTATTTACTTTAAAGGGATAATATCATCACGATCAGAGCAGACTTTCAACAGGGGATGGAATTGGTGTCCTGGTTTCAGATGAACACAGTGACTGCCAGCTCATTTATGCAGCAGCACAAACAGATAACCTTATCACGTATGGTTAGTTTCAGTTACTGACTGAGTTAACCCTCCTACTGATAGACCATTTGAAACCATTCAAAATTTCCACTTTCAAAAATGCCCATTGGTTTTGTACACACATGGCGATACCATTTGAACAGTGTTGGTAGCAAGCTTTACTACCATTCAAATGCATAGAGGGTCCATTGATTCACCACTTAGAAGTATCCAAACAAGGTTTTGTATTAGCTGTACTACCATTTGGAAATATCCAAACAAGGTTTTGTATTAGCTGACCTACCATTCAAAACCATTTGGGGGAATCAATACTGTACAGTTATTTCACCATTCAAAACCACAAAAGCGAATGGTTTCAAATGGTGCATCAACTTGTATGAAAAAGGTACCAAAAGTAGGAGGGTTAATCTAAAACTATAGTACTCCGATTCTATGCCCTGTTGATAGTAGGGGTGTGCATTTTCGGATATTATTGGAACCGGATACCCGAATTCAGGAAACTTCGGATACCCGGATACCCATTTTCATTTTTGTTGAAAACACGCCTCCGGTGGTGCACAAAATACTGTAAATGGTAACATAATTGATCTTTGTAATACAGAGGATACCATACTTAAATCGATCTTTTCTTTACTGTGTCGTTTTTATTAAAGTAAAACAATTAGGCAAACATTCCCTCCTGCGCTGCTGGTTTGATAAGTTGTTTGAAGCAGCCGCTGCCAGGCCCTTTGCAGTCTTAACGATTCGATACAATTTATCACAAACAGTTGGAGAAAAGTGTATGGAAAATGTCTGTAAAATACTACAAAGGCTTTATTGGAGTGTAATCTCTTGAATTTAAAGATAATTGTCTGTAAAAAGTGTAAATATTACATTGTTCAAGAGCAACAGATTTCTGTTCACTCCGCTCAAATGTTTTTAAGTCCAAGTTTTAAAAAGTCGTTTACGGGTAATTGGAACAGAAAAATGGAACCGGGTAATGACAGTTTTGGTCAGGTATCCGGATACCTGGCACAGCTTTAGTTTATCATGATATTCCGATATTATCCCTTTATTTAATAGATTACTACAGTACTTACACACTGTAGCACTTACCTGCCCAAGTTCCAAACTTCCTCACATCCAAGTTGAACCCAAGGCCAAGCCGTGCCAATCCAAATGTTCTGACAATATGTGCAATGTACAGAACTAAACATAATGATTTATATACCACAAAAGACAGTCCTACATATGCAAGAACTGTACTCAAATGTACGTCAAGAATATTAACGTTATTAAAAGCAGCAAAAATGTGGTCTGCCATCTCTAAACTTTGCTGCAGAATGTGATTATCCGGATTCGGCGGGATAACTAACACTAACAGTTAACAGTAACACGTTAGACTAGTAATAAGTATTTTAGTAACACTAACAGTTACGTTTTAACGTTTAATAAGCCAGCCTGAGACTATTGAGAGCTGTTTACTCTACTACTACTACTAGTACGCCAGGTCCTGATGAACTTTGTGCCCCCATAACTTTTGTCGCTAATAATTATGTATGGATATATGCACCATTACGTACCCGTTTCAGTGGAACGTTTTGGAAGACGATTGGGGGCGCTCGAGCAAAAAGGCATTTTACATAATCTCGGTTGGGGGGGGGGGGGGGGAGGGGCTTGAAGCACTTGTTTTACAGGTGCTTATCCCTATAATTGAAGGGGGCGGGGAAGTGCATTGTTACTACTCCCTATACATAGAAAATAATATTAGTAATAATAAATCATACAAAAAATAAATAATAAATAAATAAATCACATATTTGGTTTCTGAACACAGGCCTTTCTCTGGATTTTTTAAAAACAATTAATAGATTCTATCATTTCCAGACATAATCAAAAGTGTATAGGCTTACTTTATACTGCCTTTCAGGCCGTGATCTCTCCAGTGAATTTTACTTGCAGTGAACAAAATTCAAGACCTTATTGTGAATATTAAAGCTTCATCGACATACACTAAGACGATACGGGAGGGGCCGGGCTGATAACTTTTATGTACAAATTTGCCAACACAAATCTATTGAGCACGAATTGACCCAATATTAAACATCTCAATTGGGCGTGAAATATTTTATAACCAAAAAATGGGGGTGGGGGAGCTTTAATGTTTTGTTTGTACACAGACAGTGGGACTATAAAATATAGGGTTGTGGAGGATAACGGGGATGGATGTTCTGGATTAACGCATCACTCCAGTAGCTTTAATTTCCTAGGGGTGTCGTGGCCGAGCGGTCTAGCTTACCGGATTCAAGTTCTGGTGTTAGCAACATAATGTGGGTTCGAATCACGGCCGTGACACTTGTGTCCTTGAGCAAGACACTTAATCATAATTGCTTCTCTCCACCCAGGGGTTAAATGGGTACCTGTGAAGGCAGAGTTGGTTTGCTCTATATGCGCTAGAAATGGCAGCAATTGAGCTGTATACTCCCCAGGGAGCTGAGATGGTTTCAGGAATGATTTATGAGCCTTATGAGCCTTATGAGCAGGGATAATAATATAATGCGCCTTGAGCACCACTTAGTTGGTGGATACGTGCGCTATATAAATCCACACATTATTATTATTATTATTATTAGGATAAATGTTATTACTTGGAAATACTCTTCAGTGGAAATGATACATGGTCCCATATCACCATCTGTTATACAGAATGGGAAACTGCATAGAAAAGGTACAACAATGGTAATTACCTGATTACAAAATTACCAAAGGTAAAATCATCCTGAAAAAAAAAATACTCTCACTGAAGTGCTCTCATTTTAAGTGAAAATAGGAACAAATAACTATGGACATTTTACAAAAAGTTTTCTGTAGAAAATTGTGAATGCTTTTTCACGCTTTTCTCATGTATTCGACTAGCCTTGGTTCAAAACTGTGTGTTTGACAGCGGTTCATGTGTGTGGTAGCGGTTCGTGATTGTATAGTGTTCGTGTAGCGCCGTCGGATCGTGTATCATAACCATACAAACACAGTTTTGAACAAAGACGAGTATTCGACTCACTGCATTGAGCGGAAACGTTCACGTGTTTGTAAATCAATGTAGGCCTATATCTTGATCTCTAGAGAATAGTTTCATTGGCGGATCCGAGGGGGGGGGGGCTAAGGGGGCTGTAGTCCCCCCCCTAAAATCGTTTTAAAAAAAAATTAAAAAACATTTAAAAAAAATAAAAAAGGAGAGAAAGAGAGAGAGAGAGAGGGGGAGGGGAGGGGAGAACGCACTCCCATTCCCACAGTGTGCTTTGTTTTTCTCTCCCTTTGATTATTTCATTGTAATTTTTGTAGTACTGAAAAATAATTGTTTTTGATTCTCAGCCCCCCCCTAAAAATGTTCTGGATCCGCCCATGAGTTTTGCCAACATTACAATGTGATTGTTTCTTCCATTAAAAGGAAATGTATAGTATTGATAATGTTAGAAAAACTGTTTCTGAAAGTATCATTCACTTTTCTTGGAACTACAACAAAGTTTCAGCTAAATCGGTCCACATGTTGGGAGTAAAGTTGAAAATTTCCACAGTGGACAGTTCTGATTTATGGACTCGGTACGAAGTCTAAAGTGAGGCATATGCCATTTTCCTTGTGTGTGTTTCCCCTTTATTTTGCTTGTGTTATTTTTAATTACTAATGCTATATCCTGCCTTTAAGGAGTGACAGAGTACATCCTTAGTTATATCCGTACCAGCCCATATGTGTATATTTGTGTTTTCTTTTTACCATAAATTATTCACTGATTGTTTTATTTATTGCAAGTGTAACTGTATTCAAAAATTGTAAATGACGTAAAAATGAAATACTCCGTGTCTGCATGCCCTTATTTTTCTCGCATTTCACCTCCTTGGACCCATGTGGATTGGGTTTTCAGTGCACACTTGATCGTCTGAGTTTTTCCAAAATAATACTTCTGTTTTTTCCCCTCGCACTTGTAAAACTGCAACCTCTTCCCATGTCTTCTCTTTCCAATTCAAAACTGGGCCCTGAGAAAGAACAGAGATAATCACTAATAAGGCTACTGTGATGATAAATAAACGAATAAATACAACCATGGCTGTAATGTTAACATTTTATAATCAATTTATATTGTATGTATTCACTGTATACAAGTCTATAGTGATAAGTTAATCATGATTCAAATAATTACTTTTATATATACTGTATGACACATTTCTGTTATACAGGTATATTGTGGTGTTTGTTAACATTGAAATTGATATATAAAAATACTCAAATTTACGATATGTTTTTGGAGTGTTTTTGGCAGTTCCCCTTATTTTCGTGCACCCCTCCCCTTTTTCAAAACCCTGAATCCGCCCCTGTCAAAACAGCAACAACAAAAGAGTTTTATAGGGAGAGTACTGACTCTGATCTGGTTCAGCAAATACATGCAACACCAGTGGAGTTTTTATTTCTTCACGTACCATTTATGCGGGTCGTTTCACCAATTCCAAGCGATATTGCAAAACAACTAAAAGGGTTTACTACCCACACAAACTATATAAGTGTTTATTCATACCACGTGATTGAATAAATAATTATACGGGTATACTTGCATAAATACTTCATGTGCTGAGAAAGTGAGTATAGTTTTATGAATATACATCACTGGTGTAAAGTGCTGGTAGTGATTTGTTTGGTTGCGTATAAAGTCACAGATTTTTCATCATTTTCTTGAAGAACCTGTGAGTTGCTGCCATGGCCTTCCGTCGTAGCTGTGCCCTAGTGCTCGTTTTACTTCGATTCAGTTTGGGTAAGCACACACTTTGATTATCATGGTTACAGCCATTATATTGGTAATCTCGTATTAAAATGATCAAAGTTCGACATAAACCTTACAAGTTGATGATAGTATCAAACACCCTTGAAATATTTCTGTATCAGGTGCTTTATTTATCGTTTAGGTAATATCAGATAAATAATATCCAAAATGCTCGATTTTCTGTCATTTAGACAGATATTTCACTTTGGAATGAATACGAACGATCTGAATGAATGTTCACCATTTTCTCGTTAACGACAGAGTGAAATAAGATGAATCTCTCACAGGTTTTTAATACATAATTCTTGATTTTTATAAAGTATGGATGGATTTACAGATACTAACCAAATATTAAGGGTTAAGGCTTTAAATTTAAGCCATCAGAACACAAATCCGAAAACCGCTCGACCATGGCACTCCACGAAATACTAAACCAACCTGTTTAATTGTAGTCTAGCAACAGAGTGAAAAAAGGGCAGAAGTGCAATTATTTTACCATCGGTTCACACTGGTGAGAAACTCGGGAAATTTCGATTTGCCACCAGATTTATATTCAGTAAAAACCTAATTTAACTTCACGTTTCTTTACCAGTACCTTATACAGCAAGAGTTAAATAATTGGCGGATACCAACGTCAGCTTCTGACCGCGTAAATTGTATGTAAAACATTGATAATTCCCTTACCTGACTTCAATTTATCAATTTCGACCAGTCTTCAGCGTTGGCCTATATCCCTTTGCCGTTTGTATTTGTGTCATGATGACTTTAGGGCGTGTGCAGTCTTCCGACTTGACCAGCGCGGCTGTCAATCAGAATCAAGCGCGTTTTAAATATCGCTTTTATATACAGTTTCCGACATCCGAGTTTCATAAAAACCGTTCGTTTAAAATTCGTGAAATATAATTCAGCATAAACATCGTAATAAGCGTAAACTTAAGCAGTTTAACCGACATTACAAGTATACCACTGCTAAACTTCCATTATATTGTCTCCCTTGTATATATTATAGTATTGGTAATTCTAAATATCCAAATTATAAATGTAACTTAAAAAAAAAAAAAAATAGCTGATGGTAGTATCAATGCTTAAGTCTGATGAGGTGCTGTAATTCTTTTAGAAAAGTATTTTCCCCATTACCTTAACATTTATTACAATGTTTGTATGTGCTGTTAACATAATTGTTAGGTTCGTAGGACAACAAAATTCGTACAGATACTGATATTTTTGATAGCTTCACAAAAAATGGGAACAAATAGTTACTCAGTGAATACTACGCATTTTAGCAGGAGGGATTTATCGGGATATACCCCCTACCGGCGCTATAAAGACATACTCTTTAAAGTAATTTAGGATCCCTTTACCGGCATCTATTATTGGGCCCTTCTAGTCTGGCATCCGTCTCACCGCATATCCTTCCCTGTACCGATTTCTAGCCAAAAGGCCTCTTTTTCTTTAGGAGGAAAAACAAGGTAGTTCTTAAGCATTACCGGAGCACAATTATTGTAGAAATCATACTATAGCATATTATTGTATTTATAAAAATTAATACTGTATTTTTTTGCAAATGAGAGAGCCATTTAATATATGAGTACATATGAGTTAGTCTCATCCGATATGCAAGAGGTTTTATGACTGGGGGGGGGGGGGGGGGGAAACATATTATTTTGTAAACATTCTAATGGCAGAATTTTGATGACGTCATTTCACTATCTAAACACACATAGAACAAATTGCATCAGTGATTTCTTCAAAATTATGAAGTTCAAAATAATATGTTAAGCAAAAAAAGTCATTAGTCGGCTTTTTTGTTGTTGTTGTTGTTGTTGTTTTGTTTTTTTGGTAATCTTTTTTTTTGTTTTTTTGGCCAACAGGGAAATACGTGATACATGTATACGCGGGGACCAAATTTCCCATAAAGTATGGTGGTCAAGAGAGGCCTCACAAATCGGGCAAATGCTGTGTTTTAAAGTCGTTTAAAACACAATATGGCATAATTTATTATTTATAAATTTATTACATAATTGAGTCATAATTATGACTCAATATCTCATAATTATGACTTATGTTAAGTCATAATTATGACTAAAGCCGAATATTTTATTTTATTTTAATTTTTTTTTACGATGTCCCTTCAACGCTTCCGTAATTCCCCGACTGGTCCCCTTTATATTATATGTTTATATTTACCCACATTTTGCCAGCCTAAATCCAACCTTGCGCGCATGAATTTTTACATTTTTTTACCCACCATTATTCATTGGTTAAAGGGCCTAGAGAAGGTATAACAATGCATTTGTATGGCAAAAATGCTTTTACAAGTAAAATTAAACCATTTTAATGACGTTTTAGCTCTATAGTACGTTGTGTCGCGAGAAAATGGTTAACTTGCATTCAGAGTAGGCCTATCCCTTCCTAAATTCAAACTCTTTGCTATTTCGAATATAAATTACCATCACCTCAGACGAGGGATGATAGCCATTATCATCATTATACATCGAGAAAGTTTCAACCATTTGTTGTTTTAAGAATCCAAATCCTATTCCATACTTTTACAAAAGTTACTCTATCATTTATATTTTGTTCAACAGTCGTCAAAGCAGCCCCTTTTCGTGATAGGATAAACGATGAGCCGGCTGGACGAGAACTCGCTGAGATTCTCGAATTACTGCGCATGTCAAATTACATAGACAAACATAGCGGCGCCTATGAAAATCTTAACGTTGATGACGCTCAAACGGAGGCAGTCAACAGTGGGACGGAGAAAGGATGGTCACCTCTGTTTGAAAAGGAGGAGATTCGTCTGGATTCAATTGAGACGACTGGTTTGGAGGCTAACTCTGGAGACATAGAAAGTAATAACACACCAGTACAAGATCAAGAAAGGCCCGTGGTGCCGGCAGCAGTGGAGTTAGAAAAAGACCTAGAAACTGCAGCACGACTAAGATGTGAACATATGGCAACTAGCAATAAGGGCACTGATGCACAGATGGTATTCCACCCTGAGCTGAAAGTGGCTTATAAGGAGGCTACAGTTGATGGAATAAACGAATCTGAGCAATTTCAAAAGATTTCAAAGGAAGACCGGCAAAAATTCGTTGAAGACTTATTTAAAAGTGAAAAAGACGGAGAAAAAGAAATAAAAGAACCTATTAACATCAACGAAGAGAATGTAAATGAAAATAATTTTGGAAAGCAAAGCGTTGCAAAAGAAGAAATGAAACAAGATAATGAGAACAAAGTGGAGGAAGTGCCTGTTGTCGCAACTGTTGACGAAAACATAGACAAGGTTCCTGACAAAGAGATCAAAACTGAGGTTGCATCTCAAGAGGAAATTGTTGCCCAAGACGAGAATGCAGAGGAAGATACAGACGAGTTGACAATAAACTTGGAGAAGGTCGTGTTACTAAAACAGCTTCAGAAGCTATCACAGTCCACAGACAACGTCCAGAGTCAAGCAGTGGATACAACAGGTGAAGTGGACGTAGACACAAAAGGTGAAAAGAACCTTCAAAATGCTGAAAATACGCACGGCATTAACATAAACGATCTTGATGACACACAGACAGACGCAATGAGCTCTGGAAAACTCCAACTGGTTGCTATTAACTTGAAAAGTGTCGATCAGAGGTCAGAGGTCACGGATAAGAAGGACCCTTATCCCTACAAGGATTTAACAGTGGTGGAAACAGTAATGGGGAAACAAGAGTTTGTAGCTCAGACAGGAGATGAAGGACATGTCGAAGAAGAAATCGCAGAAGTGGATGGCTTGACGGAAATTGCAAACCGCAAGTCGAAATCTTTGGAGACAGAGCTCAAACCATTCGTAAATTTAAAGACTGATGATCAATGGACGGTCGAAATGAATGTAAATGAACAAAATCCCAGACCCATAGAACAACTGGAACATTCAGATAACAGAGATGCAAATAAGATATACGAAACAAACGTTACAGAACAGAGTAACTTATTCAATACCATACAACATTGGAAGGAAGAAACGGAGTCTGGTGAACAGACCAAGAGTGATAGAGAGACGGAGAAAATACATTCAACAGAAAAGGATGTTGCCCAAGTCAGTGATAGAAAATTTGAAACTATAATTTCGAAATCCGGAAACACACAAAGCGAAAATCTAACTGACCATGAGATCGTAGTTCAGCTGATGAAATTCATCGACACAGTTAATGGTGAAACGGAAACAATAAAGGCAGGCCAAGTCAACTCCATTAAGAGTTCGAGCAAGAAAAAATATCAAGTGCCATCTTCCAAGATTGTGTTTAAGGACCTTGCTGGTGACTTAGCGATGACGAAGGATAGTGAAAAGGGTATGACAAACGATGGAAGCAAAATAAAACAGTTAGATGATAATCACATAGTTGTTGGAACAGCTGCTGTGACTGATAAAGAGTCTACGAAAACAAATTACGTCAACCCAGTTAAGAACAACGTAGTTTCAATCACAAATGACAATGGAGTTTCAAATGAAGAGGCTAATAGAATTTCAAATGTAGTAGGCGGTGGAGTTTTAAACGAAGAAAAAGAGGCCAGTGGAGTTTCAAAGGAAGACGGAGTGGCCAATGAAGTTTCGAACGAAGAGGCCAATGAAATTTCAGACGAAGAGGTCAATGAAGTTTCAAATGAAGCTGCCAATGGACTTTTATTTGAAGAGGCCAATGGAGTTGAAGTTTCAAACAAAAAGGCCAATGAAGTTTCAAACAAAGAGGCCAATGAAGTTTCAAACGAAGACAGAGAGGCCAAGATAGTTTCAAATGAATTAGAGGCCAATGGAGTTTCACACGAAGAGGAAAATGGAGTTTCAAATGAACAGACCGATGAGGTTTCAGATGAAGAGGTCAACGGAGTTTCAAATAATGACGTTCCAAAGGGAAAGGCTAATGGAGTTTCAAACAAAAAAGCCCATGGAGTTTCAAATGAACATGCCATTAAAGTTCCAAAAGTCAATGGAGTTGCAAACGAAGAGGCCGATGAAGTTTTAAACAAAGAGGAGGCCGATGAAGTTTTAAACGAAGAGACCAATAATGTATCAGATGAAGAGGTTCATGAAGTTTCAAACAAAGAGACCAATAATGTTTCAGATGATAAGGGTCATAAAGTTTCAAATAAAGAGGCTAATGGAGTTTCAAATGAAAAGGCCAACATAGTTTCAAATGGAGAGGCCGATGCCACTTCGATGGAAGATGCTGATGAAGTTTTAAACAAAGACGTCAATGGAGTCTCAAACAAAGAAGCCGGTGGAGTTTTAAACGAAAAAGTCAATGAAGTTTCAAACGAACTTGCCAATGAATTTTCAAACGAAGAAGTCAATGGAGTTTCAAACAAAGAATCCGACGGATTTTTAAACATAAAAGTCAATGAAGTTTCAAACGAAGAGGCGAATGTAGTTTCAAATGAAGAGGCTAATGTCATTTCAAACGAAGAGGCTAATGCCGTTTCAAATGAAGAGGCTGATGAAGTTTTAAACAAAGAGGAGGCCGATGAAGTTTCAAACGAAGAGGCCGATGGAGTTTCAAATGAAGAGGCCGATAATGTTTTAAACAAAGAAGTCAACGGAGTTTCAAACAAAGAAGCCGATGGAGTTTTAAAAGAAAAAGTCAATGAAGTTTCAAACAAAGAAGCCGATGGAGTTTTAAACGAAAAAGTCAATGAAGTTTCAAACAAAGAAGCCGTTGGAGTTTTAAACGAAAAAGTCAATGAAGTTTCAAACAAAGAGGCGCATGGGGTTTCAAACGAAAAGGTCAATGAAGTTTCAAACGAAGAGGCAAATGCAGTTTCAAATGAAGAGGCTAATGTCATTTCAAACAAAGAGGAGGTCGATGAAGTTTCAAACGAAGAGGCCGATGGAGTTTCAAACGAAGAGTCCGATAAAGTTTTAAACAAAGAAGTCAATGGAGTTTCAAACAAAGAAGCCGATGGAGTTTTAAACGAAAAAGTCAATGAAGTTTCAAACAAACTTGCCAATGAAGTTTCAAACGAAAAAGTCAATGAAGTTTCAAACGAAGAGGCGCATGGGGTTTCAAACGAAAAGGTCAGTGAAGATTCAAATGAAGAGGCGAATGGAGTTTCAAATGAAGTGGCTAATGTTACTTCAAACAAGCAGGTTAATGCCGTTTCAAACGAAGAGACTGATGAAGTTTTAAACAAAGAGGAGGCCGATGAAGTTTTAAACGAAGAGGCCGACGGAGTTTCAAATGAAGAGGCCAATGAAGTTTTAAACGAAGACACCAACGGAGTTTCAAGTGAAGAGGCTAACGGAGTTTCAAACAAAGAGATCAATAATGTTTCACATGAAGAGGCCGATGCCGTTTCAAAGGAAGATGCCGATGAAGTTTTAAATGAAGAATTCAATGGAGTTTCAAACGAACGTACCAATGAAGTTTCAAACGAAGAAGTCAACGGAGTTTCAAACGAAGAGGCGCATGGAGTTTCAGACGAAGAGCCGAATGTCATTTCAAATGAGGAAGCTAACGGAGTTTCAAACAAAGAGACCAATAATGTTTCACATGAAGAGGCCGATGCCGTTTCAAAGGAAGATGCCAATGAAGTTTTAAATGAAGAAGTCAATGGAATTTCAAACGAACATACCAATGAAGTTTCAAACGAAGAAGTCAATGGAGTTTCAAACGAACGTACCAATGAAGTTTCAAACGAAGAAGTCAACGGAGTTTCAAACGAAGAGGCGCATGGAGTTTCAGACGAAGAGCCGAATGTCATTTCAAATGAGGAAGCTAACGGAGTTTCAAACAAAGAGACCAATAATGTTTCACATGAAGAGGCCGATGCCGTTTCAAAGGAAGATGCCAATGAAGTTTTAAATGAAGAAGTCAATGGAATTTCAAACGAACATACCAATGAAGTTTCAAACGAAGAAGTCAATGGAGTTTCAAACGAACGTACCAATGAAGTTTCAAACGAAGAAGTCAACGGAGTTTCAAACGAAGAGGCGCATGGAGTTTCAGACGAAGAGCCGAATGTCATTTCAAATGAGGAAGCTAATGCAGTTTCAAACGAAGAGGCCGATGAAGTTTTAAACAAAGAGGAGGCCGATGAAGTTTTAAACGAAGAGGCCGATGGAGTTTCAAACGAAGAGGCCGATGAAGTTTTAAACAAAGAGGAGGCCGATGAAGTTTTAAACGAAGAGGCCGATGGGGTTTCAAACAAAGAAGCCGATGGCGTTTTAAACGAAAAAGTCAATGAAGTTTCAAACGAAGAGGCGCATGGGGTTTCAAACGAAAAGGTCAGTGAAGATTCCAATGGAGTTTCAAATGAAGTGGCTAATGTTACTTCAAACAAGCAGGTTAATGCCGTTTCAAACGAAGAGACTGATGAAGTTTTAAACAAAGAGGAGGCCGATGAAGTTTTAAACGAAGAGGCCGATGGAGTTTCAAATGAAGAGGCCAATGAAGTTTCAAACGAAGATGCCAACGGTGTTTCAAATGAAGAGGCCAATGGAATTTCAGACGAGGAGGCGAATGAAATTTCAAATGAGAAGGGCGCTATTGATAATATGGTAAGTTTACAACAAAACAAAACAAAACAAACTAATAAATTTTAAAAACATTGCAAGCACAAAAAATAATGTTAAAAAATATCTGATGTTGTTTTTACTTAAATCTTCATAATGTATACTTTGAAACTGCACCTACGGGGGTACAGTATTAAACATTTGAAACATTTCTTTCTGCCTTATGTTTCAGTTTGAGGAACAGAGTCCATCTTTAGACGATTATGAATTTGGAAGATGCAATCTCCAATCAAACAACTTCCAGTTTATGCCATTGTCTTCCAGGAATCACGTGACAGGTCAAATAGTCCTCAAGCAAAAGGTATGGCATTTGATTATTTGTTGAGTCGATTCGATTCGATTGCTGCCTATTCAGATAAAGTATGTGTTGTCATGTCTAAAGACTGACATGATGCAACTCTATTGAAAAGTAATGCCGGTATACACTTTGGGTAAAAATGTATGTAAATGCATCTGTGCTTCACAAGAAGCAAAATAACTGGTTACAACCAAATTAGCCTGTGAAAATATTTAGCTTATTTCATTGTGTCATTAACGAGAACATATTGAACAAGTTTTCAGAAACATCGAAATAATTCCAACATGGAATTTCTGTCATCTGATAACAGATTTCACTAGTTTAATCCTCCTACTACTACAAGGGTCAAAATCAGTCAAAATTTTGATATACTTGCCAAGGTATGAGTCGACTGTTTTTGACTGGTAAAAGCATTGTCTGGTATTGGTCAAAATGACAGTAAAAACCAGTCAAAAATTCCCCTGTGTGGACATTTGGGTCAACAGTCAAAACAGGCAGTTGACTGGTTTTGACCTCTCTAGCAACTTCCCACTAAAGTTGCTATAGCAGGAGGGTTAAAGGGACATTACCGTCACGATCAACAGGGCATAGAATCGGAGTGCTAGTTTTAGATTAACTCAGTGACCGAAAATAATACTCCACATGATAAGGTCATAATTATTACCGTTGCTGCTGCATAAATGAGCCAGTAATTTTCAGTCACTATGTTCATCATAAACTAGGACACCGATTCCATGACCCGTTGAAAGTCTGCTCTGATCGTGACGATATTATCCCTTTAATAAAATCATAGCATCTACACCCAAACTATTGCAAGTGATGTCTGATACCATCTTCAACGTTAGTAAGCGTTATTGCTACCTATACGTTGTCCCAGAAGTGGGGCCGAGGGATGACCCCACAGATTACATCACCTACAGATGAGGGGATCGATCCACGAGCTGTATACCCATGAGGGAAACCCAGACAAACGCTTCTTAATAATTACTTGGCAACTTTCGGTTCAAGTCAAACAATTGTACTTTAATTATGTCTCAATCTATGCTTTAAATTAACGTAGAAATCCGGTGGAACTGTAGAAGTCAAAGCTAGCTTTTACGGACTCGACACAACTGGGCCTGTGGAGCATAGAGTCGACGTTCATGAGTTTGGAGACCTAAGCAACGGCTGCGATTCGACCGGAGAAAGGTATGGCAGTGCGGCGTCAGTGTTTTCTAAAAGCACGCACAAACATGGCAACGTGATTTAAAAATCAATCAATCAATCAATCAATCAATCAATCAATCAATCAATCAATCAATCAATCAATCAATCAATCAATCAATCAATCAATCAATCAATCAATCAATCAATCAATCAATCAATCAATCAAAAAAATCTACAAATCCGGAATGCTACGGAATAGAATTCGATCCGTTGAGCCCCATTCGAAGGCAACATCCAATGCGTCCATTTCCCCGCAGAGGAATATTGAGAAAGATAAATACACCACAGGCTGAAACCCAATACATGACTGGAACTTGCTGGATAATTAATAGTTATAATTCATTCTTCTATAGTGCATTCTACATCAACATATCTTGATGTGTCTTTTACGTAATCAACTCTTGTACATTGGCTAAAGCGCCCCAATCCCTGTCTTTGCCCATTAAAGGAACAATATCATCACGCCCAGAGCAGACATTTGACAGGGCATGGAATCGGTGTCCTAGTTTTAGATGCTATCGTTCTAGTGAAATTAGTGAAACACTTTCCATAATGCATTTCTGTCATCCAAAGTCAGAAATTCCACGTTGGAATTAATACGAACATTTTCAATATTTTGTTTGTTCACTTAAGAACATAATGAAATTATTCATCAATCTTGAATCTTATAAAGCACGAATGCATTTACAAACATTAAAAAAAAAAATATCCTGACTTTTAGCCGATTGTTTTTGTTTGTTTGTTTTTGTCTGTTTGTTTGTTTTTAAGATGATGTCCTTTTTAATAGCATTAAACAAATTTAGGAGTCAGAGTGGATATTCTGATCCAGTTTTGGGTAAAAATTTTCCCAACTTTATTTCAGATAAATGTTGATATATATTGTTTCTACCAAACACACCACAATAAACTTAATGTCATGTTCACTCATCTTACCTACTCACAGAGGGTTCAATGGTCTGGGAATCGTCTCACGTGATGACACAGGCAGCGTGCAGTCAGCATGGACTACTGACTCTGTCAGCCTTCATGGACAAGACTCAATCATAGGAAGAGCTCTTGTGGTAAGGCTCATGTGTATTCATTTGATATCAGTGATGTCGCGTAAGACGAGCATCGAACAGCGCCTCATTCTGCTTTCAACAAGACGGTATACATTGTCCTATCGCAGCAAAGGTCCTAGTCACTACGGATACTCCCCAATGGAACCCAGGAAATCACATAAGTGCATTAACGTAATGATTGAGATTTCTTGGTTAACGTAAGGGAGTATTTTAGGTGACAATGACCCCTCTCAATAATATTCCTTCCCCATCACTGTACTATCAGCACGGTGCACAGTTAACACGTGATTAATGAAATGAAATTAATTATGAGTGAACGGGCTGATTGTTTTTTGGGCAGATCAGAGGTTCCATTGGAACTCATCAGTTCCTTTATTTCGCGGGGCTGGCGAATTTTTATTTATTTATTTATTTATTTATATATTCATTTATTCATTTATTCATTTATTCATTTATTCATTTATTCATTCATTCATCATTCATTTATTCATTTATTATTTTTTATTTATTTATTTATTTTTTAAAATTTATTTATTTATTTATTTTGAATTTTTTTATTGATTTTTCTCCTAAGCATATGTTGCATTGATTTTCAGTGTTTGTACCAAATAAATTCAATCGCCAACAGCCATGATAAGTAAAGCACAGTTCATCACTCTGATTTGACTTTGTGGACCAGTGGGGGTGGGGGGGGGGGGGTTCTGTAATCACGTCACCTCTCCCAGTAATCCTAGCCAAATTAACGTCTTTCTTTCTGTATCCGTTGAGGAAAATAGAAAAAAGATGACGGCTATGTGAGAATCCAATGCATCATGATCTTTGTGTTATTAAAACAATTGATATTTTCTTGTACACAAATGCATTAGTTCAGGAATGCTTCTTAAAATCTGGAGGTCGCAGGTTCAAGTCTCGATCTAGTCAATTGTCTTTGTTTCACAAAAACTGATGTACCTATGGTCACTTTCCCTTGTGGTTTATTTGATAAAATGAAATAAAAAATCGTATCCTCTCCTAGTGACTGCCACTTCATAGGTTTAGAAATGTAACACGGGGCGTGATTTCTGACGTCACAATTCACATCATGTTAATGACGTCTGACTAGCGCCCCCATAACGTAGAACACTGAAACAAGGGGTCAAAGGTTTAACTCCTGCTCTAGTCAGTTTATTTTGTTCACTCCCAAAGTATAGTTTCAGTTGAACTTCGATGTTTCAATTGTAATTTGTTGATTTATATTTTGTTGTTGCAGGTTCATGCTTTTAATGATGACTTGGGTCAAAGTTCAGAGGGGGCATATGGAACAAAACTGGCATGTTGCACTGTGGCACGATCATCTGATGTAACACCGTGGATCTGAAAGGCTATAACGCTCAAGGTTTCGTTTGTACATTTCTAAATGTATTTGTGTATTAATGGTGATTATAAAAGTTATACATTAATAACATTTTAATATAAATATCATGATTGGTATTTGTACTTATTGCAAATTAATTGATTTATCACATGCAATGAGCGATAGCTGATCATTCAAAACTTCGCCAACATACAGAGCTTTCGATCACTTTATGTATTCCTCGATCGAATCCCCTGAAATCTTACCCTTGAACGGGACGATTTAAATACGAAGAAATATAGGATATTTAAATTTGGTGCTTGCTAGATAATGTGGCATTATTTTTCAAATAAAAGTAATTGTGAAAACATTTGACGTTTAAAAAAAAAATTGACATCAAACAAGAGTTTGTTACTCAAAAACAATATTACGCCTATTTAATTGCATATTAATTTGTAACGACCAATCAGCGTTCCGGAAATTATTGTTTCTATTAGTCTTGTATTAAGAACGAGGTAGACCCTGGGGACAAGGTTGCTGATCATTAACTTTTCATGTAAAGCAGGCTACGAATTAAACCATTATACAATGCAACGCCTCTTAACATTTGTAGCGCCCTCTTTTGGTAGCAACGTTGACCGCGGCCGATTAATTGGAAGTATGCTAACTTTATGTGTTTAGTTTTACGGTTTTATTTTTACTTTTGACATCAATGTAATGTGCCATCGTAATATTTCCACCTACATCCGTTTTCGCAGACTATCAAAAAACAGGAAAAATGGCTCTCGCGAATACTTCTGACAGAAATTGCAGAGTATAATTGTATGGTCGTTTTTTCTGTTTTTTGTGTGCATTAGCCACAAAATATTGTGATAAATATGGTATCAATATGTTTTAATGTAAATACCAACTAATAAAGACAGTAAATAATCTACAGATTAATGAATCATTTAAACTGAAGCTAGTAAACACCTTTATTAATGGGTCTGTAAATGCATTCAATCTTGATAAGAATCAAGAGATACGTTTAAAAGAAAATTATAAACCTGTGAAAGGTTCAGCTTTCATCATTGTGTCGTTAACCTGAAAATATCTGAACAATGCATTCAAATTTTGTGATGTCATTCTAACGTGAAATGTATGTCTCCAGAAAACAACAATTCATTTTTGAAATAATTGTATTATTTGTACAACAATATTTCCAGGAATATTTGGTAACATCATCAACTTTACACCTGTAGTGAATAGGGGTTTTAATTGAAATAAACAGTATTTGTAATTGACCCTGTCGTACCAAAGGCGTTGCAATGACGTATGACCCGGAAGTAATCACAGAAAATTGTCTGACGAGATTTGCTTGAGGGCGCTGTAATAGAATATGACATTCTGATCACAATGAAAAAATGTTTTATACCTGCCAGCGGCGGATCGAAGGGTGGCTCAAACGGTCCAGATCAACCCAAAATAAATAATAATAATATTATTATAAAAAATAGATTAATAATAATAATAAAACAAATTCAATAGGTAAAATCCATGCACTTATAATTTCTGAATTAAATATAAATTGTCTGAGGCCTATAAAGTTTTGAATTTTTTAACAGAAGCAATGGGTAGAAAGGTGTCTGTTTTATTAACCCTTCCTACTATTGCTGCACTTTAGTGGGAAGTTGCTATCGAGGTCAAAATCAGTCAACTGCCTGTTTTGACTGTTGACCCAAATGTGTACACCGGGGCATTTGTGACTGGTTTTTACTGTCATTTTTTACCACCCTGAACAATACCAGACAATGCTTTTACCAGTCAAAAACAGTCCACTCATTTTGACCTGTAAATGTACGTACTTACTACACGTATTGACAGTGTTTGACTTTTAAGTGCACGAGATATCTCTTGGCAAGTATATCAACATTTTGACTGATTTTGACCCTTGTAGTAGTAGGAGGGTTAATATGAAAATTACGAGTAGAACTGATTGTTAACATGCATTGATATAGGGGTCTGTATTCATTTAGTTAAACTTTGTTTAAGATAATTCTTTAATATTCTAAACTGAAGTTTTTGTTCAACTTACTGGTTGTATTACAATAATAAAAAATCTGTAAATGATTAATTGCAAAGTAAACCAACATATGGCATAAAAATATTGTATACATAATAAATAAAAACAGTGTATATATAAAGGCTTACACATATTGATTTATGAGTGAACTGACACATTAAAATATAAATCTTCATCGTCATATTAATTCTTATTTTACATTTACAAAAGTTTCTATTTGAGATTAATTACCTCCTTCTCCCCGAGGAACATTATTGAGAATGTGAAACAATATTATTATTATTATAACATTATTGTATATATATTTTAGAATTTCGGAAAATGTAAGAAGATGGAATGCAGCAGCAAACATTTCTGGTTTTTATATAAAATGACTGGAATAGTCTACAGTATACAAGGCCGCAGTGTCATGGAATATGCTTCATTGTGCTGGATGAGTGCTTCAACCACCACACTAACACTTCTTGATTTCCATCCAGAATAAAGCATTGAGGATCATGGGTGTGAATGTACAGCAGGCAAGATTGGATCTAATCATCCCCTCATTACATCATAGACGTCAGGTGGCGGCTATAACTGTGCTCTACAAGATGCACACCAGTTTGTGCCCGCCAGACCTGAAGGTGATGCTTCCTCAGCCTTATGTGATTAGAAGCAGTGGCGTAGCTGGCGGGGGGGGGGAGGGGAGGGGGCAGGGGGGAGGGAGGGGGGCAGGGGGGGGGGGGCGGCGGCCGCCCACCCTGGCTCCAGTTCCAGAATAAGTGGGCCCCCCCTAAACACATGCGAATTTTTTTCACATGCTTATGGGACTGACTGACGGGCCCACCAGCAGGCAGGACTATACAGGCAGGGCCGGATTTAGACCTTGAGGGGCCCGGGGCACTTCAGGTTCGGGGGCCCCTCGACATAGAAATTAAATGACATGACAAATAAAAAATTAACTAAAATGAATGATAAACCGCATTATTACATTTTTTTTTATATAAAGGAAGTCCTTAGTCTGGGGGCCCTCTGGCAGGGGGGCCCGGGGCAATTGCCCCCTTTGCCCCCTTATAAATCCGGCCCTGTATACAGGGCCGCTTTTACATAAGGGCAAAAGGGTAGTTGCCCACGGCCCCAGGTAAAGAGGGGGCCCTAAAAATCTGTAAAATCTGATTGGTGGGCCCCCTGGGATCCGATTCGCCCCCCCTGGCGAACATAGCCAGCTACGCCACTGATTAGAAGAGCAACCCGCACTAGTCTATCAATGCCAAACTATGCACTCACTGTACCAGTCTCTAGAACCTACTCCTCTTGCAGGACTTTCATCCATACTGTGGACCATGTCTGGAACAGACTCCCAGACAGTGTAGTTGTCCTTCAAGAGTCGCCTGCATCAACATCTTCTATTAGATTCTGCTCTGAACCACCGATTGGCCCATTGGGGTTACTGATATAGGTAGTGCTAATAGAGCAATAGCCTATATCTGTGCATGACCTGGTTATACCAAATTGTGGCTGTTGTTCACCTTAACACTTTATAAAAAATAAAAAATAAAAAATAATTATTCAAGGAACATATTCTCGATGACTTGACTTCATAAAGGTTGTATGTATTACAGACCGTAAAAGGGCACCGCGAAATGCCCCGAACTTTTCATCGTAATAGGGTTAGGAAGTGCACCAATCTAATAATATGGACTAGTCTAAACTGCAGAAAGAATTTCATTCACAGGAAAAATATATAGGATTCTCTCCATTTTCAAAGGTATTGCCCTACTTCTGTATTAATAAGAATATAAAAAAATACAAAAATAGGACTTTTCAACATACGTTTGGACTTCTGAAACCTTTATAAATACAATCCATCAATTAGTTTATCACATTTTGCCAGTCACCATCCTTAATAAATTCATCGCAAGTGTGAAAATTGGGAAAGTTACATTATTATATTTATAATTTAGTTAGCATTACTCTGGGTGAGTGATTGAAATGCAATTGATTTCAGCAAAGCCTGTGAAAATTGCAGAAATGTGTCAATTATTATGACCAAGCCCTCATTAATTATTAAAGGGGTAATTAGGGGTCTCATAAGGGGGTTCCGGTTATTGACCTATTTTAAGAGATTCATTCCTTGAAAGGACAAGAAGCTCATACTATTCCTATTCCATGAGACGGATCGTCTTGATTCATAGCTTGTATTGATTCTAAAACCGAAAGTATGAACTAGTTATTCAATGGGACAGTACTACCAATCTCTAGTATGTAGTATATATATTATAGTATATAGTATATATTATAGTAAGTACACTCACGGAATTTAAAAACGCATCAACTTATATTTCTCAATAAATATGTATAACTTATATGCAGTGATAAATTGAAGCCATAATTGTACATAGCACTTTTATTGTGTCAGTATGATGTGAAAATTTGCACTCATAAATTGTTAACCTATGTTCTTATTTCTCACTGCAATAATCTGCTGTTGAAAAATATGTGAAATATTGGGATGATGCGTTTTTAAATTCCGTGAGTATATATTGATTATGCACTACTCAATACCCTTGTTGACATCACATTTTAGAACTTTTTGTTATTGCCAATTTGTTGGTGTTTTGATACCTTTTCTGAACTACAGCATACTTCGTCAATGGCCTAGAAATCTGATTTAAAAAAAGGTTCCTTAATAATTAATTCACCGTGTCACTCAAGACTACGTTTTTCAGCATTTTCACAATTTTTTTAGACATTTTTGTTAACTACCAAATTAATTCAGAAGCGAAGCCTTTACATATAATAGTAATTCCCGGTTTTTTTTAAAAAGAAAATAAAGTAAACAAATAATTTTTTGTGGACAAATGCATATAGTTGGCGCGTGCTTATATTGGTGATTTGATTGACAGGTCTAGCTGGGCCTAATATCATTGTTCCCCTTACCGTAAGCAGATAAAATCGGTGCTTATTGTGAGTAACATTCTGTGTGTACGTAAGCTTATTTCACGGATTAGCAAGTAATGTCTGGTAAACAGAAAATGATGATTGTAAGCACCGAATTTCGAGCCAAGCAGCGCTATGATAATTGTCCTTGGTGTATTTCCTGCTACTATACAATATATTTGTTCATTTTTAAAACGACGACAAACCATAATCATGAAGATCACAATAATTTCGGTTACACTCAAATCATTTATTTTATTTGTATATAAAAGTTGTGAGTTCGTTATGCTATGGTCCCACAGGAATATTTCGATCTTTCTGTCGAAATATATATCGATTCTTTTTTTGGTGTTATTTTTAATAATTTCGTCAAAATCTCGTGTAAATATCGACAAAATATCTGTTTTCCGTGACAAAATTTTTATTTTTGTATTTTCTCGACAATTTCGAATCATTTTCGATTTTATTTCGACGACTTTCGACTGTTTAGATCATTTCGACTGGCATTTCGACAAAATTCGACTGTTTAGACTGTTTAGATTGATTTCGATTTATTTTCGATTAATTTTCGATTGTTTAAAAAAATTTGGACAAGTGTTCCGATTTATTTCGACTGTAACGATTGTTTAGACTATTTAGAGAGTTTAGATTTATTTCGACTGGTTTTCGAACTTTTAGACTGTTAAGACTATTTCGATTTCATTTTCGACAGTTTCGATAAAATGTCGACAAAATTTCGATAAATTTGATCGAAACTTTATCGAAAAATATTGGTCAGGTTTAATAATTTTCGATTAATGATTTTTTTTTTCGACAAATATCGACAAATATCGACAGTTTCGAATTTTTTTAGACTCTTTAAACTATTTCGACTTTTCTCGAAATTTTTTTGTACAAAATCTAAAATCTTGACGAAACACGATCTAGAGAGTCGAAATCTCTGTGGGACCATAGCATTAAGACCCTAGTTTACATAATTATAACAAGACATAATTAGTCACCATTGATTCAAGGCCAAAGGCAGTGCGAGAACAGTTTTTATCTTTGCTGAACTGTTAACGATAAAGATTAAAGGCTTTGTACTGTAATTTAGATAGTAATGATTACAGAACTTTTATACAGATTAGTTGGTCACAGACTACGCCCGCTGGCGATATTTAGTCTGCAGACCAGAATTGTCACTGAACATTCGACTATATGCATATTTTATTGTATACAGAAGGGTTTTCCTTCTGAATTAGTTTTGAAACAATTTAAATAAAATAAAAATGTGAATTAATAAGCATTCAACCTTGATACATTTCACATGAGAGGCAAGCATTCTAACCACTTTGCAACCAAGCAAAACATCGGTAAATTATTTATACAAATACCGTTTTTAAACAGCTAAGATAATGGCAATTCTGTTATACTACATGCACAAAATATATCGGCCTGCTGTACCAAAAGACAAACCTCTCTAGATGCAATATTAAATATTGATTAGAATGGCACCACGGGATACCAATCAATTCCTATGGTTAAACCATAGACACCGTTTTACCGAAAACCAGTCAAATCTCATAGGTACTAACCTTATCTGCCGATGTTCAATATTGCATATGTTGAACTTTAATATGAAAGGAATATATGACGTATTGCTGAATACGAGTCGCTATTTCCAATGCATTTGAAGGAGTTTTGTGAACATTATCCACTATATAGTTAAGTGCATTCCCAGGACATCTTCAAGGAAGGTAAAACTAAACAGCGTCCTTATTGAATGTTTTTACAGTATGTCTCATAGGTCTATCTTTTTTAAAGGGGCCGTGAAATAGGAATTTTAATCTTGAAAACATGCACAACTCTTTATCCATAGATTGATGAAATACTTGCGTCGGGTGATAAACAGTTCATTTTGATTTTGCACTTACGCCGACATGGATCACTGCATATTTAGTGCTTTCCAAGTGTCTGTGAAAAAAAACCCCACTGAGTACCGTATGTAGTGCTTCATACACACGTCAGTGTTAGGGCAAAATCAAATCAATTCTTTATCCATGTAACGTAATTTGTATACCTTTTTATTGCCAATGTGCGGGTACTTTGTCACCTTTTTGGTACTTGTGATCTATATGCTAATAGTCTAATAGCAATTTGCATATTCATAAACACATCAATGACGTCCCAGCGGGATGGAACAGATGCAACATCATGGTTGATTTGTGCACACAAGTTGACTGAATTCCTCATGTTTTCAAAAGCCAGATCCCTTGAACAAGGTTAGGAGTTTATATTTGTGTGCACTTTTTGTTTTGCTGTAACACTGAGTTCCTGGTGCGCGTCCTCACAAAATAGCGCCCTCATGTGTCAAGGATAAGCATGACAATTCATGCGGTATACTCAAACATCACTTTATGTCAAGAATAACATGTTTGTATCGACAAGCAATTGCATTTTATAAGCCTTGTTTTGCTGGTTGAAATGTGAGAAGCATGTTTTAATAGTAAATATATTCCGAAAAGATTTTGGAATATATCTTGTTATAGATTATGACTGTTAAACCAAGTTTCTGAAACTTATTTTGTGAAAATACATCATTTGAAACTATTTCATTTCCTTTAAATTTTTGTATTTTTTGTATTCATTTCTATCAGAAAAAGAAAGGTTGCCTTAAAAGGAATTTAGTCAGATAATCTGACATCCCAATCTATCAGAAATTTTGTCTGACAAAACTGAACATTGTCCAAAAAACCCCTGTTCTGACAACTGATTAATTAGTCTGGCAATCCATGTCCGATGGCTCATTGTGGTGAATTCACATGCCGCTATGAATAAAAAAACCTATTATATATATGTCAGAAAAAATAACAGTCTGACATATGCAAATGAGCTGTTAGAACTACCCACTATCATCGAATTTCAGTGTTAAAAAAAAAAATTAGAAACGGGTCCATCCATAGCTTTCACGCGTATACAGAATTTTAGCAAACTGGAGTTTGTAATTGAAGACGTTCAGGGGACAGCGACTTGAAACCAACCAATTACCCCATTGCCTATTGTGTTACCTTTAGTAAAACAGGCGCTAAGCTATTACCACCAGGTGTTAGAGGAGTTCTGGAGGTAGATGTGATTCACTAGTTCTCATTATCGATCGCTGTTAAAGAGGCGCTGCGAAATAAAAAGAACAACTGTTTGCACGATAACAACTTCCTATGAATTTAGTCAGTACCACAGCCATATTTTAGTTTGAACAGATTATTACAAGCAAGACTTGTCACAACATAATAATAATAATAATAATAATAATAATAATAATACAGAAGATTTATAATGCGCACATATCCACCAAGAAGTGCTCAAGGCGCTTTACACTAAACAAGAAATCATACAATAGCACTAACAATACAATAACAAATGCAATATAATACTAAACAAAAGATATAAAAAAATGCATAACTGAATGTTAGTAATCCTTATGGGCAATACACATAAGATGAGTTTTAAAGTTTTTCTTGAAGGAGTAAACAGTTTGAGATTCACGAATGTACAGAGGCAAATCATTCCAAAGGCGTGGAGCCACAACTTCAAAAGATCTGTCACCCCAAGAATGTTTAGACTTTTGTTCAGCCAGCAGAAATTTTGCCGAGCCTTTAACACTGCAGAAATCATTTAGAACAGCCATAACCTGACAATGCATATTCAATAATGATAATAATACAAGTCATTATTCATTTTTAAGCATCTTCAAATAGACTATGGAACAGCTGTTTATATTCGAAGCGCCATCACAAGTGCACACATCTACTGGTGCTTTGACATAATGTATGTGTGAATCGACATAAGTACAACAGTCAGTATTGTGGAAATTTACAATAAATTAAATTTGGAACGTAACAATTTATCTTTATTTAATATTTGTTTGAACACATCTCATTAAAATATAATATTGTATAGTAACATCGATACTCCTGCCATAAAGTTTACAAGGGGCACTTATTTGTAAATGATTTGTGTTGAAGACACATTCACATCGTTATTTTTGTGAGCTTATTATACATTACAGACACACTCTCGTAAATGTTGTCCCGTATTACAGTGTATGAGAAAACCCCAGAGCTTTGAGTTTTTGCAAAGGGACAATATCGTCATGAATCGGAGTGCTAGTTTTAGATTAACTCAGTGACTGAAAATAATACCCCACATGATAAGGTCATTATTACCGTTGCTTATGCATAAATAAGCCAGTAATTTTCTGTCACTGTGTTCATCTTGAACTAGTACACCAGTTCTATCCCCTGTTGAAAGTCTGCTCTGATCGTGATGATATTGTCCCTTTCATTCCGCACCTTTACGCTTCGGTTGGTTGGGCCAGAGAGTAAGCATACATGTACATGCATTTAGTTTGAATCTCGCACGGTCTGCTAAAACAGCGTGTGTTCACTTCCTATATCCAATGAGTGTGTGTGGGTTTGTATACGAGTGTGTAGTGTAAGGAAAGTATATAAGCAGTGATGTATCCATCCCAGATCATTATGTTCGTGGTACTACTAAAATAACGCAAGTACACCTTCATAATACTGTATCGATCATTGAAAAGAAAATAACTTTATAACAATGAGTTTATATATAGTCTGTAGCTCCAGAGAAGTATCGGATTTTCAAGTTGGATTTGAAGTTTTGTTTTTATTTATTTATTTATTTATTATGGTTTATTAAAAAATCTGCTCATTGCAGCCTGCCGGCTGAATTACGAAACAGTTTACATTAAAAATATAAAGAATACATACAAATTAAAATTAAGTAAACAATATGAACCAAATGAAAAATGAATCTAAAAAAGAAATCAGTCAGGTACATACAAGGTACATAAAAATATTGCACAGCAAAAAGCACACTCATCCAGGGGACATGAGAAACCACATTGTTTGGTGGGAGTACAACATAAGTACGGTTTGTGGAAGCACCATGCAAACAATCTCTTGGGACTCGACGGTATACTCTGATCGTCTTCAGGAGAATACCTGCTCTCCTGAAGACGATCAGATTGTACTGATCGAAACGTCGGATCTTCTCAGAACCAACACTTATATGATTTCCCTATTTCTTTCTTTGTGGGTTTGTGTTTTGGAACCTAAAGCTACAATTTAGGACCAGTTTTCTTTGAGTTTATTGCATAACACTGGCATCGAAACCATTTGAATTACTGCATTAGTTCACATGGTCAACGTGAAATATAACCCAAAAACAATTAAAATAAATGACCAATTCCGAATGTTTGCATTTGTTTGTTTATAAAAAACAAAAGGAAATATTAATCTGGTGAATGCAGAACGGTGCAGGCGGTAAATACAAAAAGGGACGGCGGCACACCCATGTTCATCCTGAGGTGAAAACTACTTTCCTCATTATTTTGGTCAAAAATAACAGTCGTAGAAGTGGTTTTACATTTTCAAATTAAACATTAATGGCGAAACGAGTTTAAAGGGACAATATCGTCACAATCATGGCAGACTCCTGATAGGTGACTTTATAGTTTTATATGAACTCATCAGAGACTGTAAATAATACCCAAATGAGCATGCGCTGGCCTAGATAGCAAGGTACAAGAAGATCACCGTGGTTACTGCATAAATAATGAGCTAATGGCTGTACAATAATAATGTGTGATAAACACTAAAAACCCAAACGAATAATGTAACATCCTCGATATAACTTAACTTTTTTTCTTGGCCACAAGAAAAACAGACAACTACAGCGGCTGTGAAAGCTGAGAAGAATGGAGAGCTAGCAATACAGTATTGCCAATACTACGTTCAAGGACAACTACTACGGTTTTGTCAAGTTCTCCACACGAACTACGTATCTGTCTTTTATACCACAACTGGGAACGAATTAACAACAATTATCGGCATCACACAGATTTACAACGAGCAAGCGTTAAACGGGGCTAAATGGCACTCACCCAAAGAAATTTAGATGACGAGCAATTTCCCTCTGAAGAATTTCAGAAGCAATGTGGAGGTAAATTTGGGCAAAGTTGGGGCAATATAATATAGCTTTATAATCTTGGAAGATCAAGGCCATGACAGCAAGCCGGTATCTATGCCATGTTTGTAGACGACATACTTGGAGGTGGTTTGTCTCCCTACTCTGATTGGTTGGAGTATCTATATTGGAGTGCCATGGCTGAGCGGTTTAGTGCATCGGATTTGTGTTCTGATGGCTGAGTCGTCAAAATGTGGGTTCGAATTCCAACCGCGAGCGGGGTACTTGTGTCCTTGAGCAAGACACTTTACCATAATTGCTTCTCTCCACCCAGGGGTAAATGGGTACCTGTGAGGGCAGAGTTGGTTGTTGTGTTTGATTAGCCCTGTATGCGCTGTAATGGCAGCAATTGAGCTGTCTACTCCCCAGAGAGCTGAGATGGTTTCAGGAATGATTTATGAGCCTGATGAGCAGGGGTAATAATGTAATGTGCCTTGAGCACCAGTTTGGTGGATACGTGCGCTATATAAGTCTACATTATTATTATTATTATTATTATTATTATTATTATTATTATTATTATTATAACATGTGGCCTAGCTGGCTGATCTGATTTTTTAATCTTCAAACCACATAACAATTATTATTATTATTATTATTATTATTATTATTATTATTATTATTATTATTATTATTATTATTATTATTATTATTATTATTATTATTATTATTATTATTATTATTATTATTATTATTATTATTATTATTATTATTATTATTATTATTATTATTGAAAAATGCAAAACGGTTGGGAAAAAGGAGACCGGAAAAAGATCGAGGTTAGGTCTGAAGATCGCTCGCCAACATCCAAAGCATTTCCATTCATATCCACTCATATTGATCCATATCATGCGATTCCTCGGCAAGTCGAGAAATTTATAGTTTTTGTCAGTTTGCTGCAGGATCAAGCATCATGACCCCTGACTGTTGGTAACACTGAGGAAGGGAGGCCTTGCAAACAGGGAGCATTGCGTAACCTTGTCTCAAACATCTGCTACACAGGAAGAACTGTAGTTTGACGAGTGAGGGCAGTTGTTAGATTTCACTCTCAACACAAATACCGCAGAGGTGATTTTGGCTTATCCTGAAGATTTTGGCATCGATTCAACGTTTCCAGATATTTTAATTCTAATAATATTTTGCAACGTATTTGCATTGTACAACCAGCCCTAGTCAAGTTATGCATGCAGATATGTATAGAAACAATCTGTTTTAGGTTATTCCATTTTGAAACTGCATTTGTTTGTTTGCATTCTAATGTGAAAATGGATCACGGCCCGTGATCCCCTACATTGATTGAAATATCGTTTTGAATTTGCATCCCCATTATTTAAGAGAACTGAAACCTTCTAAAATCAAGACAATGCATGTCAAACGAATATCATTTTGAATTTGCATCTCCTTATACAATGTCGTATCCCTGTCAAGACAATTCAAACTATCTATAACATAAAGACCACCTAACAAAGACAATAAAGAGGTTGGGATTCGCAACGTGGACGGACATGTGAAGAGCCGTAATACAAATAATGTAGCGTCCCGATAGCATTGGCTATGCTTTGCTTTGATTCCGTCCTATAGTGCTGTCTTTTCTAAAAGAAGACGCGAGATATATTACAAATTTGAAAACGATCAAGTCTATTGAATGCATACACACTTTAGTCTAAATGCATTTTCACTGTTTTCTCGTTAATGACACAACGAGATAAGCTGAAACGTTCATATGAGTGTTTTCTGTGAATCATCTGTCTTGATTCATACTAGTGATTTTAAGGGGGGGGGGGGTGACCTGCAAGGCTAACCCCTTGTGAAGTTCGGAAAAAAACTATAAGGTTTATCATTCTTCTGAAGACGATCAGAGAACTAATTACTACTCAAAAGAGAATGTTCACATGGTCTCAACAGTTTTTACTTAAGGTTTATTATATACCTCTTGCGATTTTTGTTCTTTTTTTAGGGAAACGACCAGGGTTACCCTGTGATTTTTGGGGCATACATTAATTGTGCAGTTATTTTACCAGATATGTATGTTAACAAGAATTCAAGAGCTATATAAATAGATCTTACTTTTAATTGGTGTACTGGAAAAGTGAAGTTCACCATATGCTAGCTCTTTTATGTTTTTCTATACCTTAGCTAGCAAGAAGTTACATGCATATACAGGCACACTAGGTAATTACTTTCAAGCTTTCAAGCTTTTTTGCTTCCTCTACTTTTTCTTCCTCGTGAAACTTATCGAACAAAAAAAAACATAGTTGTAAAGTTCACAGATCCTTCAAACTTGACACATACTTAAACCATAACATGTAGTTGTCAATAAAATTGTGACATAGTTTCAGGTAAAGTTGTGATTTCATGGTGACGTCATCAGATATCGAATTACACTAAATCAAATCTCATGAACCACAAAAGAAATTTACACAATCTTTGCATCATCTTATAGGTCTTGAATTATGTGACATTTCGTACACAGACATGACCCCAATCTGAACTTTCCTTCCGGGCGAAACCGGAAGTTTAAGTGAACAAATATTCTGAAGCACTTTTATAGGGTATGCAGCCAACATTGTATGGGATTTGAACATGCCTTCAGTGGACGAAATTACTATTGACATGTGACCTTTTTTTAAATGTGACTGAAATAGTATGATTTACTGGAAAGTTAGTGCTTGTGAAAGTGGAAATTATCAGTTTAACCACTAGATACAAATATTAAGGGATGTAGATAACCTTAAATTTGTTTCATGAACATTTAAGATTTTATTGGTATATGCTGTCAACGTGAGCTCTTGTCTTAGAAACCAAAACATATGAATGCTTTGCATTTGCAATGGTTTTTTAAAGAAATACTGATCCTCAAAATGGACATGCTTCTCCTCAAAATGGACATGCTTCTTCTCAAAATGGACATGTTTCTCCTCAAAATGGACATGCTTCTTCTCAAAATGGACATGCTTCTTCTCAAAATGGACATGCTTCTTCTCAAAATGGACATGCTTCTTCTCAAAATGGACATGCTTCTTCTCAAAATGGACATGCTTCTCCTCAAAATGGACATGCTTCTTCTCAAAATGGACATGTTTCTCCTCAAAATGGACATGCTTCTTCTCAAAATGGACATGTTTCTCCTCAAAATGGACATGCTTCTTCTCAAAATGGACACGTTTCTCCTCAAAATGGACATGTTTCTCCTCAAAATGGACACGTTTCTCCTCAAAATGGACATGTTTCTTATAAGAAGAAACAAACGAAGATGTTAGTGCTTGTGAAAGTGCAAATGTCAGTTTAATTAACCACTGATATTACTAAATACAAATAAACAAATTCATCGGTAAATATTATTTTAGATCATTATTTTAGATCATAGATCTAGCTCTATGGTCAGAGTAACTGTTTGTAAAGTGTTCTAATTAATCAATTGTTTCCATGGATAATACATTCCAAATTTCTGTTTACACCATTACTCAACAACACACACACACACACACACACACACACACGTGTGTAAACACCGGCATTCGGGGACTTCCTTTGTCAAATTCCTTTGTCCAAAAATACGGGGACGGATTGTTCTCCATTGTGAGAGCAACCGGGGACCATTGTCCCTTTTGTTATACGTCCCCGGTTTGAATGCGCTCACACACACACACACACACACACACACACACACAATTCATCATTAACTTGATTTGTTACATCCTTCACATTTATCCACATACAAATTGTTTCAAACGCCTAGGGGACAAACGACAAAGTTCACGCATTTTAACTTTATTTCAATATATCGTAACTTCCTTAATACTGAACAAACAACTCACGACATCTGTGTCCCAATAATTATCAATATAGCCGAAACCCCTGTGTTCGTTTTCATCGAACACTTAACCTCTAGTTTAATCTGATTCTGAACAGTTTAATTTGTTTCACCATATTATTTGGGTTTTTGATATTCAAAACAAAATTTAACATGTTGCATTTATTTGATACATATGGAAAATTCCATGGTTAATCACGTTACATTCTTGAGGTTATTGGGCCCACTCTTAATGCCATAATATATATTTCCCTCATCAGCATTTTTCACAGTAGTTGCATTATACCCAGACCTTAGCACAAAATAATAATTCAAGAAATTTGTTATATGCACGTTTAATATATAACAGAAAAATGTAACGTGAGTAACCAGCATCTTTCTCTTTTATTGCGTACACAAATTTCTGAAATACAGAGTACAGTCTGGGTATAACGCAACTTTTGTGAAAACCTGATGAGTGATAAACCTGATGAGTTACCTCAAATAAGTAACGTGAGTAACCATGGAATTGCCCATAATGAATTCTGGTTACACTGCCACTAAATATAATCAGCGCCCTCTTCCGTAACATCTCATTCTCAACAAACATTCAGCATTCTACACTATACGAAAGTGCACGACGAATTCATTATTGAAGTAAAATTTTGCAGTAGCATCACGTTTATTTTCTAATAATTAACATGTACAAATACTGGTGGTTTGTTGGAATTCATTACAATGTGGCATTAACATTAAGTGCTTTTTCCCAATAAACTTATTGCCAAAAAACGTCACCTTTTTAAAGAAAATAATGACATCCCTTCAAACAAGTTTGTTTTGGAAAATTGATACGATCCATCGCTTTTCACCAATACGATTTACGTTAAGATTTGAAAATGTTGTTATTTTTTAAATAAATAAATAAATAAATAAATAGGCCTAAATAAATAAATAAATAAATAAATAAATAAATAAATAATAATAAAACGAAGTACAAAATACAATAAAAATATTCATAAACAATCAATACATAAATAAATATTACTAAATGAAATAATAATGATAAATAAATAAATAGTTGATTAAAATAAAATTTAAAAATAAAGGGGCTATCACATGCGGATCCCCTTTTCCGGGTCAATTCTGAGCTGGGAATTTTTAGGATGAAGACAAATGGCGCAGTAAGCAACGCTATATAGAATCCAAATGATTAAGGATTTGGGTTGTGGTAACCTCATATACTTTCTAGTCTCTGTACGAACTGTTTCTGTACGAACCCAAGATGGACGTTGACTGTCTGGTTACTCCCTAGATAGATGCAGGTTCTGCAATTACTGAAAATATAGCGCTCAGCAATATTACAGGGTTCAATAATTCACCAATAATCTGTTGTAACATTCACCAACGTAAGATTGAGAAAAAACATCTGACTCTAGAGTTCTGAATATAGACTTATTAATAAGCTTCTTTTTTGAAATGTCGCAATTACAGGTTGTTTGCACACCATGGATAGGCCTGTAATATTTTGATGTACTGTTTGCAAGATTAATTATTTATTTTAAATTTCAACAATAATTGAATACCATACGGATGTCAAAGACCAAAAGTGAAATCTGCAAATAAATGTACATACCCTGATGCACGATTTGTGCATGTTACGTAACGGATTATGCAACAGAAGGCGCTTCGAATGTATCTCACGATTTAATACAGAGCAAACGAATTCGTAAAAATATACTCAAATATTACAATTGAGCTTAAACGATTTTGCGGTTTCAACCTACAAAACGTGGACTTGCCTTGTTTGCTCCGTACATCAGACCTATGCTGTGCACACATGACTAATTTCATCAAGCCGTTTTAGGCTACTCTTGGTGCTAAGTGCAACACGTTTTGCCAACAAATCTCAGAAAATTCGTTAGAGACTCCTGACGGGACTTACGCAAAGCTTTAAGGAATTACTTCTTCACCTCTAAATCAATCAATGTGCGTGATGGTGCTCCAAATAATCAGGACATAAATCGGACACTTTAAGTCACACGCTACAGGCTACTCTCTCGGTAAACACCCGATTACAGACCTACCCAATTACAATCTAAAAACTTACTTGATGTGAAGTAAGTGATGATACCATACATCCTGAGAAAGAATTCCGTCTAAGATGCTGTAATTTCATCCCTAATTTGCCATAGTGACCAGTCCGACTTTTTTCAATTTTAAGTTTTCTCGCCCATTAGTACATTCAGGAAGAGACCTACCATTGTATCTAATCCACATGCATGTATTCCTTATAGTTTTGGAGATTCAGCATGCATTCAAATGACGAATGCTCTAACTGGCTATTTTTTATAATTTGGCAAAGTGACCAATACCGCATTGGTCACTATGCCAACTTAATTCGGGATTGGTCACTATGGCAAATTAGGGACGACTTTTGAGAAAACGTGAAAATGTATGGCGTGCGAATTAACATTTAATCCATAAATAGAGAATTCTCTATTTCTAACAGAGATATCTCTGTTTTCTGCTGGAATAGAGATATCTCTGTTTTAAGTAGAGATATCTCTATTAATAATAGTGTTATCTCTATTTCCCAATTAAATGTTAACTTTGCACGCCATAAAATATGTTACAAGTTTGAAATGGATCATGACCGTGAGTCATATTCCACATTAGAACGAATGCAAACAAATCCGAACTTTCTTATATGTTGGTTTCTATACATATAGCCTATATAATGTTCTTATAAGGTATGGATGTATATTTGCAGGCATTTAACCAATGGTATACATATCCCTTAAAACCATATAGGCTATCAGACAGTCATGCATCTCACATCGTTTTATTGCAAATTACACGTCATAAACATGTAGAAATACCAGAACGCAAATACGTCATGTATCTCATATAGCGGCTTTATAGCAAATTGTCTAGTATCGCACAATACATTCAATCTAACGGTACGACACAACTTACATGTTTTATTGCAGGACCAACTAATTTTATGTTTTTGAATATATGGATTGGTTGCTCAACCGTATATCTTCGAATTCAAATTAAAGTCAGTAATGTAGCGTCATCTAAACAAATTGCCGCTTGTGTGTCTTATCCGCCATGCTACCGGCAAATCACATTAAATTTTATGGACTTATTTCATTAACAGACCGCTTCTAAATTGGATCTGCAGGGAATTATATTAAAATTCGCCTCGCCCGCTCCTAAGGTACAACAGTGTTTTCAGAATCCAGTAAAAGGACGAATAGTACCCGATTAGTATTGGAAGAACGTCTTGTACAAACAAGTAAATCATGGGTTTTTATTGAAGAAAGGTTTTATTGAATCTTAATAAATAGTTAGTTATTTTGTTTTGCTTTTATTGTTTTTGCCCTTGTTTGTGTTGTCTTGTATCTTTTGTTTCTGTTATCTGTGTTTTGTTGTTGCTTGTTCATATTGTTGTCATATTTCTTGTTGTCTGTGTGTGCGTGTGGGCAATAATTATAAGTTGATGACATCGAAGAAATGGAATTGAGAATATATAAAAAGGAATTGATTGACACGTTTATCAAGTCTTGTTTGTTGATTGATTGATTGATTGATTGATTGATTGATTTATTTATTCACTACGAGAAGTGAGCGGTAGTATCTAAATAACGGAGGTTGTTTGTTTCTTTCTTTCATTGTTTGTTTATTTATTTATTTTTTTTGTGGGGGATTACAGTTTCTTTAACGTAGTACCATGTGACTCACCAGTTATCTAACCACCGGTTCTTCTTAGAACCAACGATTATTACAACTCCTAAGAGACTGTTACATGGCAAACCTTATCCTGTTTTTATACACATGATGAATACAATTGGCCATACTGAATATTCAGTCTAAGATGCTTGTTTTCAAAGAGATCTGACTGTACTGAATAAATATTTCAGGATGTATTAAAAAAAAAGAAAAAAAAAAAAAAAGAGCAAGAAATGAGTCTCAGCAATAAGAACAAAACTTGGCTAGGAGGATTAAGGCATTTAACACTATTGAAAATCTTAAAAGAAGTACATTATCAAAGTTTTAGTCTAATTAAAATGTTTGGTGTAGTCTGTCCGTGGTGTTTTTATTTAACTGAATCAAAATTATATAATATACTTTGTATATGGGAAATTTGGTCCCCGCGTATACAATGTATCACGTATTTCCCTGTTGCCCCCCTCCACAAAAAATAAATAAACAAATATAGAGCGTCACCGCACCGATTTTGAAGCCGACCGATGACCAGAAACCTGATTTTTTTATTTATTTAACTATTAATTTTTTTGCTTTAAATCTGATCGCAATTATAGCACTTTCATCTTTCATTTTTAATACATTGATTTAGGGTAGCGTGAGATTGTTAAGAAGGCGAGTTTTAAGAGTGGCGGGACAATTTCTAGCCTGGTGGAATGAGCTGCTCTTCGTAGCCTTAATATGCCTGGTGAGAGCGCGGTCTTTGTTATAAATAAACGTTTCTTATGTTTGAAGGAATACTAAATAACATTTTTCTTAAAAGGGAAGTTAGATGAACAACAGCAACGACTACGGTATTTTGTAACGTACTTTATTTTCGACCCCTTAGTTTTTAAGAAATATAATAAAAAATAGTAGTTACTGGCCTTAGGTTTCCAACCTAGCACGTTCCTTATCAAAGACAAAATGGACGATATACAAGCATGCCCACATACATAAACACAAGGGTGGGTAGAAGTTAGTCATGCGTGAAATGAACACAAAAGAAGAAATTCCAAAAAGCAGTCATTATTAATAATAATAATAATAATAATAATAATAATAATAATAATAATAATAATAATAATAATAATAATAATAATAATAATAATAATAATAATAATAATAATAATAATAATAATAATAATAATAATAATAATAATAATAATAATAATAATAATAATAATAATAATAATAATAATAATAATAATAATAATAATAATAATAATAATAATAATAATAATAATAATAATAATAATAATAATACACACACACACACACACACACACACACACATAATAATAATAATAATAATAATAATAATAATAATAATAATAATAATAATAATAATAATAATAATAATAATAATAATAATAATAATCTTTAAAACCTTGAGCGACTGTTTCTAGATGAAAAGCTTGTAAACAGGATTTTAGAGGAAAGGAAATTAAGGCCAATCTTTCATAGGTTTCACTGTTAAATCTTCTAAAAAGGTAATTTGACTCTTGAAAGATTCTTCTCAAATACATACTAATTTATATCAGTCTGTATTGAACAATTAAATTTAATACACTATTATTATTATTATTATTATTATTATTATTATTATTATTATTATTATTATTATTATTATTATTATTATTATTATTATTATTATTATTATTATTAATGTTATACATTTCTGGTAATGAAACCAAGGATTCCTCAAAAATCAGAATTGTAGCCCAGAAGCCTGAGGAAACCTGTAAACAAGGGTGGTTGCTATGTGAACCAGAAACACCGGGGTAAACCATTACTCTTCCATGATAAGTGTTCTGGGTTCTTTTACGTGCATTTCTTTACTAACATAGTACACGAGACCTACGGCTGAACGTCACATCCGAAAAACGATATGGTTAAGTATCTTGCTAAAAAGGAATAATCCAGCACAGAGTATACATATGATCTGAAAATAACAATGTAGAGTAGACAAAAGCGCAAATAATGTTCCTTACTCCATGATTATACAAACGAACGGAATAAGAAGTCACATTCAAGAAAGCCCATGCAGGCTTCACTAGAGATGCCTTTCACAGCGTTCAGATACACAATAACAAAAATAAAACGCAAGAAATGACACAAACGAACATAAATCATTCAAACAAATATTAGGAGACAAAGCACATGCACATACCAAGAACACTATGGAAATGTAGGCATGTTAAGGGCATAATGGCAATAAATATATGCTAAATATTGGAGTCTTTAAAAGGAATTGCACAATGTCTGTAAATGCAACCATACTTGATCAGGAGAGATTTACGTAAACCAACTTCAGCGCTTTTAATATTGTACCATTAATTAATGAGAAAATACTGGCTATGCATTCAGATTGTTTTGCATTCATTCTAATGCAGAACATATATCAAGCCCGTGATCCATTTCAATTGTGTAATACTTGTCACGCTTTCTCAATAATGAAAGCATGACAGACAGGGTAATTTCTCTGCATGTCTGGTAACATCACAGACTTCAGATCAATCAGATCAATAGATTATAATACAGTAATTTTGTAATAAGATAATCACCGAAGGCGTACTCTCCATGTCAAAAAAATCAAGCTGGAAAAGATTTCCTCCCGTTTTCTTATAAGTTTTTCAGTATATTTTCTGTTCATTCTTACGACATATGGATGCAATTATAAATATTTTACCAATGGTGTATTTAAATAACTGCAACTGAAGGTAGTCTAAATACTAAATATTGTTTTTTATAAAACATAAAATTAAATAATATATGCCTATACAATTGAATAGAAGAAGATCAAATGATGAAAATAATACATTTTCCTCGCAGCAGTATGTCAATATTGGTGTGAAATTTTACCTAGTTTTAAAACCCCACTGTTCACTAAATCTGCAGACTTCATGCGGTGGCCTAAACCAAAAGCGCGCCAAGTAAATATTTATTTTAGAAACCTAAGCTTTGATATCTCTGGTGCTGACACTGTGGGGAGAACGGGCATTGCTGTTATCGTGGTGGGTATATTTCTCGCTAAAAACTTAAGTGCTCTTCACCTAGTCGGCATTTTACACCCCGCGGGGCCACTACAATGTCTCTGTGAATTTCGCTAATCACACAAGCTGCAAAAAGTTGTTTTCATTAAAAATAAACAAAGAACAGACCAAACAAATCAACAAACAAACAAACAAAGGCACAAAGTGATATACACACATAGACAAACAGGACCAATCGTGAAACTAAAAAGTCATAGCGGGATTCAACTTAATTCATACAACGATAACGACATATATCCATGTATTGCTGCAACGATATCACCGCACGTGTCACATACCTTTGAATTGAGATCCACTTGGAAACGATCCTCCAAACTCCTGTGGCAACGTGCATGCGCAGTTGTCGTCAACCCCGGAAGAAGCGGGAACACAAGTCCGTTTGCATGTTTATGTAAGTTGCACGTGTACACCGGTTCTGCCAACGGCAGTTTGTGTAACTCAGTAAGACTCTGGATTTGGTGCGAACATAGATGTATTTCAACTTCAGGGGAAAAAAGGAAAAAAAAAACTACTTTAGTCATTAAAAATTCAAAGATTATTCGGTTACTGACTCATACACACACATATCAACATGTTTTCCTCTCTTTTAACTATACGGTCCAAAATGTTTATAAAAATGTACCACTGTATTATATATGTTCCCTGTGGGAGATATACGTCTCCTTTTATTTAAATTCATTAAAGTATTTTAGAAATCAATACATTCATTTACCAACAAATTTATCAAAATACATATACAAAACAATTATATTTACAAAGGACATATTATTACAATGTATAACATATGGTATTGATGTATTCAGTAAAAAGGAGGGTTCAATAACAAAGTTCAAAAAGATTGGATGGAACAAATAAAACAAACAAGACCCCAGGAATACATTTGTATTTTCATTGTGATACTTTAAAGGTAAGCAAACTTCGAGTAAATCTGTCATCATTTGTAAGCTTGTCAAAAATTCCAATTGTGTAAGATAATGTGTTGGAGCTTGAAATATACGTTAGTGTATTTCAGTGTATAATATAACAATATTTTTTGTAAACTTATTTCCGAAGTTAAATTAACAAACGAATTTCCGTTATTGAACAACATAACTTTTATTGAAAATTCTGGGTTTCAATATTCGGGTACTGGCAGAAACCAATACCAAGAATCTAGCAGACAGTATCGAAATCTTTTAGAATAATGCCAAAATAGCAAGTTAAATTAACAAATGAATTGACGTTATTGTACAACAATTTCTCATATTACTAAAAGATAGAAACATTTTGAGCCAACCGTCGCCCACACAAACCAGTTGAGTATTCACCTTTAAATCGAGGTATATTCCTAGGGAGATTATAGTGCCTTCTTATGAAGTGATTCGTCTGCGCTACAGTGATTGATGATTGCACAAACATCCCCTTTCCCTCCTTCAAACTGACACCCAAAGCCCATATGGTCGAGTACTGCCGTTTTAATTAATTAAACTCACTTGCAAAGGGCAACTGATAAATGAAATGACTTTTCATGGCTCACTGCATGCATGTCACAGGATTTGTTTTATGGTTAACAAACGTGTTTTATGATTTCAATCACTTTCACCCAATGTGAAATAGGCCTATGATTCTTTACCAAAGAATTTGAAGCGGGGTAATAACCTATTATATTATAACCAACTTTTCTTTGCTCTTTTCATGTTTATATAATATTTCAGGTTAGTTTCTTCTTATATATTTATTATGTGTACAACCACGCTATTGCCGGACTCGAACCCGCGACCTCTCGCAGAGAGGCCAAACCATATCCGCCTCGTGGCCAGGGATCAAGCCCTGGTTAAAATGCAAACAACCTGGGTAACGGCAGCAGCGGGAATCACACAACGGGACACAGGTCTTTTACGTGGTTGTACACCGAATACATATATAGGGAGAAACTGACCTGAAATATTACATAAATGGGAAGCGAGAAAAATTGGCTAATGCTGGACTCGAACCTGCGACCTCTCGAATACCGTACGAGGGCAGCTCTACCAACTGAGCTAACCAGCCCCTATGATGGTGGGTGGTCCACTTATGCCAATTATCTATTGCTCTATGGGGCCAAACCATATCTGCCTCGTGGCCATGGATCAAGCCCCGGTTAAGATGCAAACAACCTGGGTAACGGCAGTAGCGGGGATCACACAACGGGACACAGGCCTTTTACGTGGTTGTACACAGAATAAATATATATAGGGAGAAACTGTAATATATAGACAAATTACAAACATAAAACACATCCATTTATAGGGAAAATGAAAGGATCATGGGAAGGTATCCAAATTGGTGGGGGAAAAGTATACAATTAAAAAGATAGGCACCAATCTAGCAAAGCCAACAGGAGTTTGGGAAGTGAACAAAGGAGGGATTAGTGAGCCACACAAACAGCTGCTTGTGGTATAGCTAGGGTATGAATAGAAGATCGCACAAAGGGATATGACAACAAAAAGGGGTCAACACAGTACAAAATGAGGTGTTGGTGCATGGGTGTAATTAGCTAGATTATAATTGTCCTAAAAGAGGCAGTTCGGAAAGAAATAATGACATACAAGATAAGGTAACATAAAGGTAAAAAAACTACAGATATCAAGGCAGAAATGATATAGGAAAAAAATAGCTGGGTTATTTAATACCTGTGTTGATGTTAAGACCATAGGGTTGAAGTGTGTGGAGTTGATGCATCCAGTGTGGCTCTCTAATTTTGCGATGTGTGTCATCGCCAGTGCAGGCTTCAATTGTAATGAGTTTAACATCCTTAATGCTATGATTAGGGCTGTTGAAGTGGATTGCTACAGGGTAGGGTTTTCTGAGGAGACATGGTTGTCAAAACGGAGACACAATTTGATCTTTGTCTCTCCTACATATTGTATACCACATCTTTTACATAAGATTACATATACAACATTGGGTGTGTCACACTGGGATTTAGTTCTGATTGTGTAGGTGAGGCCAGTACTGTGGCTTTTCACCTTCTGAGCAGGTTTGAGATACAAACAGGTTTTGCATCTCGAGCGGGTACAATTAGAGCACCCCCGTGACTCATGATCAGTAAGGTTAAGGTCCCTGTTGGTGCTAGGGAGCCTAGCCCGAACCAATATATCGCCGAGGTTGCGGGGGCGACAGAAAGCAATCAAAGGGGGCTCAGGGATGGCTGAGCGTAACTTGTTAGAGCAATGTAAAATAGTCATGTTATCATTTACGATGGATGAAAGTCTGGGTAATCTGGGGTGATAGGTAGTGACCAGGGGAACTCTGTTGGGAGGGGTTTTCTTGTTACGCGGGGTAGCCAAGAGGGTGCTACGGGGGATACAGCGGGCCCTGTCGATTGCTGGTTGGACCCTGCGTTTGCTATGACGCCGAGATACCAGGTGTTGTTTCAGGAGAGTAGTTAGCAGTGAACTCGATGGTGGGATGGAATGAACTAATGTAGGCCCAGTTGATGAATTCATCTACATCTAGGCTACCTTGGCCGCCACACCAAATGGAGAAAATATCATTAATAAATCTCCACCATACTAGAGGGTGGTAGGGGGGGGGGCAGAAGATAGCAATCTGTCTGCAAGGTCGAACATAAACAGATTAGCGTATGAGGGCGTCATCTTAGTGCCCATGGCTGTACCTCGTATCTGGAGGAAGTTTCTGTCTAGGAAAGTGAAATTATTTTTGGTCAGTATGGTCCTCAAACTGTCTATAACAGTATATCTTGTAAGCCTGAAGAAACCTGTGAAGAAGAGAAGACGATGAAAGAGTTTTTAGTTTTATCTTTGGAAGGAAAACCCCAGTCAAATATACAAGGGAAAACCCTTGTAATTAGGTACCACTACGCCACACCAACCCTCACAAAGTGAATTTTAAATTGAATATTCTGTTCCCTAGAGGGTATATTATAGAGGGTATCTTTTAAAGTAAACGAGTTTTATTAAGTTATAAGTAGGTACCAAGATTGAACTTACTTGTAAAATTAGTCACTCATATTTGATTCTAACATTTTTATTGAAGGCTATATTTGCCTAAGTACTTTAAATAAAAGTTTATGAATGAATACTTTGACAAATACGGATCACTATACGTCTGAATATAATCTGATAAAGAAAAGTGCATTAAGGTTTTTCGTATTCGGTGTAACGTGACATTTTTTTAAAGGTGACAGAACCTCAATTTTTCAAGGAAAGATTTATACCATCATCATCAGCTTAACAACAAAAAAGTTATCATTATCATTCAAAAATATTTGTTTAATTACAAATTCGATGTTTCACCTTAAAAGTGACATAGTTGAAATAGGAACTGTAATTTGTTGTTATCTGTAATTTAAACGTTACCGTTTCAACATTTAAACGGGTACATGAACTGTTTACTGTTCTCGCCTATACAGAGTAAATTCGATTGTGTTTTCTTCAAGAAAGCAAATTCCTAAATCAGGTGATGATAGTGGTAGATAGGAATGAAGCTTGGACAAAGGTCATAGAGAGCGGGGTAAAATTGAGGGAAATGGCCTCTGCAAGGGGAAAATAAAGCCGGGTGTTTGTCTTCAAGTCTGTGTACCTACGACAATGATATTTTGTATCTTTGTCTATAAATTTCTCGAGGGCCTCTCAATCCCACCATAGAGATCCAATGAAATCACTAGAGTCGTATTATTAGCACTAGATTTATGTTGCAAGCGTGTTGTGCACACAATTGGATTACCTTACAAATGAGATTGGCGCGTCTGGTTTCAAAAGCCAATCAGAAATCTGTTTCAGACAATCCTTTGCGATATGCAGATGGCTATTTCATGTTTAAACAGTGTATATGCTTGTTCTAAAACTTGCAGAAAATGAGACAGTGATGGATACATGTTTATAAAAGCTTGCTCTCCATGGAAATATAATGTTTACCTATTGGCATAAAATAGCCTCATCTGTCTCCCTGTTGATATGTGAAGTATCAAGTAAGTTGATATGTAATTGTTGCGACAACGATTTGGTAAATAAATACCACCGTACAATTTTACGAAATGATATGAAATTACTTGACCAGCTGAATGACTGCAAATGCTTGAAATCTGTTATTACAAAAAGGTGAAATACTTATTTAGGCTCATGCAAGAGCTTCTGATATTTATTCTGGAGATAAAAACCCAAAAAGCACTATATCCCGTAAAGTATGGGGTTTATCCATCAGTAGCGGCAATCGATAGCAACCGCTACAGGGGCAATAAACCCGGCCCGATGAAAACGTACTTGACATGGCAAAGACCTAATTTAGAAATATTATATGACTTGGGTTAGAATATACCAATTTACATGAACATTCGCTCAGGTATGTGTTTATTATCAGAACGTGCATTTCAAGTAATACACGTGGAATGTCATATCTATTGTCGCCATTGGGGGATTGTACAATTCAATTGGAAAAATAAAACCATTAAAGGTGCACTCTCATCGTGATTTTCGCGGGCTTTTCATGTGCATAGAATACATTTTAATCGATATTTGACCCCAATGTGAAACACTTCAGGCGCACGAGTGCAATCATCATTGGTGGTCAGGAAATCTTGCTGTCAGGTTGGGCACACCGATGTTGATTGCCCACGCGCCAACAGTATTTTGCATCGGGGTCATGTATCAGTTAGAATGTACAACGAGATTGTATCTTTAATATTGATACCAAACTAAGACAAGCATATTGATTGAAATGTCGAGTTGTCAAACTACCGTGGTGCACCAGTTCTTCTCAGAACCAACAAAGGCATACTTTTAGTTTTTCCCCAGCCAATTTCATTTGAAATGAATGCTCCTTACATCTTCATTCAATTTCATTAATTGAGCATTCGATAGTTCTTTAATAATGTCATTCATCACCAAAATTAGTTCATTCAAATTGAAAGTATCGTTAATTTCATTCAATTTCGTCAAAACAAGAAGCAAGAGATTGAGCAAGCATTCAATTTCATCATTTGGGCAAACATTTTTCATTTGTTTGCATGCAGTGCCGATTCTCTGGTATTTGTTTTCTAAAAAATCGTATTTGCCTTAAAAACTCCCAGATATTCCGAGGAGAATTTATTTCTAGACTCCTTCTTTGTATAGGTACACCTCTCTCTATCTCTCAACAACCAGTGGTAATTTTAGGAGAGTGGCTCATGCAGACAGGGGGAGCTTATTGAACCTAGATCTACACCATGTCCATTGCACGATGTCAGGTTGAAGGCTTAATTATATATATTAATTATGTAATTTTTGGTTCCCCAAACTGGGAACGTCGCTTAAACACCGCCTAAAGAACAATTTATGTACCATTTTCCTGACTTTTCTCCTTTTATTGTTAATTTATTTTTCTTTAAAACTAAAAATAAAGAATGCTCAAAAAAGCACTGGACTGCGCAGAAATCGAACACTTGACGCGGTATGTAGGTACCACTGCAGTTATGTCGGCGCCCAGTGAACTGGTCGACAGATTAGTCTATAGCTGTTCTAAGATTGAGGTATACATATTTTAACTTGTACGCGTATTGGTACCTTTGTCATTATTTGAGCTTAAAACGGGCTTTGTTTAAAAAGAAAATTATGTTTTCTTTTAAAGAAAACACTTGCCAATAAAATCGTAAATTGTTGGTTTTAAGTTTGAAAAATATCAAAGTTTAAGGACGATGATCACCACTCTCCAAACTTAACCATGAAGTTTAGTATTATGCTGAATGCACCAAAAGAAATGTCAATTCTTATTGGTCATACAATATTTAAATATATGTCGTTATTTTGATTGCAATTTCCAAAACTTTTCCCTTTTCATCGAAACATTGCTATGTCACTCAAGGGTAAATAATGTTTTGAAATACACATTTCTCAACTTCATGAGAAGCATGGTTTATATTTATTGTCCCAACATTAAGTATTCTGTTCTTTCAGAGAAAGTTGCTCAATTTGTTTTAAACAAACTTTAATCTTTTAGTAAGTTAAGAAAACTGCTTCATTGAATTGAGCCCTCTATCTTAATTTCAATAACATCTTTAAGTTATGTCATGTTTTAATGTGAATGTTGAAAATCAAAACGCTGATCATTACAAAAATGGCTTAAAGGGTGATTGTTTCACAGAACAGGGATTAGTCATAGCAATAAAATATAGATTTATAGTTCTCTTGGTTCAGAGAGAAATGGTAAAGTATGTCATCATGTCGATATGTTCCCTAAGGTTCCATAAAGAGTCTTGACTTGTCAATATTCCAAATGCACCGTAGTTTGTCCGGCCGTAAGTAGCAGTGCTTGTCTCTTGCCGCGAGCAGAATAATAGCCATCTCCTGCGAAATTACTGCAGTTGGTTTATTATGAGCAGCGAGTGACGAAACGAAAATAGACGGGGTATAGTATCGGTCATACTTGCTCGGTGCTGTTTGACTTCAGTTATGGTTTTTATTGAACGGGGAGAATAATTCGTGAATGACCTTTCAGAGCACGAGTTTCAATCACAGAATAAACGCAGGTTCCATTTTTCATCTCAAAAATGAATAATTCATATTAATGAATTCAACCCACGAATCAAAATAATGAACAAGTTTTCATGAAGCAAAGTCAATGCCCATACATCAAAGAGTCCATCTAATGCACACAAAGGTTTACATTGTCAAGAAAATTTTTACAAATTTCAGCGAATCAAAAAAATAAAAATAAAATAAAAAAAAACAAAATAAAAATAAAAAAATAAAAAAAAAAATAAAAAAAAAATAAAAATAAAAAAATAAATAAATAAAGAGCATAATCGTTAAACTCTATGTAACATAATATGCTAGTTGAACTCAATTTCTACTGAGAGTAACACGAATACAGAACTACAGTGTACAAGTGATATGAGCATGAACCTCTATAATTTAGCATTTTTGTATTAATATTTGTATTAAGGTGTTCGCTCGGAAAGTGAACATGAAGTTGCGAGACTTGTTGTTATATTTTCTGACTCAACTATTCTTTTAAAGGGAAAGTACACAATTGGTAATTTGGTTAGGTTATACTTGGCTAGGTTATACGTTTTAACCATCCTGAGGAATTATTACGTTATGAAGTACCAATGTTGTACCTTCTTGATAAGTTGTATAATATATCAATATATAAACAGCAAGGTTTAAAATTTATGGCCATCCAATAAGACTAACCCAACAGTGTGAGAAAAAAGTGTTGAATCCGATTAGCGAAGAGAGCTTTAATCTTTTTAAGTCTACCGTCGGCGTCTTGAGATATTAATATGAATAATTTAATAGTACGTCGTGTTTGATACATCCGCTGAAGATTGCTCGGAAAGACCTGTCCAGCTTCAGGGGCTAATTTTGTCAGAGCGGTTTAGAAGAAAAATTAATAACTATTCGGTAAAAGAAAATCGCTTACAGTAAACTTCACTGGCGTAAAATACCACGTCAGTTAAATTTGCCAAAAAGGTATGAGTTGCGACGTTAAAGATGTGCTGAAATAATACAACACTACTGCGTTATTAAAGAAGTATCGCCGATGTTTTTCATTTGTTATTTTACTGGCAATCAAACTTATCGATGATAAGGTCCTTTTAAAATGAAAACAAATATCTTGAAATGAGCTTTTCACAAAATAATTGTCAGAGGCTTGGTTTAACAGTAAATAAGTGGCAGCATTATTACCGTATATGACAGGACCAACAATAAATTACTTTCCAGTATTTTTTACAATAAATTTGTGATATATGTAATTTGTGTGTTTCTTTCAAGATAAATTGAAATGTTCTGATGTAAAAAAGATGATGATGTAAAAAAAGTATCGAAACATGGGCGGTACACTTTAATGATACCGTTTGTTAGTAAATATTGAAAATTTTGAAAATATTTGAAAAATCAATCAAATATAGAGCATTAATTGATCCAGTGGCGTATGATGAATCCCATGCACGTGCCCACAGTATACTGGCTGATGTCTTCAGGATCACCACACATTATCTCTGACTTCTTTGTAAACTTAGGTCACGTGCCAGACAAGGCCCTCAGGAAATATAACATAACAGTGGTATACAGGGGCGGATCCAACGGCGGCGCAGCAAAAAGACGGATCACACTGACAATAAAGGGGCAAAGGAAACAGGTATGGTAAATATGCAAGTCGAAAAAAGGGGGCACCCCTTTGCCACTCCCTGTTTCCGCCAATGGTTTTATGGACAATCAGTCAATACCATGTGTGTATACCTTATTTTGTCAACTAACCACACGCCTTGGACCCCTCCCCACCGTCTGGATCCGTCCCTGTTGATATGGATATAGGTTAGAGCTCTATGGTTAGACAAGCCTTGACATCAGAAGAGCGTATGATGAGCTAGTCAAGTGTACACAGCCTTGTGAGTAGCTTCTGTTGATGTAGACCTCTGCCTGACAATAACCCAGCCTCAATGTAACACGCGTTAATGTCAAATAAATCAACAAATGCACATTGAGGACTAAAGAAAGGCATGAGATAAAATGGGATTGCACACTATTGTTAAAGTATTTGCACATGTATCCAAACGAAGGGGGGGGGGGGGAGAATGAAGAGATTTGTATAGAAACAAATATGTGAAAGTTTCAGTTTATTTCTTTGTGTCGTTTAAGAAAAACATTAGTGAAAATACGTTAAGATATTTTGGTTGTATGCATTCTAATGTGGAAATAGATCACGGCTGTGAGCCATTTTTGAATGTGTAAATACATTTCAGGATTTCTAAACAATGACAGCGCGTCGGATGGAGATCTTTTGTGTTTGGTGTCATCACCAACTTCACATCAAGTAAGTTTTCAGATTTATAATCCAGTAATATTGTAATCAGGTTATTACCAGAAGGTGTACTCCCCCTTTTAATTAAGTGTTGGTCAATCAGGGACGTGGACAATTAATGTAAAGATAGTGTCGACAGTCATGAAATCTGACAATTTTTCCATACGGGTGAGAAATATGCCCTATGTTTGAATAAGGACTATCATTTGGCGCTTTACAAATGCAGATTGGATTGGATTGGATAGGGGCAACATTGCCAATGGTCGTCTCATCTTCAGTCCTCCACGTTTACCCCATGCCATGTTAGAATAAAAGGGTTTTTGGAAAGTTAAACTGTTCCTAGATTACCAATACAGTTATTTCTCCTTGATACACATGTGGTAAAATGTATGTAAATGCGCCAATTCGATATGAAAAGATAAAGTTTTAGCTTATTTCATTGAACATGCGTTGAAATTGTTCGTACTCATTTTATGTCTCTAATTTGACTAAATTTGATAAATATTTCAGTTGAGACATGAATATTTCAAGAATCCTTATTTTGTGACCAACATTAATAGTAAAATCAGTCACAAGGCTAACCCACAAACACTGACCTAATTCAGTCTGACATTTCCAGATAAAAGGATGCATTGTAATTAACAACCCTATACTACGCGTTATTTTACAAGACTGTCGTATACTTTTGTGAGTTTGTACAGGTTGATATATAAATTGGGAAAATACATTTAGTAATATAGTTTAAATCAAACGAAAAGTGGCTTATGACGTATCGGTAAGAAGTGGAATTATTTGTGGAATAGTACACTATTGATAAAATATCTGTAAATACATCTGTAGTATACAAATTAAGGTAAATGTGGAAAATGGATCACAGCATGTCAGACGGAATAATTTCTCATGTTTTAGCTTTTTCATACATTAAGCCAGTGATACTTTATTATTAATCTATGCTATTTTAATAAACATATCGACCATCTACCGAATCATTGGCATAACTGTGCCCCAGGTGCCCCCCGCCCCCGCTCAGAATTGGGATCCCTTAGAAAAACATAAGAGCCTGTAAAAAGCAAAACAAAAAAGCCTCACGTGTCCTCTGACTATCTTGGTGACCCCCCAAGTGTCCCCTACTGGACCAACCCTAGTTTACGCCAGCGGCGGCGATTTCTTCTTACGATTATGCGAAACTGTAAGGAACATGACCCATGACTTTTCCTGCACCCCCAGAAGGCTTCAATCACCCATCAACAGATAATTCCCAGAATGATTATCTTTCTAAATGTTATTTTTAAAGGAAGGTTACACATAAAATGTTGGCAAAATCCCTGTTTTACGAGATGCTTACTCTGTTTGAATAAAGATCATTATGCAACAATCTGTGATAGTTTAAGCTTATGCATTTTTGTTGTTCACGAGAAAATATCGAAATTGCACTCAGATTGTTCGTTATCATTCTCACATGAAATGAGTGACAATGATTATTAGGGAAAAGTGTAATCACCATTGCCGTCCCCTGTCATAAATATCCCTTCATCCTGGACTAATATCCATGTTTGTGGCTTTAGAATTATAACATCCATGGGGAATATTATCTTTCAGATAATGCTAAAATTTCCATCAATTTAGATCGCCCTTACTCGTGATAGACCACAAAATAATGGTACAGCGGTCTAAAAATGCATTTTGGACATAATAGGGAACACAGTGTTTGGGAAAATAATATGTAACTTAATTATTCACAATGTGAGGTATATTTTGAAATGGAGACCTATTATGGATGTACAATATGCTGGATTAAAAGGTTTTATATATCAATATTTTGGTTGGGGTGTTGCTGTTGGTCAAAAATTCAAAAATCAAATTCTGCATGAAATTATATTTTGTTCATTTATGATAATTGTTCATTTCTAATCAAGCGAAGTTATTGCTAGCGTGTGAAAAGGTGTCTGTTGAGGTGATTTTTAACCACTATGTTGATAGAGCAAAGGTCAACATCACTTCTGGTTAATATTTCCTCTTAACACAGTTTGATCTGACTGAATCATGTCAAAGAAGCTGAAGCCTCTATTGATGAGTTAACAAGTGAAATGGTTCAAAATCTACCCCATAATTGCAAATGCATGCAGCAGTGCTTTCAGATTGATTGATAATAACATGTGGTCCTCGAAGTGCAGGATAAAGCTAATAATCAAAATGTGAAGTGTGCTCTATGTGCTTATAACAGACTTATTAAGCTTTAAAGGAAAAGTTTGATAATCCACCCCTTGGTGTGAAGTTAATGATGGTATTTTTGGGATGTGATTATACACAATTTGAGGCATATTTAGAAATGGAGGCATATGTTTTTCTTAATTACATTTCTCTTTCGAATATCCTTTAACTACAAGTAGGTTATATCATCAGTCTTTTCATTACACTATCCACTTGGTCATTTGTACTCGTTTGTCTGTCAGTTTAAGTAATGAAGTAACTTCCCTTTTGTTGTAATTCTGTTGTATGTTTTATAAGGCACTCCAATACAAACCTTGGCTTATGAGGACTGTGCCTCCATACATAATTGTTTTGAATATTGTATTACAAAAGTGTATTGACTAGGCCTATAGGCTATTTGTATATATGGAAATAAATGTAAGATTTAGTTGAATTGAATTAAAATGTCCTACGAGAAGCGCTAAAAAATATTTGTTAAAACCTGAACGTCTTACAAGACATATCCATGCATCTGCCATGAATAATTCTACATTGGCCAGTGTGAAACATAATAAATGGAACTATGTGAACGAATTGGGCTGAACATTTCACAGGTTGCTTTCTAAACTCACCTGATCTGATCACCTGATCTTCATTAAAGTCATATCGAAAAAGCATAATTGGCCAAGACCTTTCCATAAAAACTTACTTGGTTTTAATTAATGGTGGTTTAAAACTGCATTTGAAATCAGTCTTTGCTTGAGGTGCTATCATAGGTGACATTGGTACAAGAAAATACAAACAGAAATCATGAAACGAGAATAAATTAAGTAAAGACTGTTTGCAGTGAATTATGTAAAAATTCTCTTTTGAGTAGTAAGTGGTTCTGAAAAGAACCGGTTAGTTTCAACCCGACGTTTCGATCAGTATCCTCTGATCATCTTCACCTGAAGACGATCAGAGCATACTGATCGAAACGTCGAGTTGTAACCAGTCATCTTCACCTCAAGATGATCAGAGCATACTGATCGAAATGTCGAGTTGTAACCAACTGGTTCTTTTCAGAACCACTTACTACTCAAAAGAAAATTTCTACATGGTGTCACAGCAAACAGTTTTTACTTATGCTTTTCGCCATGAAAGTCTTACTGAGAATAAATGACACGGTAGTTATTGATACAATCAATCTGGATGCAAGTAGGCGAAACAGTCTGTATCTGTCCATGGACGTAATATTGGAACATATTGCTCTGTAGGATACCTTCACTAATGATGAGAAGTGTTATTTTTTATTTTACAAAACAAACAATATCCCGACTTCATGACAATTGTTTTACTCGACAAAGTGTTGCTAGCAACATAGAAATACTTGTGATATGGAAATCATCATCACATTTCTTGTCAATATACCGTAGTCTTTATATCAAACGAATATTGTTTTTGATGAAACAATTTTGTTTCCGATTAAGCTTCACTACAAACTACGACTACACATGTTTTGTCTTAAAAATAATTCTGAACCCTTTAGACGTAGCCATGTCTTTCCTTTCTGTTTATAATGATGGACCGTTTTGTAGCTGAAGGCAGCCCTCCTTTTGAATACAATACGGGACCTTCTGTGTAGTATTACCTTATACAGCAGACCATTGACAGATGGGCTGTAAATTTTGATATTAAAACCGTGACCGAAGACAACAAAAGAAACCGTCTAGCCCATATGATGCCCAAAACCGGATGAGTTTGCATGCCACAGGGTATGGTTTGATGCCCACATGCCTCTCAACTGTGTGCGCCCTCTTACGCGTTGCCCACATCCCAGATATGCCACTGTCTTGTAGAATATGATGTGGGTATAATAAATGTGGGTATAATAAAACTCGATCAATATGCTTTGATGATCACTGTGAAGAACTCATTATTGAGTAGCTCCATAATGCAACATACCACGCTTGCATATACTAAAGATGTGCAAAAGACACTAGGTGATTGCTTACAGAAAATCCTCTACAAATTACCAATACACCGATCCAGCTATGGCCATAGTTCCCGCCCACCCTTAGCAACGCTGAGAACTCGCTCATGCTGAGCTACATACAAGCCAAGTCCTTGACCGACATACCAGTATTATTCATGGAAAGGTTTAACGCTATTGGTGAAACCAAGAATGATCTTATGTTAATATAAATATCAGGAATAAGTCGCTTGGGCTGATTTGAGACATCACTCTAATGTAAAAGAGTGAACAATCATGACCTGGTGTATTCTGAGGTTTTGGCATTTATATTTTCTTCTGCTTTAGATGCATTAATTGTCTTATTGAAAAACTAATAGAAAACGTGAATATTATGATGATTAAGAATATAGTTTCCATTGCTTTGTGTATAAAATGATGTTTATCTCAGAATCAGGTTCACTCATAATATCGTCCTCTTTATCAAAATGCAAATTTGCCACAAAATCTTACTTTCTTTTTAAGGATGACTCAAAATGTGAATCTAACTTATTCTTGATTTTAACCGAGCTGGACCAAGCATGTCAAATTGTAATACATCTTTGTGCTACAATTTATATTCAAGCAGATTACCACCTGTATTTTTCGTTCTCAGTTCAAAAGAATATAAGATTAGGATGCATGTCAAATATAAATTAATTTCCACCATGGGTCTGTTCATGGTCTTCATTTCATATGTGTCGGATACCGTGACTCAGACAATATCCATTGTTACAGTGAGAACGAAGCAGTTGGTGCTAATACACCATTAAATGACGACAGACCAATAAAAACCCAGCGTGGACTCGGTACTTTATTTGGTATGTAAGTAAAACAATCAAGAGCACTTAGCGCTAATTGCCAATTATGGCTGATGAGCAAATACATTTGTATTGTACTTGGTTGGACGGCCGGGGGTACACTGTACTAACATAATATCGGCCACTTGGGAAAAACAAATGCTATAAATTATACTTGCGTCAAAACATAAAACATCTAGTCCACAAAAACAAAACAAAACACAAGCAAATAAATCATATAGGACTACACATGTTCCTAGTGAAATTTCCACAGGCTTTACAAAACAAACTATATGCCGAATATTAACATCAGTTTCACAAATTGGAATGCGTAGAGGAAACACATTTCGAACAGTAATTTTAATAGACCCCAATGACGTTGTACTTTTTTACTTAAAGATGTTGAACTCAAACCTATGAAAACCATAAATTATTTCCAACGGTCTAATTAAATTCACTGGCGCCGACCCTCAATATAAAATGAGCCTAAAGGTGAACATCAACGATAACTTTGTATATCATTCGGATATTGTCATGGAATAGATAGGCCATGGGTTTTATGTTTGACATACTTCACTTAAAATAAATATAGCACTGTAGGCCTAGTACATATATTTTTTTCAGAAAACAGACAATAAACGAAAACGTTAATATGCAAAACAAATCATAATTAATACAAGTTGCAACTAGGCATACTATTCATTTTGTATTGGCGTTAATTGTGCAGTATACTCGATGTATTTACATGGGTCCATAGCCTTAATAAAAACTTGTCACAATATTCATTTTATCTTTATTGATGAAATCACTTGTCATCATGCAGTCCGTGCTCTGGTCACAGCACGTTTGGACTATGCAAATTCACTTCTCCAAGGATCCTCTAGCAAAGAGATCAAACGTCTTCAACGGCTTCAAAATCGTGCTGCAAAATTAATTTTCAAGGCTAAAAAGTATGACCATGTGTCCCCTCTCCCTACGACAGCTTCACTGGCTTCCCGTTCAAGACCGGATTGATTTCAAAATATTGACTATTGCCTATAAATGTGTTACTGACTCTACGCCATCCTATCTCTGTGAGCTTATTACACCATACCAACCTAACCACAGTGGACTCCGTTCAAATTCTGATTCCCTGATCTTCAAAAAGGGTTTCTATACTGCTACACCCAGCATTTGGAATGAACTACCATCTGGTATCCGTCATGCTTCTTCATTGAGTCAATTTAAAACATCTCTCAAGACTCATTTATTTTAGGCACTGTGTATTTTTAAATTGTACTTGCATCTCACTGTAAAGCGCTGTGATACCGTTTGTGTAAGAGCGCTATATAAATGCCTTCATTGTATTGTATTGTATTGTATTGTATTGTATTAATATTCCATTATACAAGTAATGTAAGGATATAGGTAGAAAAACAGGTACTTTGACAGCTCGATACCTAATACAGGTTTTAAATTCACACTCATAAACAGGGATCCTTTCTTTGGTTTTGAACACTTGGAAGATGACATTATGTTTTTGAAAAACATGTGCTATGGAATTCAACAGATGCAATAAATCTAACCCAGCCTGCGTATAATTATTCAATTAAATTCAATTAAATTTAACATTTACTCATAATGCATCAAACAAAAAGTACATCAATGTACAATATTGGACGAAAGGACATAACATTGCAAGAACAACAAATTGATCAGAAAATAATGACAAATGCAATAATTATGGAGGCGTATTCAAAAGACCATAATATCGGTCCCAACGGGCCCAGCTGTAGCGTTGTATTGCTGTACAGTGTTGTACTTGTAGGCTCAACTGCAACACTATAGTTGTGAGGGGCCAAACTATATAGTTAGACCAGTACTACTGAGTCGTAACAGAAACACACAAAACCTGCCTTGGCGCGCGTCATTATAGCTGGTCATGGAATTCCAGTGCCGAGTTTTAGCCGCCTCACATAGGTAAGATTTCAACAATTTACACATTGAAATGTCTGTGCTGCGACTCACCTTTGAGTTATTGGACCCCGTTTCAGTGCATACAGAGGAGTCCATATAATTAGGCTTCTCTGCATCTATGTGGTATTGTAAATACTGTCATAGTTACACAGATTTGCGCAAGCTTTACACTTTTCTGGTACTATAGTGCTATATCCCGCAAAATAATAATACAAACGCGTACAGCAACGCGCACAGACTACAGTCTGTTCACTGACCCATTCTGCACATACTACTATAGATCGGAGTTTGATGTGTGAAGCAGACTACCCCATGAATGGAATGAAGTGAGTCACCTATGTATGTAGTTGTAATTTAGATATGGCAGATTTATAACCTCCGCCACTGAAGGTGTATACAAGGTTAAGTTTCCCCCTGTGTGTAGGTAAGCATGTATAGCTATACTTCCGAGGACTTGATAAAAATAAGGAACAAAAGAAACAATACAGGTTGATGAAATTCTTGCGTCGGGTGATAAACAATTGATTTAATTTTGCCCTACACCGACGTGTGTATAGCACTGTATACTCAGTGCTTTCTGAGTGTCTGTGGTAAAAAAAACTTCACAGGCGACTCGGGCGGGATTCGAACCCACGACCTCCTGTTGAAACAATACTAATAGTCCTCAGAAGAAAACATCATAGTCATTGGAAGTTATTCGTGTACAAATCCTATGGGACGTGCCCAATAAAGTCCAACAACAATGGTAACGGTAGAGGGTAACATGGGAGGTCCTCTCATGTTGTCGGAAGTATTGTAATACCAATACCGACGAAGTAGTAATACAGTTTTGCGTAAAACTGTGATTATATCATGATTTTCAAGATTACCAATAATGTATTATAGTGGTCCCATTTCCTTAACAACATTATATATTGTTATCATAGGACACGGCTTTAAAAACACCCCCACTTTCATACCAGAATTCCTCCCTAAGGCTTAAAGGTTTATATTGCTTCCAAATACCCTTACATGTAAAGGTAGAAAAAAGTCTGCAGTCACCTGTATAAACTTGCCGTGCGTCAATACGGGCAGGCCGTCGAGTAAACTCGGTCTTGCCGTTTTGCAGATGACTAAAATAACTTGTATAGACCCTATACTTAGACACCCTTCCTTGTTATACACAGGCCACTAAACATACAGCCAATTTATAAGTGGTTATGGAATTGCTTGGTACAATTTTGTGCAGTGCCTTTAAGAGCAACACAGCAATATATTACACTATGCTACACTTCAGCTAACCTCTCATCACTAAAATGAGATTACGCTATGCGCGATAGGAAATCAACCATCACTATGTTATTGCAAATCGGTACTAATTACGCAGATGACTGCGCACGCATGTTAATTCTTTTGGAATTAGCACGGAAGATGTGGTCGTAGAAAGAGCATATATCCGCCGCCACCTGTCAGGTAGATTCGCGGTTCCCAGACCCAGTGTCGTCGCTCAAAATTCAGCTACATTTGTATTTCTTTGAAAATAAGGAACCTTCCCCCAATGTCCTTAAATGAATGCTGGACGAGTGCACTGTTTTATCAAGAGGCTCCGTAAAAAAATGTTTGTTGACATTGATAACCTATGTCACGTCATAGGAAATGTATGACGTATAATTTAGGCACTGTACTTGGTAAGACAAAGTGATAATGTTCAGTTGTCAGTGATTGCCATCCGCCATGCAAATTATGCAGCACACCTGTCGCAGAAGGTTATCCATTACCTGTATTGCTATATACGGACAAGAGTGTACACTTTCAATGAAAAAGATGAATATTTCAAGTTTGTTTTGAAGTGTTTGATTTGATTGTGATATTTCAAAAGCAAACTCAGAGAATCAACAATCTGCATAGAAAAATAAATGATCAACTTAATAATATTTTTTACAGTCATAAAGATGATGTATAGTTTTAGTAATTAAACAATATTAATAACTGGTCGAAGTAATATAAAGTTGATGGTATAATATGGAAATAATTATCTAAGGTGCAGTAATTGTATAGAAAATCATACATATCTTCTATTTTCAGAAATTCCAAAATTAATGCTACAAATGTGAATACACTTTCAGTATTGCCTCATGAAACAAACAACTTAAATTTTCACAAGTTTAATGTATCTTGGTTCAGAGAGAGTGTGCAAGCTCGTAGAAGTAGTGTAGCCAACATTTCCAATGGTGTATCTTCCATTTACGTCCTGCGCTACACAAAGACTAAATGGAGTATTATAATATGTACATACAAGTCGATAGTTACGTGTATTAATCTATATTATAGATAACTTGTATAATAAATGGTATATGAGTGCATAAGTGTATCATATAAACAAAATGTTAAGTGCAATGAAAAATTTCGTTAATGAGTCCATCAGGAAATATACAAATCAATACAGAGGCCTTCATTTAGAATTATTAATCAATATTAATTTGAGAAATTAGTTTGAGAAATTGAGTAAGCCTTGAATTAGTGAATAATTTATCTATCAATCATCACTAGCAGCATAATATATCAACAAAAATAAGGAAAAACTATTGATAAAAATGGTTACTAAATTGTGTAAAAATTATACGTAAAAGAAATACAGAAATCAATTGGGCAATATATGTTGACTACGCAAAACCTAGGGTGTTAATGAATCTACCCATTTTGTTCATATATTCAGCAATTCGTCCAAAATAAACCTAATGGAAAAATACAGTGAAAGCACTGGTTTTAATGTTGTCAAATAATTAATGCGTATTTACGTTTTGAACCTTTTCACGTGCATTTGTTTGAATGATTTTCACTTAATTTTGTTTTTGTTTTATTATAACAATTATTTGTTGCTTTGATGTATTTGCTTTGTCCACGCTGCCTACTGACATTTTTTGTAATGTTGATATTATCCTGCACCCTGGGTTAATTGTTTCCTTGTTGTGAAGCCTTTAACAACAAAGATGATGTCTGTAATAATTATATCATAAAGTCACAATGCTAGTGTTATTTTGTATAGCCCTACACCTTTGACGAGGCATACTGAACACAAGCTGTTGTTGATTTTTTGTTGTGCCCTAACATCCCTCCTCTGTTGTTAACAAAATATCAAAACGTAAAATAAATTGTATTATTATTATTATTATTATTATTTATTCAGCCATCACAACAAATAAAACAATACAACAATACAAAACAATACTTCCAGATGGGCTTGGAGCAACAAAAGCAAAGCAATTACTGTGATCCGTAGACCTGCTGCCCCACATCTGGTTGTAAAACAAGGAGTAGATAAAAATATATATTGATTTAGAATAATTTATATAAATAAAAATAAACAAATAATCAAAACAGATATAAATAAATACATGTACTTCAAAGGTTTTAAATTTAAATATAACATTAAAAAGCATGAAATATGTGAGAATAAACCAGTTTTTAAAAGTAGAAAAAAGGAAAAAGAAAAAGGAATACTGATAAAAACTGAAGTGAAATTAAAATGCACAAGGCACTTCAAATCAAAAATATGAAAAGAATTGATGAAACCTAAGAGATATAGGCACATTACACTGTAAATGAATAATTGAAAGTAATTGTTGAAGCTATCATTTTGTTGTTAAATTTGCGACTATTACTTGTTCAGTTACCATGAACAAAAACGGATGACACGGCAGAATGGCTTCCATGTAATGTCATTACGATTTTGCATGTTTATGACACATGTAGCGATGGTTTTGCATAATTCCCCCCTTGGGTGTTCAATGCCGTATTTTGTGCAGTATAAGAGATTTAGTGCAGGGAGGCATCCAAAGTAATGTACAGACGACATTGTGAGATCTGCACAGGTTTTCTGTAAATATGTTGAAATTACATGCTGAATGGAAAAAGAAAACATAAAACTTTACTGAAGTAATGACGGCTTATGCGTAGAAAGCTATTATGCACTATTGGTAATGTTTGCAAAACTGCTAAAAGTATCCTTACTTTCTCTGAATCAAGATAAACATTAAATAGGTAACATGTAAAAGTGTCAGCTTAGTACGTTGTATCGAGAAAAACAAATCAAATTAATTTCCATTTATCTTATTCATTATGATGTTGAATTGTTTGTCCTTTGAGGACAACAAATCAGCTAGGAAATGTTTTAATACTTTTATTAAAATGAAAGCACCTCAGACCAAGACAGTTCAAGGAATGGTTGATACACCAAGTAAATGGTTTTAATATGTTTGGGGTACTTTTTTTAAATTGTGATTATTTATGATTTGTTGAAATTATTAATAGTGTATAAAGGTTTTATCTATAAATATCCATTGTATAAGGTTACCACAAAATATACCGAGTCAAATCTGGAAATAAAAATCGAAACAAAAAAGATCCATATCCATTCAAAATAAAATTCTTACCAAAACAAGAATGAATAACAGAAAATGTATTTACCAAAGTATCTATCAACATTAACATTCCTGGTGCAACATAATATAATTACTGGAAGCACAAGACAGCAAACTAATACTATAAGCCAAATCGAGCATTTACAGCTCTGCGAGCATGTGGGCGTAACTGATTCGATTTTGTTAGAAATATTCTTCAATATATCCATATCTCCAAGTTTGTACCTTTGTACAATATAAATATAACGGTGAAACTTTAAGAATCATCCCTACCCTCTTCAGTTCTGCATTGATTTCAACATACACCCTTGTTCGGACTATACTGTCATTACCCTTATACATTGGACTGGCTAACTCTATTTTCCTTTCATCTTTCTCCTACCCATATCTCTCATCTTCTCAGCTTTTTCCTTTTTCTCAGTCTTTCATCTGCTGTTCCAATCTTCCACCCAGCCCTAATGACAATTTCACAAATTACCTAGAAGTCCCACGTATGCGGTTTCCCGCCATAAGATGCTGATGCGCTTTATTGCGCATGCCCAGGGGCTTTATAGCTAATCATCAGAAACAAAATCAATACGCAGTCATGACAATCAATGGTAGGGTTGAGGACCAATGAGTGCTGTATATATACGTCAGGTGTGAGGTGGTCTGACACATGACAAACGCGCCTTCAACGAGTAAGTCTTTTTGGGTGCAGATATTATTGTTTCTCTTGGTCACAGACAGCCATCCGGGTCCACTGTTTCTTCCAAGTGTTTATCGTATTGCAGGTAAGTGTTTTCATTTTTATTGTTTCGTCTTGTATTTTCATCATCTAGAATATTCCATTTGGCTGATTTCACTTTGAGGTTTAAATAATTATTATTTAGTTTTTTGTAGTTTGTATTTTTGTTATTAGCGTGAAAAGCAGAAGTTTTTTTTAAATATTTTTTTTACATCAAATCTTCAGAAGAGACTCTGACTAGTATATAAAGACCCATCTTGGGATATTTATTTTCCACAACGCGGCTTTTTCGAATAGATCTACAAAGATCTGAACAAAGTTGATATGCCAATGTCATTATGGGGGCCCGTTTCACTTTTTGTCAGTGTGAGAAATATTTCATCATTTAAATGTATCTCGCTAAATAAAAGAGCTACCACAGGATACCGCCAAAAATTTTCTCTGTTCATACCGGGATATGTTATTTTTGTTTCAAACAGTTATTTTATAACAATTCTTTCTAATGATCATAGGAGTATTTCTATGAGCTAATATAACTGATGTTAAAATATTCATTTACGGGAAAACACCAGAAAGAATTTTAATATTACAATTGCTCAACAATAGGAAAATGACACATAATCAAAACTAAATAAATTCACATCTATTTACATCTGTACAAAACTGTTAAATTGCGAAGCTTATTTACACAAACTACATTTATATCAAGTTTGTCACTGGGATGTATATCCAAAAAGTTTGTGCCGAGGTGCCTTAAAACATAAATACAGTAGCTGAGATTTCATTTAAAGGTGTTATTGAATAACTGCTCGTTTGTCAAACATTACAAGATTTGGTAAAATGGTAATTTGCCATTGTTCTAACCAGTTCAATGGGCGACGGACATTTAATGAGCTTCCACTAGACAAAAGTGATTGTTGTTGTTAAAGCAAATACGCCAAGCTCTTTTTATCCGATCGCACAAAGCGTTTGGCAAACATTTCCGTTCTCCGTTTACTGTCGCCGAGCCCAGGCGTGACTTGCTGAATGACGCTTTGGCAACTCTCAAATTGACCGGAACAGCCGAGGGAATACACACGTCATTCCTCATTTCGCGGGGAAACTGAGGGCCTAACCTTAGCCGCCTGATACAATAAATTGTGAACATGATCACACCGTTTAGCGAACACAAAAAACAGCATTTGAATATCTTATTTCATAAGAATTTCTTTTTCAAGAGTAGATAGATTTCATTTTCGCGACAGTGTTATTTATTTTTCCATAGATTTTGGTAAGGGCCAAACAAGTTTAATTAAAAAATGTTTTGAAGGCTTCCTATGATAAAATAAAATAATATGATAACTTGTTCGAATATTTTTCTAACTTCCTTTTGAAATATTCTTTAATGTGACGTTACATCGTTGGTAAAATACATAAATTAGGGATGGTGGCCTTAGCTTTCGATCCAATACGGAACTTCGTCAGACGCATTATATATAAATTTAATTTAATTATCAACCTTTGACAGTTGTGTCGTTTATACTGAAAATGTGAGTGTTCGTATCTATAGAAATAGATAGCTATTACATTATTTCATTAATTGTATTAAAATTATAGCCCCCCTCAGACACACATATTTCAAGAAATGTTTGATATAATCACCAACTTTACAATATTTTTTTTTGTAAAGCTGATATAACCAAAAGTGTATCCCTTTAAAAGAGTGTTTTGACTGGCGGTATTTTGTTGTTGGTTGTATTTTTTTATCTCTCATATTACTTTCATTCGACTTCATATAGCTAGGTTTAGTTGGCACTTGTATAAACCTATACGTAATGACGGTGGGCTATAACGCGTATTCGTGCCCTTTTCTGTTAGTATATCACAACTTGTTAGCCTGTTCAGGCCTCGCATGTTTGCGTTTAGGTGGTGAGGTGGAGGGGGAGGGGGGGGGGGGAGAGGGGATTGCATGCAGGAATCACATTCTCTGAGAGGCACACTTCAAAGTCACCACGCCGTGTTAGTGTGTCCATGCCCCAAGACGCAAACCTGTCTCATTTGTGACGAAACAAAATGCCCAATTCGAGCGATACTTGGCACTCCTCCGTACCGCCAGTGGCTACAAGAGGAAGAACTTTCAAGCACCGCAAAGGACGCCGATGACACCATGAATAAAACATGGCCACTGAAGCAGAGATGGCTCTTGGCAAACACTGATTTTGAAGGGAAATTCTCACCAACAAGAAAGTATCAGTGTACATATTCTCTTGCGGATGAAAAAACAAGGGAAGAGGGTCATTCCTCTTAAGTTGACATGCCACCACTCAAAGTGTTAGCACATTAAGTCAACCTACTAGATATTAAAATATTATCACAAATTTTTAATTTACTGCACATAGTACCTTTTTAACATATACAGGGCCTATAGTATTTACATTTAGAGAAAAAAACCTATCAAACCTATTTTTTGTTTAATATCTAGAAACTTGACGAAATACAAGGCTCGTCCATTCGAATTGATTATTAATCGATTTACTTTGGTAGCCAGGTTTGTTATGTAGATTTTTTTTTCTTTCTTAGACTACCGATATCCATCACTCAAATATCATGCAAATGAAATATCAGCTTTTTGAAACGTTTGCAACTTAACGTTTTCCATGTGAAATTTAACCAACACAGACAGTGTGTATAAAGTTCCTACATTTTGCTTTTGTATTAGTAGGGTTGTAGCTCTAATATTCTGTTTTCCAGATAAATAATGTCATTTGGGAACGTTATAAATATTTTCAGCGGGAATTCGAAGCAAATAAGGAAAACAGACTTCGTATACCCGAGCAGCTTTTAAATTTTTTTTTTTTTTTTAAATAAAAATCATTTATTCAATATTATAGTTTGGTGACCCATTTCAAGACTTCATAAGTATATAGCTTTCTTAAGATGTACAGTATAGTTTAACCAATTCACTTATATTCACAATAATATGATACAATCTAAGATATTGGCTAAAATATTTATTAAACTACAAATTCAGCCTGCAGCACGAATAGTGATGGGGTTACAGAGGTGGCTCTTCATGATCCAAAGTAAGCTGCTTGCTTGGCAAGTATTTCGTACTTCCTGAGTCTATTCAACTTCATGAGCTAAAAACCGTTGTCAATTCAAAGGATTACGTTCCCTCTCCAAATAATTGTTCCTCTCCAAGGTGATTTCTTACGTTCTACAGTAAAGTCTGTATATACACCGAGATAGTGTACGGTATTGTTAATTGTATCTAATGAAAAGTTGACTTCACATAGCACATTCAATATTCAACGTTGATATCATCTACAGAAGCAATAGCAGTAATGGGTTTAACTGTCGTGCTCTTTTAAAGGTTGATAACACACTTGTAGTCCGGCCTTATCAAATTAAAGAAAACCCTAAAGACAGTACTTCATCTCATCAAAAAAGGCTCCTGTTAAAGACGAACTTGATACTTCGTCAAACTGGAACAGTTTTTTTAACATGGTTAAACACGAAATACCCACATCAATACACTAAACAGTGAAATATCATCAAGCTCTCGCTTCAGTGATGAGTGTTGTACTTTCATATTGAAATATTTAATGAGGCATCAAACTCATCCTCCAAGAGATATTATTTAGTTGGCATAATGGTGTTTGTTTGATTCTAGCATTAATTTATTTTAACTATACGATGACTCTTCTTATTCATGCCCGACAGAAAAAAACACTTAAATGCCATTAACCCCGGGTTTAATACACTTCTGGTCATAATTGCCCATGATAAGTGGAGGTTTAGAATACCTATAAGATGCAGATACCTTTATGAAATTACCGTTAATAATTGGTGATGACTAGAAACCTGGCATATGAAGAGTGGTTTCCTTACTCTAACCTGTCCACGCGGAAATCAAAGCAGCTGTTTTAGTTGGAAAGCTACTCACCATAAGGACTTACAGTGACAGCACGCCATCCGGTTGCTCTGGACCGGTGCATCTGAAAGAATACATATAGCAGCATGCAGGCCTATATAGGTCATAATGGTGGGTACTGGGTATTCTGACAAAATGAATTAATTGGATGTCGGACGAATGGGTAGTTTTACCAAAAGATTGATATCATGTGGGCCTATAGGAAGGTTTGTAGTACTGCCTGTCCACTGCAATGAGGTTTCGATGTAAGGACCCCAATGGAAATAAGCCTATAATGTTATTGGCTTTTTGGGGGTTATCCTTGGAAAAATTTGGTATGTTTTCGCGTTTTCTCTTATCTTTGTAATGCGTTTTGTATTTTTGTCATCTTTTTATCCGAATAAATTCGATCAATCATGATGTCTCATTGTTCCAATGTAGGAATAATACACAGTTTTTATTTGGTAGAGTCTACATAACAGTTGTCAGACGAACGAACTTATGAGCTGTTGGATAAATGGGCTGTTTGAATAATGGACTGTCTAAACTTTTGGATTATTAGCATATAATTCTGAAATCTTTAAGTATTATCCGACAACTGGGCTGTGGTGGCTGCGTCATAAATTAATTCATTCAACTAATACGTTTTATATCCACAACCCTGTCAAGTACTTTGTGAAATAACATTATGAAAAACATTTACATCCTGTTTGAATATGAAATTTTTGTGAGAAAAAAAACAAAAAAAATAAAACAACATTTTTAAGGAAAACCATGACAGAGACTAAGAACTCACATGCAGTGCCGGTATAATTATACATGTTTAAAATCTGAACTACACGTCAAAATTTTAAATTTGAAATTAGGCCTAATACATTTCCAATATTATCTTCTATGGCTGGTACTCAAGTCTTGCATATATTACACAAAACTCCGTGTACTTGAGATGGATTCTCTAACAGTGGGATCAGGTTTCCCCCGAGCCAGACTGAAAAATGTCCATATCAGTCGCGACTTTAACGGTTCTACATTCGGGAACAAGTATAGAGTTGTACAGACTGACTGACAGTGATCTAATAGCGCATCGTATTACCCGTATCAAATCAGCACGTCGGAGGTCTTTACTTTAATTAACCTTAAGGTGCGAACGGAGAACATTGGACATATCGTATCCTCCTGGCCGGTCACTGTATGAGTAATCGAGGAATTGTTTATGCCGCTATTATACATACGACATGAGTGTTACTTGAACTCGCTGCTCCACGATTTCATTACTGTAAGAGCCATGCAAGATACCCGTCAAATAAGTACAATTTGGGTATTCGCATTCTACTTCCATAAACAAACCTGGGAATATTCATTTGGCAGAGAGCATATCAGGAAACTATTTTAAATAGGTCAATAAGCTAAATCTGTTCTGGAATTTGTATCCAAAACTTTTTCATGTTTACCTCACACCAAACATAAGGTCACTAACTACATTTTTGCATTTATATTGTAATAGAAAATTCTTTATTTGATTTTGTTATTATTTAATTACCCGAATACCAACGTTTCTAATGCATTTTGTTATTCATAATGCAGTGTATTAAGAAGCCACATATGCTATTGACTCTAAAAGAAATAGAAGTTGGATAGAATTAAAAGGTAGGGTAGAATATTGGCAATGTTGACAAAACTACGAGTATGTTGCCTACTTTCTTGGAATCGAGACTTAGTCCTTTATCAATTCAATTCAATCTTACATTTATTTATATACAAACATAGTCAAATACATGTGTGATACAGTATTTACAGTCCTGATAAGCCAATGCTTGTATTGGAGTGCTTTAACCCTCCTGCTATAGCTGCTTGTGTATGGAGGCAATCATGGAGGCACAGTCCTGATAAGCCTAGGCTTGTATTGGAGTGCTTTAACCCTCCTGCTATAGCTGCTTGTGTATGGAGGGAGGCACAGTCCTGATAAGCCTAGGCTTGTATTGGAGTGCTTTAACCCTCCTGCTATAGCTGCTTGTGTATGGAGGCAATCATGGAGGCACAGTCCTGATAAGCCTAGGCTTGTATTGGAGTGCTTTAACCCTCCTGCTATAGCTGCTTGTGTATGGAGGCAATCATGGAGGCACAGTCCTGATAAGCCTAGGCTTGTATTGGAGTGCTTTAACCCTCCTACTATAGCTGCTTGTGTATGGAGGCAATCATGGAGGCACAGTCCTGATAAGCCTAGGCTTGTATTGGAGTGCTTTAACCCTCCTGCTATAGCTGCTTGTGTATGGAGGCAATCATGGAGGCACAGTCCTGATAAGCCTAGGCTTGTATTGGAGTGCTTTAACCCTCCTACTATAGTTGCTTGTATATGGAGGCAATCATGGAGGCACAGTCCTGATAAGCCAAGGGTTGTATTGGAGTGCTTTAACCCTCCTACTATAGCTGCTTGTGTATGGAGGCAATCATGGAGGCACAGTCCTGATAAGCCTAGGCTTGTATTGGAGTGCTTTAACCCTCCTGCTATAGCTGCTTGTGTATGGAGGCAATCATGGAGGCACAGTCCTGATAAGCCAAGGGTTGTATTGGAGTGCTTTAACCCTCCTACTGTAGCTGCTCCAAGTAGCTATAGTGGTCAAAATCAGTCAACTGCCTGTTTTGACTGTTGACCCAAATGTGCACATAGGGGCATTTTTGACTGGTTTTTACTGTCATTTTTACTACCCTCAACAATACGAGACAATGCTTTTACCAGTCAAAAACGGTCGACGCATTTTGATCTGTAAATGTACTTACTACACGTAAGGTTTGACAGTGTTTGACTTTTTAAAGTGCACTAGATATACCTTGGCAAGTATATCAACATTTTGACTGATTTTGACCCTTGTAGTAGTAGGAGGGTTAATGACGTAGAACAGAATTACAAGAAAAGACTTAAACTGACAGACAGACAAAAATGACAGATAAACAAGAAGTACAAATGACTGTGGATTATTGTAATGGAAGGACTGACGAATATAACCTACTTGTAGTTAAAAGAAAAAAAACATATAATACGAAAGAGAAAAGTAATTAAGAAAATCAACTATGTTACATGCGGGAGATATGAAGTCCTTCATTAACAACTAACCATTTTCAGCTTGTGTCGTTGTGCCGTTCACTAGAAATGAGTGAAACAGCATTCGATTGGCACACACGTACTTCGTAATCATAATAAAATATAATTTGTATCCTACTGTTAAAGACGTATATTTATTTGGAAAATTATTCTACCAAATAAACTTTACACCAAATCAGGTTTTATGCCAAAAGTTGATTGACAGAGCAACTTTTTGAACATTCTCTGTTTCTGTATAAGGAAACCACTTCAGACGGGCTACCTTTTAAGGGTAATTGATACTTGTACTAACTTAACACCAACAACTTGGATGTTAAACTTAAATGTTTTGGAGAATATCAATGTTGTAACTCCCCATTAAACATAATTACTTAAAACTCACTTTAGCGCTGCTTGAAACATGTGAATTAAAGGAGTGTTAACCTAACTAATGGACAGAACCCCGCAGGCATTGTGTGTTTGCTAGGAAGAAAGTGGGTAATTTACAAACGCTTTTGTAAATTAATAGCCTATATAATATGTAATATTATCTTATTTTTATTTATTTTTGGTATTCATCCATTTTCGTCCTGGAAGATATAACAAGACAAGATATGACAAAATATTTTGTTTCATTCATCGTAGTAACAATTTCGTTGTAAACACGCAAGTAAAAACATCAAAATTGCTGAATTAGCCAACTCGCTCAAATACCAAGGAATTCAAATTGCAGAAAAAGGGGCAGACGACTGAACTGTTAATGGCTTCACGGTCTCCAAAGGGATTCAGGCCGTGAAATGTACCCGTTAAATTCCCTAAAATGTAGGGCAAATTTAAACTCAGGTTCCGCCAACACATTTTATGCCCGAGGCACAGAGAGATCTCGTCAGCTGTCATCGCACAAATTGAGCGTGCAGGATCTCCGCTCGGCATTTTTGTAACCGTTGAATTACTGCAGGCGCCGTTTTCAATCTACGGAAAAACGATTCTGAGGGAATCGGGCCTATCAGGTGCAACCGAATGGAAAGCAGAGGAAGATTGAAAGAAGTGACTAATTCAGTAACAGGGACACCATCTTGAATCGTAAACGAGGTGCAAATGAATCCGTGTCAACCCATTGCATAAGATTTCGGTCATGACACACGCAGCGTTACTTGTAAAAGGGGTAGGTTGAAATGGGAGGGGCCGTGTGACACTAAGAGGGAGAATGAGCATTTCTGAACAGTGTTATTTATTAATAGTGGTATTAGCCTATATTCCTCCCTCCCTTAGCTTTAGAGGTTGTTTTCTTTCCTCCATTCTGTAAGAAAACCATACCCAAGAGAAAGACATTTATTTATTTATTATTTTGTTTTTAAGAGAAAAGAAGATGTATCCACAGATTTTACCACTCCCCATCAAACGAATATCCACTCTTTCGAGAAACATGGCAAATATATAATTCATAACAGACTATGCTGTTTGAAACTTAGGTACTTTCAATACTAGCGATAAACCTTGAAATAAATTTCAGACTAAATGCCTCTGTTTTAGTATATCAGTATGCCTAAATAGCTCGCTTTACAAATACAAAATCAATTAATTAACAAATAAGGCATAAAAGGTATGATAATTGGTCAATTGGATATTGTTTTATTAACCTGTCTATAAAAAGTAACTCTTTGACAAAGAGGTGAGGGGATGACTTCAATTTCCATTCAGATATACTGTTAATTCATATTTATAATATTTACTCAGTTTGGTATTTTCATTGGGTTTATGTCAACACCCTAACCATTAAGTGAGCTCCACTTAAAAGGCCGGTCATAAAGAACTGTTAGCATAATTTGATACCTTGGATAGCATGAAAACCTCACCATCACCTTGAATCCTTAGGGTAGGGTGGCTGCAACGGCGCACTTCGCTACGCGTGCCTAATGGAAACTCCTGTCCGAATCAATGTTAATAAAGCGAATGTTATCGATGTATGGCTGGCTTTCAGTTTATTAAGTTACGTCAGCAAATATTAATACTTAGAGCGAGGAGCGAAACCAAGGGAGTTAATTTGCACTCAGATGATAACATGATATCGACTTCAGACGATAATTATTTTAGCGCACGCAAGTGCAGCTTGGAACCAAAATTGGGCTACAGGAAAAAAAGGTGGCAGGACATTCTCTATGGTTTCTCATCAACACTGGGTAAGGGAGTAATCGTTGTATAGGTTGTACCTTGCCCTTCGTTGTGAAGATTATCAGAACAAACTGCGGTATAATAATAATAATAATAATGTATAGATTTATATAGCGCACGTATCCACCAACTAAGTGGCGCTCAAAAACATTGTTTTAAACTTACTTGGTGTAAAGTCGGTATACGAGTATCAATCATCCCGAAAAAATTATGATAGAGAGAAAAAAAGAGAAAATTGTTATTGACAAAACATGTAGAACAAAATTATTTTGTATTTTTTCTTAAAACGTGAGCACCGATTTTGATGATTTCCTGAAAACTATATGATTAATGCCCGAAAAGGTAAAAATAAAACTAATGCCGAAAAGGTAAAAATAAAACATTTGCTTTAACAAAAATAATAAGAATTATGCCAGACAAGCAGATGATTGGAATTTCTTTTGTATTTTTTTCTGAAGGTTGTGTTAACGCTCGTTTGTCCTTATTAAACCATTATACGATCATCTCTGTAATTCTGTAAGCTTTGACGTATGGTTTCCAGGCTAAGCAATGTTTGTCCCAGTAAAATTAAATAAAGGTTGGTAAATATTGAATGCCTAGTGGAATTTACTGGAAAATATCAATTGACAAGCTTTATACTCGAGTATACATTATGTTTCATAAATCGATCATTGTGGCAGACTTATTCCAAAGAAGGCAATAGATCGATATTGAAGGAAAAGCTGATTTGCTGAAATATGAATTACGACTGTATAAGGCCGTACTACGAACAGTTGCTCGCGTTGTCAAATGAAATTCTTAAATCGATGTGTCGTCAAACTAATTACAAAAAATACTGCTGCAGGTAACTGCATCCGTAACAATGAAGCATTATATAATATATTAGTGTGTTTCAAGTGATAAAATAACCAAATTATATTTGTGAGAATTGTAAATGCTTTGAAGTTAATTACTTCTGTCTTTGACTCAGTATTACAATGAGTTTTGGTGCTATGAGTTCCGTTGTTGTGTAAATTCGTTCATTTGGTAGAACACATTGCTAAATTCCGTATATAATTATTTCAAAAATAACTAAATGGTCGAATTGGAATGTGAAATTCACTTGGCTGAGGCGGGTGGCATCAATCTTCGGTGAAAATAATGTTGTCTAAGGACAAAGACACAAGGTAATAAGCTGCGATTTCCACAGGTAGATTGTTTAATATATATATATATATATATATATATATATATATATATATGTGTGCGTGTGTGAACGTACACACCATTCGTTGTGGGGTCCAAAACACAATAGAACAATTGGACCCCACAAGGTAACTATAGAAAATCTTGTACCCCACAGGAGAATTATAAGGAAAAGGGATAATAGAACGAACAAAGGAATACCCCACAAATCAATGTGCGTGAGGGTGTGCACAGGCGTAGCATACACTATGTGGACTTCGGAAGAAAGGATGTCCACATAGTGTAGGAACTCTGTGCACTGTGTGGACTTACACACGTCCACACAGTGTTTTTGGACTTTGGAAAAGTACGAATATCTCTGAAATTAGTGATTTGTCTAAGCAGGTTCTTTGACTTAAATCGAAGGATATTATTAAAAGGGAAAAATAGAACGAAAACCGCTCAAAAAACACTCTTCTGTGTGAAATGGGAACGATTTTAAGAAATTACTGTGCTTAAGTACATGAGAACAAAGGAATGTCCACATAGTGATAGCAACAACGGTCTGTGTGTGTGTGTGTGTGTGTGTGTATTTTGAGACAATACAGGTCCTCACGTGTCTCAGAAGATATGGAAAATACTTATCACTGATCAATAGAGTGCAGTGATATATATATATATATATATATATATATATATATATATATATATATATATATATATATATATATATATATATATATATATAAACGTGAAGCGAGCAAAGAAAAACTGGTTGACTCGAACCCGCGACCTCTCGAATACCGTACGAGTGCTCTACCAACTGAGCTATATATATATATATATATATATATATATATACTTTACTGTATTTTAAAAATTATATTAATAATACTATAATAAAGTAGGATGAAATATTTCCTAATCAGTGACCGACCCATTACAATATAGGTGGGAGTTATCTTGCTACATTTGGTACTTAAAGAACCGTAGCTAATAGGACAGATTAATTTATTTTTGGTATGAAGTTTGGAATAATATCAGAAATCCCGTGTAAACATATACCAGAGGAAACTGTAAATCTTTCCAAAAGAATTGGTTGTTTAAATTACCATTTCAAGGAGAGTAACCATACTCGTAAAAACAGCTACAAAACATTACGAATAACATAATAAATAATCAAATTTTTGCGTCTATTTTCATTAGTTCTGAAGGCGTCCCCTCGTTATCCCAGTGCCACCATGTAAATAATTATATTTGTAATTACCATGCCTAGTCTATGAAACTAGCATGTATTTATTGTAAGTACATGTTTAATTGGCTTACGTCATGGTTCCTGGCCTTCGTAATACCAATAAAGCTTACAGATGGATGTCTAATATCTTCTGAAATGACGTCTATACACATGGGCATAAACATGTAGCTGACGCAGACCGAAATTATATTGGGTTATATCACTTAAAGGTAATGTATAAAATTTGGATTTCAAAAATAACAAATATAACATACACCTTAAATGACGACGGCATCAATCTTTACCGAGGTGCTGTATCTTTAAAGAAACAATAAATACAATACAGACAGTTTTCTGACAGCACCAGAGACAATACTATTTATAGCAAAGATTAATACCACCGTCAGCGTTATGTTGTTTTACATACAATATATTCGACCATATGGATATGTTTGTGTTGCCAATCCCATACCATACCTTTAAATATTTAATAACAATATATTTTCTCCTGAAGACGATCAGAGGATCGAAACGTCGACTTGTAACCAACCGGTTCTTTTCAGAACTATTTACTACTCAAAAGAGAATTTTTACATGGTGTAACCGCAAACACTCTTTACTTATCCTTTTCATCATGCAAAGCTACAAGTCGTACTTAATATACTTTAATATAATTATAGGCCTTCACGAATTAAAAAGCCTTGCAAAATATTTTGATTTAATTAGACTTGGACTTTATGTAATTTTTCCTTGACTATCAACCATTTTAAATTAAATGTAAATTAAAACGTAATTAAAAGTAACATTTGTGATTTTAAAGCCACTTTACACTATTTTTAATCTCGAAATTATCACAGTGGAAAGTGATGATGGTTTCAGACAATAGGGCCTATTTACAATATTCTTGCTCAGGTGATATCACGTTTGGTAAAATTAGTGAAATAATTTCTAAATTGATTTTTTTTGTCATCTGAAAACAAATAAATACGAGCAATTTCAATGCATTTTTATCGTTTGCGACACAATGAAATACGCTGAAATTTTTATATGTTGGTTTCTTTACATAAGTCTTAAAAACATTTACAGATACTTAACCATTTAAAGCCGTGTATACACAGTTTTAAAATATCCATCTCGGCAGTCCCAAAATAATCTTGTAAAACAAGCGGATGAATTTCATCCCAAGCTATAAACTATATAATACCATCCAAATGCATTTCAAAGTGATATCCAGTTAGGCTAAGCCGGAGGACATATTTATTTTTAGAATTCCTCAAAGGTTTATGCAGAGAACGTTGATGCATTACGATCCTTTCACGTTTTTCCTGAACACTACGGTACCGGTACTTTACAAAACCAAACGTTGACCCAACATTAAACTTCATGATGGTTTTCATTATTGGCGCCCTTTTATGTAAGCCTATAGCGCGAACGGCTGTTGCATGCTGACATGTTTGTACAACCTGTACATTTAAAGTGAACAAAGTCTCCATCTTAAAATAAATCGCTACACCGAACTGCCGTTATAATGAACAACGTGTACAGACCTATGGTGTTCGTTAAAGCGGCATTCCACTTACGTCAGAACAATCGGCAAAGAAATATCTTGCTAATGAAAACATAGTCACCGAAAACAAGAGGCGCGTTTTCTATTTACATGAATCAGTATTTTAAAAAGTTTGGATTACCCATTGGTGGGTCAGAAAATGCGTCTACCCTAGTACTCAATGGTAACAACTTTAAGGTGGTTGTACATGGTTGATTTAATTTGATGATTTCTTAAAACTTATTTTGAGGCCGAGAGCGAGATTTTCTTGGTCAGCGTGGAAATCCGGAAATACTAGCTATTTGATCATAGAGCTTTTTTTATTCCTTAACGGAAACATATCACATTAAACAACATATTGATGCAATACTCACTTTTATGAAAAATATTGATAACTGTATCAAATATCCCTTGGCTTGTTCACAGTGCTATGGTTTAAAATTCGTCAAAACTGAATAATTCCACGAGTTACTTTTCATTGGCCAGTGTGTTTTTGTAAATAAACCGTCACATTTAATATATTTGACTGATTTTTTAATGGTGGCTAGCCCTATATACTTGATATTCATTAGGCCTATTTGATATTTATTCAGTATAAATGCAAACACAATGACCTTTAGTACAATGTACTCGGTAAAAACCACTTTTAAAACTGCGCATAATCTTGCTTTAAAGGGCCGTAGGGCAAAGCCAACAATATGCTTGCCTCTGGTTAGCTGTGAGCTTTTATCGCCTGGGGATTATAGTCCTTTCTTCCTTGGCGCACCGGGACATCCGATGCAGCTGTAGTTACAACGTGTCCCGCGTGTTTTCCTCTTTTGTATATCCAATTATTGTAAGACAACCCCGGGCAATAAATTGTACCAGAAACACTTGAATGAGTCTGAAAAAACACAATGCATACCGCACTAAATTGTGGTGAAGACTGTAATTTCTTCTTTATTATTGTACTATATATTGTACTATACTATATTGTACAATATATTGTACAATATATTGTACAATATATTGTACTATTGTTATCTATAAATTTAAGCCACTATAAACACCACTATAAAAAAGCCACTATAAACACTTTTGGTAATCTCGAAAAACATCACAATTTTTACATAACACTTATACGGCTGCCCCCTCCCATTTGATGTCAAAATAGTTCGGTAAATTTATAAACTTGTTGGTATTTTCTGATTGACATTATTTATCAGTTCATTTGAGTTTTGTGCCGGTAAATTTACCCCAATATATTTTGCCCCTCCCCCACTCTAAAAATCCTAGCTACACCACTGATACTTAGTGTTTAAGATGATGGTGGCATTCCTCAACATTTATGTCTCGGGTTCAATCGTTAGTGAATTAATTTCCAAATGAATTTCTGTAATTTTAAGACAGAATTATAACGCTTTTGCAAAATTTTAAGCCAAGTTTCCCTCTTTATCGTCTTATCTTATATAAATTGTCGTGCTTCTGCAGCACTTTATTATAGTGCGACTTGAATGACGTCTGACACATATTCCTCCCTTTTTCGACCTGCTATTCGTCAGACGCAAATCAAATTCATTTGACACGGCAGAAGCTTGACTTGTGAGCCAGGCCTAACCAAAAGAAAACAATATTATTCAATTCGTTTCGAGTTAGATTTCCAATGTACAACTTTAACACATCAAGTTCCCTGCTTTCAGAAAATAAAGAATATGAAAAACAGAGGACCGACATAAGTGACTCGATTTGTTTCCCATTTTCAATTTGTAGACAGCTGAACACATTGCAGATCTGTATACTCCTTATATGCAAGGGGTGGACTTTTTAAAGGGGTCCAGATGGTTGAAAGTATTGTGTCATAGACATAAATACCACAGCGGACACGCGTGATTTATTTGTTTATTTATTAAATTTATTTACACGGGGTATGCCCAAACAGTTAAAATCTGATTTCCATTGGGGCCAGCATAATGTACAATTAAACCAAGTGAAAATATACATGAAAATAAGATGACGCAAACTTAAGCAATTACACAACATCACTTAAAATATTAGATTATAGTTACCTTTGGTTAAGCGAACACAAAGAAAGTGATATGTACATTTGTGCATAATATATGTTTAAAATAATACAAATTCAAGGCAATATATACATCAATTCGCTAAATACGAGATAGGTTTGCGCCATGTATGCTGGTTTAGCCTGTGCTCGTAATACTACAAAACTGACCTCATCTCTTCAATTATTGTTTGTCAAAGTAATGCAACTGTACCGAACAACAGTCAAGCACGCCTTCATTCTGTTTGTTTGGGTTCAGTTTAATAACGCAACTACGTAGATTTTTCGATTACAAACTACACATAAACGTTAGGGGAGAAATGAGAACTGTGATCACTATACAGACTGAAGATGCAAAATAGTTTGTAGTTACGACATAGCTGATACAAGTATACAGCACCACAAAACTACTCCAAACCGTGCTCTTTGAAGAAACTTTGCTAATAACGTCTCGTTGCATCTAGGCTACATGTAGTTAAAATAATAATAATTAAAATAAAATAAATACCCTGCCAACTAGGGTGTTAAATAATAACACAAATAGGTGCAGCTTTCAACACCACACAGTTTTTAAAACGAAACCAACAAAGGGTGTTTGTGTGTGTATATAATCCATATAATTGGTCCATATAATTAGTGATGCATGCAGCATGTTTGATCTCGAGCCAATAAGGGTATTAGAAAGTGATCACATAGATGCCTAATCGTACACCATTCGCACAAGCAAACAAGTACGATCCATGGTTTATTTTAAAAGGTGGCTGGGAATTAAGGGGAAAATCACAAACGATGTATTCCTCTGTTTTTTTTTTTTACAGATAGGCCCTAATTAAACATTTACAAATGCCAGTTAAAACACAAAGAAATGTTTTCCTTACCGACAAGGAGAAAGAGGGTGGTGGTGGTGGTGGGGGGGGGGGGGTGGGTACAGGAATTGATTATTTTGCTTTGCCTTTCTAAATGCACTATATATTTTGTACTTGGTATAATAATCTAGTTGGGGATGTCCCTTCCCCACTCCTCAGGGACGTTGGCTTTCGTACTCAATGAGTTGGTGTTCCAATAGCTGAAGTTAAGGTCCCACTACTGGTTAAACATTGCTTGGACTTAAAATTTATAACATAGCACATCAAGTCAGGTTCGCCAATCACTTGGCCGTGGACTATTGGGTACTGTTTGATTAATGTTTTTGCCGGTAACGTCAACGTTAGGGAATTTTTAATTGTGTATGATTAATGTTCGCCAATCATGTGGGCGACTGGTGGGAGTTGTGTTTTGCCTGCCGTGTGAACGTCTAGGACTTATAATTAATGTTTGCAAGTCATGTGGACGACTGGTTTTCCACCGTCGTGTGATTTACTTGGAAGAACCCGTTTAGTAATTCGTTTGGTATTGTAAGGTATGATGAACCTGCTGGTATGTTAGAAGGTGGTAACTTGTAATAGTAAATAGCCACACGAATAGCAGACTATTTGATGAATTCGTGGTGCGCTACACTTAATTTATTGACAGAATAGAGGGTAAGATATAAACGATTTGGTAATTTAACAAGATTATGATTGTTAAAACAAATAATAAGAAATAAAACCTTGATTTATTTTCTTTTGTTTTTAATTCGATAAAAATATAATACTAACGATCATGCATAACTCGAATATTTTCATTTAACTGTCTACAGTTGCTTCAATTGTTGTGCTCTTCAGAACTTTTTCATAAATGTGAAGAAAAAATACAAATGTTGGTTTTAAACGATATTTATTTTATCAAAGTTTAATTTGGCTTTATTGCGGGTTCATAATTGAAATATGACTGTCTATTTTAGGCGGTAATAACTGTACAAACATTTGTGTTCCAGATTATGTTCAGATTTTACTGTAGACGTACCGTAATTTATCATCATCATCGAACACTCCTCTGAATTAGACTTTCGATGTAGACGTCTGATTCAATGATTATAAAAACTATTTTCATTAAAATCCCATTCCAAGCCAGTTCATTAACTTTGATTTATGTGCGATTTTAACAACGACACCCTTGTCAACCTGACAAGGGATGTTCTGTGGATCTAGTAAAATAAACGTATTGTTAGTGTACGGAAATTGATAATGATTGCTGTATGATGACACACGCACACCCAATGTTTCATTCGCAATTTACCTTGTTTGATTGATGAAAAACACCACATATAAACGGCTTTACTCATACACCAGATCGCTATAATACATTATTGTGTTTTTTTAATTACAGAAACTCTGGAGCTGTTAGACTTATTATTTATTTGTTCGGTCCATTTTTAGCAAAGTTGTGTGTGTTTTGTACTCTGGCAGGTCATTAAGTCTTTACAGCATAGATTATGAATAATTTAGAGATAATAGTAATAAGTAAATAGCAATAATAATACATTATTTGCATATTTGTTCGAAGCCAAACAGGCCAAGTAGACGAAATCAAGTTTACTGTACCCTATGTAGTGTATTTTGTAAATGTGATCATTACAACAACTAAATGAAGCTTAATGATTCTCATGAATTTAAGTCGTGTTTTACAATAATAAGAAAAAGTATGGTAAAGTGTACATGCATGGTAATTATATTTTTTTTTTTTTTTTTTTTTTTTCAACCTTCGATTACACGCCGCAGTCTGCCAATATCATAACTAGTGGATACAAATCGCTGGAATATTTAAATTTACCAGAACAACAAATTCCTCGTGCTAGATTGTACATTATATGGCTTTATAAAGTAAGGTGTATATCACCAAATTTGACTGCACATCCACTCACGTTACACCGGCGGAAATTTAAGATGTTGATTTGAGAGCAAGGTTGCTGATGTGGCTGGCATACCGAGATAGTACCACACTCTTCACTACCGTAATTGAATTTGGCGGCAGAACTTGATATCAACTGTGCAAACATTGAAACAATATCCACCCTTCTTAAAGATATGTAGGCTATGATTCATGTTCCTATAATTTATATCAGACAAAATGGCTCCAAATAACAATCATAGAGTAGGTTTGCACGACGGTGAATGTGCGTTTCAGACACATGTGTGTCACACACCAACACACACACAACCTTATGGATCAGGTTTGTGGGGTACCACCATTGTCCTATTATTATCCCCCCTTCTTTTTTTTAGGTGTTCGAGCTACGGCGCGAACACCTCTTGATTTTGTTCGTTTTTTTTATAGGTGTTCCAGCTACGGCGCGAACACCTCTTGATTTCTTCTTCTTCTTCTTCTTCTTCTTCTTCTTCTTCTTCTTCTTCTTCTTCTTCTTCTTCTTCTTCTTCTTCTTCTTCTTCTTCTTCTTCTTCTTCTTCTTCTTCTTCTTCTTCTTCTTCTTCTTCTTCTTCTTCTTCTTCTTCTTCTTCTTCTTCTTCTTCTTCTTCTTCTTCTTCTTCTTCTTCTTCTTCTTCTTCTTCTTCTTCTTCTTCAAGACTTATCCAGAGACAAAAACATAGTTGCAGAGTTCACAGAACCATAAAACTTCACACATAATTTGACCTTAACGTGTAGTTCTACACTAAGTTGTGACGTCATAGTGCGATCATCAGATATCGAATTACACTAAATCAAAGTTTAATATTTTCAAAAAATCATATCTCATGAACCACAGAAGATATTTTTACAATCTTTGCATCATCTTAAAGACCTTGAACTATATCACATTTCGTACACAGACATGACCCCAATTTGACCTCTCGAAAACGGAAGTTTAAGTGAACAACTATTCAGTACCATAAGTATTAACGTTATGCACAACCTACTTCGTGTATGAAACGGCCTTGAAGTTCTGTCACACACAGAGAGGTGTTTACATTCACTGTACATTATATTGCAGTATGTCACACACAGAGGTGTTTATATTCACTGTACATTACAATATCTAATTAGAATACAAATGCATTACCTTTCGTCGTAGCAGGTTGTACAGTTTTGGAATTGTTAATGCTTGTTCTAAATCATTCTAACAGATCGTTTTTGGCATTCATGACTTCAATTACCTGATCTTGAAATATGATGTTTCACATCTTTTCGCGATTGATGCAGTCAAATTAACAATTTCTTTTCTTTTTATTATTTTATCAACTTGATTAAATTTAATTTTGCAAATGGAATAATGTGTATAGTTTTAAAACGAAAAACATCAACAACTTCCAACAATGATTGTTTAATAACCAATGTGGCAGAAAAAGCGTCTAGAATAACAAAATGGTTAGTAACTTTTCCCAAAATTGTTGGGTATTTATTTTTAAATATTGGTTTTGGTTAGCCGGTTAGCAAAGTTCTAAACGGTTAGTGCAGGTTTTTTCATTTTAATTTATGCAATAACCAAATGATATGTTTCATTATATTTTTAGTCTTTGATATTTATATAAAAACAGCAAAAATAAATAAATAAAGAAAAGATTAAGGCCTAAACATTTAAGTATTATTGTGGTATTTGTAAAAGTAAGTTTTTTCTTCATTCATAAAGTGACTAGTAACTTTTCCAAAAATGTTTCATGACATCACAGATCACAAAGCCTCCATCTCAGAAATTGAACCAAACTATTAATGTTATTTTGTCATGATCATGAGGAAGAATAATTGTGTCATTATGGACAGTTATCGATAGTTTAGTGTTGATGTTTCTGGATAATTAATGCTAGCTCATAGTGTACAATCCGTCTTGATCTATTTTTACACCAGTCAAAGTTTATTATTGTTATACTTTTAGACTTTCTATTCACAGCTGTGAGACCGAGTGGTACTGATGATGGCTGTGTGGGCAATGTGCCCAGGAAGTGTTTGAGGATCACCTGCCTCTTTCTGCGCATCGTGATTGGGTAGATTTCCATCGTAACATATTTATATTGTTCTTATTGGCTATTAGATTGCTCATGAATATATGTTCACCATGTTACATTTCATTGTTATACCTTGTCTGTACGAACGTAGGCGCTCTGTAAACTGCGATAATGGACTGTATAATAATCTGTAAATTTATTTGTACAGTCAAAACATAGTTGCGGAGTTCAAAGAACCTTAAAGCTTAACAAATAGTTAGACCTTAACATATAGTTCCAGGTAACGTTGTGACGTCATGGTGAGGTCATCTAATGAATTATTACGTAATTAATTATAATTAAAACAATATATTTTATATTTCGCGAACCACAATAGATAATATCTTGATTCCTTCATAATCATACAGAACATGGAGGACTCGACATTTGATACAAAGACATGACCCTATTGAACCTTTACTTCCAGTCCAAACTGGAAGTTCACGTTCTTTATAAATTGACGCAAATCTGAAAGGGTATTCGAAATAACATTTTGGGTATATATGTGGGATCTGCTCTTTTCAAAAATATATTTGGTGACGTCATCGCTCTTAAAAAGTCACTTTTTGCTATCTCAGGAAAATATTAGACAGAATTTTACCAAATTTGGCACAATTGACACCCCAATTATGAGGAAAGATTTTGTAAAGTCTGAATGACGTCACAGATTGAACCGGAACTTACGGTTGGAAGAATTTAAAATTATATGGGATGACTGAACCGGAAGTCAATGTATTCAGTATAGCACATTATATGTTATTTTAATTATATATTAAGTAAATCTTGTTTTTTTTTAAATTTTGGTGATGACGTCATCACATCGAACACCTTGAGTTTGTTTTTAACAAACTCAAGACCTCTAGTTATTTTTTTATTGTATTTTTTTTTAAATAATTTTTCTTGTGAGGTACACGGAAACAAAGACCGACCTGTGGGGGTACCATTGTCCCGATTGTGTCAGCATCACATAAGTGGCCTCCTGTGCGCTCACACCCTCACACACTTTAAGAAAGGGGTGGGGCAGTGTATTAAATCCCCCACACCTTTTTGGCTGTCACATAGCCTATTGCCACATATCCAAAAAGTCAGATTCTTACCCCAGGAAAAGTGAAATACGTCATTAATAGCTCAGAATTCACCCCAGCGAGTTGTTGGTGGTTCTAAAAGGGGGGGGGGGGCTATGATTTAATAATAATAATAATAAATTTACATCAGCGACAATCTCAAAGCGCTTTACAGGGGAAAAATACATGAAAAGGGCAATAAAAAAGTACAAGTACATATACATATTTTATACATTAAACATAGGCTAAAAAAATTAGTTAAGTTTAAAGTATAATAACATAACTAAAGAATAAGGTAAAGATAAAACAATGGCCAGAGCAGATAAAAGATGCGCACAGCACAACAACAGTGAATGGAATTAAAAGGAAAAATTAACAAGATGTTTTTTTTTTATTGATTTCTTGAATTGATCGAGAGATGATAATAATCGTATGTGAGATGGCAGGTTGTTCCACAGAGTTGGAGAGGCGATGAAAAGGCCCGATATTACATTTTAAGATTTTGAAAACAGATTAGTGTAATTTTTTTAAACGCAAATGTTTCCTCAATTCGAATGATATTATGTACATACTGTTTTGTTTTTTAAAATTTAATTGTTATTTATTTTATGAATGGGTATATTACACTGAGCAAAGGGGAGGAAAAACATTGTTATCAACTAGATTATCAGGTATCAATAATCTTGAGAAAATCCGTCTGACACAATTTCGTCTTAGGGACAAAAAGTGTCATGCTATTGTTAAAGTTGGCGTCCCGCAATCTTTTGTATAACATTGAAACATAACAAAACATGAACACAGGTTTTCGTCATTTTCTCAAAAACGTGAGCACCTATTGTTTAATGATGTATATGCCTATATATAGAGAGAGAAAGATAGAGTTTCAATGAACTTACGGTTTCAAAAACTTAAGTTGTACCGTCCCTTTAAAAGTATAGATGTTTATTCTGGTATGGATTGACACAACAGTATGTAGTATTACGCTATAACGCTATAATTAATAACACCGAGACACCATTATATATTTTATCACCTTTTTCAGACTGATATTCATTGTTATTGTCACTTTCGTTTCCATACAGAGGTTTGTAATTGTGAACAACTTACTACATGTATACAGGTTACGGCAGTGGATATTTTGCATGTAAAAGCAGCACGTTTTTGGAACCAACTTTATCGAAATTCATTGTAGAGGTCATTCAAAACCAGTTTTAATCGAGAAATTTCTTCCTTCTGTGTTCCTCTGCAGGTGCAAAATATCCAATGCCTGGTGCCTTCCAAGGGTTTTGTGAGTGAATATGCCAATGTGAGTGTGCTACATAATTCAACCTTTTATCTCGTGAAATCTCATGTAGAGCGAGCTTTCATATGTGGCCTCTGTCTTGTTTAGTATACCTAGGAATACACCGGATCAAGACATCTTCACTCAGTTAACATGCGCGTACCACTGTTATAACACTGGAACATCAAGGATAACAATTGCAAGGGAATGACATCAACATACTGACGTCACGTCGACTGAACCTAGGAACTGTTAATTTATCGAACTGATACTGTCTGAATCATGGATGCGGCAGGGGCAGCTAAAGAAAAGATGGAGAACGCAAAGATAGCCATGTTTGAGTTCATTGGAACTGCCAAGACACGCATTAAGAACCCAGTGATTCAACGCCGGTTCATTCTTGTTATCGTTTGCGTAGCATTGTTACTGGACAACATGTTATATATGGTGATTGTCCCTATAATCCCAGACTACTTGAGGTCTATCGGTGCATGGGATAAGGTGATTGCCACTGCTGAGCCCAGCTATAATAATATAACTAACATCACAACTAACTCCACTGTTGAGCCTGACGTGGTTTACGAAAATGAGGATATCTACGTTGGACTCCTTTTTGCGTCAAAGGCTATCGTGCAACTCTTGATAAACCCCTTCTCTGGTACCCTTATCGATAAAATAGGTTATGATATCCCCATGGTTATCGGACTTAGTATTCTGTTCATAGCCACCACGATATTCGCTTTCGGTACTTCATACGGAGTCTTATTCTTTGCGAGGAGTTTGCAGGGCGTCGGTTCAGCATTTGCTGATACCTCTGGTCTCGCTATGATTGCTGATCGATTCCAACTTAAGAGCGAACGTACTAAGGCTCTCGGAATTGCCCTAGCGTTCATATCGTTCGGCTGCCTTGTAGCTCCTCCTTTTGGTGGCATTATGTATGAATTCGTTGGGAAGAAAATGCCGTTCATATCTCTTGCCTTGATTGCAGTTGTTGATGGAATGCTGCTTTTCTTTGTCATCAAACCATACAGTGACCGTCGCTGGCAGATGCCCAAAGGCACCCCGATCTACAAACTAATCATTGACCCATACATTGCCGTTGTTGCTGGAGCCCTTTCCATGTCCAACGTCTCTCTAGCCTTCCTAGAGCCTACAATAGCAATATGGATGGAGGACACCATGTCAGCTGTCAGCTGGCAAACTGGCATCATTTGGTTACCAGCATTTATACCCCATGTCCTTGGTGTTGTTTTGACCGTCAAACTAGCCGCCAAATATCCACACTACCAGTGGATATACGCTGCATTGGGACTCGTCGTCATAGGTATCTGTACATTTATAGTCCCTGCCTGCCAGACATTTGGATTGCTAATTATACCCCTATGTGGTATCTGCTATGGGGTAGCACTCGTAGATACATCCCTGCTTCCAACTCTTGGCTTTCTAGTTGATGTACGTTATTCGTCGGTTTATGGGAGCGTTTATGCGATTGCTGATATCTCATACTGCCTAGCATATGCAATAGGTCCAATCCTAGCTGGCCAAATTGTACAAAACCTAGGCTTTACCAATCTAAATGTAATTATAGGGCTTCTGAACATAGCTTACGCCCCAGTCTTAGTCATTCTGAGAAAGGTGTATGATATTCAACCAATGAGCTTTGAGGACACCGTTCTTCTGACAGATGAGCCAGCTACCGGGTTATATGACACAGTTAAGGCTGAGATGAAGCGAGAAGCAAAGGAATCGGATAGGTACTACGTCAACCAAAATGCATTCAGAATGCATAAAGTGAATGGCAACATACCAAACGGGAACTTAGCAGATAGTGATGATGCTAGTTCAACGGACAGTAAACATTTGACCACGAGCAGACCAGCAAGTAACGTCAACAGAACAGAGGATAACATACGTAGGGTTGTTGCTCATCAACAGGGGTACGGGACGATATCTGATCAAGAAGATTAATTGTAAAGGGTCTTAACTTTTAATGTTGGACTTAACCTTTTACATTATCATTTAGCCGGAAAATTAGTCTCTTAAAATAAATAACCCCTCTTAAAAGGCTCCTCATTTCATGTGCCAAAACCCAATGTAGGTCAGACTGACCTAAAAACTGAGTGAGAAAGAATCCGTGTCGAAAATGTTTAAACCAGATTCAGATCCACTCATTCATCTGACACCTGTTTACCCTTTTAACAGGTCACTTCAATCCCATGAGTGTCACTAAGAGCGAGCGTTGTTCACACTATCACCATGTAATAGACTATGTCCTATAAACGCAGAAGGTGTCGTTGCTGCACAAGGGTTTCCTGGTTGGAGCCAATTTGTATCCTCACTGGGGCAGTAGGGTTTCAGTCAGGATACAAATATCTTCCAATCGAGATGATATAGTTGACATCGACCCCATGTAATGTACTAACCATAGCGAAGTTTACCATGGGGCCGTTTTCACAGCTAGAAATTTCAAAGTGCTCATCTTTAAAGCCATTTTATACATAGTTAATTATCTGCAAATGTATCCAATTAACCCTCAATACCTGTGTATACCCTCAATACCTGTGTATAGACACCTGTCACAAGAATTAAAAAATTTGTTGGGGAAATATGTAGAAATTATACTAACAATTACAGCACTTCAGACAGATAGATTTCAAGGGATATTTTAACAGCATAATTTTAACACCGAGTATAATTGTTGTAAAACAGTGATGAATCATATAGGTTTTTATTTTTAAAAGCCGGTGTAGTGTAAAGTGGCAAACACATTTCTTCCTCAGTTCAAAAACTTGGGATATTATATGGTTGAAATTAGAATTAAATTTGGAGAGTGAGAAAGGATTAAAGAAATTTAATTAATTTAATTAACTGAAGTAGAATTCAAGCTTTTGACATCAGGATAGCCAAACTTGCGCTTTATCAATAGAAACACAGGAATGTTATGCTATATCAGCAAACAACACAGGGAATGGGTTTTAAAGGGGGGTCGTTGGACTCGCATAATCATTGCAGGACGTTTAGAAAAGAATATTTGCAAATGTTCGGTAACCATTTGTCAGGCTGCATCGAATGTGCATGCGCTAAATTTAGTCATAATTATGAATTTTATGGAGTACCTTTGCAACACATTGTACTTAAGGGAAAATAATATTTGTTTAATGTATAAAAGTGATTTATTTTGTTTCGTATAAATGTGTCCTTAATGAATAATTGCATAAATAATATGTAGAATTATTTGCAGTTGTAGTCATAAGGTTCCAAATTAGCTCAGTTGATATTGATTAAAAGCTGAACTTGTCACTGTGGTCATAGATATGGTGACGAAACACGTTCAATTAAATTTGTTATTATTTTTTTATTTTGTGAGTTCCCGTGGTATGTATATAGGCATATATATAATTTTGCAATTGACGAGTGGTTGTCCTAGAAACAATGAACCAAGATAAGTTGCAATGCTATACCATATTCCGCAGTGCACTACTCTCCAACTTAAGCCAATTTGTTCATGGTCTTAGGAGACTATGAGCAAAACGATATAGTCCCTTGGAGGCCAATATAATCCCGTGTATTACAATACATTATCAGCAGTAAGCATAAGGTCATATCATACACAACCCACAAAGGGCTTCAGCGTGATACACTGCAAGTAGGGCACTTAATGCCATGCTGATTTCAATATGTAGGGTTTTGATGTTTGCTCGCTTGTTGGTTTTTCAAATGCATGCTTTTATCAGAGTGAAGGCAAAAAAGGAAATTTATTGTAAAGAAGCATCGTATGCTGTGGTACATAATTTAGTTAAAAGTACTACCTGTCTTTCCAGTAGTAATCACAGTACAACTCGTTCCATGGTACAATTGTATATAGTTTATTGTTCAGTAATGCTTGAAAACTATTTTATTAAAACAAAAAAGACGGCTGTGGACAACATGTTAAGTTCATATGAATGTACACATTGGAAAGAAAATGAGAAAATGACACGTTTGAGAGCGGAGAGTGTAAACGATCACTTTTCTTGAAAACTTTCCGGGTCAGAATTGAACTCATATTAGATGTCATACAAAATTCAAGGTCAGACATTGTTTCTGAATTTGTTTTTGACACATACAGTTTTTGACGCTTTTCCAGGTAGAATTTCACCAAGAATAGCGGGAAGAACATTATTAATTACATTAAATGGTTTATTACTTTTCGAAAAGAAACAATGATTTTCTAAATACGAATAGGCCTACTTCCTGTTCCATCCTACGAAAAAGGGACCGACCATATTCTGATCCAGGAGTTTTAAGAGTGCGTTAAGTTGAGAAAAAGAGACAATTTGTGTGTGAGAAATACCCATCAAAATAAGATTATTTGAGTACAATTACGTCAGTGGTGTTTGCTAATGGAAGTGCAAATTTGAATGGGCAATCACGTGTTACAAACATAGTGTGTAAATTACTTTATCATTTTTATCGATCTAGTTGTAAAAGGTTGGAGGGAAACATTGCATTTGATTGCACGTTCCATTGTTCCGACTGCTAATTGGTCCGATTTTCGAACTAATGGACTGTTGCACTTATGGTTTGTCGAAAAATCAAATGGTTCCTGTGTGCAAGTTACTAATTCATCGATATAAATCAAGGAATTTCTTTAAGAAAATATTTTAAGTTTGAATGTGATGGAAAACATTATTTAGAAATTAAAATTCTATTTTATTAAACTATTTGTGTGTTTACGGGACCTTTTTGTAACTCTGTTCATAGAGATATGTAATTATATGTAAAATTTAAATCAAAATTATACAAAACATTTTATTTTCAGGCAGAAGAAAGAATTTAAACAAATACAAAAAGCAATAACATAAACGATTTTACTAAATAGGATATTCACTAGATTAAGTATTTCGCTATGGGTTTCAAGTGGCATATCGACTGCTGTCAATCAAAATCCATTATTGACAAACCGATTTGTTGAGCTGCTGTGTGCGCAGCGCGTAAACAACAGCCATATTTCAATGTCATTTTATCCGACAAGGATGATTTTGTTCAGCGCGTATAAGTTGGGTCGAGGGTCGATATACCATTATAACTGGAGGTTCAGTCAGCCAGTCTTTTACAGCCATTCGTGGATCCCAACCACTGATCTATATTATACTGATTGGATAGAAGATCATGTGCTTCCATTCAACCACTGGATGCCATGTTGGTCCTCACACAAACCACATTTAACAATGCACATGCCTTTGCCTGTGCATTTCTTTGTATGTGCATTCCTTTGTGAATTCCCTTTGTGTTCCTTAAATAGTGGAGAATAAACAATGTGCATTCCTTTACAGGTGCATTTCTTTGTACGTGCATTCCTTTGTGAATTCCCTTTGTGTTCCTTAAATAGTGGAGGATCAACAATGTGCATTTCTTTGTATGTGCATTCCTTTGTGAATTCCCTTTGTGTTCCTTAAATAGTGGAGAATAAACAATGTGCATTCCTTTACAGGTGCATTTCTTTGTACGTGCATTCCTTTGTGAATTCCCTTTGTGTTCCTTAAATAGTGGAGAATAAACAATGTGCATTCCTTTACAGGTGCATTTCTTTGTACGTGCATTCCTTTGTGAATTCCCTTTGTGTTCCTTAAATAGTGGAGAATAAACAATGTGCATTCCTTTACAGGTGCATTTCTTTGTACGTGCATTCCTTTGTGAATTCCCTTTGTGTTCCTTAAATAGTGGAGGATCAACAATGTGCATTCCTGTACAGGTGCATTTCTTTGTATGTGCATTCCTTTGTGAATTCCCTTTGTGTTCCTTAAATAGTGGAGAATAAACAATGTGCATTCCTTTACAGGTGCATTTCTTTGTACGTGCATTCCTTTGTGAATTCCCTTTGTGTTCCTTAAATAGTGGAGAATAAACAATGTGCATTCCTTTACAGGTGCATTTCTTTGTACGTGCATTCCTTTGTGAATTCCCTTTGTGTTCCTTAAATAGTGGAGGATCAACAATGTGCATTCCTGTACAGGTGCATTTCTTTGTATGTGCATTCCTTTGTGAATTCCCTTGTGTTCCTTAAATAGTGGAGAATAAACAATGTGCATTCCTTTACAGGTGCATTTCTTTGTACGTGCATTCCTTTGTGAATTCCCTTTGTGTTCCTTAAATAGTGGAGAATAAACAATGTGCATTCCTTTACAGGTGCATTTCTTTGTACGTGCATTCCTTTGTGAATTCCCTTTGTGTTCCTTAAATAGTGGAGAATAAACAATGTGCATTCCTTTACAGGTGCATTTCTTTGTACGTGCATTCCTTTGTGAATTCCCTTTGTGTTCCTTAAATAGTGGAGAATAAACAATGTGCATTCCTTTACAGGTGCATTTCTTTGTACGTGCATTCCTTTGTGAATTCCCTTTGTGTTCCTTAAATAGTGGAGGATCAACAATGTGCATTCCTGTACAGGTGCATTTCTTTGTACGTGCATTCCTTTGTGAATTCCCTTTGTAATCCTTAAATAGTGGAGGATCAACAATGTGCATTCCGTTACAGGTGTATTTCTTTGTACGTGCATTCCTTTGTGAATTCCCTTTGTGTTCCTTAAATAGTTGAGGATCAACAATGTGCATTCCTTTACAGGTGCATTTCTTTGTACGTGCATTCCTTTGTGAATTCCTTTGTGTTCCTTTAAATAAGCACCAATAGGCAACCCTCTATCCAGTCACAATAATACAGATCAGTGAACCGAAACTCCGTTTGTTAAAGCCATTATACGGTATTTAAAGATCAATAATGTATAGGAACAAATCTTTGAAAGTTACAGCTCCATCTGTTCTCTTGGAAGAAAGATTTAAATTGTCAAATTTGCACCTTTGTGGCCAACACTCGATAATATAATGCGTTATTGATTCTCACCATGAAGAGTATAATTATTTCCACCAATCATGCTATTCAACTTTCGTTGGAGATCGAACTTCATTTGCATTTTTAATAACATCTCTAAAACTAGACCACCTCTCGCGAGAATAATTCCCGAGATGTTCGATACTGTCATCCACTGATGAACACTAATTAGAATAAGGCCCATGCCTTTGGTTGTTATAATTGTTTTATTTATTGAAAATTACCAATCGTTTACATGGCCTTTAAGGGCAGAACTGCATGTAGGTCCTGTTTATTCGTGTTACACCGGTACAATATAGTAGCCTTATTTGTACCGTTTAAATTATACATAAAAAACGATTTCTGTCTGTAATTTGGTATAACGTATAGGTCTGATATAATATGAAGATAATATGAAAGGCAATAATATATGTACCAAACCGTTTAATTTCTTAACAATTGTAGTAAACATGTTTGCAGTGGATTACCTAGTAGGAGAACATTACATAAAGAAGCTTTTATTAGTATAATATATGGCAAAATAAAAATATATAACCTTTTAATATAACGGAGTTGAATTAAAGTTAGTGTCAGTGTTTAAATGCGTCCGTAGGATGGTGATTTATTGTTATACATTGTGTATATACATTGCTTTACATTTGCACACTCAGCTATTGAATACAAATATGTATATCTTAGCAAATTTATACTTGTGTATTTGATTATATATATATACCAGCCTCCATCATATACTACAGCTAGACGCTCAGTACAATATAAATATGACAGATACAAAATGCATAATCCTATGTACATTTTTTACATTATTTTACAAAGCTTATTTTCTTTTCGTTTGAAAATACCAATGATCCCAATTTTGTGGCAGTAGTTAGATTATGATATTTATTTTTAGTATTTTAGAAAATGAAATTACATTATAACCATCATTCAGTTTAAGATATACTTTCTGTTCAAGTGGGGTGGCGAACGGTTTAGTTCATCGGACTTGTGTTCTGACAGCCGAGTCGTCAGAATGTGGGTCCGAATCCTGGCCGCGACTTTTCTTCGCCCAGGAGTATAAATGGGGACCTGTGAGGGCAGAGATGGTAACTGTGTTTGATTAGTAGGTCGTTGCGCTACACATTTGGCAGCATGGGCTGCATACTCAATTTAACATTGGCAAAAGTTCATAATGCATTGCTTAAATGATAACAGTTTTACATGAAGCTTACTGAGTGTAAAGTTGATGATGGTACATTCCAATAAATATTTCTGTCTCAGTTGCTATTGTCCTAGTAAAATTAGTAAAATAATTTACAAAGACAAATATTTTACGTTGGAATGAGTACAAACAATCAGAAAGTATTTTCACAAAGTTCCTTAGGCCTAAAGGGACAATATCTCACGATCAACCGGGCATAGAATCGGAGTGCTTGTTTTAGATTATTTCAGTGACTGAAAATAATACCCCACATTATAAGGTCATATTGCCGTTGGTGCTGCATAAATGGGCCAGTATCAGTCACTGTGTTCATCTTAAACTAGGACACCGATTCCATGCTCTGTTGGAAATCTGCTCTGATCGTGACGATTCTTTAATATACATCCGTAGGCCATTACACCTGACACATATTGTCTGTAGTAATAGCAGTAATGTGGCGACAAACATGATCACTGTAATATCACCACCAAAAACATGATTATTGGAAATGTTGACCCACAATTTGAATAAAGTTACACTAGTGACAGACATAATCACGTACATCTATAGCCTATTATGTTGTTAATTCATACATTGGGCAAGAAAAGACTTATTTCCATACTGCATTGGACCATTTTGAGTAGCTTAATTTGGGTAAAATTAATGTTTGGCTGTCAATTTAACAATAACCCCACCTCCACCACAACCAAAGCATGTATTCAATGTCGTACAGTTCAATTGTATCTACTCAAACTAAACGATTGCCTTGACAACCATTCAGACCCCACATCGGTAATTTGGGGAAGTGGGGAGGGGAGTCCAAAAGAAAAGTTATGAAAAGACAACAAGGTGAGCGTGACCGGCCAAAGCACTCAGGATAAAATAATGCAACATATCTGATAGGTCGGGTTAATGGAATTACTGAATTTGCAATGTAAAACAAACATAAATTGAAGTCACCTCGTAAATGAACCCGCATAAGGTTACACACTGACATTGCCAGCAATCTCGGTAGCATCTTCGAATAACATTAGTAAACACGTTCCTGATATTCCTTCCGGTGTGTGGTCAAACCTGTATATTAAGTCTTGACTATAAAGTCAAGTGGTACTTGAATAACACTTACCGTTTTCCACGGTATGTGTGTAAGGTTAACTACAGGTCCGTGTCCTCGTAGATTGGGGTGGAAGGTGTCTAAAAAAGAGATACATTGACATATTTCTTAAAGATGTATTATTCTGTGTTAATCCCTACTTTTCCGTATTTGTGTAATATATTTATATTTGTACCTTGCTCGCTTTCCTATGATAGAAAAAAAACATATTGTTTTCAAATAAGTTAATTTTCAGACAAATTGACTAATGCATGGATACAAATCAATTCAGTTAATAAATACATTTATGACCCAGCTTGGTATATTCATTGCTGGTCAAATAATGGAACCTAAGTACTGTTTAATAATGCTTTGGTAAGTTTGTCAAATATCTCATTTGGAAGTGAGTGATTTACTCCCATTTACTATTATTGGACATGAAAATAAAAGTGAACGACTGAAACAAGCAACGGTGAATTCGGGAACTTTATAAAAACAACACATCATTCGGTCTGTACCTTGTAGTCAATTAACTCGGAGGATCTAGATTTCAAAGGGGGAATTTTCTCCCGTGCGTGGCATTTTTGTTTACCCCCTGCCATAACCACTCCACTCCAATGAGGTACATACACTTCAAAAACTGGGTCGGTGTATATTTGGCAATTCGGACTATTATGTGACACCACTGGTGTTATATTAACACTCTAGTTTTTACAGGGTACAACAATATTGTGCACATCATATCTACTTTGTTTTGTTTTGCTTGTTCGTTGTTGTTGTTGTCTTTGCTGTTGTTGTTGTTGTTGTTATGCCATCTCTTGGATGTGCCACATAATTGAATACTTCCTTATAAGTTTAAACTCTTATCCAGCCAACCGTGGTGGACTTTAAGGGAGATTAAACATTTGATGAAATATCAGAAAATGCATCCATACTTTATAAAGATCACGAGGGTATAAAAAGGCTCATTAAACTGTTGAAAGGTTGCATTTAAATATAAATATTTAAAAGACAATTGGGTGAAACTGCACTCCTTTGGAAATAAATTAAATTTGGGAATGAAATCCAAATTCACATCAGTTCAACATTTCAAGCTGAAAGTCACTGTCAAACGACCAAAAGACGTAGACCAGACTAATTGGCTGTGTACTCTTAACAAAGAGACAGGAACAAGACTTGTTCACTGTTTAAATATACATATAAATAAATGAAGGAATACATAGGACGGGACAATAGAAGGAATAATTAATAGCATCATTTTCTCGGTCGTGACCATTTTATTTTTCCCAATCGATTGCTATAACAACGTTTCTTGACGTCAATAAATTATCTCTCTTCAAAGGAACCGTCAATATTTATTAAGAAGTAATGCCAACGGAATTGCACACAGAGTTGAGGGTAATAAATGGGAAAATGTGCCACCAGTGGATACACATTATCCCATTAGATATATTCTGTATTCGCACACCATGACTTCTGTCTCGACAATGAAATAAACATTCAATGATGGTCCGTTGAACATTAAATGGTACCGTAATGCTACATTATTAAATTTGAAACTAAATTCACATGTATTCATGTTGGCATCATTTTGAAATGTGTTCATTGCTAAATTTGGCGTGTATTGTTATGGGGAATTTCGTTTGGTATAATTACTTATGTAAATTTTCGTCGGAAATAACTGTGGGAAATCAAAGTGTAAACATTATTCAGAGATATTTTCAAAATACACAAATTTAAATGCAATGGACATCTATAGTTTCGACCCTCGATGAACCTTTGCTTATTATATGAGTACGCCACGAGTACGCTATTGTGACACCAACAAAACTTATCAATTGAAAAGGCAGTAAGATCGACAAATACGAGCATCGCATTCATTGCAATGTGCAATTTCGATGTTGTTTACATGTATGTAGGCCTAGGCGTAATTTCAGTTTAGAATTGTCTGCACAAATGATACATAAAGGAGAAGTGCAACATTGATAATGTTGACAAATTGTTCTGTTGAGTATAATAATAATAATAATAATAATGTGTGGATTTATATAGCGCACGTATCCACCAACTAAGTGGTGCTCAAGGCGCATTATATTATTATCCCTGCTCATAAGGCTCATAAGGCTCATAAATCATTCCTGAAACCATCTCAGCTCCCTGGGGAGTATACAGCTCAATTGCTGCCATTTCTAGCGCATATAGAGCAAACCAACTCTGCCTTCACAGGTACCCATTTAACCCCTGGGTGGAGAGAAGCAATTATGATTAAGTGTCTTGCTCAAGGACACAAGTGTCACGGCCGTGATTCGAACCCACATTATGTTGCTAACACCAGAACTTGAATCCGGTAAGCTAGACCGCTCGGCCACGACACCCCAAGAGAGTATGCTTACACTCTCTTTAAATCAAGATATACCTTAAACAACCAATCTGTGAAAGTTTCAGCTTATTATGTTGTGTCGTTTATGAAAAAAAGGGAAAATTAATTCAGATGTTTGTTTCTTCATTCTGAAGTGGAATTTAGGAATTCAGAATTAAATTCCTAAATTCGAAGTGGAAATAAATAAAAGGTTCTTTAAAATGACAGATAAAGTTATATCTAGGGAATCATCAGTTATACACAATTTGATAATCTGATTCTTTTTTAATTCGATTAGTTTGGGAATAGTGGCCAGACGGCAACTTTTTGCTTCGAGTGTTTTCTGTTGAAATTAATTGTGAATGTGTCAACATTAATTTATGACGGCACCCAACATAAATTAATTTTGGTACATAATTATTTACTGTAAAACCTTGCTTCTCTCGATTACTTTTTGGGAAATTAATTTTAATCCATTTGTTTTCACTTCCTTAATTAAAATAAAAAGGTATGTTCCTATGAAAATAATATTTCCGGAAATTGTCGTTAAAATAGCGGTGGATACGGACGATACATAAATCTCAATTTATTGTATGTACAAGCATATCCATGAAGCGGTTTTGCCAATATTACCGATGCTGTACCTTATCTTTAAGGTTTAACGTGTACACCCTTTTGACAGTTGATCAGCGCCTGTTACAGGAGTGATTAATAATTATTATTATTATTGATTGGACACATGGAAGCAATCAAATCTCTAAAACCTAGTCATGAAGTTACCAAAGTTAGTAATGGAACATTCTAAGGAAGGTGAACAAAATATGTAAGCCCACGTTCGTATTTAAGCACTGTAACCGAAAACCAGTGTGCGTTTGTGGCATGATGTATCTGAACTTGTCTACCTTGCACTAAAGCTTTAAAGGAGAAAGTGAATTTCAAAGAGTGACTTTAATGGACTCGATAAAATTGAAACCGAGTAATTGTGACTGGTGTTAGGAAAGCACGTACTCAGCTGGCAATATGACGATGTGTTTAGCAGGGTATCGCTAGCTACTTTCAAGACTCGTGTCGACCGGACAGGCAATGGCAACATCACTTTTGCTTTAATATATACTTTAAAGGGTAGGTACAGCATTGGTAATGTTGGCAAAACTGCTTCTTTGAGTATGCTTACTCTCTTTGAATCAAGATATACATTGAAGGGAAGGTACAGCATTGGTAATGTTGGCAAAACTGCTTCTATGAGTATGCTTACTCTCTTTGAATCAAGATATACATTAAAGGGAAGGTACAACATTGGTAATGTTGGCAAAACTGCTTCTATGAGTATGCTTACTCTCTTTGAATCAAGATATACATTGAAAGGAAGGTACAACATTGGTAATGTTGGCAGAACTGCTTCTATGCTTACTCTCTTTGAATCAAGATATACATTGAAGGGAAGGTACAACATTGGTAATGTTGTCAAAACTGCTTCTATGAGTATGCTTACTCTCTTTGAATCAAGATATACATTGAAGGGAAGATACAACATTGGTAATGTTGGCAAAACTGCTTCTATGAGTATGCTTACTCTCTTTGAATCAAGATATACATTGAAGGGAAGGTACAGCATTGGTAATGTTGGCAAAACTGATTCTATGAATATGCTTACTCTCTTTGAATCAAGATATACATTGAAGTGAAGGTACAGCATTGGTAACGTTGGCAAAACTGATTATATGAATATGCTTACTCTCTTTGAATCAAGGTATACATTGAACCAAAGGTACAACATTGGTAACGTTGGCAAAACTGCTTCTATGAGTATGCTTACTCTCTTTGAATCAAGATATACCATCATTAAACTTTAAACCAAGTTTTACATTATCACCTGACAATTTTTTATTTATTTATTTTTTAGAACTACCAAACTACTGTACTTTTCACGGAGTGTGAGAAAACCAAATTTGCATGCAACATAATCACGTTCTGGATCACGAGCCGTGACCCATTTCCACACTATACAAACCTACCTGATTGCATTCCACTAAATTTAACACAACGCAAGAACCTAGACTGAATTTTTCAAATGTTGGTTTCTCTCTATTCCTGTGTATAAACATGGATAAAGTTATAGACATTTTAGCAATGGTGTATACTCCCTTTAAGGCATGATATAAATGAGCCTTAACCAATCGAACTGGATTGTGAGAAGAGAAGATTTTTAAATTTCAGAATGTTAAGGTTAGCATAGACTGATTATCACATTAATCAATTACCCAGTCTAATATCCCCTTATAGGAAATAAGGAGTTAATTTTGACGTTGCACTTTAGAATTGACTCTGACCTTTTGAAGTGTAAACTGTATTTCCAATTGAAATGAGGTACCCTGGGGTTTGAACACGTACTGTGCCCTCTTCGACTGTACTTTTCGCTCAGTGTTCTTCGTAGTCTATCTTATACTTTCATATGTAGCGACAGAGGGAATCAATTGTGACACTTGGGTCTGGAGATTCTAATCAATCCTACGCTATAAATCGATTATGGAAACATCCCTGTTATCAATTTCCATGGTACAGTGCTAGGAGGTATTGTTTGGTTTAAACAATTTGTCCCATATTTGGAAAGAGCAATCACCTGATACCGGATATAAAGTGGTCACCGGTACAAAAAGGTACATTGCCAATAAAGTGTGCACGTCTCACGACGTCACATTAACCTTCCTTGTGAATGCCTTGATACTACATTACGCTTTAGTCTAGCCACGGACTCTTTGAGCTGTCATACAAATTATAGGGTAGGCGTAAGTAGTATTGCAGGGGCATATGATCCCGTTTTGGCAGGTGGGTCATGACCCACAGGTGTGTGGGCCATGTGGGTCCGCGATAGGGGGATTTTCCTGCCGGTAATCGAATCGCCGGATGGATCCATTATAGTGACCAGGTCGTTGTACTGTACGTAATAAGAGCGGTTGAAATGTTTTATTTGAATTAAGCCAAATGTGGAAACGCCCCTTAGCCAATAATGTACGAATCCATAGACCAAACATTGTCGGTGTCCACATGTCCATTAGATTGTCTTCATGAAGTTCCTGCTGGGGTCGTGTTTGAACATGCCCGTACCGGCTGATGACAAAGCCGTTCATGCTAACAATAACTGTTGTCAGAGGGTTAGTATCTAATAAGTGTTCCTTATCAGATGAATGCCTAAGTCTATGTTGGCGATGATACATCTTTGGTAATTATCAAAATTTAAAAATAAAATTAATTTGAAACTCAAGCTTACTTGGCATAAAGTTGGTACTCAGATACCAATCGTCATGAGAAATATTTTGAGTTTCCGTCGCTACCTAGTAGGTTGATTTTATGATATGTTTATTTAAACAAATAGACGCTTGCGTGGAATGAATGTAGGCCTACTCTTCCAAAACCAGTGAGGTACCATCCTTAATTTAAACTCGTTTAAATATACACAGTGACCGGTATGCCAACGACATGACTCAAATACCTAGGTTTTCCTTGGCTCTTAAGCTGTTGTTAGTATATTTCGTTTTGAATCACCCTCCATTTGCGTCTGTTTGTTAAATATATGACACAAAATTATTTCATCAACTTAATGGGAAATCCATCGATATTATTCATTAAACTAAAAACTTAAACCGATGAACTGTGACGTATAAAACAATCCCACCGTCACCCATTTTCTTTTCTGATCATTACTTTATGCTTCGAGGTAGTCCAAAGATGACGTCACCAACTATGAGGTACCCAGACGTGTCGAGATTTATTTTATATACTTATCCGTGTTGTGCCCAATGCGGGAGCGCGTTTTGATGATAATTTGAACATACAAACGTACCAAAACTTGAACCCCTCCCCACAACCACCCCCCCCCCCCCAAAAAAAATACATGTATTCTTACTTCATCGCCAACATAGACTTAGGCATTCATCTGATAAGGAACACTTATTAGATACTAACCCTCTGACAACAGTTATTGTTAGCATGAACGGCTTTGTCATCAGCCGGTACGGGCATGTTCAAACACGACCCCAGCAGGAACTTCATGAAGACAATCTAATGTCGCGGACCCACATGACCCACACACCTGTGGGTCATGACCCACCTGCCAAAAACGGGGTTATATGTGACCTGTCACCACGAAACCCGGACAAAGTCGCACCGATCCATTTCGAGTAAACAGCGTGCAAAGTCATTTCAGGATGGAATCGTCCATTTTTGGATTTTGGGATGACCGTATGCTTTACATATTCATCTATCATTTTACTTTAAAAATAAATTAAATCTGTTAAGGTAAAATACTTTTTTACCCTATTTTCGGAGCGATGTTGGTGAACAAGAAGCGTGGACTTCCTGTACAAAAGCCTTCTTTTCTCTGATTGACTTGTTATTGATTGGGCATGTTGGGGGCTTAATCCCCTCCTGAGGGGATTACAGGAAAGGGTTACCCCTACAAGTTTATAATCATTCAAAAGCTTATGAACTGGAGAATATGAAAATACCAAAATCTCAAAATAAAATTTTCCAACTTTGTCTGGGTTTCGTGGTGACAGGTCACATATGCCCCTGCCATACGACTACTGCATGGCGTATATAATGGGTATGTGAGGTCCAGGTGAAAGTCCCCTGATTGATAGCAATTCTGGGGATTGCAAACATTACATAGGCCTAATTACAGAGATTAATTAAAATTAAAACATATAATCTCACCAAAAAGACTTCGTTCCGTCAACCTTGTGACATGCATGATCATCAGCTTTACGTCAAATAGAGTGTACATACTCATTCGACCGTAAGCTTGTATATTTTTGAATTAGCAAATCTTTAGCTTATTATTAAGTCGAAATTGAGATTATTGTTTTATGAACATTCATCATTTTCTCTTTTATTTAATTTTCATCAGTCAGAATCTAGATCACTGTACAAGTACCTGATTATTCGACACTCGAAACCCGGTTTAACAAGAATCGGTATTTGCACAGATGTTGTTACCAAAGCATCAGTAGATTTATTTCGAAGATGATTAGTGAGTCTATGTATGTTCAAGATGTGAGTCAATATTCGATGATGATTGGTTTTGGCATTGGTTACAATACAAGCTCGATTCTAGTGTCGCCATGATAAGCTCAACAGTAGCAAAGAAATCTAGTCGCAATCAAAATGTTCTTCATGTCGGGACACCCCCCCCCCCCTTGACTACACGCCTGTTCATATGATCGATCAGACTGTATGTAATGTGTTGTTAGGATGACATGATTCAACCGAAACGCACAAAATCAGACCTGGCATTTTAAACTTAAGGGAAGCTACAACATGAGTACTTATTTAATACCGTATTATCGAATTAACTAATTATTATTCTGTATAAAAAGCTGGAACAAGTTTCAATTATTTTTAGAAATTATACCGTCTGAAGCGCTTTCATCATTGAGAAGACAGGAATTGTTATGCCGAGCTTACCAAATGTTGTCGTCCGGCAACTTCTTGTTATTTTCTCAAAAACACGATGAACACCTTTTGTGATAAAACTTTCACAGGTTAATTTAATTATATATTTCTTGAAAACTAGCTAATTGAAATGAACGTTGGTTACCAATGTTTTCCTATTTAACTATAGAGAACATAGTAGCTTAGAATATAGGTCAAGTACACTTTAATAAAATTCCATGCGGCAATTTACAATGCTATTCACTTAATATCTGTTTTAATTAACACCTCCAACGATCGTTGGCTATAAACCCAAACTAGCTAATGTATCTACAGGTCAAGTTGGACAGTGGGCATCAAGGTTATATAGTGTATCTCGATACCCTATTGAAAACCTATTACATGAAACCAAAACCTGTCGTTGAGATGACGAAGGATTTTCATCAGCATACAATTGTTAGACCAAACTCTCTCCATGGTACTTTTTCTGCGTTATTTGTCCAAAAAAACCTCGTGTCTTTGAACGGAAAACTCTTGGGTCTCTTCTTTCTCTATCGGCGCCAATGTGATTGACATGGTCGAAACAAATTATTGACGTGAACGTTAAAGAAGACAGAAACAAATGAAGAAACTCCTTTAAATTGAATCAGTTAGAAGAACCGTCAAGGATGGCCAATGATTCAGGTTGAATCCCTCCCTCTGGGCGGATTCAGATTTCAACAAAGTCGGAAATTTCACATTTTTCCCTTTCACAATATTTCGCCCATACGTTGTTATTATGATCATGTATATTGAGGAAAATAGTGCCGATTTTGACTTTCTTTTCAATTTAATTTAATTGATTAATTATATTGGGTCACCTCACTGATTAGTTACGGTCTCATGAGGCATCATGTGCTTGCGTACAAAAAGTTATTTTGGGAACTACTGGTTTAGAATATCCCCCGTTAACTAAAAATATGGGCTAGGACTCAAAAGAGATAATGTTAGTAGGAAAAACTTCCATTCAAATACAAAATGTACCGGTACTTGTTTAAATGTTTAAGTTTGCTAAAAGAGTCTTCAGAATTAACAACAGATTTGACAGTGTTGTTGATACTTAATATGCTTATCTGTCAGCTGTTTCTATTATTTGAGGTGTAGCTCAAATTACCATGATAGTAAATCAAATTTACAATACAATGTAATGTTCTTTTAAAGATCTACTGGACACACGGAAAAATAAAGCTAATTTTGTTTTAAGTACTTGAATACCTGCTTAACAAGGTAGATTTATAGCTATGTTAAAAAATAAATACATTTTTGAAACTTTGGAGTGAAGCACTGAATAAATTCCATAACTTGGGGCCCTCATAATAGTTTTTTGAGCAAAGGAAGTTCTGATGGATGGAGGATGATAGTGCAAAGCTTGACGAGTAAAATGGGTATGGACATCAATATTCCGTGTAAATATTGAATTAATGGAGGATGGGAGAGTATTGAAAACCAATTGATACACGAGGGACCCAAGTTGATGGCACTATATCACTATTTTTCAAAATCGTATGTTTATTAAAAAGTGGGTCTGTATGATCATAGAAATCTACATAACTTATTATTCGCAAAGCACGTTTTTGTAATAAAAAGTCTGTTTAAGTAAATGGAAGAACACTTGCCCCAAACAAGTATACCATAATTAATATAAGAAAATACTAAGGTATAATAGAGAAACTAAAACTGATGGGAAAAGTTTTGATTCTATTAATCACACCAATGTTACGAGAAAGAATTACCATGATTCTTCCAAGACATTTTAGAGTCAATAAATATGCCAAGAAACTTGTTGTAAAAATAAAAATTATAGTGAAATGGTATGATTTACTGGAAAGTTCGTGCTTGTAAAAGTATATCTAGGTCATGCTTGTTGCAAAAATAAAAACCATAGTGAAATGGTATGATTTACTGGAAAGTTAGTGCTTGTGAAAGTGGAAATATCACTTTAACCACTGATATTACTAGATACAAATATTAAGGGATGGCCAGATAGCACATGAACGTTGAAACAACGTTGTATTAACGTTTGCCCTTAATGTTACTGTAACATTACATGCAAACGTTAATTCAACGTTAGTTTGCTCATTGATATTTGGTTCAATCAACATGAGCATGTGAACATTTGCCCTTAACGTTACTTTAACGTTACATGCAAACGTTATTTCAACGTTAGTTTGCTCATTGGTATTATTACGTTCAATCAAAGGTAGCACGTGAACGTTGAAGCAACGTTTACCTTAAACAAGAAGATTCATTTCAAGTTGCTCTTTTGAAAAAAATACTCTAATAGAACATTGAAACAAAGTCATACTGAAATGGTATGATTTACTGGAAAGTTAGTGCTTGTGAAAGTGGAAATATCAGTTTATCTACATATTAAGGGATGTAGATGACCTCGATTTTTTCATGAACATGAAACTCTGATTTTATTGATTATATTATTTTATTGATTATATTATATTTTATTGATTATATTATTTTATTGATTATATTATTTCATGAACTCTGATTTTATTGTTATATGCTGTCAACGTGAGTTCTTGTGTGTGGAAGCTAAAACATATATTTTTTTGTATTTTCTATGATTAAAAAAAAAATACCGATCCTCAAAATGGATATGTTTCTTACAGAAGAAACGAACAAAGATGTTAGTGCTTGTGAAAGTACAATAATCAATATAGCCGAAACCCCTGTGTTAATTTTCATCAAACATTTAACCTCTATTTTTAAATTATTTTGTTGTACTTTTTTATATGTTTAATATAAAGTTAAACTAAAACAAAAAGCATTTACATTTGAGTTTTCATTATTTGACGAAGCCACAGTTTTGCATGGGGCACCTTCGGGAACTACCTGTGGGGTCCGGGATGCCTTGGCCGCTTATTGTCCTCCATTGTTATGCGCTTTTGATCATCTCCATGTAAAGAGCGCAATATAAATTTTTAAATTATTATTAGGTGTTCGGCTTTTCAGCCGAACAACGTTTGTTATTGTTCCGTTTTTTTAAAATGTTTTTTACTTCTCCTTCTTCTTCTTCTCCTTAACTCTTCTCTACATCGAAAGTGCAAGTTAACAATTTCACACAACCTTGAAACTTCACACATATAAAGACCTTATCATATAGATGAATCTAGAAGTTGTTACGTAACGTCATCAGGTATCAAATTACAAGCCATTTAAGTTTTAAAAATGACCATTTGCTATCGACTGTATATCAAAATATACTAAAGCTATGATGTTCATAATCTGGGATCTGATAGATGAAGGCTTAGGCAACATTTGAAAAGTTAACGTCAAAATCGTTCGACATTTGCTTCCGGTCGTACCGGAAGGTCAAAGTTTTGATTTGTTTTTCTTCAAAATTCCTTTTCTGGGCCAAAATCCCATTGACTTAACACACACCAGACACTCGTGGTTCTGGGGCCCATTGTTTACAAACCGCAGAGACTGAGATCGTTATCTACTGGAAAACAGCTGGCGGTCTTCACGGGGACGTTTGCGGTGTCACAGGCTAAAGCTCTTGCAGGATAAAATATATTTTATAGATGTGTGGTTGGGCGTTTAAGCCAATAACGGATGCGCTACAATATTTCTAAAACCATAGATCGTATTAACTTAATACTGCAGTGTCATTTTTGCACGAATGGAAAGGGTTGTTGAAAAAGCCAATACCGAAAAGCTATTTCTTTGAAATGAGTAAGGCAACTTACTTTTGAAAACAATCTTAAGTCACATTTTAACAATGATCCCAATTGATGAGGACATCAATTACCGTCACTTCCGAACACCTTGAGTTTGTTCACAAACTCTGAATTTCTAGTTATTATTATTATTATTATTATTATTATTATTATTATTATTATTATTATTATTATTATTATTATTATTATTATTATTATTATTATTATTATTATTATTATTATTATTATTATTATTATTATTATTATTATTATTATTATTATTATTATTATTATTATTATTATTATTATTATTATTATTATTATTATTATTATTATTATTATTATTATTATTATTATTATTATTATTATTATTATTATTATTATGTTTATTAAGTTTGTTGAATAATTTAAGAATTTTTTGCCGAAAGAGGACAGGCCAGAGGAAGGGGGAGGGGAGGCGTTTAATCTTGGAATTTTTACTTTTTCAAAAATCTGCAGAACCTATGCGATTGAAGTTCTTTGATTTTCTCCAATTTCTTTAAGGTAGCACTACCACCACACGTAACCCGAAAACAAAACTGGAGGACCTATGTGTACACAGGTAACCAGCAGCCATCGCCGACCCATGCCTGTATCAAATGGCGTCACTCCTGGGAACCAGCGAGGGGCAAAGAGGGCACAAGCCGAGTACATGAACCACGTACCGACCAATCAATACGCTGCTAACGGAGATTTAGATGATGACATCAATAATCCCATCCACTTGGTATGTCTTCATAATACAGTCACACAATTGGCACATAATAGACAAGTTTCACAGAAACTTTTGATTAGCAATTCATTTTACATAACAATGTTTTAGGTTATAAAACTGTCAAACAATTTATCAGAGTATGTCCACAATAACGGCCATTTTGAAATCTGAGATGCCGATTCACAAAGTTAGACAACAATTACAAAGCATGTTTTTTTTTTTTTTTAAAGGCTTAGTAGTCAGGTGATGCCATTACTTAAAACAGTAGACTTGGTCTAATTGATTTGTTGGTAAGCATAGAAAAGTTACTCAAAATATGACGCTTTGAGAATTAAAACCTCAAATTATTTTACATCTCCTGAGGACGATCAGAGCATACTGATCGAAACGTCGAGTTGTACCCCCAGTTCTTTTCAGAACTAATTACTACTCAATTGAGATTCCACATGGTGTCACCGCAATTAGTCTTACTTATCATCCTCACCATGCAAAGCTACAAGTTTTACCTATTTTACATCGTTGTTTTATCTACATGATTAATGTAACCTTTATCGAGCTATAACTATAGTCAATTTATGAATCAGTCTAAAATTGAGTATACATTTTAGACATTTTCTGGAAATCGCAAGATCTTGAGTAACAATAATCATACAATACTTTTGGTAATCTGGTAACCCTCCAAAATACGCATTTACAATACAAACCTTTTTATACAGATTTCAACTGTACATATTCACAAATATAAGCAGTTATGTAATCTTGATATATGTTCATTAATCATTGCTATGTGCCTACAACAAATCAAAAGGTATTGGATATTTCCTCCAAAAACAGAAGCTTCGTAAGGTTTGTGCCCCGCTTAATCGCAACTAACCACCGCGTGAAATTGATGCATCTCCCCCAACGCGCCCTTGAATTAAGTAGAGTAACTGATCCACATCATACTAATTGGATGGTAAATTTTGCTAAGAGGTACTGTGAATGCGCACTTGCATATTTTGCCGCTGGATCTAATAACTATACTGTGTACGAAGGGAACTTTACTGTTTTGAATGCAGAGGTTTAGATTTCTGTTTTATTTATTGATTGGGATGTTGGTTCTTTTCCTGTATACGTTTCAATGTTTGCCGTCCTTCTTGAAAGATTCGACTTCAGCTGTGTAATTGTCCTGATCATCCAAACTACACGTTCACTTTCTATTTAATTGTTGCTAACTCTGACTGCTTAATATTCCGACAGCCCATGAGTCCGAAAGCCCATTGGTACAAATAATTATTTGATACATATTAGTGATCATTCGAAACAATGGGATATTTAACCAATAGGCCTATGTTGAAACCATGTTGGAAAGTTCATAGTTGCAATTGCCCATTAGTACGGCAGCCCATAAGTCCGAAAAGCCCATTAGTCCAACAATTTAATGAGCATTCGGAGCAATGGGATTTTCAGCTAATATGTTGAAACCATGTTGGATAGTTCATATTTCCAACTGCCGATTAGTACAACTGCCAATTGTTTTGACGTAGGAATAAAATGATGTTGTTTTTGTGGCACAGTTGAAATTTGTTCTGACAAGGAGCCCTGTCGGACATATCAGACATGGGCCGTTTGAGTTATGAGCTGTCACAACAATAGGCTAACAGATTACTGCCCGTTGAATTTCCAGCACATTTCGGTTTTGCCAGACAAATTGGCTGTTGGACTAATGATAAGTTGTCGGAATATCGACTATGTCCCAGTGTGGGAAAATGCAATATCCTTACGCCAATTGTAGCTATATGCTTCACTATATTGATTTTGAGCACGGTATGGTGCGCTGTATAGACTCCATGACTAAACTAAAACTAAAAACCCAATTCTACTATCAAATTAAGTAAACCCTCCTCCCACTCGAAATAGCAGCTTGGGCTACAGCTCGATACATATTTTATATCAACCTGAAGCCTAGCTCCTGCATATTGCAATTTAATCAATAGTTTCTGCTCCAGTGTTTTCGATTTTCTGTTACATCAGTGTGATTCTTGGCAGTCTGAAGCCGAGCTTCAACGCTTCCATTGGGAATACAAATGTCACAGTTGTTTCTTGTTTTCATTCTCAGGTCTGTCTGTCTGTCCACGTATGCGTCTCCTGACATGCCTTTCACTTGTACACATCATAAAATATACAATTTTATGAAATAAGTGTTATTTTCCAATAATAACAAAAATAATGTGAATGCATGTTTCCTTCTTAACAGCACAACGATTTGTTTTAATAACAGTTATTGATTCATAAAGGATGCATTTACAGAATTTTGTAAACAAATGAATACTGTATTAAACCGTACAATCCATTTGGTAAGTTACAGTCCAGCTTAATCCAGGATTATCACACTCAGAAGAGATCAGCAAAAACTAAATTCCAAATCAATTCGTTTTGGAAATAAGAAGATATAACTTTACGGATCAATCTCATTTCTGAAATTGGAGGATTTCCAAACCGGATATACATGGTGTTGATTTTATTGAAGATAAATCAATTGACGGTCGGATGTTGAGATGTTTCCACATCCGCCAAGGGCGCTATTTCTCCTCTAATCGAATCACTAGCTCTCGGTGACTTGTGCCTTAATCTTCGCGTGCGGTATTAGGGCGAATGTTTACTAATGCCATGCATGAAGGGCTTACGGAAAATCCTATTTCTATAATGATATAAAAATATATTTATTCATCTTTTCAAACTATAATTCAAGTTAATACGAAGAAAATAAATCCAAACCATGAATTTGTTATTACAACATTGTTGAGCGAAATAATCAATATATCTACTCTACGCAAATATTTTCAATAGTGTTCCTGTTATGAGTTAGTGAAATGGGTATTTCTTATGTGTTGAGATTAATCTCCTTACCACCCCCACACGCACACACACACCCACACAACAACAACATAAATGCACAACAATTATTTCAAAACAAACACGTTAGGTTGAATAATATGAGCAGTTATACTGATCAGGATCAATCTGATTACCGGTACCAATTAAAACACCAATTAGTGGTGTTAAGTCACAATTAAAGCTAGATTTATTCCAAAGATTATGTGCCGAAAACAATATTTATGAACGTTTGTCTCAAACTATTGGAATGAAATAATTCCGAACGGTATCTGGCCAAACAAGCTCTTTAGGCTATACAGGCCAACACAAAACAATATATGGGTTAATAATGCATATTGGCTAAACAGGGCAACTGTTCAATAAGCCAATGTGAGACTTTGGACGCAAGATGGCAGCAGACTCACCGGTTTTTCCATTGTTCTTAATTATCGTGTACATACTCAGAATTGCGTTAATAATCATATGGGAAAAGAATCGGTAAGTTTGCTTCCATCAGCGTCTCAGAAGTCTCCCATTGGCTAAACATACCAAAACATAATGGTACATAGGCTACACAGCCCACTTTCTAAACAAGCCAATATCGGTTAAACAAACCAAAATGAAACGGTACACGGGCTTAAGGTGTCCAGTGGCTAAAGAAGCATATTGGTTACACATACCGAAACAAAACGATACACTTTGATGGCTAAATAGGCCAACTGGTTCGAGGAAGATGTTAAGTTTGTTTTCCCTGTATGTATATTCATGGCGAGTTTCAAATTAAACATTTTGATGTTTATTGTAGGTCCCATCATTACATTAAGAGCTTCCCACAACTATTTTATATATAGAAATGTCACCTCAAACTGTCAGTTTTTGTTTCCTAGAAGGATATAATCAATTCTCAGGGGAAGAAATAAATGGGGAAAAACAAATCTCAAAATGTATTTAATAAAAGAAAATGGTTGAAACATCTCATCGATAAATACGAGAAATGTGCAGCTTGTAAACCAGTAAAACACACTTTTTGTTTATTTAAAGTCGTTAATTCTTTTCACAGTTTTCCTCAAAATAACATTCACAGGCCTAGCTATATTTGTTCAATGTTACCAATGGTTCTTGTCTTAAGGCCAGTAAACAACCAATGGTTCTTGTCTTAAGGCCAGTAAACAACTTAAAGGGGGACTGTCGTGGATTTAAATCAAACAGTTAAATATGTGATCGTTTTATTCTTTTATATCAGTAAAAGATCAATACAATTTTTGTTTTGTGTTTTTATTGTTTTTGAGAGTGTTATTTTACCATTGTAAAAATGCCCCCACTTTTACTAGCTGTTCCCGCCCTGCACGGAGGAGCTGTTCGTGACGTCATGTCGGGAAGAGAAATTCGGCTCAAAACTCGGCTCAAAATGATCACTGCACAAAACTGTGTGAGCCGATGGACCTGACCAGTTTACTCTTGTCAGTCGAACTTTGCTCGTCCAAATACGGCGATGTTTTGGGTCACTTGGGAACAGATGAAGGCTAACACCATCTTTGGTGGTGTTGCTGCATCCTGCAGCAACACATCTTCCCGGCATTTTATTAGTTCCGGAAACAAAAATCACGGAAGAAATGAAATCGACGCTTCGTGTGTGAATGTGTATGTATGTACATGTACATCATGTACACATCGGATCTTCCCGACCCGGGGGACTGACATCCATTACTTAAGGCGAATTGTAATAAAATATTGTTTTTGAGACCCACCTGTGTCTATTTAATCATTGATTTCTGAGTACAAGTATTTTAAAACAATGTTTGAAGTGTTTGGGGAGGCAACCCCGCCCCATGGTGGAAGCTTCATTTGCATAAGATATGTGACGTCAGGTCGGGAAGATCCGATGTGTACATGATGTACATGTACATACATACACATTCACACACGTAGCGTCGATTTAATTTCTTCCGTGATTTTTGTTTCCGGAACTAATAAAATGCCGGGAAGATGTGTTGCTGCAGGATGCAGCATGGAGGAAGAAAACTGTTTTCTTCCTCCATGGATGCAGTAACACCACCAAAGACGGTGTTAGCCTTCATCTGTTCCCAAGTGACCCAAAATATCGCCGTATTTGGACGAGCAAAGTTCGTCGGAAACAACGGGATGAACATGGTTTCAACAACCAACAATCATGACTATCGAATTTCTCTTCCCGACATGACGTCACGAACAGCTCCTCCGTGCAGGGCGGGAACAACTAGTAAAAGTGGGGGGCATTTTTACAATGGTAAAATAACACTCTCAAAAATAATAAAAACACAAAACAAAAATTGTATTGATCTTTTTACTGATATAAAATAATAAAACGATCACATATTTAACTGTTTGATTTAAATCCACGACAGTCCCCCTTTAAGTAAATGTATTTCATTACATTCGTACTTAATTAATACTTAAACAAAATTAAGTTATATGTAACAAACAATAATAAGCTGTAAAAGTGCCAGCTTGTTTCAATGTGTCGTTATAATAAGACAACAGTGAAACATGAAATTAATGCATTCATTTTGTCATATTCATTCTAATTCATTCATCTCCAGAAGTCCAAATTCATTTGGAAAACAATTGGATTATTTGTACTAAAATTATAGAATCTGAGACTGTGAGTGATGTTTGATACATAAGTTTTATATATATACTGAACGAGCATGGGGACTTTAACAGATAGATGTCGAAAAACAAACCGAGCAACGTTAACAATAATTATATAGGATGTACAAGTGGGATGACATGTTTTGGCAACGTTTCATAAAACTTTTTTTTTTAAATTGCTTAAAATAAAACAATCCTAGTCACAAGTTTATTTCGTACTCTTCACAGTCTATTACTACCAGCAACGGGTGGAGTCTCCCCTTAAGAAATGTTGTCTAACTTAGTATTCATCACGCAAAACTTAACTAGATAAACTACTAGATACCCAGTTTCAGGTATCGCACCTCTCGGCTGTGGAAATCAGTTTTTGTTCAATGCTTCCCTTCGAATCCACATTTAAGAACTTCAAGGACCTGCATGTAAGTTAAGCGTCATCTCTCGCCTAATTGACTCATCTTCTCTTTTTCCTTGAATCTTGTCTGCATTGCTCAGTGTCCTTGATCTGATTGAGACACAATGATACTATACAAGGGTTGAATTCAATGACAGTAGTGGATCTAGTATTTGGCGAACGATGAAGATTGCTCACCCTCATGATAGGCTTGTAGCAAAGCTAACAATTCATAAGCAACAGAGTTAACAACTATGATAAAAAACAATATCCACATACCATGGCCCACTATAGCACAGACTCATTCCCTGTTTGGGATTTATATTTGGGTGTAAACGTTATGACGAGTTGGTAATAAATATATATATTTTTCTTGCAAACTAATTAGTGCAAATTTACAATTCAAACAAGTAGAGGATTACGTTTAACCCATCTGTCACTGTGTAGCACCCTGTAAAGAAGTTAAAACTCGACCTCACCATCTGAATAAAATCTTCTAAAGAATTTCAGTGCACCCTCGCATATCCATGAAAGTGTAAATTTAATAAGCACTTTTGTTGACTTATTTCCATCAATGCATAATGACAGTCTAGTTCTGTTGTCTATAGTTATTAATGAGATATGTGGGTTATTGGACACGTTTCATCATGGTAGCACATTAAATCATGCCTTTTTTGGAAACCAATCCAAGATGATTGCCAACAATACTCTTTAATGTAGAAAAGCACGTCTGTTGATTTCTTCATCATCGATACCGGTACATAATGAGGGTTTTATTGTCTATTGATGGGATATTTTGGCCATTTAACACGTTTCATCATGGTAACACATTTGCTTATTTAGGTATGATTTCCTCTTTTTTGTTGTTGTAAAGATCCAAGATGGTTCCCAATTAGCCTATGGTTGTAATTGTAAATAAGCACTTTTGTTGACAATCAATACATGACGGTTCTGTTGTCTATTAATGAGATGTATGGGTTTTGAACACGTTTCATCATAGTAACACATTTGTTTAATTATTTAGACATGATTTCCTTTTTGTGTAAAGTTCCAAGATGATTGTCAATAATTATGGTCGTAAATGTAAATAAACAATTTTGTTGACTTCTTTACTATCAATGTTTAATGACTGTTTTGTTGTCCATTGATGAGATATGGGTTAGTGAACACATGTTAGCACATTAAATCATGCCTAAATAAGAGAACAAATGTTGTTCTCATATATAGGCAAGATTTCCTTTTTTTTTGGAAAAAAGTCCAAGATGGTTGCCAATATGTTCACAACAATACAGCACTTCTGTTGACGTCTTTACTATAAATACATAATGGCGGTTTTGTTGTTTATTAATGGGATATATGGACCATTGAACACGTTTCATCGGTAGCACATTTGTTTCCTTGTTTAGTCATTATTTCAATTTTTTTTAAAATCCAAGATGGTTGCCAATATATATATATATATATATATATATATATATATATATATATATATACTTAAATGTAGCGGTCTATCTTGAAGTAGAGTGCTCAATGCCACATAGACAGAGCGTATTATACTTGTAGTAAAACTAGTGGAACGCTAGTTGTAACTCCGAGTTTCACGCGTTATGCGATCATCAGACAACTGATGTCAGTTGTCTGATGATCGCATAACGCGTGAAACTCGGAGTTACATCTACCAGCGTTCCACTAGTTTTACTACAAGTATATATATATATATATATATATATATATATATATATATATATATATATATATATATATATATATATCATTATTTACTTTTATCGATTGGAACCAGGCCTACTGAAGTAAATACATATTTCGCAATTTGTCACTAGTTTCAATCGGTAAGAGTGAATGTCAACCCACCAATTATTCTATAGGCCTATATTTGTATTGACGTTGTTGTATATGCACCCCATATAATTCATTGACCGTTCTTATTCAACATTTTGTCCAAATCCAGTACCTCTCATAGTCGAAACGTGACAACTGGAAAGTCTAGCGACTCAAATGTGACGACTGAGGTATCATTACAAACACCATTTATACCATCCAAAAATTAATCATATTCGTGTACCAATTTGTTGAAATGTTTCTAATTTTATCTAATAATCCACATCCAAAAGTAAAACAAGTTTACAACTTTCGTTTCGTGTAAATTAATGTTTGTAAAAACATGTGTGGAAATAATTCAAACATATTAGATGCATTAGTTGTATTTTATGTTTTAACAGTAACATGATTTCATGAACATAACCATGTGAGTATCATGCAGACTTAAACACTGATGTTCTGTTTGTTTCGCTATTTCACAGGAAATTTAGTTTTTCATCGGTTTCCATTTAGATATTTCGTAAAATTAACCTAAGCATTGTTAAACTGTCCGTAAGTGTCATTATTTGACCAGCAATACATGTTTTCTTGTGACTCATTTATTCATTTAAATACTGTTTGTCCATGACCTGCAAAATGTCTAATATGAAATAGCCTACATTAGAGAGGACGTCTTTTCCCAACCTCCAAATATACCCTGTTTTCGCCGGTTTCCGCTAGGTTTTTCCTCTCTGAACATTTACAATAGATTAGACTGACCTCATGAATATTGTAATATACAGAAGGTCATGCCTGCACAGCTGTGCTGTGCCCACTTGCTCATTCAGAATCATAAGAAGTCATGTCAGGGCCCACTGGATCATTACGAATCATCATAAAGAGGTCATGCCAGGGCCCCCCGGCTCATTAAGAATCATTACGAGGCCATGTCAGGGCCCACTGGCTCAGAGGCCATGCCAGGGTCCCTGGCTCATTACGAATTATTAAAAGGTCATGCCAGGGCCCACTGGCTCATTAAGAATCATTAAGAGGTCATGCCAGGACCCCTGGCTCATTAAGAGTTATTAAGAAGTCATGCCAGGGTCCACTATCTCATTACGAATCATTAAGAGGGCTTGCCAGGACACACTGTGGCTTCAGAATAAGGATGTTCATGGATAATTACCGTAATCTTCATACACCGACGGCCCTTAAGAAGTCAATTTCAAATGTAATACAAAAGACATATACTTATTCCTTTGTGAATACAAAATATACTGGGAAAGAGTATGAATGGTAGGAACCATTGTCTAGTATTATAAAGCCAATGTTTCGATTTGTCAATTTCATACGAGCTTTTAAACTTGAATAACTAGATAGTGCAACTGAAAAACTGAAAAGTTCAACTATCTGAACCTATTTCTGAACCTGATTCTATTTATAGTAACCCCGCAGAGAACATAATAATCGCATTCCTTGAAAATTATCATTCCAGATATCTGTAATAAAGTGGAAATGATTTATTCCTGTTTGCTCTGGGAAACGGGGTCGAGAGATCATTTTCATAATGGTTTTCGTTAAAATTATCACCTCGAAGAAGCCCAAACAAGAATGTTCAGAACCATAATTCGAGAAGATATTTCACAACAAAATTGTGCAAACAAATTGACGTCATAATTCGAAGTGATTCATTTCGTCCATCCATGCACAACAGACTTATTCCACGTACTCTTGCGATTACGATGCTAACGAGGTCTGTATACGTTGATACATACGAGCTGTCAACTTGGATTTCTTTATAATAATTTGCATAAAACACTTTTTAGTTGACGTCATATTCTTGTCACGAGAAGGTGACGTTAAAATGTCCCTGCAGTCTAGGTGCTAGACCGTATGAAGTAGTAATGATGCACGAAATTACTTTCTAACCGATTACGTTCTAACCCACATTTGGAGCGCGACATCTTGTAGGCCTAACTACATTTTAACTATAGATGGATGGATAATTGTGTGGATCACTTTGTTTACACTGCAAACAAAACAAATAATAATAACAATGCCATCAATAAAATCTTCACATATAGTGTAATTAAAGCCAACATACATTTCTGTATCAGTTGCCGTATTTTTACAATTATTGGAAGAATTTCCAAACGGAATATCTTTCATCAGAAGCAAGGCATTTCACAATGGAATGAATACAACAACCTGAATGCATTTCCAATATTGTCTTGTAAAGTAAGCTGTAACTTTTACAGGTTTGTTTTATATATTTATCTTGATTCGCATATGGCTGCATTTACAGGCATTTTAATCAAAGTGTACACTGTCTTTAAATGAAAAGAAATGTAGTTATCTACATTATAAATAAACATGTTTGTGTTTAAGGCAAACAAACAAAATCTCAGGTTTCTGGTCTCCGCGCGCGTCGCCTCAGACCCGCGCGTCAGTATTTTTGTTTATTTTTCATTTTGTTAATTTTTTTTTTTAAATATACTTATTTGTTTGTTTGGCTATGAAACGATATCCAATTGCAGCCCAAATTGCTGGATCGATTGGAATTCTGCCGCGCTGTGTTTTTCTTTCTTCCCTCTCTTAGCCACCATACTTTGTGTGTGGGAAATTTGGTCTGGCGCCAATAACCGCGTATACATGTATCACGTATTTCACAAACAAACACAAAATAGCAAAAAAAACAACAACAACAACAACAAAAACAACAACACAAAAACGTCACCACACCGAATTTTCAGTTAGTGTACTCTGACTGTCTTCAGGAGAAAATGTTTGTGTTTGATTAACTGGTTAATGTGTGGTACTGTGAACGTGATGTTTGCTAGATCCTATAACATCTCAACGAAGCATGTTAATTTTGTTTTCACAGTCTTAAAATTACTAATTATTAATCACTTATCACTTAAGTAATCAGTAATTACTAAAGTGATCATTCATTTCTTACGTACTTGTTACTTAAAGTATTTAAAGTAATCACTTCTCACTAAAGTGAACACTTATTATTAAAGTAATCACTAAGTAATAAATCAATCACTACTTACTAAATAAATCAAAATTACTTAAGTGAATACTTGTAACTGAGGTAATTACTTTCTTTCAAATTTAAAAAAAATTAGCCCTCATGGAAAGTACAGCTTAATGTGGAAGTTAAGATCATTGTGTGAACATTTGGGCGTCTAACACTGCATCGGCTGTTCGGAATCACCTATTATAAACATCATACAAAAATAAGTTTGACATAAAATATTTCAATTTCTTTTTAAAAGTTAATGTATATCACGATCCTTAGCTTTAAAGGAAAATTACACTTTTGATAATTCCCAAAAATATAAAAAATATTATCTAAAAGCTTACAAATGTCGACAGGCAACCTTTGTAAAAGCTGCTGGCCATAGTTTTAACGAAAATATTTAAATTTGATGAAAAACTATTTCGAAATATTCCCCAACTGAATCCACGTGGGATGTGTTTGCTGATACAAATCGTAATAAGAACTACCATTGACGGGTAGCATTCTGTATATATCTGATTCCTCCTTTGATGCATTTAAAGAAAATGGTTTCCAAAGGTAGAGTGCTTCTAACCATACGGATTTGTAGTAAGGACATATGAAACGGTAAGCCAAATGGATAAGTCATCTTCTATTTCAATCCATGGACACTCATAGAAGTTAAAACAGGGTCTGGTTTCCTAAATCTTATCTTGAATCCTACTACAGAGTGTGTCGAGTTTCTTTTGATGGTATACCATGCAAAATCACCACAGCACAGTGGAACGGTATTTCTTCCTAATTCATCTCAGAAAATCGATGTGAATTTGATACAAGTACAACCAGCTGAACAACTTGTATGACTGAACATCTGAAATTCAACAATTTGATATGAGTCATACCACAAAAAAATCATTACATTTTGTATTATTGTTCGATTCGAATCCTGAACTCTTCTTAACATAATTTTGTTTTCTACTTATTCAATAGAACGAACTCTAAAACTCTTCTGCCTATGAATTAAGTTATGAAGACTTCGGTCAGTGACACTTCTTTATAATAAGAGGTGTCACTGACTGAAATCCAGGATCTCTGACCAGTTCTCTTCAGTTGATTTATCATGTCATTTTCCCAGTAACTACTCAACGTAATGAGCTGAAAATTTCAGAGTTTGAATTAATTAAAAGGAAAGGTAACCAATTGGAATTTGCTCAAGTACGTTAATTTCAACCCTCCAGTTTAACAAGAAATATATCATAAAACTAACCTGTAAATTTTTTACTGTTATAAATAACAGCTGTTATTTATTTTGTTTCTTTTTCGAAACATTTTCATCGGCAACGTTTTGTAAATTTGACAGGACAATTATTGTTTTCTCTAAGACAGAATAATTTATCATTATGGTTGATATTCACCAAGTATTCACCACATATTCACCAAGTAAGTTGTTCCATTAATTTGATGATCTGGTAATTACCAATTTGTTTCTCTTATCTTTTAATTCATAACTTGATTCTTAATAATTAGGTTGATTTTTAAAATTTTGGTTCTTTAATGACTAATATTGCAAATAATATCGATTCGAAGACAGTAAGCAGATCCTAATAGTAAAAACATACTGTTGTCAACATTACCAATGACAATGTATCTTCTCTTTAAATAGGATCACGAAATATAAACAAAACTAAAACATTTTAATTGTCTGCAAGTTCTTGAGAAAATTGTTAAGGTCTTCCTTCATTATTTTTTCTACCAAAAGTCCTATGTCGTTTTACATCAGTGGCGTAGCAGAGAGAGCCCTCCCCCCAGTCCGATTTTGCACAAACATTCTGAAAATGTAAGTTTAGGAGTTACATAACTCAATATAGAGTGTGTAGAAAAACCTTTTAGGAATAGAATTCAACTTACTTGGGGACTGCATGTCTTAAGTTCGTTGCACAAAAGTTAGACAGCCCATTGTTTCAACAGTCCATTTTTTTCTAGAAATTTTGATGGCCCATATTGCTGGGACATCGAATTTTACTTCAGTGTCTCTGTACTGCAAATAAATTGCATAATTTATTTACTGACAGCCCATGCAGCATTAATCCCAGTGCTGGAAATTCAAATGGCAATCCCCACCGGACAAAAACATCGGAATTTGACGCAAATGTTTTCACATTGATTTGAACATTCCGTTACAGAGACCATTGCCGCAGCTTCCAGTGCCGACATTACATAACACCCTCACCAGGTATCTCCAATCAATTCGGGCTACGGTGTTAAGGGAACAGTATGTTCGGACCGAGAAAATGGTACGAGAATTTGGCAAACCTGGTGGAAAAGGGGAATACTTACAAAAGAAGCTATTGGAGTATGCAGAGACAGAACCTACCGGTAACTGGGTAAGAAAAAACAAAAAGATACAGTGTTTTAATGTTATATATGGGAAGTGTGGAACAATGCTGTTATGTTTCCAGTGGGGAACTATAAAATGGGTAACAATGATTTTATAATCTAATGGGGTAGAATGTCATATCCGACCGCCACTTTTTCTCATTAAATATAACCAATAATGTAATCTTACCTACCTAGTAAGGTGGAGAACATATGGATGATGATGGACATATACTTCAAATTATTCCAGGATATTTATTTCATGAAAAATCAGGCATTTTTGGTGTACGATGACTTCCTCAGTCATGTCAGTCTGATCTTGTCAACTCCCCCATAAGTGACCAACACGGTCATTGTACATGCGCAGTGGCTACTATAATAGGATCCTTCTATTTTCTGAAGGGGAGGATTTTTTAGAAGGGAAATCAAGTCCGAAAACCATCATAAAAGTGGATTTTAAAGATAGTTTTCGCTTTCTGTACCCCCAAAAATCGATGGAATCATTTTTTAACTGGTTGGTGGTTGTAAAAAAAAATTCCAAAAACCCTTAAAAAGTGGTGGTCGGATACGACATTCTTTCCCCAGGGGTTTTAAAAAATAACACTATTTGTGTCAACTTTATTCTGCCGTACGTGGTGTTTATACTGAACGACTTTCCCAATATAAACACCACTAGTGTTCATCATCATCAACACCATCATAAACATTATTATTCACGCTTTGACAGCTCTGGTCTGTAATGTTGGTTGGCCATGTCCACGCCGAGTGGCGTGTCTCAAGATGGCGCTGTAGGGGTTGGGCCGATTTGGAGAAGCCAACTCCAAGTAGCTTAGGGTTGCATCTTGGTCTTCTCTACCACTGTGCTGTAGTTTCTCCCTCCTTGATGTTTCAATCCGTGACCACGTACTCAAAATCCCTTTTTAAGGATTCACAAGGAGTCACATCTCGTTATTACACATTCACAAGCCGTTACTATTGATTTGCGTTGTGAATCCTTGTTATAAGTGTTTGTGAATCTGTGATAATGGATTGTGAAGTCCGTGAAACCTCCTTGCGTAGGGACCTAGCGGTGAAGCACCAGTGTCAAGCCGACGGGGCGCAATGCTCCTTGAAGGCAGCGGCGTAGCCGGGACTTTTTCAGTGGGGGGGGGGGCATTGCTTTTCAGTGGGGGGCCCAGGGGTATGGGTTTTTTCCCTTTTCTTTTTCTTTTCTGTTTTTTGGGGCACTATGAGGATTTTTCGTGGGGGGCACCTGGGGGGGGGGACACTGGAAATTTGGGGGGGGGGCACGTGCCCCCCAGGCCCCCCCGTGGCTACGCCGCTGCTTGAAGGTCTGCGTGTTTAGGCTTTTTGCTGATTAAAATGGATGCACATACTGCTACTTTAATTGTTTTAACCCTCCTACTACTACAATGGTCAAAATCAGTCAAAATGTTGATATACTTGTCATGGTATATCTTGTGCACAAGTCAAACACTGTCAAACCTTGCGTGTAGTAAGTACATTTACAGGTCAAAATGAGTCGACCGTTTTTGACTGGTAAAAGCATTGTCTGGTATTGTTCAGGGTGGTCAAAATGACAGTAAAAACCAGTCAAAAATCCCCCTGTTTGCACATTTTGGGTCAACAGTCAAAACAGGCAGTTGACTGATTTTGACCAGTATAGCTACTTCCCACTGAAGTGCAGCAATAGTAGGAGGGTTAATCAACGGATTTGTGGGCAGCGGTAGTCTGGGTCCCCGTTCTGTGAATCCACCCTTGTAAACATAATAAAATGTACACTCTAGCGAGCAACCACATCAAAACACAAGACAGTGGAACAAAGACAGCTCAAATGCATCTAGAGGATAGCTACAGGAATTCACTAAATTGGTTTCCTGTAACCCACACTCAATTTATAAACCTGACCTTGGACCGACAAAGTAATATACATACTGATTGGGTGTTATTGTTTCTGGTCAAAGTGCTTTAAACAAAACTCTCCCATGACACCAAAGCTGCAGGTTCTAAACAAACTCTGTTATTGTTCAATGATGTAACACACAAAAATGGTTCAGTGACTTTATTAACGCGACGTCATTAATTTGGTTCTCTATAATATTAGCATTCTGCTCAAGCCATTCATATAAATTAATTTATGCATAAAACAATTGACCCGTGAAAGTGTCCACTTATTACGTTGTATCTTTAACGAGAAAATGGTGAAAAAGGCATTCAGATTCCACAGTTGGCAAACGGGAACTTCGTGCTCCTGAAGTGGAATTTTGATCCGCCATTAAGATTTGTATTCAGTCAAGAAACAACATATAAATTGTTTTGTTTCTAATTTAACTAAAATGATAGCATCTCAGACAAATTTATGTTTGATACTCATCATGATATGTTCCTTGAATACCTGCCTACCTGCCTGACTGACTGCTTACTAACCTGCTTCCTTGTTTCGACTTGTCAAGCAAGCGAACAATTTGGTCAGCTCGTATTGACTGAATATGCACGATTTATGACTTCCACAATAAATTGTCTTTACTCATACACCTCAAGCATTTATAAACGACTTGTTTGTTCTTTGTATTTTTGATAGTCTAACAGATGGTGGTTGAACTACATGTACTTGAACAATCATCTCCCGCTTCCACTAAACTCGAACCCAGGGATGGTGTTTCCTAAACAGCACTTCAGGGACGAGGGCCAGAGGCTAAGGTACGAATATGCTTCACAAACAAATATAAAGAGCGTCCGTAATATGAACAGATTGATCAAGAAATTGATGTCAATTTTTCATTAAATGGAAAGCACGACATTGGTATTTGGTAAAGTACGTTCATTTCAACCCACTAATTGTCAAGAAAATGTCATTTAACTGACCTATGAAAGTTTCAGTACAATAGGTGGTAACGTTTTGGAGAAAAAACAGTTACGTGTTTAAAAAAAAATGTTTTCTTTGGTTTTTACAACGGCAACTTAATGTAAATTCGACAAAACAATACCTTTTTTTCAAAGATGAAAGCACCTCAGACGTAAAAATGTATCAGGATGATTAATATGTACACCAAATCAGGTTTAGATAATAAATTGTTAAAGTGATAATATGATAAATTGTTAATATGATAATTACCAAACGCTGATTTCATGTTGATATTTAACACAGGCGCAAGCATATTTTATATAAGTATATTTTTAAACGTTAACTTTTCTGATAAATAATTAGATAAGTTAATAGGGTTTGTGTTCATTTAAAAATGTGTTAATTATTATAGTACCTGTAGAAACAGAGATTGAAAATATGCAATACTGATAGGTGTTTTGGTAACGATATCATACTAATTACTATCTTGATGATTTGTAATCTTTTCTGAAAGAACAATTATAACTGACCTGTATAACTGACCTGTATGACTAGATTGCATCATCACCATGCAGGAAAAAGCTGTTAAAAGCATGCATTGCAAAAATCTAGGGTGTTAAAACTAGTTGTGTTTATATTGTGCATTTCACCCTGTATTAAAACCCTGACTGCATGCATTTACACTAACAGTGTAGCGTCATAAATGTGGGTTTGAATCCCAGCCTCGGCGCTTGTGTCCTTGAGTAAGACACTTAACCATAATTGCTTCGTCCTTCGGATGGGATGTTAAGCCGTATGCCCCATTGCACGTAAACGAACCCAGAACACTTATCGTTTTAGTGGGGGGAACCCTTGTTTACAGGTTTCCTCAGATTTCCGAACTAAAATGCTTTTGCGGAATCCTTGGTTACAAGAAATGTACAATAATTGTGATATAGTTTTTAACACCCTATTTTTCATTAAAAAAAACAATCACTACGTCATAGGCTAGCTTATTTTGGGTGTGGTTTAATGATAGACACCTAAAATATCTGATTTCCGCTCCTTACTGACTATAGCCCTCTAGCGAGCTGGACATAGTCTACACCCTTTCTGTTTTTTTTTCGTGTTATTTTAAAATCAATATAATTAACATAAATACTCATTGCTTAACTTAAGAAAAAGGGTCACCATTGTCATGGGCGGATCCAGAACATTTTTAGGGGGGCTGAGAATCAAAAACATTTTGTTTTTCAGTACAGTACTAAGTAGGTCACCTCCTTATGTTTATCCTGCACACTGTGAGAATGGGAGTGCGTTCTCCCCTCCCCTCCCCCCTCTCTCTCTCTTTTAAATTAAAAAAAAAAACTATTTTAGGGGGGGGGGGCTACAGCTCCCTTAGCCCCCCTGGATCCGCCAATGATTGTTATGTGTCAAAACAAAAATGACCACAGTTGTACACCTACAAGTCACAAAGCGGTGTCTTTCGAACATTCCGCGTTACATAAGAAGTGCGTATTTGCTAAATGATAAAATTTTCACAAATATACCTTCCCTTTGAAACTATTAACATACCAGTACTGTACATTCTATAAATTGTCTCGATTTATTATTGTTTTTTCAGATTTGCAGCAAAGCTTATATCTGGAATATTGGATTATAAAGTTATCATCGATGCGTAAGTGAACCCAATTATTTTTCTTTAAAAGCCCTTGATCACCACATGTTTGTTCAATACATTGAGATCAAATTATCGTAACATAACATGAGCCAACTCTATGAGAGCTAAGCTTGAGTACATGTATGTATTTTCATAGTAATTGCATGTATTGATTTTTTTCAAGAGCCATGCTATCTATTAATTTCATTAGACTAGTGGCTTACCTTGTTATGGAATATGACTTTTCTGTATTAATGAAATCTTGAAGTTGAGTACATTGCACTAGACGTAATATGGTTTCTAAGCGAATGAGACATTCTGTATAATTTGCTTATGACTGGAATGTATGATTGAACGGTCTGATGGCGTCTATTCCAGCCTTCGGGAATTACATTGATTTTAAGTTGCACATTAAAAAGATGCACATTTTACGTGAATTCTTATTTTCCAGTTCAATGTGGTTCAAATCTGTACATTCCAATCCAGATTGGCTTAAAGGAACAATATCGTCACAATAAACAGGGCATGGAATCGGTGTGACAGTTTTAGATTAACTCGGTGACTAAAAATAATACCCCACGTGATATTACCGCTGCTGCTGCATTAATGAGTCACTGTGTTCATCTTAAACTAGGGCACTGACTGGCTATGCCCTGCTGGGAGGCTGCTCTGATCGTGATGATATTGGCCCTTTATTTATTTAACACACTGCAAACCTGGGACATAGGTTTTTTTTTTTCAACAACCCATTGTTTGCAGTTACGGCATTACAAAGAGTAATCACGGGGCCTATGAAATAGGAGTTGTTTAAATTGAAACAAAATTAGGTACTTTGTATCCATGTTGACATCACTTTTCTACATTTTAATTACCACTTTTTATTTTATTTATTTATTTTATTTATTTATTATTATTATTATTATTATTTTGCAAATTTAGTCTGTACGCTAATGGAAAGTGAAGTCCCCATGGTTCTCCCTGAACCATATTAACCCGTGAAGTCCCCATGGTTCTCCCTGAACCATATTTCTCACTTAGCGACAGTAGAGAAAAACGAATTGCCCGAAATTGGTTCTCCCTTGAACCTTTCTCACTTAACGAAGGTTGAGATACGAGTTGTGCGATACGGTTCTTTTCAGAACCAGTACCTCAGCTTCACGTTAGTTGAGATAAACACATGGTGTTACCGCAAACCGAAACGATATCGCTAATGGTAAGTTGCATATTCATGATGACTTTGCGGGATCAGAAGCAAAAACATGGTTTATTTATGACTGGAATTCTCGTCTATTCAAACGTTGGGTCTCTTAAATGTTGTCTTGTTCAATGGGTTTATACAATCAAATTTTCTTTTGAGGTATTAAGCAACGATTTCTTGGGCAAAGTGTTTGATTTAGACTGTGTTGTACTTTCAGTGCTGCTGTGACAATAGGGCGAAGTGTTTACTGAATTTCACTGGGGCGTGTGATGCAAAAACCGTGGTGTTAGACACATTTGGTGTTTATATTAAGCAACTTGCCATGAACACACGGAAGAACACGTAACAACGGTGTAAACGTTACACCCACGTTTTTGCAGGGAGCTGCTCTGTAGGGGTTGGGCCGATTTAAAGTAAGAAAATCCAATTAAACCTGGAACAACATACACAAATCAAATGCACATTTGAATATGCAGACTACGTGGGTGTTGGCGTTCCACCCACCACTTCGGCTCCGCAGGAAAAATTACAATTGTCATCAGTTCGCTTATTAATAATAATGATCCATTATTGTATCTCAAGGACAGGCTGATGCCATTGATAGTATTGTTATCCCTTGTAGCCTTCAATCATTCCAGGAATTTGTTCGATTTCATAAAGGAATAAAGGATATGACACGTGACTTCCCTTATTTACAAAAAGAGCCCAAATGTCAAAAGGTGATAGGCAAAAGTTGTACATACCGTGGTATATATGGCAAGCAACATAAAATCTTCGATTTTCCAATGCAAAGACAACAAATAAAATGTTAAGGTATTTTTAAGCAAAGCTCTTCATGTCAAATCTTATTAACCCTTACTCCCTAGGCCCATTTGCTTACACATAACCTGAATCCTTCAAAATCCTTCAGTAGTAAAGCAAGCGCATGACATGTATGCACACATGTTGTTTCTAATCTGTGATACATGTACATGGCCAGGGACCCTCCCTGCATGCATGGAGCAATAAACAGTGTCCACTGACCCAAGCACTGACCTTGCACTCACTACAACAAACATGGAGGTACATGTACCATGGAAAGACAAGTATGCCTAATAACATCAATCCTCCAAAATCCTTCACTTTAGCGAAGAGCATGTAGCATGTAACCCCAATCCTTCACTTTAGCAAAGAGGATTTTGGAGGATTTGGGAAGGGTAGGTTTGTTTACAATTCATGATGTTATGTGTAAAATGAACAGACAAAACTGCATTAAGAAATCTACACACTGTCTGTCTGTCATAGAATCATTTCCTTTCTCTATAGTACTCCCACTGTACATGTGAAAATGCTGTATTGCATGCCATATTATAAACCGGAAGAGAAACAGAGGTATAAAATTGCGAGCCTGGGGGGATACGTAAACGACCGTCCCTATGGGGAAAACTGTTCCTCAAACACCCCGTCTAAAGACACACAGGTTCGTTCTTTTGCAGTGCCGCCAAAGTTATATGACGCATTTCACACAAATAATGTATTTGACTGTTTTCATTAATTTTCCTCCAAATTAATTGTTGTTTTTTATCAGACAAGCTCTACCTGTAGACAGAGCAAGGCATTGTAAGCCTGGCCAACCGCTGTGCATGGAACAATATTACCGCCTCTTCTCATCATACCGGGTACCAGGAGTAGTTACAGACAGCCTTGTATCACCTACGAGTAGCGTCATGTCTGAACCTGAGCATATCATAGTGGCATGTAATAATCAGGTAGGTTGAGACAACATGAAGTCCCTCAGGGGACGATTGTATTTCAATAATGGGTCGAGCGTCACTAATACAAGAAACGGGAAAAACAAAGTCGGCAAAGGTCCAGTGATCCACTATGAAAATGAACTATAGTTAAATAGATCGATTGTTTATGTGAACAAAGAAAAAGACAAATTACCAGCTCCTGCTCTCACCAACGGAGCTATTCAGTCCCATTGTATGGATTATGGTCTCCCAAAATGCCAACTATTTCCTTTAAAAGAATGGCAATTTATTTAGAACTTTTCCAACTAATGTTCTATGGCTAGATAGCTCGGATGGTAGACCACTGCTACGGTAATCCAGAGGTCACAGGGTCAAGTCCCAGGTTTTAAAAACTTACATTAAGGATGAGAAATGAAGTAAATTATACATTCAAATTTGAAACGTAAACAAAACGTAAACAAAACCTGAAATACATTCAAATTTGAAACGTAAACCAAACCTGAAATTAAACTGGCAGTTAAAAATCTATATATCGTCAGAAACGTGCAGACTAATATTGAACAGAAACTTTCACTGACAAATGTATGCGTATATACTTAGTACGGTACCTAGTATAAATACATATAGGTCGAGCTGTCCAATATAAACGTCTGGTGTAGTTTTCAAGTACCCCGATTTCTGCAGTTGTCATATGAACACACATTATAGCGTTTTATCAAAAGTGCAACATATTTTCTGTTTCTCGACTCAGTTTTTTGTACTGGATGTCATCGTCAATTTCAAGCGGTTAAGTGAGCAGGATCTATTGAGCCAGCTGAAACGAATCGTCGATGTGTCGGCCGAGAACTCAGATCCTGCTGTACTGGGGCTACTCTCAACGATGGGAAGGGTCGATTGGGCACTGGCGCGGGAGAGATTGATGAAAGGTTGGTTGAATTGTGCTGTTAATTCCTTATGTTTTAAACAGCTAATCGGTCTTATCAAAGAGTACGAGGAATGTTTTAGTGACCGCCAAGCATGTCGTTGAATGAAAAATTGTGTTCATCAGATCGCAACCTTTTCTCCAGGGTCTATACCAATTTTGGGATCGATGCTCGAAAATATTCGGGAAGAGGATGATCCAATTGTAAGATATTATAATCCTTGTGTAAGATATTATGGTACTTATATCTTACACACGTAATTACGTGATTTACGTGGTGGATTTGTTTAAGCGAAGGCGCAGGCGCATGGGAAAATATTGGATGACGTGTGTGTGTTCTACCAATCAAATAGCAAGTACATGTTTATTGTGTAAACTGTGGACTCACAACAAATGCAAACAATGGGTCCTCGGTTGGCGGTTATTGTTTGACAATGTCATTGGCAAAAAACGTGTACAAATCAAACGGAACATGCCTAAAACAAGTCCAACAAAGGGAACAACAGGAGGTCCTCGGTTTACACCATATACATATCTGTATGGATCTGTGTGTGTTACATTGTAGCCTCTATTCGTTTTATTGCCATTTGATTGTGTACAGGGTGGACGTAAGGAACGCAGCCTTTTCGAGGGTGACACAGGCCCACGGGACCCCTGGTATAGCTTCGCCTCTGTGTAGTCTAATTTGTCATAGGCATTCTTTGGACTACTTTGAAATTAGGCAAACATTTCCATCGTGGGCTTTGTATGGAGAGCCGATGAATGACGTCATGTTACCAAAATCACGGTCACCGAACCCTTTTGAACGTGTTGCATTGTAGAACAATAACGAAACAAAAGTTGTGTAGATCCAGCCGCCATGATGCCATGGGAACGTGACGTAATACTTCGGTATTCTGTACAGATAGTATAAAGACGTCATGATTTATAACAAAATCACCGAACCATTTTGTAAGTGCTCCATCATCAACAAATAACGAAACAAATATTGTGCACAATCAGGGTCGTTGATGCCATGTGAACGTGCCGTCACACGTTGGTACTGTATTAGCAGTAGTTCAAGTCGAGGAGAACCAAACTTGGGCTAAATGATTAATAAATATGCACTTGCCCATTATTCAAATAGAACTCACAAACGGCTTATTGCACTGGGGTTTGGATTGCCTAAAGGTGTTCCACTTATAAGCGAGACAATCGACAGGTTTTGCTGCATGACATCCATGGTAATTTATCGTTGTGGATGTATTCCCTGTTCAGTTCTATCGCATTTATTTCCAAGACATGTTCTGGTTTTTATTTCCGATTTGCTTAATGGGAATGTACATTTTGGGTAAAATGTAAGTAAGTGCATTCATACTTAAAGGGAAAGTACAATAACATTATTTTTCTACCCTCTACAGCGAAGAGATAAATAAATAGAAAACAAGTGCTCACAAGCATTTGTTTGTATGTTTTACAAAAAAGTTGCCAGACATCACAACTTTTTTCTAAGATGAATGCATTTGGGTCATATGCCATTAATTGGTAATCTGTTAAATTACCAATGTGGAATTTTCCCTTTAATAAGGATCAACAAAATTGTACACAAATATCAATATTTAAAAGTTTCATCTCAATTGGTTTTCTATAGTTTATGAGAAAATTGTTTACAATTTTAGACCAAATCCTCATAGACTGATGTTTGTAGAGTAAAATTACAATAATTACAATAATGATACATATCATCGATATAAAGAGCGTACCCAGCTGTGGGCCAGTATTTATTTTGGTTGTTACATTTCTGCCTGTCTGCATGTTTGTTTGCCTGTCAATTTACTCGCATATCTTTCTGCCACCTGCTCTGACTTGCTGACTGCATACAATCATAAAACCAAACATCAGCCAAGGCAATACATTCGTTTTATACTGTGTCTTTGGAGGATAATTAATTTTTTGTATCGGTTTTGGAAAGCTAAATATCTTCTGACAATTTAATGTTATTACCGACCAGACGCGCCACCAATTAAGCGGGCAGTCAGTTGGTTAATTGACTTTGAGTCGATTTTGCGGTATGGTTTACGGGCGACGCGGTTGAAACACCTCCACATTAGCAAGGACGATGAAAACAAATTAGGCGCGATATGACATCGTAAGTGAACCTCGGGAATTCCTCTTACAAAAAACTTAAAATATCGTCAGTTGAGCGTTTTTAAATGAGGAAAGGTTTAAAATATTTGCCTACTTTGTCTCTTGAATAACACACAGGGATACGCGCTAAGCGGAAAGGGTGTTGAGTGGTAGAATTATATCCGTCATCTTGTGTAATCGTTCAGAGCCGCAACGGTAGGATTCACTTTCATTATTGACGTCAGATATTTGCCATGGGCTCAACGCTGCGTGTAATGATAAGCACACTTACCATGCGGTGTCAGGTTATTAATCATCAGCCGTATTTTGTTCAATGACTTCAGTTTTAGTCACAGTAATGTGATTAGACTTGCATTCATTGGCGGATCTGAACATGTGATGGATAAGACTGTCTTCCATTGGCAAATTTGAGCATATGATTGATTGAACTAGCGTACAATAAACATGTAAATAATAAGACTATATTAGCGTCTTTGGAAATGTTGTAATAGATTTAAGCAGGTTATCCTGAGGAGGTATCTATATACATGTAAAGTCCCTAGGCTCAATATTTTACCAAGTAATTTATACACTGAAATCGTGGGTTCTACATGGGCCCTACACCATTTTCAATCTACAAAAAAATCGCAAATAATGTTGATAATCAACAATATTTAGGGTTCTTATTTAGGTAATATTTCAGCTGTCAGTATTCAAACAATGAGTGCCAGTTAGATTTTACTCTTCATTTAAACAACAATTATCGAGAGAAAAATACTGAGTGAAACTGAAAGGAAATGTAAACTGTTGGTACTTGGGGTGTCGTGGCCGAGCGGTCTGGTGCATTGGACTTGTGTTCTGATGGCTGAGTCGTTAGAATGTGGGTTCAAATCCAAACCGCGATTATGATACTTGTCTCCTTGAGCAAGACACTTAACTGTAATTCACCCAGGTGTATAATTACCACCTGTGAGGTGGTAATTGTGTTTGATTAGCCCTGTAGCACCAAAAAAGGTTGCACATATTGGGATGTATACTCCCCAGGGAGTTGAGCACCATTGAGCACCGTTGGGTGGATATGTTGCGCGTTGTAAATGTCTGTATTATTATTTTACAGATATAAGATACTATTTTTTTTCGCCGGTATCCGTCAGAAGTACTGCTTAGAGCGCAATACATACAAACAAAAACGGCTACACCAGAATAAAATCACTAGCCCTAACCACGTATGCATGTAGTGACATTTTACCTAAAGTGTTATTTCCCATATATGCTACAATTCAGTTGATAAGTTGCATCAATAGACACAATCGGCGACCGGAGTCACGTGACTCATAGTGAATATAAAATATAAACAAACCAAGCAAGCGACGCGCAGTGTATGGAAAAGCATGGCTTCTTCCGAGTGCTTCTGCTGTACAAAGCACATCATAGATATTGCATTTGTTGGTTGGAACACGAGTTTAAGTTCTTTAAATCGATCGGAGATGTTCCCAATTTTAATTTCCAAACATTATCAATGCGCGAAGAAGATTTTATCCGGAACTAGGGCAAGGCTCGGCCACCACTCATTTTGGGGCGATCTTCAATGTTTGTTCAACTCTTTTATATAATAATACACCACAGACTTTTTAAAAAAAATGAAATTTTTTACAACTTTAGAAAAATTCAATGTTGAAAAACGTAACTACATTTTCCAGTCGGCAGCAAAGAACGTCAATATCGCTTTTTGGGGACATTCGTATTTTAACGTTTTCGACTTAGTGTTCAACCGAGTTTGCGTCACTAAATGATCGATATCTTCACAACGATCGCAGTTTAGTGGATGAAAATTACACATTAGATAGTTTATTAGTTATTCCTCACCTCAGTAAAGTATCAATTTTCTATCTGAAGCGATGTGGATTAAATAGATTTTTTAATTTGCAGCTATCCAGAACCGAGAAAATCCGAAACCGGGAAAACGACTGTTAGTAAATACAGTAGAGTAGTACGCCAGTCTCCTACGACTTTGACAAAGTCACAAAGCATTACGTGAATTCCAGAGCCTAAATTGCACAGAGATTCTAGAATGAATATAACATGATTTTGAACATTCAGTTTGCCTTCCCTTGCCATTCAGCTATCAATGGGTCGTTGTTTTAAAACCCTCCATGGAGCTCCCTATGTTTATACACAGCGCACTGCTGGTTTCGTACCCACTTTTTGTACCCACTATATATCACATGACCACTACTAGCTCGGAGTCGCAGATTGTGTCTATTAAGTGCCTTCATAAATAACACTTTGAACTACCGGTAAGGGATAATAATTGGGTCCTTAAGTCGTAAGGGAACCACCTGCTTCCTCTTAATATATTTGAACGCATATCTTTACATTTCTATTGATGGGACTTAAAAAAAGCTAAATTTCAATTTCAAAACTACTTATTTTTTTGTCAATATTTAGCTATGGTGTATTAGAAAAAAGGTTAACTTTGATTAGATGTACAATACTCAATTAGAGTGCACACTTGGTTAACACCGGGCAACCTTGAATTGTAGGTTACCTTTAAAATGTTTTAATTATAGTTGTGAGTAGGTCTACTTGAACATTTCAATAATGGTTGTATGTACTGTGTTTTTTAAACTCATCAGAGTTTATGGTTGGAAATGGCCGAGTAGTCCTAAAATGTCGAGTTCAGGCTATGTCATTACATTCAATTTGTGTACTCACTTTGATTACAGCTCACTGATAAATGTTATGTTTTATTTTTTTTATGTACTCATGGTTACTATAATTATATACATTTGTGCTTTTTTGAGGAAAAATACTTATTTCATATTTTAATGTTGTTTATGAAAGTTTTGGTTTTCAGTGTAAATTGTACCCTTCGGCGTTTGGTCGCTTTGTGCATGTTAACACTAATATGCATTATTGCAGATTCAATAAAAAACATTGTAGGTTTTAATTTTAATATTTTTCTCTTTTTGGTAGAACTCAGTTTCATTATTGATTTTTCATTATCAAAGTAATTGAGCCATCGACGTTCTCATAAATCATGTCCAAACGTTCTTGATGTTTTGTGTGTGTTTGTGTCAGACACATTTTAAGTCACCTTTGAATAACGTAAAAGGTTACGGTATTTCTGAATGTTAGTATGACAGAGACAGATCTGGGACACGGTATCAGCTACAACTGAAGTACCAATGACAAATTGCAATATATTTATCTATATTCTGTCACCACTACTTTTTCCTGAGCATCCCACTCCCTGATTGAATGTGCCTTAAGCAACCTATATATTATACAGCTTGAGACAGGGTCCGGAAGTTGCAAGTATTAATCAACTCTTGCAGCAGTGCTCAGGACTGTAAGATGTTTTTCGAGGCAATACTTCGATAAAAGCTTTATCTGAAAGAAATTGAAACTACAGTGCTGATGTATTTGCAATTACATTGGAAAGCATAATATGTACACAATTTCTTTGAACCAAGAGTAGAAAGATGATATGCATCGTCGTGGCGTTTGTGTATTTAGACATTTTGTTCGTATTTGCATTTTCAAGGACATCGTTTCGACGATACGCGTAGATATATGATACAGGCAAAAGTACCCTTTTTCGCGCTTCATATTCTCACCGCCCATGAGCTGTTGAGGGCGCCTATTTTTGAGCTGTTGAGGGCGCCTATTTTTAGCTCACCGTTGATCAATAGGGCGATAGTGGGTCGTATTTGGCGTATTTGTACGGAATATCTCCGTAACATACGCGCATGAAGTATACGCACAACATTCACTTGACGCCAAAGTATTATTAGACACATGGTGTATTTTCACCGCTAGAGGGCTTACAAACCGGACAGCAAATAGATTATAGGCTATAGTTGTACTAAAATAGTTTATAAAATTAAAGCCTGATGATTGTAATGAAAGAAATTCTGAGAAATTCATATCCTAGAAAATAATACATTTCTGTCTTAAAAGCCCAAAACACGTTTGATAATCTCAAAAAACGTACTCGATGAAAAGTTGATGACGCATCAAACATCACTTGAAATCTTTCTGTAATATAACAACCTTGATTATGATGTCAGATCATAGAGGTATACCTCTATGATCTTACGTCATCATATGTTCAGGTATTATTGATATTGAACTCTGGTATGTTTACAATGAGCAAAATGAGTTTTATTAAATAGTTGGTGTTGTTTGTAACTTTAGGCCCACATACAACATTTACTCACATTTAATAACTGCAATTTAATTTAAACATTTTTATTCGGTATGTGTGGGTGTATTTATTTTTGAAAGAATCGATGAAACTGTCAATTTAGTTGAATAGATAATTATGTGCCCTTATATGGTATGCATTTCCTCGCAATGTGTTGATAGCACAAATCAGCGGTATCTAAGTCCAAGTTTTGCTGGATTTTGTAAATCAAATCAAGAAATGGTTTCTTATATTCATTTTCTGTCTCTTCAACCATATCAAGCTCAATTTCAAAAACATTTTCTAGGTCTATATTTTGAATAGTTTCATCAATGGCTTGTTTTACTTCAACCTCAACCAAATCAAACGGTGGATGTTTGAGTTAATGATAACTGAGGTATGTAAACTACCCATGACAAAGCCAAGAATAAGATGATTTAATATTCAGTTTATTTTTACCTTTTCTTTTCTTCAAAGATTCAACCAACCGAGATTCTTTGGACATGATAGAGCGCTGCATATTTGTACTTTGCCTTGACGCCAATATGGGACACCCCCCTGCTATAGTGGGAAAGCCCATGGATGCAGACGACGAGCCTTTGGCTCACCAGATGCTCCATGGAGGTGGGACGACTCTCAATAGTGGAAATAGATGGTTCGACAAAACTATGCAGGTGAGAAGACAATCGAATTGTAAAACACCTGTAGTATTTGATTGTTTGTTGGTTCGACAAAACTACGCCAGAGACAAACAGTCTTGTGACACCCATTGCCTTGATTGGTGGTTGGATCGACAAAACAAAGCAGGTGAGAAGACAATGGTTTTCTAATACAAGAAGTTGCCATGATTACTGGTTGGTTCAACAAAACTGTTTAGGTGATACAATAATAATATTGTAACACATGTGATAAGCCAACACTGGTCAGATAAAAACCAGTACAAGATAAACAGTTCATATGATATCAATTATGTCTGAATATAAAATTACTGACAAATATTAAACTGATATAACGAACCCCAGCACGAACATTTAATTGCTGATTGTAATCCTTAGCTCGCATATCTTGTATATAACCATACTGACAGCCACTGTAGTTAACATTTTAGTGGACCCCAAGGTGTTCGATAGAATTATCATTCAAACACAATATCACATTTATTATATATTAAAATATTTCTTAACATAATTAATATGTTCGGTCCAGTGGCTATAATGCCCCACCCCCCTTTAAAATAAAATATCATAATGCATATAAATTTACCATACTTTTTGTTCATTCCATCTGTTTTGGGCATTTTTCCCCTGATCCGTTTTGCCCCTAAAGTATAGGCATACCAAAAGAATTCCAAATGCTTATCGACAGTGGTATAGTTGATGCTTGATTGTTTGTCAGCAGTCTCTCAAAAGTGCATTTTTTTAAGACACGTTAATTTTAAAGACAAAACAACCTTTCCTGAATCTCAAATAAGTTATTTCAAAAGCCAGAGGCATTTTTATTCTTTACGGAATAAATTCGGTTATCTTTTCGCGTAGTTGAGCATTTCTGGGCGACCTCAGGTGGCCTCGCTGCTTGGTGCTACTGTATGAGCTTTCTAAATTCACTTATTTTCCACGGCGGAAAAATGCTCTTCCTGTGCTGTTGATAATTCGCGCAAATCAAGAGTGATTTATATAATTTTCTGCCTGGCTCCCTGGGTAATATTTTAATCAGCTTAGGGAAACGTTCGATAAAGGTTTCGGAGATGAAATTGACAACGGTGTTGACTTTATTTTTTGCAGTATGCCGGCGGCATTGAATGGAGCAATACGTAGTCGGGTCATATTGTACTTTTATGCAAGGTTTACTTTGAAATATTGTTACTGTTTTCCACCTGAATACATTTTCACTATTTACTCCTGCAACTTTCACAGGTTGGTCTCCATACAGTCATCTTGGTTCTTATTAGGCCCATGCATATGCATTTTATATTTGACCAGTAGTGTAAAAACTGCCCAAAAGTCTTGATAAAATAATGAGTTAGCAGAATTCACAATTTTCGCAAGGTTTACTTTTAAATAGTGTAAATGTTCTCCACATTTTCACTATTGTCTTCTGCAGCTTTCGTAGGTTGGTCCCTATAGATTCATATATCTTGGTTCTTATTAGGCCCATAGGCTATACACATATGACCAGTAGTGTACACTGCCTGCAAATCTTGATAAAATGTATGAGAGTTAACAATTTTCGCAAGGACAAATTTCGATATGTTAAAAATTTAATGTGAAATGCAAAACAGTACTTAAAAAAGGAACTGTTTGCGCTTCCAGAAACGGGCATTCTAAATCGTATTTGTACACTGCCCCTCAGCGGCGCGTAATATCAAATCATTCGTGGAAGTTTGATCCACTGACAGATTTAAATTCTATGGTAGGCCTACCACCAAAGGCAAAAAGAGTTTAAGATATATTTTGATACTTTCACCTAATTTGAAGTAAGCAACTTCTACGTAAATCTGTTCATTAAATTGAGATAACCAGTGGAATTGGGGCCTATAGATTTGTTTTTTTCCTAGTTGATGTCACCGATTCACTGACAGTGGTGATCTAGGTCAACAGTTTTAAAATGTAAGAAATGTTTTAAAAATAGCACCACCATGAACCGCAGGGATTTATTAAATTAAGCTTATTTTGTATTTTTTTTATTAAATAATTTAATTTGTGCAGTTTATAATTGGAGATGACGGGACCTGTGGACTGAATTATGAACACTCGCCGTCAGAGGGCGTCGCTGTTATCCAACTGGTCGAACATCTGCTCAGATATATGTAAGTTTTGAATTTGTTATAATGTGACCAATTGGTAATTGTTCCTGCTGTTTTCGGTGTAAATAGGCAGTTGAGGTCTGTTAATTACAAGTACTTGAATTGTGTCAATGCAATCCAATTCAATATATACATTGTCCGAGTCCGAGCCATAACTGAGTCTCTATAGACTTCCTGCTCGAGTCAAGACCAAGTCCAAAGGGGAAGTGCTGGAATCGAGTCCAAACCAAGACCAAGACCAAGACCAAGACCAAGACCAAGACCAAGACCGGCACTGTCCGATTCAGAATCGAAACTGAGTCTGTAGACTTCCTGCTGTAGTCTTCCTGCTGTAGTCGAGACCAAAAGACCAGATGGCGGTACTGGGGTCGAGTGTACATGCAATTTGATTCTGAAATAAGACTGGTATTGTCCGAGTATCGAGTATCTGACTGATTGATTCCTTAGGTTTTCCGTATGAATCAGGACCAAGATCACAGGGGACACTGGGTGGTGCTGGGGTTGAGTCCATGCGATTTGAGTCCGAGATAAGACCAATACTGGCATTGGCTGAGTCCGAGTCAAGACCGTTCTTCAGTGCTCCAACACGGTTAATAACCCTGTACTGAGTGGATTTTGTTTGTAATGAATGTATTTCACCATTTCGTATTTCAAAAGCTACTTCACTTTTCTCTGACATTGTGTTTTTCTAATCACTTAGTACGCTTACAATTACATAGGCATGCGCCATGTAGTAGTTACGCATGGATATTTAAATAACACTGATATTCCCGATCTCTGTGTGATGCGTAAAGTAAATTTCCGGTAAGGTTCATCTTGATACTCATTATTTTTATAACACATTTCTTCAGCAATGATTCTGTGGAATGTATATCTCATTTGTGGTGTTCATACTCCTGTCTCCCCAATACTTTATATTTTGTAATAACTATTTTGGACAAATTCTTGTTTTTGTAGAGATTCAGAGACACATAAGCGGAAGTTGACGAGAGCTCAGTCGATATGTGAGCTACCCTGCCCTCGAGTTCTTAGATGGAAGCTCGCAGAAGAATCTATGCAAGATATAGAGACAGCTAGGATACGAATGGACAGGTACACATTTATTAATTTATTTCACATACCTTTCTTTATAAAATAATTTAATTTTTTTTTATAAATAACGCGATAATTTAATGGAAAGATCCTCAAATAAAATTATCGCGTAATGATCGCATAGTCCCTGATTCGAATAATAAATGTCCATCATCAAACCCCTTATTTAGGTAAAATCTTTTTTTCAAATTTTCGTTGTTGTTTATTTGAAATGACTACAAAGTGTTTTAAGTGTGGAGGGATTAAACATTATATGTTCAAATATAACCGTCACATCTAGCCCAATGAAGAAGACAGCATTCCTCAACTTTGGTTTATCACTTTAGGTATATAATGGAGGGGCAGTGAACACTTTTGCCTGGACAAATATTTTGATTGAGGTCACAGGACAGCTACCTTCCCTAAAATTGTGTGTATTTATTATAAATACAAACGTAAAAAAAATCGCCTAGGCCTAAGACTTCAACAATCTCTCAAAACATTCCTAACAATAGGAACTTATTAAAATAATTTTGTTAATTATGTTTCAAAGTTCTTAAAATGTTTTTCGATGAGTGTGGGGTGCACGGGGGAGGGGCGGATTCAGGGTCTCGAAAAAAGGGGGAACACGGCCAAAAAGGGGAGGGACAAACACAAAAAACCTTAAGGTAAAAGAACATGCACGGCGATAAAAAAGGTTAGCTTGTGCCCCCCCCCCCCCCTTTGCCCTTCTGGATAAATAAGTGGGACGGGAACAGGGACGTAAGACGGGGTGCCGTCAGAGGGCGGTCTTTGAAATTGGACGTTTTAAATCCTCCTTCCCCCAACCTCTGCCAACACATTGAAGCCACTTATTGAGTGTTGTGATCCATCAACAGACATGTGGATGATTTTGACTTGAAGCTTCTCCGATATACAAAGTATGGGAAGGGATTTCCCAAATCTCAAAACATGAGCCCAGATGCGTTCATACAGATAGCGTTACAGTTTACGTACTACAGGTAAGGACCTTCGAAGCAAACCACTTATTTACCGTAAGGTTTGTCCGTCAAGATTTGTAATTGTTGTCAGCTTATAATGAACATAGTACAATTTAATTGATATTCTACCATAATGTGAAGCTCAACTGAATGGTCTTAACGCCAGATTGTTTATAATGTAGTCATCACTGCTTATATGCAAAAAAAAAGACTCAGGTTTCTGGTCTCCGTGCGCGTCGCGTCGCCTCAGACCCGCGCGTTTATTTTTGCTATGAAACAATGTCACCGCACTGATTTCTAAGCCAACCACTGACCAGAAACTGGAGACATTTTTTGGCCTTACAGTTAGCAAAAATAAACAACAATTACAGTAGCAAATGCGTACTTTGCGTAACTAAGGATTTGCTGTTTACTGCCAAGATTTTGCGTTATTTTGTTGGTATAACGCAACTTTATTGGCGAGAGTGTATCTGTACTACTAATTTTGATTTAAAAAAGTAATCAAAAATCAAATGGTGGAATATAATGTAAACTGCTATAGAGGTATGAAGCTGACGATTAAAAAAAATCAGTTTAGGAAAGAGTATTCTTTCTGAAATTCCACGTTATGATAATATATGAAATGCACTTTCATTATTTTCTCTCGAACGAATCGACGTTCACTGAAACCTTCAAAGGATATTATTAGAGAATAAATGTCAACATTACCAATTATGTACTTTAACATGATGTACCTGTTATGAAATAGATGTAGCTGTTATCAAATATTATATTTTACATTGCTGCATTTTAGGATTTACGGTCATCTTACATCGACGTATGAGAGCGCCTCCACAAGACGATTCCAGGAAGGCAGAGTGGACAATATCCGGGCAGCTACAGTCGAGGCGTTGGAATTTGCACGTTCAATGGTCGGTGATCGCACGGCTACAGTAAGTGGGAAGAAATCTTAACAAAATTGACAAGAAATTAGATGGTAATGTCTGTCTGGAAAAACAAACACAAACCTGTTCTGATTCTTTAACCTACAACAACCACAAAACTAGACGGAAATTATTTGTGGTTATAAACCTCGCTTGGCATAACAAACAAAAATGTAAACGTTTGACCTTGAATAGGAATTCATATTGTGCAAACATCTTTTGTGAATTGTGAGCATGTTTAACTCAAAACCGCCAATAGACCTGTGATGGAATCGTGCCCGGGCTTCTCCCCTTTCCCTACTCGACAGTATTCAGCGACGTATTTTTAATTTGGTGGGACACATCTTAGCTTTATCCCTGGAACCGCTGTCACTCCGTCTCCCTGTGGCTTCACTGAGCCTTTTCTACAGGTACTATCATGGAATATGCTCCAATGGTTGTTCCACCTAACCGTACCTTTGGCTGCACTACACGTTTTTCTGTTTGTTCACATCCATAATTATACAGTAACTGTCTCCCCAAAGCAAATACTATGAGGCACTCATCCAGTTTCTTCCCACACACTGCCTCACTTTGGAATTCCTTACCTGTATCCTGCTTCCCCACTATCTATCCCAGTTCAACCGCAATATCAACAGTTATCTTTCTACTTCGTGAATTACTCTTTTTCTTAGCTTCCTTTTCCCGCTCTTTGTTTAGTCCTAACCTTGAGCGGCCTTTTTAGGGCCTTGTGATGGGCGACTTTAATAAAAAAAATAAAATAAAAATAGACCGATCCAGCCTGTCAATCAAACAGTACGGATTGACCGACATGGTTATGCCTTTTCATGACCACTGTTGCTACTTTGGTTAACTGCTTAGCAGTGGCGGCGCTACGGGGGGCAAGGGGCAAATGCCCCCAGGTTACTTTCTTTGCCCCCCCCCCCAATTTTTCCTCGATGGTATGTCAATGCTTTTTCAGCAGTACAAAATTACATTAAAGATTAATGTTTGCCCCCCCCTTAAATTTAAGCTTGCCCCCTCTCCCCCCCCCCAGTTTAATAGGTCTGGTGCCGCCGCTGCTGCTTAGCAATGTTCATGGCAGCGCGAGTGGTGTGACCGACAATTCACCCACCCACCCTAAGCTTTGCTTAGGGTGGGTAGAGCTTAGGAGCAAAGTCTGCATTGGTCAGTTTTATAGTGAAATTTGTATATATTTTTACAGGAACAAGAAAAGATGGAACTACTTCGGGCTGCAATCCAACAACAAACAGATATATGCATAATGGTAAGTTAGAATTCCGATTAGTACAAATGTATTTTATTAGTCAGAGGTAAATTCCACCGACATGAACAAACGTCTGTATGGTAGTCTTATGTGTGTATGACAGTCTGTCAAACTTGCGAACTATATCTATTAGCCCTTTTTATGTTCACAGCGAACCAGACCAATGAGCAAACATTCAATCGTGCTGATTATACTGATCCAGGCTCGTGACTTGGACTCTTCGACTGGGACGGAATCGATTAGTCACTATATATAGATGACTTGGATTCTTTGAGTGCGTCTCGAGTCATATTTGAGTGACTTGAACTCGAGCCGGAATCGATTAGTTACAAGTATATAAAAATACTCGGATTCAGACTCTTAACCGTTTGTAAATCCAGCAAATGTTACAACTGAAGTAAAAAATTGTAAAATAACATTTAAAATTATTACTATTATAATGATGATGGTTACCAAAACGGGGCAGAATCAACACCATGAAAAGATAAAATAAAATTAGTTTTATTTTATTAGTTGTATTTTATAGAAATGTTACTCGTGGACACGAAAACAATCATAACTCAACGAGAGCCTATAAGATGAAGATATCACCTGCTGTCGCTTTGCAACAAAATAAGATTTCACAACTATAATGGTGTTAGCAGCAGAATGTGGGTTCGCATCCCGGCCGTGACACTTGTGTCCTTGAGCAAGACACTTAACCATAATTGCTTCTCTCCACCCAGGGGTTAAATGGGTACCTGTGAGGGCAGAGTTGGTTGATTAGCCCTATATGCGCTGTAATGGCAGCAATTGAGCTGTATACTCCCCAGGGAGCTGAGATGGTTTCAGGAATGATTTATGAGCCTTATGAGCCTTATGAGCAGGGGTAATAATATAATGCGCCTTGAGCACCACTCAGTTGGTGGATACGTGCGCTATATAAGTCCACACATTATTATTGTTATTGTTATTGTTATTAATTTATTTAGATATTGTTATTTGTTGATGCTAAAGGCAGTATACCCATTTTTTATGTTAACCCAGATACACACTTCATGAGAACCAAGATTAAAAATCCTAAGTACATAAACCAATCTGTGAAAATAGTGAAAATGCATTTAATTTGCTTGTATTCATTCTAAAACGGATGTGATGAACTGATATTCCATTTCAGATTTGAATACATTTCACGTTTTCTCGACAACAAAGGCATGTCAGACAAAATATCTTTACAGGATGTTTGGTATCGGTATACATGGGCGGATCCAGAACATTTTTTAGGGGAGGGGCTGAGAATCAAAAACAATTATTTTTCAGTACTACAAAAATTACAATGAAATAATCAAAGGGAGAGAAAAACAAAGCACACTGTGGGAATGGGAGTGCGTGCGTTCTCCCCTCCCCTCCCCCTCTCTCTCTCTCTTTTTCTCTCCTTTTTTTATTTATTTAATTTTTTTTTTTTTTTTTACGATTTTTTTTTTGGGGGGCTACAGCCCCCTTAGCCCCCCCCCCCCTGGATCCGCCAATGGTATACTATAATTATCTGTAAAACAAGTCAGCTTGTAATTAACAGTTCTCTCATTTTCTTTTTGGAATAAAACTTATGGTGTTAACCCCCTTTAAACCTGTATCAGTCCAGGGTTTTTCTTTTTCCATTGTGGAATTTTGAAAATTCAATTGGATCTGTTCAAAATAAAAGTTAAACATGAAAACCAAATCATGAACACCCAACATCGTTGATATGGTATGAGGCTGGTCCTATAAAGAATAGTTAGGAAAAGTCCGAAATTTGATCGTGACTGGTGGAAATGTTATATCATGGGTGGCACCTTATTGTGTTACACCACCCCCCAGAATCGATAGGGTTAATACTCGTGAACGTTTTTGTGTGATTCATTATTCTTCGTAGAATATAACCGGACAAGGATTTGACTGTCACCTTCTTGGACTCCGCGAACTCACTGAAGAATTGGGAGAGCCTCTACCGGAGATTTTCTTAGATGAATCATTTATACAAAGCAATTACTTTAACTTAAGCACAAGTCAGGTATGTCATCATCTTTTCGTATTTTCCCTACAGCAGCGGTTGTACTCGTCATCTACAGTAACAGTCAATGGCTCAAATACATTGGGGTGGGGGCTGGGGGGGGGGGGGTTGAAGTCCAGCGAGCGCGCAGCGTGAAGCCAACATGTCGTGGCCGTGTGGGCACCAGAAGGGATTGTAGGGTTGTATATGCTCTGTGATCCAATCTGGAGCATATTTATTTTACGTAGAATCACGCAGAATTATAAAGTGTCCTTATCTATTTTAAAGGGTAGAGAGTTAATGCAAACAATTGCAGAGTTTTGTAACCATTGGGAAAAGTACTGAGGTATACATGATCGCATTGGTCATCCATTCCTGGTGGTATATAGCCCCCATCGACTGGGATTTGAGCCCCTGGTAGACTAAAAAACAACCGTGTATCCTTTATAATAGAAAAATACATGTTTTTTTTAAAAATATTTGTATAATCTGATGCTTTGATAATGTTTTGATAATGTTATCTGAGGTCAATATTTTGTGATGGTGATTTCATTTGTCCGAACTGAGAGGTAGCTGTCCATAGCTTGCCAAACAATATTCACTTTTAAATTGTTTATATCAACCAGGTCCTCACAAAGCTGGATACGTTCATGTGCTATGGAGCCGTGGTACCAGACGGCTATGGTACTGCATATAACCCACACGAGGACTACATACTCTTTGCCATTTCATCATGGAAGAGTTGCCCAACTACGTCATCAGAAGTCTTCCGTGATAAGCTCTTCAAGAGTCTTAACGATATGCGTACACTCTGTATAAACACATCCACTATCAAAAATAATCATGTCGTCAAATAAACGTTAAATATGCTGTCAGAGGAAACCAAACCCAAACCAACTCATTTGACCTATGTTCACCAAATCTCATTGGCAGACCAATGGAACCCCCCCCCCCCCCCACACACACACGTGTTTGTTTATGGAGTAAACCAAGGACCTGTTATTGTTCTCCTGTGTTGTCCCGACAACCGAGGACCACATTGTTCTCAATTGTGATAGCAAAAGAGGACCTATTGTCCCTTTTGTTATAAGTCCTCGGTTTGAATGGGTATACATGCACACAGCCACACCCAACAACAAAATATCATAGAAAAAGGACTGGGGAAATAACATAAAACAAGCAAATTATGAATGAATGTAGCCCCTCTTCTGTAGATCCACCCTATATCTAGTACAGGTAACACTTCTCTGTATAAACACTACGACAGAAATATATGCAACAATCTTAGAATTTCGTTTACGTTAAATCAAGGATTTATTTTTGATAGATACATTTTTGGAGAAGTATAGTGCTTAGGTTTCAGGTACTTCGCACATGTAAATGTAAACGATTAGGAAAGCCTGATTTATGCCATGCGCAGACTTTTTAGACCATTGACGTCACTGGATTACACGAAAGTCAAATCCAGTAATATTTGGGATACAGTATATACATTAATGCAGCGTTATCATAGAAGCAATACATGAGAATAAAACAAAGCAGAATACATGGATTATTTTTATCGGAGGTGTAAAAGGATGAGAGAGAGAGAGAGAGAGAGAGAGAGAGAGAGAGAGAGAGAGAGAGAGAGAGAGAGAGAGAGAGAGAGAGAGAGAGAGAGAGAGAGAGAGAGAGAGAGAGAGAGAAATGGTGCACAATGTGAATGACTGATGCTTCAAGCCACTATCTACTCTATTGAAATCTCGAAAAACACAAAACTAACTTGTTTTTTAGTTAATGAAATCAAACACCTGTTGAAATGTTTCTGTCTCAGGTGAAATCAATCAAGTTTCATGTAATTTATCCCTAACCTTCCCAAATCCTACAAACTCCTCTTTGCTAAAGTGAAGGATTTTGAAGGATTGAGGTTACATGCTACATGCTCTTTGCTAAAGTGAAGTATTTTTGAGGATTGAGATTATTAGGCATACTTGCATTTCCATGGTACATGTACATCCATGTTTGTTGTAGTGATTGTAAGGTCAGTGCTTGGGTAATTGGACACTGTTTATTGCTCCATGTGCTTGCTTTACTACTGAAGGATTTTGGAGGATTCAGGTTATGTGTAAGCAAATGGGCCTAGGGAGTTAGGAAGGATTCAGGTTATGTGTCAGCAAATGAGCCTAGGGAGTTAGGAAGGATTCAGGTTATGTGTCAGCAAATGAGCCTAGGGAGTTAGGAAGGATTCAGGTTATGTGTAAGCAAATGGGCCTAGGGAGTTAGGAAGGATTCAGGTTATGTGTAAGCAAATGGGCCTAGGGAGTTAGGAAGGATTCAGGTTATGTGTAAGCAAATGAGCCTAGGGAGTTAGGAAGGATTCAGGTTATGTGTAAGCAAATGGGCCTAGGGAGTTAGGAAGGATTCAGGTTATGTGTAAGCAAATGAGCCTAGGGAGTTAGGACGGATTCAGGTTATGTGTAAGCAAATGGGCCTAGGGAGTTAGGAAGGATTCAGGTTATGTGTAAGCAAATGGGCCTAGGGAGTTAGGAAGGATTCAGGTTATGTGTAAGCAAATGGGCCTAGGGAGTTAGGGTTATTGATCATAATTATAGTGGCTTTAAATATACATGTATATCGCCCGTGTTTGTGCCGATTTGACTGTAAAATATATTTAAATAATGCATTGCTATATTTTGGGGGTTAAGGAAGTTATAAGCTTTCATTTCAGACATTGAACGAAAAAAACCGTCAAGAATTAGTACCAGTAAATTAAAAAAAAATCTAATTTATAAAAAGTGGCACCCTGCGTTTTAATCATCAGGTTGCACGTGACCACATAATTGTAACGGGCCGAGGGCGTGGGCAGTCTTCCGATTGGCCAGCACAGATATCAGTCAAAATCAAGCACGTTTGAAATATTGCTTATAGATTCCGACATCCGAATTTCAGATTTGTTTTTCTTTGTTTAACAACAATATTATTTTTCAAAATTCGTTCACTTTATCAATTCTATTTTGTAGGTATTTAAGGCAACAATAGGTAAACTAAGAACGTCACTTTAACCCACAAGCGAATTCCGCTTGCCATTCATAAAATTATGTTAATTTATACAAAGATGTTTTTGTATTACCACATCTTTCAGCCAAATTTCTATGTTAACATGACAAAATTACCCTTTCTGTAAAAAGCACCCGCTTTTAAACTAGCCTGATGGGCCTAAGTTCGCACAAAGCAACAACATCTATAATTATTATCAATTAAAAGGGCAGAATCGTCAAGATCAAAGCAGACTTTTAACAGGGCATGGAATCGGTGTTTTAGATTAAAATGACTGAAAATTACTGGCTCATTTATACATCAGCAACGGTAATATAACCTTATCATGTGGGGGGTATTATGGCAGTCACTCAATTAATCCAAAAACAGTACTCCGATTCCATGCCATGTTGATCGTGACGATACTGCCCCTTTAAATTTGCAGTAAAACATGTTGGTTATCGCTAAGTGAGATTGTGGTTCTGGTCTTAGTCTTCATAATAACCGAATTGGTCTTCTCAGAGCACAACCAATAAATATACATTTATTTAAGACACTGTTGAATGCATACATGAGTTGGAATAGAAATTATCTGCTGAACCAATTTTTCTTAATTACTGGAAATCATGCAATTTTTGTTGGCTACTCCGGCGAAAAATATGTATTGCAAGTGAAATAAAAGACAAAGGATGTGGCTAATGTTAGTTTATAGTTATATCATAATGTATAATTCAAATTTGTTCCAGTTTATTCTGGAACTAACTTGGTATTTTGTATTTAAAACGTTTGATAGGCTCAAACTGATGCCAATATAATCTTTATACTGGTTTGTACTTCTATCTTTACCAACAATATTTTACAATGAAAGGTTTTATTGCGTTTTACTATAAATCATACATATTCATGAATTAACACTTTTCTGAGGTGAAACCATAATACATATTCATTACTAACACTGTTCTTATAGGTCAAACACTCATACATATTAATTACTAACACTGTTCTTATAGGTCAAACCATCATATATATTCATTAAATAACAATGTTCCTATAGGTCAAACTATCATACATATTCATTAACTAACGCTGTTCTTATAGGTCAAACCATCATACATATTCATTAACTAACAACATTCCTATAGGTCAAACCTATAATTAACTAATTAACTAACAATGTTCCTGTAGGTCAAACCATCATACATATTCATTACTAACACTGTTCTTATAGGTCAAAACATAATATATATTCATTAATAACAGTGTTCATATAGGTAAAGTCATCATACATATTCATTAACTAACACTGTTCTTATAGGTCAGACCATCATGACGCACTTGGAGTTAGATTTACTTTCTCGGAAAACGTTAAACGCGCGTTACAGAGAAATTTGCTTGAATTAACTACACAATGTATTAAAAATTTATGACAAATATTATTAAGAATTTTGGAAATCACGTGCAGTTGCTAGCGAAATGCAAGGTATTTTAAGTATGCAAAAGGTGAAGTAAAAGTAAATATTAATTTATTTTGCTTATTGTATTGGCGAAGTAATATTACCTTCCCAACCATATTTGTATAATATCCATCACTGGTTTTTATGTTCCAACCGTAGGACTAATTAAAATAATAATCCAAAGAACATTTAGATATGCCAAACTTGAAAGTATGTAATTCAAAATTTAAGATCGATTTTGTGCAATAACTGTGAATATTGAAATGTCTATACAAACTATTTATTGTAGACTAAGTTTATGAAGAATTATGTGTAACATATTTATTTATTAAATATATGAGAAAATTATATTACATATTACATTTTATTTCGATAAGCATTTCTTACTAATATTTTAATAGAACAACTGCTTAAAGATAAGGGTTATAAGTATATTATTCATGTTATGTCGTAGACAAGGTCTATTACCGTGTACAACAGATTGTATGCAATAATTCGTTTTACTAACAAGTTTTGTTTATTCATCTATGGTTTATAGATTGGTGAAATTCTTGCGTCGGGAGATAAACAATTGATTTAATTTTGCCCTACACCGACGTGTGTTCCTATAGTGGTCGAGCGGTTAAGACGTCTGCACTAGTAAGCAGGAGGTCGTGGGTTCGAATCCCGCCCGAGTCGCTTGTGTAGTTTTTCACAGACACTCGGAAAGCACTGAGCATACAGTGCTATACACACGTCGGTGTAGGGCAAAATTAAATCAATCATCTATGGTTTATTCAACATCTTACATAATTTTTGTTCAATATATTGAAAGTAAATAATAAAGTTATCATCCCACTGAGTAAACTATACCTAACATTTGTTGACAAACATTATTACATTTTTTCACATTTGTTTTGCTTGTTAGTCTATTTGTCTGTTTTGTTATACTTGTCCGACTCTTTCCTTTTCACTAATCTACTTTCTTCTTCCAGCCTAATCTTCTGCTCCTCGGTATCTTTAGCTATACACGTTTAATCCCTCATCTCTTGTGTTTCTTTCTATGATTAACTTCTGCCCACTCTTGTGTTTATGTATGTGTGCATGTCTGTAAATCATCCATTTTACCTTTTAGAAAGAACCTGCTAGATTCAATACGTAAGGCCAGTAACTATTATTTAGAATTTATCGAATTAACTGTAAGTAAGACTGATTGCGGTGACACCATGTGAATTCTCTATTGAGTAGTAATTAGTTCTGAAAAGAACTGGAGGTTACAACTCCAAGAATTGTACCCTCCATTTATTTTCAGCACTAATTACTACTCAATAGAGAATTCACATGGTGTCACCGCAATCAGTCTTACTTATCCTCTTCACCATGCAAAGTTTTACCTTTACATAACCTGATAGATATTTGACATTGAATTGCATATTACTTGTTCACCAAAGGTATGAACTTTAAAATAAGACATCAAACAAAACAATCCATCACATAGCAAAGACCTTATGCCTGACTATATATTTACAATGTGCGCTAAAAATACTCAAAACTTACAGTACGAGAAAGTTATAAGAAAAACGTTTTCACACATGCGCCTTCAAACAGTCGTACGGTCTACCAAACAAAAATAGTGGGTAGGCCCTATATTTTTACGTCCCGTGTTACATCTTCGCTGTGTTCAGATTACAGATGGCTTCTACGTCACAAAATAATGAATTATTCATGAGCATTCTGGCTGATTTCAGAAATTTTTTCGGTAAAAATTTGATGTTTTTCATTTTTCTCATGACTCGGTCTCAGCATTGAGCTGAAACTTTTACAGGTGGATTGTTTAATATATATCTTGATTAAAAGACAGTACAGTAAGAATACCCATGGAAGCAATTTCCTTTTGAGGGTACTCACATGACGACAAATGTATGGACAAAAGGGATAATTAAGGGTGTTTAATTTATATCTACAATTCAAAGGCAGTAAGAATTCCTGTAGAGGCAATTTGACAGCATTACCAATGTTGTACCGTCCATTTAAGTGTATTTATACGAATGGTATACGTTAAACTGAAATAGCGCCCTCACATAACGAAAAATGAATGTACTACGATGATAATAGGGATGGCCTTTAATTTCTCCATGAATAGAAGTTCGTGCAGTTTATGACGTTTCTGGTACGTGTCCTCTGAGCAGTGGAGCTTGAGAGTAATGTGTTCCAATCGCTCACACCTCTTGCACTGTATCATGAGTTGCAAACTGAGAAGTTTCGATGTTTGCTCGAGTCCACGGCTTGGAAGAAGATTAATGCGCAAGCGAAATACGCTTCACGAGCCATAAATACGGAAAATACGACGTAAGTGAAATGCAACATACAAGTAAACATGACTATCGTGGTCTATAAGGACAAAATAGTCTCCGGTTTCTGGTCATAGGTCGGCTTCAAAATCGGTGCTGTGCCATTCGCGGTTGAGTCCGGGTCCTACTTAAGGGCCCAACGTTTTTTTAAATTTTAGATTATAACTAGGAGCTCTCTGATGCAATTTTCAAGCTCAAGTTTGTGAATAATTCTTGCTCATGATACAGTTTGTGAGAAACCTTCTAATTTCCCACTGTTACTGGAGTAACTCACTACCCATGCATGGGCGGATCCAGAACATTTTTTAGGGGGGGGGGCTGAGAATCAAAAACAATTATTTTTCAGTACTACAAAAATTACAATGAAATAATCAAAGGGAGAGAAAAACAAAGCACACCGTGGGAATGGGTGTACGTGTCCCTCCCCTCTCCCTATCTCTCTCCTTTAAAAAAACTTTTTTTAACTTTTTTACTTTTTACTTCTTTTTTATTATTAATATTTTATATATATACAATTTTAGGGGGGGGTGTACAGCCCCCATTAGCCCCCCCCCTGGATCCGCCAATGCCATGGAGTACCCAGGTAGCGCCCTCAAAGTAGTTGAAGCGAAGTTTTAAGCCGTCTTGTAATGATATTCTAGAATCTATTCTCGCATCAACAACATAAACATTTAATTCAAAGGAAAGGTACAACATTGTTAATGCATTCAGATTTGTTGTATTAATTTTAACGTGAATTTTGGAAAAGAGTACTACTTTTCCAAAATTCTGGAAATTATTTTACTTTTCTTAAACACCGCAACAACTCAGATGAAGAAGATTCAGTGATACATCATCATTGTTTTGTAATTGCTAATCGTATGCATTACTTTAAAATCTAAACATATTTATGACTTACGCTAAGTCATAATTCAGGGGCCTATGAATAAAGCCAATTTGATTTTTTACAATGGCCCTTAGAACGCTTTGGTACATGAGACCACTAATCCCTGGGGAAAACACATGTTCGACACTGAATGAACTCTAGACTTGTATCACGCCTACAGTAACTATTTTAGTTTAAACAATCTCTATAGGCCTTTTCACACTACAGAAAATCTCCGGGTTGGACACGGGTCCGACACGTGTAATCTTGACTGACCTTTTCACACTGTAAAATGTAACACGGCGCCGATCCGTGTAAGATGCTCGATCCGTGTCGAAACTAACCCTGCTCATGAGGTGGGTTGAGAGCTTTCGATCCGTGTTGAGACCGCCGACACGTGTTGAAAGCGCCGCGAAAGCGTAGTGTGAAAAGTCACTGGGTTGATTTTCGATCCGTGTGCATTATTGTAGTTATGAAACAACGAACAAACTAATGACCTTTGCTCGCAACGCAGTGTCGCAATGCAGTGTGGGACTTTCTGCTGTGACCAGTGTAGACTCGAGCGCAGTGTGAAATGATCGAGCAATTACACGTGTCGGATCCGTGTCGGATAGTTACACGTGTAACCCCAAAACGGATAGTGTGAAATCATACCGGAATTGAACCGTGTTGAAATTCTTCAGAGTCAACACGGAGTGGAACCGTGTACACTTCTACACGTGTAAGAGGTACATAGTGTGAAAAGGCCTTAAGCCTTGCAATGTGCCTGTGTCCTTTTTAGAACACCATACTGAGCTCCATGGCCTACTGGAATAATAGAGTATGCAAAATGCAACTTGAGCCGACACAGCTGACTGCGCAGGTACAAAGTTCATGGACTGCTAGTGTGCATTCAGTGAGTTGCTGGTATACCGTTTGGAATACCTTGCATATATAGGTAGCAGGAAATATTGTTGGCTATCATAACATGGTAAGGTTGGTCGCTGCGAAGATTGCAATGGGTGTCTCCCGAACGACCTCACTTCTGGTTGGCTTACTATGTATTGTTCTCTGTAAAGATGCAGGTACGTTTGTTAGCGAGAAATTAAACAACTTCATGGATATTAATTATATTTTTTATCTATTTAGTATTGTACAGTGTGGATTATACATGTACGTCCCAACTATTGTACAGTTGGGCCTGTCTGAACTGTAGTGTTGCAGTTGAGCCTACAATACTACAGCAATACACTACAGTTGGGACTGTCTCGACTACTATTTGGGACAAATGTTATTGTTGGGATGTGAGAGTGTAACGGGAACACGCAATTGCCTAGTCAAATGAACGGGTAGAAAGTTGTATCCGACCGCCACTTTTTCTCATTCAATATAACCAATAATGTAATCTTACCTACCCAGTAAGGTGGAGAACATATGGATGATGATGGACATATACTCCAAATTATTCCAGGATATTTATTTCATGAAAAATCAGGCATTTTGGTATACGATGACTTCCTCAGTCATGTCAGTTTGATCTTGTCAACTCCCCAGTTAGTGACCAACACGGTCATTGTACATCGCAGTGGCAACTATAATAGGATCCTTCATAAAGTGAATTTTAAAGATAGTTTTCGCTTTCTATATCACCCCAAAAATCGATAGAATCATTTTTTAACTGGTCAGTGGTTGCAAAAAAATTCCAAAAAACCCTTAAAAAGTGGCAGTCGGATACGACATTCTTTCCTTCGAAAGTTATCGTGCGTGTGCCTAGTTTTTGATTCATATACATCCTTTTCAGCAAGAAGAACAGGCAGGCATATACCAGTGCCATAGATCGACCGCAGCGTGCTCAGTGGAAATGCATGCCTGGGTTCATCAGGTTTGTCAAGAGCACAGTAATTATGTACTATATCATGGGAGTCGAAATATTGGTTAAGTCGGGCTTTGCAGCTGCAGTTACTGTGGTATTGTCATTAGTTGAATCAGACCTTACAGCTACAGACTTTTACATAGGAAATTTGGGAGATACCGGTATCTCCTTGAATACTAATAATATCACGTGCCTGCCATTCATTTCCACGGAATGCACCTATATACTTCCTCTATACCGAAACTTTTACTTTTTTGACAGAACCACTCACCTTGCATTATGAAGGAATACAAGCCCAACAGCCTGGAACCCATAATTACAGACTGTATCTTATCATATGAATCAATCTGTGTACCCAGTCTATTTTGGCTAGTTTACAAAGAACGAGTCTCCCAAATTTCATATGTAAAAGTCCGTAGCTTAAGATCTGACTTACAGTAACTGCAGCTGGGGTTTTGAAGAAGGCGATTTACAGAAGGCGATGATTAAACAAACTGAGGTATGAAGTATTTCATCAGCACTTCAACTTTAGGATACTCAATTTCAGTATCACTCAAAGTCGCAGGTATAGGGCCCACAGGTTTTAGGAGATTGCACGATCTTGGAGAGGGGCTCGTCAACCTTGTGTTTACCCGGAGTGTTGTGTACGGAGAGATGAGAACTCCCCTTATACCCTCTTGGTATATAAGTGTATATAGGTAGTTTGTGTTTGCGAAGTCCTGTCAGATCTTTGAAGCCTGGGACAATATTGATGGCTCTACGCTGACCTTGTTGATTCGTTCGTTGTATTTCCATGTACAATAATATTGGGGACCTCAGTACCTCACTGACAAAGCTGTTTCTTACTATAGTGATTAGAACTGGCAAAATGTAATGGTGTCCATGTATAAAGCCTTATCAGAATTGTGCGCGCAATGAATTATGCCAGTTGGGTTTTGGAAAAAAGTTGTAAACAAACGCAGACGTTTGTGCACAAAGTCAATGGAGGCCCATGGTGGTTGGCCAGAAAATGGATTTTTTTAAACGTATTATAGCAAAATTATGGATTTTTTTCTCTTTTGCCTTTTCTAGGCGTTTTATTGTTTATCCATCAATACAATTACATGTCAAAACACACAATCATACAAAACAAAAGAAAAAAACGGGAGTATTTCAAATTAATTAACAGACAAATGTTTGAAATTTGGTATAATACAGTTCGTGAATTCAATTTCACTTTTGAACGTTCTCCAAAGAAGTTTATAATTAAAAGCAGTATTTGGATTGAATGCGTTAATTACTCTGCATTTGTACACAGTGAAACGGGCTGTTATTATTAAGAGGTTAACGGTGTTGAAATTAATATCATTAATGTTACAGCCTACCACAATTTCTTTCAACTTAATGTCATGCTTGATGCATAAATTGAGATTCATGAGGTGGTCGATGTTGTTCCAGAATTGTTTCAAAGACTTACACGAAAGCAAAAAGTGATTGAGGTCGTTATGTTCATTAGTACAACTACACGAGTTATTTTCCATTTAGTCAGATTAGGTTAATTTCGGAGGATGTTGTATATTAATTTAAAACTGAATTCTTTATATTTATTTATAGGTAGTTTTTTTAATCTTAAAGTTCCAAACTTGTATCCAATTACAGTCATGTAGGAGTTGTAAGACGGTTTTCCAATACACTTCACCTCTACAAACATGTTTTTGTTCTTAACAAGAATATGTCTTGGATTTCAAATTGTTCAGGTCAGCTGTGTGATTGTCCCCTTTCAGAACTACACTGTATTTCATTTATAGAGGGAGCAATGAATTGAGTCAATTTGGCAGCTGCTAGTTTCTTGATCCAAATGTTAGGTATTGCTTTTCTGATCTGATACGTCTTGGCAATGTAGTTTGCTTTGTTGATGAGTTGATTTCGAATGTCAGTAGCGTGAACAAATTCTTTCAGACAAAAGTCTCCTACATACACAATACCAGACTTAATCCAATGCTTGAAGATAAACGGTTTTCCATTAATACACATGAGACTGTTGCCTCATATGACCTGATTTCTAATTTCTGTGGGGTCTAATTGCAAACCTACGGAAGAGCATTGCTGCCAAATTGAAGGGTAAAAAATGTTTTTAAGTCGTTCGAACGAGATACTTAAGTCGTTCGAACGAGATAAGTAAGTCCTATTATAAGCTGTGTGAACAAAATGCGGTCAATTGACACGTGCGTATAAGCAGTGTGGCCAATTCTGGATAAATCTCTTCCAAACCCTTAAAGACGATCCCAGTGTTAGTTTTGACTGACCACAAGGACTATTTTCCCCATTGTAAATGTTTCATAATAATTTGTAAGTGTTTTTTTCCTTGAAGAGGCAGCGGCGGTTCCAGTTTTGGGGAGTGGGGGGTAAAAACGTGCACAATAATATGTTTTACTGGGTCCAGGGGTTACTTATACTGCCCACAGGTGAAACATAGTATTTAGAAATATTAAAGGGGTTGAAGTTTCTGATTTTTGAAGTGCCCCCACGAAATTGTTGATCCACCGCTGTGGATTATCTGTAAGTTGTCTACTGCAGACAACCAAACAAACAAACACTTCAACACCCCAACAAACAAACAAGGAAATAATTTAAGTTTTGAGGCTTTGCATGGTGGAATATCGATATCGTTTCGGTAACACCATGTGTTTATCTCAGCTTCACGTTAGTTGAGATAAACACATGGTGTTACCGCAAACCGAAACGATAAGGAAATAATTATTTTAACAAAAACATTTTATTTTAAAAAAATCACCCGTGTCTCTCATTTTAATCTTGGTTGTTGAATACCTTCAGGGTATTTATCATCCAATACATGTCGGGGGAAAATACTTTCAATAGTACGTTGCAGCTTGATTTTTACATAAAATACTGGGATCTCATTCGAATAGTATTCTTTCAGGCATTACCCTCATCCGTAACTGTAAAAAGGGTATGGGTATGGGTATTCAAATTCCCGGGCCAATTATTAGACACATTAAGCCATCAAGTGCGATTTCGTTCACTCAGCTTATGATATGACTTACTTATCTCGTTCGAACGACTTATTATCTCGTTCGAACGACTTACTATGTCGTTTGAACGACTTATTATCTCGTTCGAACGACTTATTATCTCGTTCGAACGACTGAATTATCTCATTCGGACGACTTACTATGTCGTTTGAACGACTTATTATCTCGTTCGAACGACTTACTATGTCGTTCGAACGACTTAAAAAAAAAAATTTACCCTTCAATTTGGCAGCAATGCGCTTCCGTACAAACCAGAAACGCTGACGTCGTTTTCTTTAACTTCGAACCATGACCTTATCATATCTATATAAAATGTAGGTACATTACCACTTGGCCTGTCCATCAATTTAATAATGTCCACAGGAAGGCAGTTAAATTGAAAAAGTAACGGAACTCCTCCGTACGGAGATAGAACCTTCTTAGCAAGGCATTTCCATGATTCATGGGATTACACAATTACACGATTACACAATCGTTTTACCCACATTACTTTGAGAGCTTTAATTTGTGACGGAAGATCAATCATTCGTAACCCTCCTTCACTGATACCACCAATAATTGTTTATCTTTTCACCTTTTCGCATTTTGATTGTGCCGGTGATTTCCGTCAATTTTCTCAGGCATCGGAACATTGTTATTTTACCTGAAGAAAGGAAACCAGATATTTTAAAATTACACTTTTCACAAAATAATTGTGAGAATTTATGAGTTTTCCCTAAATGAATTGATGTGGGTCTCTTCACAAAATTATTTGGGCACTAAACAACTGTTAAATTAAGCTTCTGGCAATAATTATGAGAAATATCCTATTTTAAAGGTATTTTTTAAATTAATTTTTTTGTTTCAATTAAAACATTTGTGAGAAATTAATGAAAAACACGAGCTGATACTTGAACTTCTATCAATCAAATGTAGACATTAATATAGTGAGTACGACAGGCAAAGAGGCTCTATTCTGTCTGAACCATGGGCGTAAGGGGACTCTTTGGTTAAGGGGGGCAGAGGGGTTGATTTGCCCGAAATTTTACACTTTCTTTGTCCAATTTTTTCTTCTTGCTTTGCCCGAATTTTACCCACTGTTTTGCCCGAATTTGGGGGGAAGTTGCCCCCCTGTCCCCTGGCTCGTACGCCTATGGTCTGAACTGTTTTTATATTCGAGAAAACAAGAATGGTTTTACAAAAGGTTACCGTCCGGAAAATTCTTGTTAATCATTAAAAAAAACAGTTAACGGTTTTTCATCATTAAAAAACGTGAGCACGAATTGTGATGAAACTTTCACCCGTTACTTTTATAAAATAGTATCATGAGGGTTGAAATGAACGTACATTACTAAATATATTACCAATGCTGTAACCTTCCTAAAATATTGCTGAAATGTTATAGTAAACAACAGCTTTGTCAGACTAATGGACTGTTGGGGATCACTGAGTGCTGATGCCTTGTATCAAAATGTAATATAGCTATGATAAAATACCACATATCAAATAGGAATGATGGAAAATATAACCCAATACTGTGTTCATATTTTAGTTGCTGCTCCTACGGGAAATGACTACTTGCTGAATATATTTGCTGCACTGTCGCATCGATCACTTCAGGTATGAAAAGGATGTACTTACATTTTATATTATATTATTGTAAATAGTTATGGAATACTTAGGTCGATAGGATTTGTATATGAACATTTGAGGGTCGGTTATACGGTAGCACTATGTTGATTAAATATCAACTATTGTTGAGTAAGACTGTGGTGCTGATAAGAACCGTTCGCTACTATAGCATGTCGGTCATCGTCAGGAGAGGATGAGAGCAGGCCGTATACGGTTCTTATGACAACCTCAATCACACTTTGCGATAGTTGAGGTTTAACCAAAAAACCGATAATATTTTTTGTCCTTCACTGACGTTGTTTAGTACTGTATGATCAGTGCCTGGACTCGAACTATCACTATACTGCTTACAAGTGTGCAAACGTCTTAAACTCTCGACCACACCGAGCTCACCCGATGACGGCAGGCCATCTTTAGAGTCCTCTATCAATCAATCAATCAATCAATCAATCAGTTCTTTAATTTGAAGAAAAGCATTAAAATTGCGGTGTCGAAAATAAATTAACAGTCCTATATTATTAAAACAAATAATATCTTAAAATATATTAAAATAAAGTTTAAAATGTGTTGCCCGTGTTTTTCGCTGTTTCACTGTGATTAAAAAAATGGAAAACAATTATTACCAACTTGATAATTTTGTTGAATAGTTTTGACCAGCATCAATGGATTTATGTTCATTTGAATTTGTATATTTCTTTGCTGATCATATAGACAAATAGCAATTTAAAATTTAAATAATTTTCAAGGTAGCATCTGTCGTGAGAACGGAATATGGAATAAATTATATAATAAATTATAGTCTGACCGGTCATGTCCTCCGAATGAACAAAGAGGAACCAGCCAGAGCATACTGCCTATTCACATCATGCATCTCATGGCAAAAACACCGAGGTCCCCAACCAACAACGTTCCTGAGCTACATCCAAAAATTGCTTGGAGATTCGGAAGGGATGCTGACCTCAACTATGATCTCAGAAACAGCTCAAGGTAGAGCAACATGGAAAAAACTTGTGTTCGCCTGCATAGCAGCCGAACAATGACGATTACATGCTAATTGAAACGTAGAGAAGACCCCATGATTCTCCCTGAACCGTTCTCTCACTAAGCGTCAGCTGTGATACGAGTTGCCCGAAAAGGTTATATTTTTCAGAACCTTGTACCTCACTAAGCGATAGTTGAGATAAACCACATGGTGTTACCGCAAACCGAAATGATATCAATACTCCACCATGCAAAGCCTCAAATCTTATAACATATAAAATGTTCATCTATTTTAGTAGAAATGTTCTTTAAATAAATCGACTTTTGATATTACAAGCCATACTGCTGACACAATAAGTGGGTAATTTATTTAACTATGATTTTTTTTTCGTACCATGGGACCACTGCGTGGTTTACCGCGTAGCGTTACGACTGACACAGCAAGGTAAACTGCATTATACACTTTACATCACAGTAAGCGTCCATTTGCGAGATCACGCACAATTAACCATTGCACACGCACTTACAATAATTTGTGTTGATTTTCAAGGCCAAGGACATGTAAAAATAAACAGTTGAAAATGTGTGGTTCTATGTATAGACAATAGCGTATTATACACTACATAACAAATGGCACTCTATATTAATTTGTATAACTACCACAGCAAACATGCTCACTGAGTTATTATCTAAAAGCCTAAAAGCCATTTTGGTTGAAAGATAGTTATACGTACTAAATATGCCGCAGAAGGTCGAAATGCGCCGGGCACAAAATATACACTGGTCTATGACAAGAAAACATAAATTTTTATATTTTGAGACATCAGCAGATAAATTTAATAACCCACTAAAACTACATCTCAAATCTTAATCATCGGAAAATTTAAACAATTCTTGATGTTATATGGAAAAGTACAAATTCTGCATAAAAATACACACTTTTGCCCGGCGGGAAATCACACTGGTACTCTCGGTCAAAAACTAGTAACATAGTCTGTACACAAACCAATATCTTCATTCTTAGTATAAAGTATGGATGCATTTATAAATATTTTGTCAATGGTGTAGAATCCCTTTAAAAGTAGTTACAACTTTGGAAAGTCCTATTTCCCCTAAAAAACCTTCAATTTATCACAGTTTTACATAAACCTTGGTGTAAAGTTAATTATGTTTATGTGTGAGGAATCATTTTAATACAATTATTAGTAAAATAATTCCCAACTTAATAAACGTCTTCTAAAAATCAAAATTCAACGTAAGTATACACAAAATCACAATCTGAATGCATTATCACTATTTTCTTGTTAATGGTTCAACGTACTTTCACGGGTTAGTCTCAATTCACAAAAGGTTTTGCCAATGTTTTACATTCACTTAAATTGTTTGTATTCTATATGTATACGTATAATATAACAGCAGAAGCAGGTAACAGACTTTCGATAACAAGGACATAATAAAGCTAATCTCAAATCAATTCAGATAGGCCTAAATATCAAAATAAATGTTTGGATATATAATTATATACGTATTGTTCTCCGTGTTAAATCAACAACTTAGTCATACGTGAGAGAGGTCTATCGGTCCATACGACATAATATTTGTATTTTCAATTGCAACAACAGATGATAAGCTAGATAAGTACCGGTAATATAATCTGTTCATCGACCCTTTCTGAATATTATTTTATTTTTTATTATTGTATTCATTGGCGTTTTCGAGTGAGTAGAGTAGAGTTCTGACTTGCTATTAGTCAATGAACTACAACAAATGTCGTTGCACCCCCTTTAACATTTTATATACATCATTTTGAAGGGTATGATCTCCCAAAGGAGAACAAGTTTATTCCCACACTGAAAAAAACATTTCAATATATAGCTTTGACAATTTAAAGGTAAAAGGTAAAATTGCGTATACTGGGAAACTGTTTCTTTTGCGAAACATAATTAATAATAATAATAATAATAATAATAATAATAATAAAAGACATTTATATGGCGCTTTATGTAAAACCTCAAAGCGGCTCACAATAAGAACTATAAAAACCAAAGCATTATAATAACACTTAAAAGGCAATTAACAGGACTTAAAATTAATAATAAAAATTAAATATTGAGAAATTAAAAAAATATATATATATAAGAGTTACTTAAAGGTAAAAAATGCCACAAAAACGAAACAAATATGAAACGATTGAAACAGACGCAGCTAAAAAGAACGTTATAAACAGAAGAAACGGTTTTAAGAACGCGATGTAAAAATATACCTTAAAAACCAAACCAAAAGCACCGCAAAAAAGGTAATTAACACACACAAAAAACCCCAAAACAAACAAGTTAAGTATTGGAGTAGAAACAAGAATAACAGTAACGATAACATGAGTACCAAAGGCGCAACCGTATCAACTAAACCCAAAGAAAATGCCGTCACAAAAACCATAGGTTAAAAAACAAAAAAGGGAAGAAGTAAACATATGTAAAAACTAATCATTAGAGGCACCCGAAAAATTCACAGTCAACTCGTAAAGTTAACGATTGTTCCTGTAAAGAAAAGGTAGGCAATGCTGACAGATACCTGCAGATTATTGGTGGAACCGCTCCATTTGAAGAAGTGGTTTGCAAATTATGGTCGGCCAAAAAGAAAAATGTTCCCGTTAATAGCCAAAACATGCCTCGGGCCTGGTCGGCGCTTCATTCTATTAACGTGTTGTGTGGCCCCTACCATATAACTGCCTTTATCATAGAACCCATTATTTTAATTATATTTATGTATGCCATTATTATGTAGCTCGTAACCACCTGCGAGTGTGAGATTCATAGATAATGAGCCAAGAATTATGTCGTGTATGTTGCAGACAGGCAGTTCATGTTATGATCCTATTCCTATGGATTATTATCTTCTCCAATAAAGAGATGGAAATATACCTGTAATATCATCGCGCAGTATTTTCCCCACTTGTTAAGCAATTATGCCATATTTGTGCATAAGTTCCCTGTAATTAGGTTCAACAAATTATTTGCATCCAATTGCTTACAAGTCTACTTACAAGGAGGTAGTTAGTAAGTAATATACTTAGTCCAAGTCACTGATAGCTCAGTTGGTAGAGCGATCCACTTTAAAGCAGGAGGTCCACGGTTCGAATTCCTCTCGAGTCAAGAGCAAATAGAAACCTCGAATACTATAAATCAGTTAAATTGCAGGCGAAATGCATACTAATGCGGTGATACTGTCCCATTAGACCCCGCTGGTCTGGATTCGATTAACGTCTGCACCCAATAACTGTGTTCCGGTAGGACTGCCTTGTTCCTCTCTCCAAGGGCACGGCTTTTTTTGGCTAGAGATCGGGACAGGGGAATCACCGCCGAGGTTGTTGTTTATTATTGTTTTATGTTTTACATTAACGTGGGTAATTAAAAAAAAGTCTTTAATCAAATTTAATCAAAAGTTTGTTTTTGTTTCTTTCAGGCAGAAGATTTGACGATCAAAGCGGAATGTGTTTTACAAGAGAACACTGATTTACCAGATGACATTAAGTCAAGAAATGATATTGCCGGCACTATTACGTTTGAACAGTTGGTACGTTTAAAAACCACATAATGTTGTCTGATTGCCACAAAAAGCAGTTTAAACCATATTCGTTTTTCTAATGTCTCTTCTGCGATATTGTTTTGTATTTTGTTTTCAGAATAAAGGGTGAGTAATCTCTTAAAATATATTCCGATGTAACTGCAATATTTTCACACCATTTCACACAGTTTTTGGTAATCTTCGTATAGAGCTACATAATGACGACGTGACTCTCTTCTCAAACGTTTGTCAGTGGTATTCAAAATGACTGCGCGATATTTGAATTTTCGCTGCCGTTTTTTCAACATAGTTAATGCGATATTTCAAGCAAATTTTATTGAATCAAACCTGTAGGCCTGTGATAATACTTTTGCAGGCTTGCTGGCTGTTACAGCTCCATTTTATACAATCACAGTTGTACAAGTTCGTCACGTCATACACGTTGGCATTGTATTGTACTGACATTGACTTGAACTGCCCGTTGTGCTGTAACTGACTACCGTCACAGCAATGATTGATATGGTATAGTATGCTTTAAGCATAACAGCATCCACATCGGGGTCAAATATAGGTCAGCATGTACCATGTACATTATAAGCTCGCGAAAAGCACAGCAACAGTCACGATCAGAGCAGACTTTGAACAGGGCATGGAATCGGTGTCCTAGTTTAAGATGAACACAGTGACTGGAAATTACTGTAGCAGCAACGGTAATATGACCTTAATATGGCAGTCACTGAGTTGATCTAAAACTAGCACTGCGATTCCATGCCCTGTTGATCGTGACGATATTGTCCCTTTTAGCTGTAACATAAGAAATATTATTTTTGGAAATCAAGTATCAACTTTGAGACTTTTCTTCATTATACTGACATTCCACATTGTGTAATACAATCTGACAATGTTTGTCCGTTAGCTTACGGGTGGGTCTTTGGAGATATCAGTTCGTGTGACTGGGATTGACCAAGGAAGCGCTTCACTGCACGGATTTCACGTACATGCGTCTAGTAATATGAGTAACGGGTGTACATCGACTGGTGGGCATTTCAACCCATTGGGTAAAAGACATGGTGCACCCACGGATGAAGACAGGTAAGTCTTCAAGGGACAATATCGTCATGATCACAGCAGATTTTCGAAAGGGCATACAATTGGTGCTCTAGTTGAACACAGCAACTGAAAATTACTGACTCATTTGTGCAACAGCAACTGTAATATGACCTTATCATGGGTATTATTTTCAGTCACTGAGTTAATCTAAAAACTCGCACTCCGATTCCATGCCATGTTGTTGATCGTGACGATATTAATAACATTACAGTTCAAGTAGGCCAGTTTGGGTTGTGTAATAAATAGAATGTTTCAATCGAACACTCGATCTTCATCAGTATAGGATTACCCGTTTCTGTAATAAGAACATATATAGTTAATTTGTGTTTAACATTTTTACAATTTTAATTTGGCGCAATTTGGGTTCAGCAAGGTTTGGTTCAATAGCGCCCTCTATACGAAGCTATTGACTAAATAGTGAGACCGCCAACAAAGAGCAGCATTGGGCTTGATAACTCAGTTGGAAGAGCACTTGTACGCCAAATCCCGCTCCAAAAAAATGAATAAAATTTAATTATTTGTTCACTGTAAAAGTCAGTTTGAATTGTATCACAATGTGTGTTGAAGTGTCGTTATTATTGTCAAATTTAGAAAACGAATACTAGTGTAACATAATAAATTGTCATTTTTTCTTCAACCAGTATAGCAAACCCTATGAAAAATGCATGGATGGTAGATAATTGGGCGTCATATTTCTAGAAACAAAATGTTGAATATTTTTATTTAAATTTTTATTTTTTAATATTAAGGTTACAGCAAATCAGTCAAAAATCTTGAATTGTTTACATTATACGAAGAACACATAATATGGACATTTACGCCCAATTGACATCACCGTTTACATCATTTAGGCACGTAGGAGACCTTGGTAACGTTTTACGGCTCCCAGACGGGTCTGTTTCTAAAGATTTCGCTGATAATGTGGCATCGCTTGTCGGTCCAAACTCTATCATTGGAAAGTCGATTGTGGTAAGTGCTTTCAACAGGACATGGAATCGGTGTCCTACTTTAAGATGGAACAAAGTGATTCAAAATTACTGTCTCATTTCTGCAGCAGCAACGGTAATATAACCTTATCATGTGGGGGTATTATTTTAAGTCACTGACTTAATCTAAAACTAGCACTCTGGTTCCATGCCCTGTTGTTTGGTAAAATGTGTATAAATGCATTAAATACTTCAAGAATCAAGACAGACATAATGAGAAACCAACATGTGGAAGTTTCAGCACATTCATTCTGATGTGAAAATGGATCATGGCCGTGATGCATTTAAAATGTGCTATTCATTTAATGTTTTCTAAAAATGGCAGCATTTTGCTACATACCGTTCTATACTTAGGCCTAGCCCAGGTTGGACCTTTCACGCGATCAGCTGTATACAGAGACGGAGTCCATAGTTTGGGCGACGTTCTACCAGGCAGTCACCTGCATCCCATCATCGTGCAGTTGTCATTCCAAAATCCCGCACTTCACATCATGAGAAGTCCATTATTTTAATCTTATTTTATCTTACATCTTAAGCTACAGACTGAATGACTCCAGTCTTTCAAACCTAATAATGTTGATCATCTTTTGCTTAATCTGCCACCCGGCTAGCAACACGTGAACTTCTTGTTATTTTGGCCAGGGTTTTAAAAAGAGATAAAACAGTAACATTATTTTATATAGCCGCCATTATAGTTAAATACAATATCTTATATTTGTTCCAAAAACATGAATTCTTAAAGATTTTCTTTTTTATTTGTTTGCTCAATATCTAAATTTATGACATGAATAGAAGCACTTTTGGTAAAAACAAAACAAAGGCCACTATTTTGGGTCAAAATCTTTAGATATAATGTTTTTTAAATAAAATTACCAAACATTTGGTTATAGCGAAGTTATGGGGGGAAAATAAAAAATTTTCTACCAAAAAATAGGAACAATTACCAAAACATGGGTATAGTGCCCACCGTACGGTGACCTATGGAAGTGTTCATGGCCTCATTTGATAGATCGTGTTGAACTTAACATACCAACGAATTTTTTCATGGAAATCGGCAGAAGAATACAGAATACAAGGCCTGAAAAAACCTAGGCCTGCTTGGGTTCAGATGACATAAGGCTGTCAACCGTTTGCAAAGGACCCCATCATCAGTTAATTTGGTCATTTATTTGTTTAATTTCTCATTTTAAAGTAGGCCTTATTTTGTTCTTTCTATAAAAGCAAATTTTTACTTTCAATGTGACATCACTTAGATAACCGCTTTTTTACACAAAATTTAGATTTTTTATCAAAAGTACAATAAAGGCAGATATAATCAAATCCATGGCACTACTGATGGAATACATTTATATACTGGGAAAAAATTGAAAAACGTTTAAAAATCAGGTTTTTGGGTAAAAATATAAGTTATTGCATTTAACGCAATGGCGGCCATATTGGATTCCCAGAATGCACTGGAAGTGGTCACATGACTCAATATTGCCCAGTTCAGAGGGTTGAAAGTTGACAACAAACCTAAAAACACATATTAAATATCTGACAGTATCAAAAGTCTAGTATTTTTTTACAAAAAAGTGGAAATTCAATTGGACCTGTTCAAAATAAACGGTTGCCAAGGGAACCATGAACACCCATTATCGTTGATTTTTGTGTGAGAGTGTCCCAAAGAATAGTTAGGAAAAGTCAGAAAATTTATGCGTAATTAGACGAAGCGTTCTGGAGATATATAAAAAACATCATAGGGGTCACATTGTGCCCTCCCCCTTCCCTGGCCTGATAGGGTTAATGCATTTTGGTCTTTATTTTGAAACGAATAACCATTTTATTTATTTATTTTTGTTTTATCTTTGTTTTATCTTTGCAGCTTCACAAGGACACAGATGATCTTGGCAAAGGTGATTTTCCGGATAGTTTGACAACTGGACACGCTGGTGCTCGTCTTGCTTGTTGTGAAATCGTCCAAATTTGAAAGTAAAAGATAATGAATGGATGATTTAATCCCAGATTTGTTAAAAATCAGTTACGTCTGGCCTGGTGACACTTATACTTACATAAATCAAAACGAAATGTTACAGGGATAAATAATCATACATAGCCTAAAGTATCCACAGTCATTTCGTCGTATTTTATTTAAGTAGGCTATTTAATATATATATATATTTTTTAAAAACATACATTTTTGGTAGTCTTGAAAAATATAAAATAATTACAGCTTACATAAAACTTAATAATAGGCCATTCTTAGTTTAAAGTTGATTATGGAATCAAACATCCCTTGAAGAGTTCTGTCTCAGTTGCTATCAGTTTAGTCAAGTAAGTGAAAGGATTTCCAAAATGAATTGGAAGACAGAAATCTCACAGTGGTATGAACAATAACAATAATAATTACACTTACACGAAGTGCACATATCCACCTAAATGTAGGCATTCATGGCGCAACAACAGTGCAAAAACAAGAGAAAAGGAAAACAATTAAAATTGAAGTGTGCTATTCTAAGCAACTTTCATGAGGTGAGTTTTGAGGATAGTTTGGAGAGAGTTGAGCAATCTTGGTGCATTTTTTATGAACAATCTTAATGCATTTTCACTATTTTCTTGTTAACGGCAACACGAAATAAGCTGAAACTTTCACAGTTTAGTGTTCATACACATATATTGATTCTTATAAAGTATTTATTAATATAAAAATGTGATCTACGCAGGTTTGGTAGGCATTATAAAATATATATTTAACACGTCGAAACACCATTGAACTAAACAATTCTTGAAAATAATGTGTCAATGTGCATGGATTTCTCGCATTTTTATCACTCAAAACTGTAATGTCTTGTTTCAAGCGCTTCAGTGAATAATGAAAAAAAATTACAATAAAACATACAGCTCTTTCCATCCTTCTAGTACCTTCACACGTTGCACTTTTCTCACAAATAACTGAAACAAGTAACATTTTTATTCCACGCACTTTCTTTCATGAAAATAAATAACACAAGTGAAACATCTAGATTATCAGTATTTCCAGCCGAAATGGTATCATACTGCAAAACTACACTCTTAAAACTAAAGTGTTGAATCAACTTTTTAAGAGTTCGGTCAGTGACTACTCTTTATAAAGTTAAATTCAACGAAAAGAAAGTGTTGAATTAATACGGAGCCAAGTTAAGTCTAACTTTATCAATGTTAATTCAACACTTTTAAAAGTTAAATCCAACTTTATAAAGAGTAGTCACTGACCCAACTCTTTAAAATGTTGATTCAACACTTCAGTTTTAAGAGTGTAGGGCCTACAGTAACCACCACACGGTACAATGTGTATTGAAATTATCATGTTTATTTATCATCTTATTTAGGCCTATCTTATTTTAAAACTGGAAAAGAGATAATTAAATCCCTGCCATCTAAAGCGGGCAAAACTCAACTTGATTTTTAAATCTACTTTCTTTTGAATAGGTTTAGCCTAAGGCCAGGTTTTATGGGCGGTGGTATGATACGGGGAGACAAGTCGTCCTCTACCCCCACCCAAGTAGGCATATTAATTTCTTGGAGGTAATGGCAAATTAAAAACAATATTGTGCCTGCCACATCGCGCCCTATAATTCCTGTCCAAAGCATTGTAACTAATCACGAATCATCAAATGTTGGAACCCAGTTGTTTAGGCCTATTGCTACGTCAATATTTCGTGCTGGTTCGTCGTTTAATTTATTCTTTGTTTCAGTTTTTATTGATTGTTCTTTTGTCTGTCTGTCGTGTGTCTCTCTGTCTGTCTGTTTTGGTTTGTATTTGTTTCCGTTTTCGTATTTATAGTCACCCACATAATAACACCGCCAGCAAGCGTCAAAATATTACAATTATTACACCAGTCTCACCTTTATCGGCCGGTAGCTTAAGGGGCGTACGATCCATCTATTTGGCTGCAATTGCAGGCAAATAGTGCCATAACCTTTCCATATTACGGTACCTGTTATGTCTAAAACGTAGTAACACTATATCGAACTTTCAACATGGGCGCGGCGAATCCCTTTTAAAACTGCCAGACAATATTAATATGAAAACCATTCAGGAATAAATGTTTGTTAAAATGTATGGACCAAATTTCGTGATATGGAAATCCATCTGGATTATTAAAAATGAACGTGTTATTTGAGAATTGATACCAACATTTAACTGAACAATTTTTGCAACAGCTCAGATTCTCTATTTAAGTCAGTGAAATTTTCTACAAAAGTGAACGGAAATCTGAAAAAATAGTTGAAGTGCGTAAAGTTAGATGACTGCACAGTACTAAAAGGTATAGTAAGCGCACCAAACTCAAATCAAACGAATCGAACAAAATCAATCCAAAACTAAAGCTGAAGTGTTTGTTAGAACAAACACACGGTGTTCGAGTCAACTTCCGGTTCAATCAAATTATCAACGATGATGTCAATATCATATTGTGCAAGCATGGACGGATCATCATGAGCACAGGCCCTGGGCACAAATTCACCACGGGCCCATACACGCGCATAATACTACTAGTACTATGCTTTTTTTTTTCTTTTTTTTTAAACCAAGGGCCCCTATTGGCTCCTGGGCCCGGGGCACGTGCCCAGTTTGCCCGTGCGGTAATCCGTGCATGTGTGCAAGGGTTTATCATCTTTTATAATAACAATATCAATTTCATGTTCATAAGATATATCAATTTTGCATTAGAATGTGTTGAATTTGAACTTCCTGTTTGGACAGGAAGTAAAGGTCAGATTAGGTGGTTTGAAGGCCTATATGACCTCATGATTATGAAAAAATAACAAATTTGTCAACTTATACATCAAATTGAAGCTATGAGATATGACTTTTTAAAATTTGTAAAATCGTTACTTCCTGTGCCACTAATTGGACCAATTGCCAAAGCGTTTATGGTAACTCATTTCACAAGAATTACAAGCTATTAATGAAAGGAATTCAATTGTGTTTTTTGTTTTCTAATAGGTCATTTAGTTCTTGAGATATTGGCTGTTGAACTTGGAAAAGTTGTGAGATTTAAGCAATAAATTAGAAATAAACAAGTGTGACTTGGAACACTATGTTTTTATTTTAAATATTGACACTAGCCCATGCTAGATGATAAATCAACAATCACTCATATGAAAATAGTTTGCCAGGGTTGTAGGTACCCAGATTAACCTATTCAGCGTTATTATGGGCATAAAGTCACAAAGTTGATTTAGGGTAGAAAGGGACTACATGCATAGTAACTGGATTAAACTTGGCTGCAAATTCAAAGAGCAGGAAGTGTGGGTTAAATTGTTTGGGGGAGCTGGGGGTTACTGAAGACACTGAAGCATGGAAGAGCATATAAATATTTCCCCTTTCCTTGTTTTTCCAACTTTACCTAGGAAAAGTTTCCCTGTGGGAGAAGAGTGTTTGCACTCCTGAGATTTCCATTTTCATGTTGTGATTAATTTTTCCCTACATGGAACATAATAGAAAGTTAGCTATTAATTGTGCATTTCATCCATGTTCACGTACCACGTACCACAGAGTCTACTCAAAGCACAGCCGTATAGTAGTTGGGTGAAGAAGAAACAATAAAGCTTATGTCAAATAGCTGATGTCTGCAGTCTTCAAACCTTGTATGGATATCAGCTAATTAGCCTTTCATTAGAAAACAAGCTTATGACTACTACATGATAAAGTTGGAAGAAAGCTTGCATCCGTGCTTTCCATCTTCCCCTGCCCCCCGCAGAAGAGTTGTCAAAAGTAAATAATTCCCAATTCTAACAAAATTAAATGTAATTATTTCCACTGGATCAAATCTGATAATTGCTTGCCCTTTTCATTTTGTTTATGGAAAAACCTTTTAATTCTAGATTTAAATGAAGCCAACATTGGTATTAAGTCTTGTACAAAAATAAATTTAATTGATGGACACTATGCTTTTTATTTTAAATATTGACACTAGCCCAACACATGCTTTTCAAAAACCATGCTAGATGATAAATCAACATGTAAAATCACTCATATGAAAATAGTTTGCCAGGGTTGTAGGTAGCCAGATCAACCTATTCAGCGTTATTATGAGCATAAAGTCACAAAGTTGATTTAGGGTAGAAGGGGACTACATGTATAGCAACTGGATTAAACTTGGCTGCAAATTCAAAGAGCACAAAGTGTGGGTTAAATTGTTTGGGGGAGCTGGGGGTTACTGAAGACACTGAAGCATGGAAGAGTATATAAATATTTGCCCTTTCCTTGTTTTTCCAACTTTACCAAGGCAAAGTTACTCTGTGAGGAGAAGAGTCTTTACACTCCTGAGATTTCCATTTCCATGTTGTGATTATTTTTTCCCTCCATGGAACATAATAGAAAGTTAGCTAATAATTGTGCATTTCATCCATGTTCATGTAGCGGGTACCACAGAGTCTACTCAAAGCACAGCCGTATAGTAGTTGGGTGAAGAAGAAACAATACAGCTTACGTCAAATAGCTGATGTCTGCAATCTTCAAAGCTTGTATGGATATCAGCTAATTAGCCTTTCATTAGAAAACAAGCTTATGACTACTACATGATAAAGTTGGAAGAAAGCTTGCATCCGTGCTTTCCATCTTCCCCTGCCCCCGCAGAAGAGTTGTCAAAAAGTAAATAATTCCCAATTCAAACAAAATTAAATGTAATTATATCAACTGGATCAAATCTGATAATTGCTTGCCCTTTTCATTTTGTTTATGGAAAAACCTTTTAATTCTAGATTTAAATGAAGCCAACATTGGTATTTATGTCTTGGTATTAAGTCTTGTACAAAAATAAATTTAATTGATGGACACTATGCTTTTTATTTTAAATATTGACACTAGCCCAACACATGCTTTTCAAAAACCATGCTAGATGATAAATCAACATGTAAAATCACTCATATGAAAATAGTTTGCCAGGGTTGTAGGTAGCCAGATCAACCTATTCAGCGTTATTATGGGCATAAAGTCACAAAGTTGATTTAGGGTAGAAGGGGACTACATGTATAGCAACTGGATTAAACTTGGCTGCAAATTCAAAGAGCAGGAAGTGTGGGTTAAATTGTTTGGGGAAGCTGGGGGTTACTGAAGACACTGAAGCATGGAAGAGTATATAAATATTTGCCCTTTCCTTGTTTTTCCAACTTTACCAAGGCAAAGTTACCCTGTGAGGAGAAGAGTCTTTACACTCCTGAGATTTCCATTTCCATGTTGTGATTAATTTTTCCCTACATGGAACATAATAGAAAGTTAGCTAATAATTGTGCATTTCATCCGTGTTCACATATCAGATACCACAGAGTCTAGTCAAAGCACAGCCGTGTAGTAGTTGGGTGAAGAAGAAACAATACAGCTTATGTCAAATAGCTAATGTCTGCAGTCTTCAAAGCTTGTATGGATATCAGCTAATTAGCCTTTCATTAGAAAACAAGCTTATAACTACTACATGATAAAGTTGGAAGAAAGCTTGCATCCGTGCTTTCCATCTTCCCCTGCCCCCCGCAGAAGAGTTGTCAAAAGTAAATAATTCCCAATTCAAACAAAATTAAATGTAATTATATCCACTGGATCAAATCTGATAATTGCTTGCCCTTTTCATTTTGTTCATGGAAACCTTTCAATTTTAGATTTAAATGAAGCCAACATTGGTATTTATCTCTTGGTATTAAGTCTTGTACAAAAATAAATTTAATTGATGGACTGCATGTTTGTATACTGAGAGTGATCTATATTTATAATATACTTCACTTTCAGGCCAAGTTTATGACAATGATAGTGACAATGTAATCAAGCATCTCCTTTTTGTGACATGCTTATAAATTGTCTTTGTTTTCACCTAATCTGCAAATAATTAAAAAATAATTTATAAAATTAAAAAATAAATTCTACATTGACTTTACATTATCAAGGTTGGACACATGATTGGCAAAATGTCTGTAGCTGCATCCATACTACAGAATTACAACCTAAAGATCAGATGCCATTTTGTACATAAATGTTTAGACATTGAAATAATCAAGAGTTCCATTGGTGCTTGTAAATTGCTAATAAAACAATGAAATACATATTTATTTTAACTGTCTGTTGGGTTTCATGACTTGACTTTTGTGGTTACACATTTCCCTCCCCCACAATCAATTGAAACCACTTTGTTGACTTGTTTAACCTACTTGTAACCAATCTAGAAATGAGTGTACATGGTCTTACACATGTAACAAGTGAAATGACTTCAGTGTAAATGAACCCAACTATGATCCTTTGTTGACAAGAAAACAGAAACAATCTGCATTTATAATAAATGTACGCTCTGTATGTACGATTTAGTGACAGTTCAGAATGGGTGACATTCAGGGGTTGTCATTGGAATCGGTAATTTTGGAATAAAATGCCTGCCCCCTCCCCCAAGTTCTTGGTGATGGCATGTACATGTACTGCCACTGGTGATGAACCAACACATTTGTTTTCTAAAAAATTTGGGCTATCATTGCAGCTGTTGCAAGATGTTTCTGTCCTCTTTCTAAAAAAGATTTAAGATTGAAAATAGGCTCAGATTTAAATAAATGTTGTTTAACTGACATGGATTGGAAAGGTGGTTATCAGATACACCCCTTCTCTTGGACTGAAATGCCAGTACTGCTATAGCAAAAAATAATAACAAATTATACTAAACCTTAATTTTTTGTAATAAACAACCATTAAAACTAAATGAAATGTTCATCATTGGTATTTGATAATGAACATTAACTTCAACCCTGTAACACTTTAAACATTAGATCTTTTGAAAAATGTATGTGAAAATCTGTGAAAATGTATTAAAAATTAGATCTTTTGAAAAATGTATGTGAAAATCTGTGAAAATGTATTAAAAATAGGTGCTCCCCCTCGTGTTTCATAAAGTTATGTCATGGTAACTTCTTGAATTTTTCAATAATTTTTTAATAATTTTTTGTTTGTTTCTCTAAGATAAAAGCACTTTGGACAAATTAATTTGGACATTAGGCATGTGTCCCAACCAAATAAAAATGTTTGATAATATAAGAATCTAAACCAAAATAGAAGCTTCGCTTTCACCATTTTTCATGTCAAATATGTACAGTATGTAGCTATGAAACCCTATTTAAAAAAATTAATGTTTCTGGACTAAGTTATACACCAAATTAAAGCTCTTGATGAGTGGTACAATTTGTTTTCAAATATCTATTTTAGTTCTTGAGATACAGGCTTTTAAAATTGGTAAAATTCCAATTACTTGTGCCGCCGATTTTGGGCATTTTAGAATAAATTGTACCAAGTTATACCAAAAATTAAGTATATGCCAAGTTATACCTTAAATTGAAGCTGGGAATAAGGGAAAGTCAATGATGTTATTTGTTTTCAAATAAGTAGTTTGGTTCTTCAGATATTGGCATTTAAATGTTGTAATATTGTGCAATTTTGACCATTTTCGTCGTCAAGATCAGGTTTGTAGTTGAAGCCCACTTTATTGATCATGCCCTAGTAATCTTTAAATCTCCAGCAATCCAGTCTTCTTTCAACTTAAAGGTGTACACTGCATCATCTGGTCCTTCGTATTTGATGTTAAACCACTCCTGGCTTTGAGTTACCTGAAAGGATGGGTAAATAAATTATCCATAAGTTGACAAATCACTAAATTAAGTTAAATTCTGAAAAGTTAATATCTGCAGTCATTATGAACTCATATTTAGCATGGCATATTGTTAAATTCAACAACAAATGAAAGTAAAGTGGTAATGTGGTAATAAAAATTAATATTTATTCATCTTCTTTTTACAGGTATCTTGAAGCCCACAGGTTACTGAGTGATCGAAATAAAAAAATAAATAACTAAACAACTATTGTTCAGTTTTTTAGTTGTAACTGTATGGGAACTGAAATGTAAAATCATGATTTGCATCAACCATAAATCAACAAAGCACTTGGTTGATAATCGTACCTTTTCCTTGGTATCTGTAGGATCACACTGAAGCTCAACTTTCTCCATGATAATGTCTTCATCAACGTCATCAGATGGAAGACGCACATATGTTATCTAGAAGAGACAAAATTTCTTGATTTGTCACAAATTTTAAACTTGATAAAAAGCATATTGAAGCAAATAATATTAAATAAACAAAATGGGGAAAACAGGTTTTTTGAATTTTATTTGACTTACTGTTGTACGTTGAGATCCTCTTTGACCTAGTACGCCTTCACTTTCTCTGGATTTGTCCTTGGCTTACACCTGGCTCATTTTTTTTAGTAAACAAATTCCACAGTTTTTGTAAAAATCCCTCAAATAATTGACAGACATCATGAAGAAATATTAATATATAAATACTGAATAAAAAACTTCTAATGGAACTGGGTACCTAGCTCATTTAGCATGATGATGATGATTTAACAGTAGGCCTACATCAAGAAACATTTTGTGAAAATTTGAAAGTTTTACTTTCTTGGGCACTACATCAACGGAGGAAGGATACAGCATACATGTATGTGATTTGGTATTATTTTTTTCAAAAAAATTAAAAATTAAAAAAATAATTACCCATGACAAAAAACTAAATCACTAATTCATAATTCCTTACTTCCAAATATAAAAAAATACACAAAAAATAAATACATCATTTAATAATTACTGTAGAAGAGTAATATTTGAACTTGAACTTGTGTATTCCTCCGCTCCATTCATATAATTTTTTTTACGGCGCGGGCGCCCCCGACATGACCCCTAAAAAGCCCCTGTCGCTAGAGTTCGCTAATGTTTTCATGACCAGTCTCTGTTTATATTGTTAAAAAACAGTGCAGAGAATGTCCAAATGTGTGAATCCACGACGGGGTTCAAGATTTATTACACATTTGAACACTTTTATATATGAAAAGGTTACATATTTTTGCTAAAAAGTGCTAAAAAATACCTCTTTTCTTACCTTAACAATCGTTCTCATCAAATCAAAACACCTTTTCATTATTCAGTAGTTGTCCCGTGTCACATTTTGACCCCTGAACTTTCATGCAAATCTCTAAAATCAACCCAAAATGCAATTTTTATGAGACCGCCAAACGGGGTCAAATGCTAAACGGCATGTCAAAATATACAAAGTGAGCAAGCCGGAACACAAAAGACGTCATCGAAAAACGTAAATATCTGGACAAATATCGCAAGCACAACCTCACGGATTATCTTATCTTAAAGAGTAAGAGTTACACTACATTATCTGAAAATTTTGTTGGGAAATTCGGGACCGTTTAAATTTTATGACTTCTAGAAGATTTTTAATTTTACATGGTGGCACATGATACGGAAATGTGTTAAGTGGCGTTTGGGTGTTATCGCTACAGTATGTAATCAGGGGTTTCACATAATTGCCAGGGGACATTGTCATGATTGGGTTAATTATGTACACATGTAATGTACATCATGTTAATTCATTGTTATGTCTACCGATAGCAAACCAAATTAATATTGATCATGATTAAGATACTCACCCAGAATCCACCATGTCCAGGTAGATGCTGCTAAGCACCGGTTTGTTCAGTCTATGCCTTTCTCCATAGTTGATCGATGATCTGTCAAGTAGTAAGCATTTGGCCTCGTGTACTGGTAGTCATGTACCTTGACTCCCCCACAATATTCATGACCGATGCAAAACAACAACACTGAGGACCCACACGAAATATAACTTCTTTGGCAAGCATCAAAACGCGAAACTAAATAGGTTTTTCTACAAATGTCTGTTCGTGCTAACAGTGTATGACTGTTAAGAATAATGTTATTTGTTCTACTTACAAAGATACTGTGACACAAAACCATGCAACAAAGACAGTTCAATGATGGGATTGCACCGACGCGTCGCGACATGATATCCGCTGCTGCAGTGCGAAGTGACTGTGTATGATTTTCGGATACAGCGCGAAGTGACACATTGCAGTTTCCCGGCTGCGAAATTGACACCAATTGAAAATACTAATGCACAGTGGTAACACGAAGGATTCCAAAAAATGCGTGGTGCGTCAATTGGGAAAAGTGTAAGCTTTTTGTTAATTTTCGTTTCGTCGTCTGCTTTTTTGTTTTAGTTCGAAAAATGCCTCGAAAAACATCATTCCGGTGATAGAAAAATGGCATCAAGTTGATTTGGTTTCGTCAGCTTGTTATGTTCTGTTTATGTGTTAAGTTTGAAGGCTGTATATGCTTAGCAAGTTTGTTACCGGACAATCGCCACTGAGATGAAGTATAAAAAAAACAGTACAAAAACAATAGGTGTTCGCGCTGCGCGCTCGAACACCTAAAAAGAATAGAACATTATTTTCACTTAGTAGGTATAATGATGTGACTCGAACACGCCATGTTGGTTGTCAAAGTGATTTATTGATCCAGTATCGTTTATCGATACGACTCATTGAGTATTCATGTGAGGGCGCTATTACACTATAACAGACAGTATCGTACTTACTATACATGACAGTAGGCGTATGTGTATTAAATAAGTGTATTTTCAATTAACCCCATATAGAATTAGAACCGGAAATTATCATCGGATAAGTGTTTCATTTGACTTTGGATAGATAGACACACATATCATGGGGGAACAATATCCTGACTTGGGGTAGGTGGGAACTACTACTATAGGCCGGAAGGAAACAATATTCCTAAGATTTGTTGTCCGAGCTAGCCCCAGATTGTTTGTACGGGCCCGGGGTGGAATTTGCATACGTGCGCAGCATGCATGCAGCGTGAAAATTATGTCTAGTATTTTTAAATAGCGCCCTCTACCAATAAACAATGACTTTGTTTGTTGCCAAGATACGTACACGCACACGGTACTTCTAGTCACGACGATCGAGTACGTACTATAGTAACACACGTACATGTACACACAATTACAAAGTACAAGTAGTTGGTTGTTTGGTGGAAACTTTTATGCGTGTGTATAAATGATCGATGAGCATCGACACCGTAAATCTTCAACACTAAACAGTCTTTTAGTTACACGTTTATGAAAATGTGAGTAATAATAAAGCCTTATTTATTAATGTTACTATGTACAGTTTAGTTTAGTAAGAAGTGAATAACCATAACTTGTGCGGTACTAACGTCAGTAACGACGTTATCTGAACCTGACACTTTTTAGTGACAGTCACAGTCAGTGTCATCAGTGACACACACAGACAGTGGCACTGCACAACGTCATGTCAACCATTCTCCAGTGCTTTAGTCACCTCCACCAGTTGACTATGTTACTAAAATCGCATTTTCCTAAAAGACCCTAGTTAATACGGTACTCACAATTTTAATGTAACAACTGAATTTCTAGTCACCGTATGCTCGATGTTCCTTAAAATTAAAAAAGAGTTATTAAAGAATAAAGTAAAGCGGAGTAGGCTAGGCCTATAGACTGCAGGGCCAAATTTTTCCCTTTTTCTGCATCTGAACTAGGAACCACAATTTTAAGTCAGATTACATAAATTTATAAGAAGTAAACTTCGGTGTGGCCCTGCATTCTATAGTTGTACCAAAGTAAATATTTTATATTATAACAGTTCACGTTATAATGTAACTTAACATTTTAACAAAGTTACTGGCCTAACTGTTAGGCCTAATGAATGTTATTATTATTAACTTAATGTTAACATACTTAAACAAAAACTAATTATATTATTATTTAAAAATGTCACAAATTAATGGGCTGCACATTACATTGGTGTATTTTGTAACCTGTCCATAAAGGAAAATAATATTTAGTTTTAGGCCTATTAAGTATTATAAATTGTTGTGGTAGCAGTATAGTATAGTGGAAACAGGTCAGCTCGTACCCGTACCAACTCATACTTTTTCCAACTTGTACTCTCAATAACTCGTACTCTCACCAACTCATATGCTTGCAAACTGGTACATATAATTTTCTTTAAAGAAAGTTGAAATACTGATGAGATGATTTTCATGCCTATCAATCAAACCATACAAGTTTTAAAATAAAATGTGTATTTATCCCGTTATTTCCCTTGTTGAAAACAAACAAAGGTCATACCTAAAAGTTACGGTTCTTTTCTTATAAATTATACTAAATACTTCATTGATAAACAATATTTATTTTATCAAACGCATTGTGCGTACACTTTATGTGCGCATGTTATGGTACTACATGCACATGTACTTCTACCAGCCAATGATCGCTGGAGATATTCGGCGCGTATGCACATCAACTGCAAAATATGCCAAACGCAATGCACTATCACTGCTCATTCACCTACAGTGATCTAACAACATGTGCCCTCAACAGCTCATGCACGGTGCGAGTAAATTGGCAAGAGTACATGTACGAGTTGGCAACAGTAATTACGAGTTGACTCGAATTCCATGTAGTATGGCCACCTCTCTGAAATGTTTGATGTTGATATCAGATCAGATTGAAAGAACGTTTCCACACGTGCAGTCATCATGCCGGTTCCCGAGGTTGAGAGGATTGAAGACAACATCAGAAAGTTTATGCTTTCTAAGAGGGTCCGGGTCGCAGAATTCTTTAAGGATTTTGACAACTTAAGAAGTGGATGTGTCACAAGTAGGTGTATAAATTTGTTTCCTGCAAGTTAAAACTATTTGAATGGATTTGAGATGCTATGAACTAACGTTAGAGGTGACAACATGTTTTTTCATACATAGACTTTGTGGTTAAAAAAGTCAGGCATCAAGCAAACAGGGCCCAATTTCATGCTTACAGTGTTAGTGCTTGAGTTTTCTGCTAGCTGTTTAAGTAGCAAATCCGTAGTTACAAAAAAATGCATGAGCCTAAATTCCTTGCTAAACTGCAATATGTTTGTAACATGAAGGGTGACGATATTGAAATTTTTTGATAGTCTATAATAGTTTGCAATTGCCTGAAACAAACTGGCAATATTTTAATTTAGAAGGGCGATATTTATTTGATATCGGCTATATTTTTGGAATATCGGCTATATTTTTGGAATATTGTCAAGAAGATGATGATGATGATGATGATGATGATGATGATGATGATGTGGACTTATATAGCGCACATATCCACCAAACTGGTGCTCAAGGCGCATTATATTATTACCCCTGCTCATCAGGCTCATAAATTATTCCTGCAACCATCTCAGCTCCCTGGGGATTATACAGCTCAATTGCTGCCATTACAGCGCATATAGGGCTAATCAAACACAACAACCAACTCTGCCCTCACAGGTACCCATTTACCCCTGGGTGGAGAGAAGCAATTATGGTAAAGTGTCTTGCTCAAAGACACAAGCACCATGGTCACGGTTGGGATTCGAACCCACATTCTGACGACTCAGCCATCAGAACACAAATCTGATGCACTAAACCGCTCGACCACTCCATATGGCGATATTTCAATATCTTTAGAAACTTCACCGATGTAGCAGATAATTTTTTGAATATCGTATCATTACGATTTTATCATGATGTCATCCAGGGCTAAAACACAGCATTTTCTGCTTGAGTAAACCACAGATTTTTGGCTTAAATGGTATATTGGGTCTAGAATTGTTCCCTCCCCATCACAGGTTCAGTATTGTTATGGGCCCCATTGTCTTTGTTTATTAATGATTGCTCTTTTATCTTTACTTGTGCTTCTTTGCAATAGAATCCCAATTCAAGAGATGCGTAGATCAGAGTTTCTCAAGTCTTCTCTCAGAGGCTGAGGAGGATGCGCTCATTAACAAATTCCAAGACAAAGACGGGATGGTCAACTATAAGAGATTTGCTGACGTCATTGAGCGTAGTAAGTAAAGAATAGACATTGACGTAATATTACACGGTCATGTTAGAGGTTAAACAATGAGAATGCATGCACGGCGTGCATACACAAACCAATGCATTACTGTCTTTTGCCTATGACCGAGGGCGCTCTTCAGTTTGTAACATGCATTAGGTCAATTGGACAACATGTACTCACAGGTGTTAATTTGAGTATTTTTTAATTTGTCTTTTTTTGGTTTTTGTTTAATTTTTTTCATTTGAAAGTTAATTGCTCACTTTGGTGACCCCAGTTTGTAACATGCATTAGGTCAATTGGAGAACATACATGTGACATGTACTCACAGGTGTTAATTTGAGTATTTTTTAATTTATCTTTTTTGGTTTTTGTTTTATTTTTTTCATTTGAAAGTTAATTGCTCACTTTGGTGACCCTAGAATAATAGCAATTTAAATTTTAGTATATTGTTTGAGGTAAAATAGGCTATGGGTCTAGAACTTGCATCTTTAAATACTCAAAAAATAGATACTACATCAAACTGCTTACATCTGCGTAAGGTATACCAAGCACAAACTAGTAAAATAATACCTCCTATTATGGAGTGTCGTGGCCGAGCGGTCTAGCTTACCGGACTCAAGTTCTGGTGTTAGCAGCAGAATGTGGGTTCGAATCCCGGCCGTGACACTTGTGTCCTTGAGCAAGACACTTGACCATAATTGCTTCTCTCCACCCAGGGGTTAAATGGGTACCTGTGAGGGCAGAGTTGATTGATTAGCCCTATATGCGCTGTAATGGCAGCAATTGAGCTGTATACTCCCCAGGGAGCTGAGATGGTTTCAGGAATGATTTATGAGCCTTATGAGCAGGGGTAATAATATAATGCGCCTTGAGCACCACTTAGTTGGTGGATACGTGCGCTATATAAGTCCACACATTATTATTATTATTATTATTAAAAAGTGTATTAATTCTGCTTCAGCATTCCAGCCAGAAAACCTCAAAGTTGAACCTAAGACACAGACAATAGAGCCAGATGAATTGTAAGTATTCTAAGATCGTTAGTTACTCCCCCCCATCCCTCACCCCTCCTAGCAAATCATGATGACCCAAAGGGAGCATCATATTTTCAGTCAATTCCGTGCTTTTTTCGTTTTGTATTCCCTGTTTCTGGTGATTTTGCTAATTTGTAATTGCATGGAAGACGCTAGACCAAAAAAATGTACTGTTTTTCTTTGCATTTGTTTTCCGCTTTCCACTGTATGTGATAGGGACCTCACGGGGATATGTGACCCACTCTGTGAAAATGAGTCACAAGTTGCAAATTTGAAAAATTGAGATTTCTATGTGGCTGGAAAGAGTACATCATCAGCTTTAATTGCATTATGGAGATATGCCATTTTTAAAAATCAATAATTTGCGTAATTAACACAATTGAATTCTTAGGAAAACAGGCATTCGAAAGGAAAACAAACAACAGATATGAAACAACCTACTCACAAAAAAACATGTAAATATATTATAAAAATTTAGATCCTAATGATGTCAATAAACATGAAAACCCAAAATCAGATTAAAAAAAAAAAAAATCACCCTTTCAACATTCAATCGCCCATTACGTGTAAACGCATGGTGCGACATGTGACTCATTTTCACAGAGCGAGGCACATATGCGCTATAAGAATTGTTTAGTATTATTACTATTAATATCAAAACACATTTGGAAAGTTCCTTTCCAGAACACAGTGCTTTCCTGAAAAGAATGTTCAGTGTTCCTACACGGAACACCAGCTGTTCCAAATGGGAACACCTGATGTTCCCAGCGAGCTTAGTAATTATAAATGGAATGTTCCAAATTGGGAACATTCCTTTCGGGAACACGAATAATTCCTAAATAGAACACTGTCTATTCCCAGTGAGACATTGTGCGTTCCGATGGGAACAGTCATTGTTCTCAGTTGAATGTTCTAAGGGATTCTGAGTTATGAGACCTACATGTACTCTATGCATAACAATTTTGCAGGCAAAAAAAAGGGATTGGAACTGACTTCAGATCCTTTATTTTTTCCCGCAAACCTCAACCCTATTTTGACAAAATGTGATAAAATGAATCCATACCCTCTGGGCCATATGGAATTGTTATGCAGACCTCCCAACATGTACGATTTTGGCGTACTTTTTACGATTTTATTCTTCATTTGTACGATTTTTGACAATGCCGTTTTTAAAGTTTTTAAAAAAATCTTTTTTAATTTGTTATTTTTTTATTTCGCGCGCCATAGGCCATGCAAGTCTCATGGGCGAGACTTAACACAGTCTATTCCTGTGTGGTCTGTTGTTCCCGGTCATGCGGTCCGCATAATCGCATTCACTGTAATACGTTCGATCTCTGAAGGGCAAAGGAGGGACTGTCAACTAGTTTATGAATAGACGACGTGCGTGCAAACTGATACTCTGTGGAAGTGTGGCTTCTGTACACACGATATGTATGCAGACTGTACACACACGTGTTGTGTACGTTACACACGATGCTGCGTTGCACGTTGTACAATTAAAAGGCGGTTAACCATGTAAGCTGGTCAAAATGTCTACCAAAAAAGCTGTGTGCATTGCGACACGCGACACAATGACTACCGGCTTGAAGAAAGTACTATTTTTGAAAACTTAATGTTGGGAGGTCTGGTTATGGCTTTGTCGTCAAAATGGGGGATAATTCACATCCTGGTGTGGGCATTACTTTGGTGGCTCAATCATACAGTTATTAAGTTTTCAGATTAAACACATCCGAACATTCTCAAATTTGATAACATTGCTTAATCTTTGATTACAGTCTGGGTACTACTCGCTCCCTCTGTCCACTCAGCCCATCTTCAATCAAGAAAGTTCAAACAATCATTCAAAGGATTGCACCGTACTACAAGTACCATGGTATTAATGTCAGTTCTAGCTACACTGACTTTGATAGACATCACATAGGAACTGTCACAGACAGCCAGGTCAGTATAACTAAACAGTCACAGGAAACATTTGAGACACAGGTGGCAGCACACTTGTACTATGAACAACAATTTCATGACGACACAACACCGTGAAATTGCCGTAAAATACTCTTGGAATTTCTTCGCCGTGAAAATGCTGTGAAAATGCCATGAACTTCTCTTGGGGCAGGTCATTAATTCTCAAGAGCACCATGAATTTGCCGTGAAATCACCGTGAACATTATTGCCAATATCTGAGAGGAAGAGACACTGTGAAATTGCAGTGAAATTACAGTGAACTGTTATTTCAAGGCAAAACGGATTTTCAGGGTATTTTCAAGGTGAAGTTGTTCATAGTGTTGTCATTTCTAAATGACTTATATCAAAAGTCTATAACCCATAACCCACTTCACGGCATTGTACTCCAAATACCAGCACAGTATAGCAAGGTTTACTACCTTGCTTGGCCTGCCGTCAAGCATCAATGGGATTAGGAGTCCTATGCAGGAAGCTAGTTCCTAGAAAACAATATTAATCAAGATGCTATTAAGTTAAACAAGTAAGGTAAGGTGTACGCGCGATTGTGATACCCTTCTCTTACATGCCGAATCATAAGTCTCCCAGACTGCATTTCTTCTTTTTGAGACCTTGTGCAATATGGCCCAAATCCATTGTTCTTGGAATTCTATACGCCGTGGACATGAGATTGATTTTCACCACGTACATCAGGGATAGGGGATCACATTGTGTTTGGGAAACTTTTCTTTTATGCTTGTATTTCACTGGACGCAGCAGTTACTCATATGCTGCCAACATGAATTTATGACAGGAACAGCAACAAATTAATTTTGAGACATAGTTATTGTGAAATAATGCTTCTCATGATTATTTTTTAGGGAGGAGGGTCAAATTCGTGGTACAGCCAAGCCGTTGAGAAGCTCTGGCAGACCCACGCTACCTGGCCTCCTGATCTGTCTTTTTTGAGTCCTAATCCTGTAACAATACAGTACCTGCCAATCAACATAACCTGGGCTTCTGGAGGGCCTAGCCCACTCACAAAAGACAGATTAGGAGGCCAGGTAGCCTGGGCCTGGCCGGGCTTCTCAAAGGCTTGGCTGTACCAGGACTTTAGCCCTCCTCCCTTAGAAATGTGTCATTTAGAATCATTTGTTTTCTTTTCCTCAAGTAAAATAGCAGTTTCAAATGAAAAATACAATTTTCAGAAATTGCCGGTACAATAGCGAATTACAGGTGATACATCTGTAATTTAGAAATATTATAAAAACAAATTCAGCAATGCATAGAGTTTTGTGCAGAAATACGTATTTGTGTTATTGTGTTTTATTTTGATTTGTAAGAAATTAATGTCCATGTTCTCAAACTCAATTTTGAATGTTCTTGATTTGACACAGTTTGCCAGAAGTTTCCCGCGACCCCCCGGCCTAGATGATGATGAAGTTGAGCTCCTAAAACGCAGTTACTTAGATCCCAACACTCCAAATCTGTGTAATTATCTCAACTTCCATAATGATGTCGAGGCGGCTAAAGCAGGACTTGAAGAAAACCTCTTTGATTCATTCCCTGAGAATAACTACAACATTCCCAGACAGGTTAGTATGTTTTCCCCCACCCCCCCTCCATATCACAAAATGATCTGAAATTATTGTGACATAAAACAAGATATCCTCTTTAAAAGGAAGGTACAACATTGGTATTCAGTAACATAATGTCATTTAAAAAATGTGACAATTTAATCACATTCAATGCTAACGGTTTTGAGAATATGACAAAAAACAATTGCATGTTTTATGTTTTACAAAAAGTTGCCAAAAACACTTCAGACACAATAATTTCTCTAGATGATTGATACGTGTACCAACTTTTCACTAAGTAATTTTAATTTTTTTAAAAATATTTTTTAGTTTGTTAATGTACTTTTCTCTTTTAATTTTTATATATTGCTTTTCTTTAATTCTGTACTTTATTATACTTGCACCCATGTTCATCTGCCGACCCCATTTGTAACTCACGATGTAAAATTCATTAAACAGGGTGTTCAATAAAACATGGTGTTCATTTACAAAATCTCAGGCAGTATTCGAGAGGACAATCAGACGTATAGTCTGCTATGACTTGGGTTGTGATTCCAAGATGGGCCATGTGTATTGGGTTGATGGTGTTTAGCACCCCCTTGAAAAAAATGACAATTTGGAGACCTTTAACCATAGGGCTAGATAGCTGAGTTACATGTAGTCGAGACAGAAGTTTTTTACCTACATGAAGTGTGCCAGCCTGCTGTAATCCACATCCACACCTCCAAATGCGTGCACGTACAACAAGCTTGGTTTCAAGTTTCATACACTGCCCTGCCTGCCGTAAGGGATTAGGCGCTTGTCGCGCGAAGCTAGTGCCAAAGAACTAGACGCAATCTTAAAGTAGATGTGGGCGAACCATCAGCTGTGGGTGAACAATCGGCAAATGCGATGAACACTAAGGTGCACGCACGAGATCCAGTTCTCTCACACGTTGGGGTAAGTCTCCCAGACTGCACTGTTTCTTTTGAGACCTTGCACGTCAGTCTGTGGAACAATACGTCATGAATGGTCCAAATCCATTGTTCTTGGAGTACTCTGGACTAGTGTAGTACACAAGTGGCACACTTCATGTAGGTAATAGACTTCTGATAGAGCACAAGTAAGGTATCTGATGGGTTTCCCAGCTTCCAATCCTGCTTAAATCCTGCAATAAATTTTGAAAATACCTACACTATCAATGTCATGATCGCAATTTTTATCAATCATTTTCCCTTTAGAATATTCTTCATACATATTCATGACCTGGCCTTTTCTCTATTGACCAATCAGGAGAAAGGTGATGATGAGCTGAGACAGATATTCAAACGCATCCAGATCGCTGTCCACAAAAATGGCATTCGAACCACTGAGTTTTTCTGTGACCACGACAAACTCCGCAGCGGCGTTATAACAGAGAATCAGTTTAAGTGTGGATTGATGCTGTGCGTCGGGAAGGAGGCTGGCTTGTCCCGCGGGGAGGTCCAACAATTGTCTGAATTCTACAAACTGCCTGATGGAAGGGTGCGCTATAAGGAGTTCTGTGATCTCATGGAAAATGGTATGTAAATGACTCACAAATAGCTGAAACTTCTGCAGTAGCACAAATCAAGAATGAAATCACATACATCTTTGTGCAGCTGTCATGCATTGCAGTGTGCACAAAATTTGCTGGGAAATTAGTTTTGGACAAAAATATTTTTTGCAAATTATACAGCTGTCAATGCTAGTTGGTGATATTGGATGCCCAGTAGATGTTTTCTCTCAACCTGGTGTTCTCACTCAATTTTTGTTATAAAATACAAAGTCTTTGTACAATGCTGTGAGGATGTTTCCCCATAAAGGTATATCCCAGTACATTTTTTTAGTCAATAGCATCTTCCGAGGCCTGTTTAAGAATTCTGCATCTCATCTGTGCTATACTTAGTGAATGTTCGATGGCCAAGTGGATTTGTATTGTACAATTATTTAGCAGTTAAATCTATACTTGCCTCCTAAGCACCTCACAACATCAGGCCCTGTGCGTTGACCATACACAGCACTCAGTAAACATTATAAGCCTGAATTGCATGTATTCATCACATGGCCAAAATCTCAACAGTTTGTCAAAAGTGGAAGCAAAAAAGCTAAGCGATGTTTGTCTTTGCTGTAATTTTCATCACAGCAAATGTCCTATTTTGAGTTCATTTGATTGAACAATTTAGCCACAAAGTGGGGTATTGTCATAAAATAAGTTAACAACTTATGGCCCCCCAAAAATAGTCTCCGGTTTCTGGTCATTGGTCGGCTTCAAAATCGTTGCGGTGATGCACCTTTTTGTCGGCCATCTTTTTTTTTTCTTTTTTTTTTTGCCAACAGGGAAATACATGATACATTGTATACCCATGGACCAAATTTGGAGTGCCATGGTCGAAAGGTAAATAGTGCATCGGATTTGTGTTCTGATGGCTGAGTCGTCAGAATGTGGGTTCGAATCCCAACCGCGACCGTGGTACTTGTGTCCTTGAGCAAGACACTTTACCATAAAGGCTTCTCTCCACCCAGGGGTAAATGGGTACCTCTGAAGGCAGAGTTGGTTGTTGTGTTTGATTAGCCCATATGCGCCGAAATGGCAGCAATTGAGCTGTATACTCCCCAGGGAGCTGAGATGGTTTCTGGAATGATTTATGCGCCTGATGAGCAGGGGTAATAATGTACAGCGCTTTGATACCTTGTTTAAAAGCGCTTTAAAATGCCCGACATTATTATTATTATTATTACAAAGTATAGTGGCTAAGAGAGGCCTCACAAATCGGGCAAACATTCATACGATTAGAGCAGACTTTCAACAGGGCATGGAATCGGTGTCCAAGCTTTAGTTGAACACAGTAACTGAAAATTACTGGCTCATTTATGCAGCAGCAGCGGTAATGACCTTATCATATGGGGTATTATTTTCATTCACTGAGTTAATCTAAAACTAGCACTCTGATTCCATGCCCTGTTGATCATGATATTGTCCCTTTAACGTTTTCTGTACTATGAAGTATGTAGTACAAGTATACATACATGTACGCTCATTGCATTGCACTGTTCAAAATTATGTTTGGTGTTTCACTGCTAACATTATGAACAAAATGCCCTGAAAATCTGTTTTGCTGTGAAATAACAGTTCAGTGGAATTTCACAGCAATTTTACAGTGTCTCTTCCTCTCAGATATTGGCAATAATGTTCACAGTGATTTCACAGCAAATTTACGGCTCTCTCGAGAATTAATGAGCTGCCCCAAAACTGCCACGAGAAGCTTATGGCATTTTCACAGTGTTTTCACGGCGAAGGAATCCCAAGAGTATTTCATGGCATTTTCATGGTGTTGTGTCATCGTGAAATTGCCATGAACTATTTATTTCATGGTAAAACAGATTTTCAGGGCATTTTCAGGGTTAAAGTTATTCATAGTGTAACTCGATCGGTTCATTTAATACAAAAAATTTGCATGGGAAATAGTCTTTTCACAGAAGTTTTTTATTTTAAATTTATTATTGCAAATCAAATTACATTTTTGTTGTTTTTCCCACACAGCTTTTAATGAGCCACACCTGGAGAAAAAACCAGAGACGCATGTATACCGCCCTCCACAGGGACAACTGTCTCGTTCCCTTAATCCTCTCAACCAGGCAGAAGAGGCAAGAGTGGCTCAAATCCTCAAGGAGTTATCATCAACAGTAGAGAGACGCAGACTCATGTGTTTCCCCATCTTTAAGGATTATGATCGAGTGAGTTGATAACAAGTTTGCAGCTTCTTTATTTTATTGCAGATCCCTTTATCCCCATGCATGTTATTAGGGGTGTAACGATACCACTTTTTCATAATACGATATGTATCATGACACTTAGTCACAATATGATACATATCATGATACGTATTGTGAATACTACAAATGCTAAAAAAGAAGTGTCAGTGATGTTGTGAATTACCCAATGTTGTACAGAGACTAAGACATTAATAAAAACAGCACATACGCACAGTTGCATGTTGTTTTTATATGAAATCTTGATTTAATTTTGCCCTACACCGACGTGTGTATTATAGCACTGTATACTCAGTGCTTTCCGAGTGTCTGTGGAAAAAACTTCACAGGCGACTCGGGCGGGATTCGAACCCATGACCTCCTGCTTACTAGTGCAGACATCTTAACCTCTCGACCACCGAGCTTGCCCGATGACGATTGGCCGGCTAAGAATTTTGCAAGAATTTCATCATTTATGAAATCTTATTAAGTTTTATTAAATCTTGTATTCCTTGCAGAGTAAAGCCTACACACGCAACATCACCCCATCACAGTTCCGTCGCATTCTACATTTCTTGAGCATTAATGTCGAATCGGAAGACTTCAAGCTTCTGTGTCGTAAATTTGAGGAGCCAAGAAGTGGTGATGTAAACTATCCAGCACTGGTCCAAGCCATTGATAAAGGTATAAACCCACTTGTTATTCTGTTTGTTCATTCATTATTTTGTATGGCTTGTATGGCTATGGCATGTTGGACACGGCCGCAGAGGAGATTCAGCCATCGTCAAGCACTCCCACATCAAGGACCACCAAATCGACTGGGAGGGCACCCCAGACGCATCAGAGAAGCCATCGAGATTGTTAAACACGATACTGTTCCACAGGACATCGGTTTCTACATCAGCGATATTTGGTGACCACTACTACGGATGGAAGGATCTTCTATATCCAAAGTCCACAACCCACCCCAGACTCAGGGATCTCCTATATCCTAAGTCAACCACCCTCCTTCCCCCTGTGCTTGTCAACAACTGATTCAGTTCAGTGAGCACACACTCCTCTCCCCCACCCTCTAGGATCCCAGTCTCAACACTTCAACGCACTAATCCTCCAGCATCCAGCCATCGCGTGATCCTCCAGCAGCCTACTTAAGCAGCAGCATTTCCCAGAGTCCGGCATTCTCCTGAGGACGATCAGAGCATACTGATCGAAACATCAAGTTGTAACCTCCAGTTCTTTTCAGAACTAATTACTACTCAATGGAGAATTTCACATGGTGTTACCGCAATTAGTATTACTTCTTCACCATGCAAAGCTACAAGTTTCACTTGTTGTATTTGGTTACTTGGTCATTTATGTCATGGTACATGTACAAAGATAGTAATTGGCCAAAATATATGTTCAAATGTTTATCAATGGAGGTTTATCAATGGAGGAATTTATCAATGGAGGTTTAAAGGATTTTGATTGAAAAAAATTCACAAAATAATAGTCAGAAGCTTAGTTTTACTGTAAATATACTGTACATGCCTCAATGAATTTACGACAGGACTCAACATCATTTAATATTAGGATTTACTGTAAAACCATGCTTCTCATGATTATTTTGAGAAATGTGTAATTTTAAAACATATTTATCATTTCCTTAACCCTAACCTTCCCAAATCCTCCAAAATCCTCTTTGCTGAAGTGAAGGATTTTGAAGGATTGAGGTTACATGCTACATGCTTTTTGCTAAAGTGAAGGATTTTGGAGGATTGAGGTTATTAGGCATACTTGCCTTTCCATGGTACATGTACATCCATGTTTGTTATAGTGATTGCAAGGTCAGTGCTTGGGTCAGTGGACACTTTATTGTTCCATGCATGCAGGGAGTGTCCCTGGACATGTATATGTATCACAGATTAGAAACACATGTGTGCATACATGTCGTGCTTGGATTTTGGAGGATTCAGGTTATGTGTAAGCAAATGGGCCTAGGGAGTTACATGTAGGGTTAATTAAAATTGCAGTGTTGCGATATAAAATTTACATAGGCGAACCAAACAATTTTTTACAATGCTTTACAATTCAAATAAGATAATATACATGGTGCATCCACAAACTGTCCTGAGATTGCACTTTCCACCATGCAAACCTTCAAATCTTTTTTAAAAAGTTGTATATTTTAAAGCCACTTTTGGAAATCTCAAACAAAAAACATCTCTTGAAATATTTCTGTATCAAATGCTGTCATTTGAGTAAAATTTAAGAAATAATTTCCACACGTGTATACTTTCTGAAATAACTTACATGTAGTGATTAATCGAAACCAGTATAAAGCAAATCTGCTATTAATTAATAAGAAAAGTCAAATTATTGAAAATTGTATTTTTGTGTTAATTTGGAGTAAGAAATGTTGTAAGATGTTGGATTGGATAGGGTAGAATACTCTCCGTAACATAACTTATTTTCATGGATAATTTCATAAACGATATTTAACCAATGACAGGATCAAAATGGCAGTTTTAGCAATAATGCACTATATATTTTTAACCAGTTCATGTCGGGAATATATATTTTTTTCCGGTCCCCCGTGCGGGTTTATTTTCAGTGAAAAATCAGAAAAAATTTCTAGCCATTAATAATTTTTTTTGTCAATGAATCTAAGTCCTGACACCCAAATAAACACCTTTACTCATTGACATTTCGAGAATTAAATGGCTAGTTTTTTAATTACGGTTGTGTTTGTTCAGCACAATTAGACCGTTGGCAAGCTCCGATGCAATGGCCTATTAGCGACCAGCGCCCGGTCAAACAGATGGCATACCGGGAGAGAGAGGAAAGGCCTCGTAAACAATGGATATAAATCTGTCTTTACAAATTCTTGGCTGGTACGTCAAAGGAACAGGTCTTGGATAAAGGGATTACGCAAAAATCAACAAAAAGAGTGAACTCGTTCATCGTTTGCAGTGCCTTTTGTCCGGGGCCACCGGACCGTGACCCCATGGACTCCGAGAAACGATTGCGTGTATACAAGTCAGCCGCCACGACGGCACGCCACGTGTGGCGTGTTGACAAGTCTCCCGGTAACACACACAAAAATCGGAATGCGCGTTTAGACGCTCTCCGATCCCCGGTTCAAAAAAAAAATGCGTGTATACACGGCCTCAGACGCGAACTGGTTAAACGTACTATCTGTAAAACCTTTATGGATATTAAACATATTCCCTTGTGGTTTATTTGATCATATTCTTCTCTTGTAGATTTTATCATCTTTATTCAGTTGCGTTTGTACATTGGTTTTTTATTGTACATTTGTAACTGAAATGGTTTTTCCTGTAGATTTTGTATTTTTATATTTTTAAATTATAGATGTAGTTGGTATTTTATTTATATTTTTAATAATGCCTCTGTATACACTTTCTTTCGTTTTTGTAAAGCGCCTTAACGTTAGAGCTTTTTCTTCATGAATTTCAGCACTAAACAAATTTTGTATTATTATTTTCCAACAGACTATATTGCTTTCACTATGGATTCGGATAAACCAGTCGAAAAGGAACCACCGAGGACACCATACGATCAGAAACCTATAGATTCCAGTAACGTCAATCTCAATGATTTAATGAAGAGGATCAGACATGATGTATTGGTCAACAGAATCAGGGTAAGTAAAGTCATTAATCGTTCAACAGTGGGTGTCATTTACTCAGTGGCCACTGCACCCTTCAAATTACAACAGTTATAGTAATTGACAATTTGGAAACCTCCAACTACAGGGCCAGAAAGCTCAGTTGGTAGAGCATCGGAACAGGAATCTGTAGGTCACAGATTCGAGTCCCACTTCAGTTCATTTTGTTTGGTTAAATGTAATATATAAATTTGGTAATTCAAAAGTAATTAAAACACTGCCAAATTTTAATGTGAACCTTCCTTGATTTAAATCTGATGATGGTTTTGTTCACTTTTCCCTAGACATAATGTTGTCTGAGATGCTGTCACTGTTGCCAAAAGTAAAATCATTTCCAGTTCGAATTTAGGAAAATATACTGTTTTTGAAATTCTGTGTTAGAATGAATATGAAAAATGTGATTGCATTTTCATTATTTCCTTGTTAACGACACAACAAATAAACTGAAATGTTTACAGGTTGGTTGAATTATGAATATCATGCTTTAAAGAGAATAAGCATACTCATAGAAGCAGTTTTGTCATCATTACCAATGCTGTACCTTTCCATTAACCTCTTGACCACAGTAGCACCAATCGGAACGCTTCCCATTCTACACATAATCCCAGCAAATACACATGTACTTCTTAAGGAGCTGCATCTCCAAACCTCTTCATTCTCCTGACGAAGATTAGAGCAGGCTAATCGAAACGTTGAGAATAACCCGTGAAGTCCCCATGGTTCTCCCTGAACCATATTTCTCACTTAGCGACAGTAGAGAAAAACGAGTTGCCCGACATTGGTTCTCCCTTGAACCTTTCTCAGTTAACGAAGGTTGAGATATATGAGTTGTGCGATAAAGTTCTTTTCAGAACCTGTACCTCAGCTTCGCGATAGTTGAGATAAACACATGGTGTTACCGCAAACCGAAACAATATCGATATTCCACCATGCAAAGCCTCAAATCTCATTTCCTGCATCGTGTAACCCTTAGTCTTTCTGATAAACAGGTGCGTGAATACTTCCAAGACTTTGATCCATTGCGAGAGCACTCTATTCCTCGCAGCCAGTTTACCATGGGTCTGACAGCCATGGGTCAGCGTTACTTAACCAGGGAGGAGTCTAAGGCTCTTTGTGACTACTATACACACCCACAGAAACCTCTTCATGTACAGTGGAAAAAGTTTGAAAAGGACATTGAGAGTGGTGAGCAAATGTTGATCTTGACTGGATTTTTGACCTATCAACCAGTATCAACTGAAATTCCTTTTTGACCAATTGGCCTTTTGATACTAGCCCAGTGGAAAACTTGACAGTGTTGCAGTATGATGTCACAATCTCAGGCGAATGATTTGCCGAAGTTAAAGGGACAGTATCATCACGATCAACAGGGCATGGAATCGGAGTGCTAGTTTTAGATTAACTCAGTGACTGAAAATAATACCCCACATGATAAGGTCATATTACCGTTGCTGCTGCATAAATGAGCCAGTAATTTTCAGTCACTGTGTTCATCTTAATCTAGGACACCGATTCCATGCCCTGTTGAAAGTCTGCTCTGATCGTGACGATATTGTGCCTTATTATGATATATATCAGAAAGTGAATGATTGGCATAACAGTGTTGGTATTGGACAGGAAAAAGATTGTTAGGAAAAATGTCATATAAACATAAGGTCTCGGACACAAATGTCTTGGTCTCGGACCAGCTGGTCTCATCTCAGACCTCCAGTTCTTGGTCTTGGTCTTGGACATTGTAGCAGAAGTTCAACTCAACAATATGGGCCAATCATTATCACGTCAGAAGCTATCATATATGATTTCCAGAAGATTAACACGTTTTTAATAGGGTGAATCATTTTGCGATGTTATCATCTGCTTTGTATCACGTCCACAAGTACGAACTGGCCTTTCTTGATTTGTTTGATAACTCTTGATCAACAATGTTAATTTTGTTTCTCTCTACAGTCTTCACTCAAGTGGAGCCAGACTTGGAGAAGACACCAACTAGTGAAGTATTACCCCATGAGTCCTTCCTCATCGAGAAACCAGGCACCATGAACTGGTCCGCAGCAACCCCTGATCAAGCAGTAATCGTGGACCAGGCCATGGACCGCATGCGTAAACGCAGCGACCAGCGTCGCATCCACAGCAAGCCCTGCTTCCAAGACTACGACCTTCACAACATGGGGGTCATTACTAAGCAGCAGTTCAGGCAGTGTCTGACGTTCCTAGGACTCAACGCTTCAGAGATTGAGATGGAGTTATTGGAGCTGAAGTACTCAAATGCCATGGGCTTCAACTACTTGCGTTTCTTGGAGAATCTACAGCCTAGGGCACAGCAGGAGCTTAAGTACACCAAGCGGCTAGAGGAATTAAGGCTGGTCAACACAAGAAATGTGTCTTTGGAGAAGAATCCTCTGAATGATTTTGAAGAGATAATGAAGAAGATCAAGATAAAGGTATGGGAGTCTGCAATGTAAACTAGTATTGAACCATAAAGATTCCTTGGTTCAGCTTTTAAAGATTTGATATTGCTTGTTAAGCCACAAATAATTTTACTGTTTAATAATAATATTACACATAATATCTGAGTGAGAGTGAGAGTGAGAGTGAGAGTGAGGTGTGAGGTGTGATTCATTTATACACTACAATCATTGTAATAAATCACACTGCAATTATTATTCATAAACCACACTTTAATCATTACTATTCAAAACCCAGGTCAGTAGAGAGAGAATGAGAGTACAAGAGTTCATACGTGATTATGACAAGCTTCGTACAGGTCGCATGCTGAAGACAAAATTCTGTCGAGCTCTTGACCTAGCACATCTTGAATTACAAGCATCAGAAGTTGATATCCTTCAGCAAGTGTAAGTATAGCAAGGTCAAGTAACTTCACCTAAAAATCCTGCATTTCTGCTCTTACATTTTTGTGCAGAATTAATGTCAAGAAAATCTAACATTCTGACTGCAAAATTACTTCTGTTGCTATGAAATTTTGCATATTTAAAATGCCTGGAATCACAAAAAGCACTTTTCCTCATGAGTAATTGAGCACTTTTCCTCATGAGTAATTGAGCTGTCTCTGTGTATAGATTGATTCTTGTCCAGTTTATTACATGAACATGTTCAAGATTTAAACACTTTTTTGAGAAGCCATTTGATCAAACAGGAGAGTGTAAATATTTACAATAATCTACAGTGGAATACTGAATAGTTTTAGATTAACTCAGTAACTAAATATAATACCCCACGTGGTGTCATAATTACCATTGCTGCTGCTTCAATGAACCAGTAATTAGCAAACACACTGTCTGCTCTGATCTTGATGATAGTGTCCCTATAAAGTGGTGTTTGTTATAGCTACGCTGCTCTAACATTGCATGTAAATTGTATCCATATGCAAAAAAGGAAAATAAAGTACCTTTTTCAATAACTAAGTAACATTTGGCCTTCTAGGTATGAGTACCCACCTGACAATGCCTACGTCCAATATGAACCCTTCTGTGATGAAATTGAAAGCATTTTCACCATGAAACATTTGGAGAAAGCTCCCCAAGTCAAGCCCATCCAGTTTAAACCTCCCGTTGAGGTTGATCAGAACATCTTGGATAAAGACGCCGAGATTATTCTTCAGAGGACCCTGACCAGACTTGCAGAACAGGTAAGAGAATAAATGTGATTTGAAGCTTTGCATGGTGGATTAGACAAGAAAGATTAGGTTTACATTTAAGAGTCCATCCTTAAAGGGCCCATTGAACAATTGTTAAACTATTGAAAGACGATTTAATGGTCGAATAATTGACAGGATAGTTTGTTCAAGGCTTCACTGCACCCAGCCAAACTGGCCCTCCTGGGTCAGACAAAAGGGTTATTAATTAAGGGATTACTGTCTAGAGTGTAGGGAGGATTAGTGAAGGATTAGCAGCAGTGCTATTGATATTCCAGACTGCTTTAGGACTGTCAATTATCATAATAATAATAATAATAATAATAATGTGTGGACTTATATAGCGCACGTATCCACCAACTAAGTGGTGCTCAAGGCGCATTCTTTTACGTGCATTACACAACACACGGGACCTACAGCTTTACGTCCCATCCGAAGGACGAAGCAATTATGGTTAAGTACCTTGCTCAAGGACACAAGTGTCACGACCGGGGCTCGAACTCACACCCTTCTGCTGGCAACACCAGAACTTGAGTTCGGTGCGCTAGACCGCTCGGCCACGACACTCCATCATGTCTTTTGTCTGCTTCCAGAAGCTGTTTCACACAGAATGATTGCTTTCAAATCTGGTAAAGGAATGAAGTCAGTTTAAGGAATAGTTTTGGCCAATAGTTTAAGAATTGCTCAGTGGGCCCTAAGAGGACCGGACGCCTAACACCATGTGTAATGATCTCTTCTAGGAAAAAGCGTGGGTCTGAAAAGAACCATTGATACAGATAATTATTGACTTTCAATGTTTGAAATGTCGAGAAATATCATCACTACTAGTTCATTTCATGGTTTTTCAGTGAGAATGTACAACAATAAGTGGGTTCTGTCATAAATGAATGTTTGCACTTTTTCACTATTAAACCACGCTTCTGACGTATATTTTGTGAAAATGTTTTTGCCCTTTTGAAAATGGAACAGTCCAGATGTTATCTTGTGATATAATAAATGCTCCCATTGGCCTCTAAGGCACCCAATAATTATTTGTATACTACAACTAAATAGTTTGTACCCCATAATGATTTGTTATATAGACCTCTTGCAAGTATCAACAATCAATTTCTCCTATTTGTGTCCAAATTTTAGGTCAGAAAAACGAACATGCAGATGTATACACTGTTTGAAGACTATGATCGCGTGCATAACAGCACAGTCTCTCAGTCCCAGTTCCGCCGTGTCCTAAGTGAACTTCAGTTGGGATCCCTCGTCAATGAAACCGAATTCCAGGTGCTGTACAAGAAGTTTGATGTGAAAGTTGGAGGGAAGAACGACATGAACTATATTGCATTCTGCAATATCATCTACAAAATGGCAAATATTGAATTATTCAGACCATAAGTTGAGATATTCAGACCATAATATTTAAGTTTACTGTTGATTCGGATATTTACAGAGTTTTATATTCAGTAAAAAGGGGTGTAAAGTTTGATATCAATAAGGGGGAACATGTAACATTTGTTATCTAAAATATATATAGAAGTTTTACATAAAAGGTACTCGGTTTAAAGTTGACGATGGTTTGACGCATATCTTGCAATCTTTCTCTCTGCATGATGTACAATAATTTCAGTAATATAAGTTCAGTTATTTCCAAATTATTTTTGACTGAATAAACATCTGATGGCAGATCCAAATTTTGCATAAGAAACTCACAGAGTTCATGATAGTCAAGTGATAAATTTAATGTTTTAACATCTTTAGGCCAAATAAAGTCTCTGGTTTTTGGTCATAGGTCGGTTTCAAACTCGATGCGGTGACGTGCCTTTTTTTGTAAGTTTTTTTTTTTTGCCAACCAGTGAAATACGTTATACATGTATACACGGTTACCGGAACCAGACCAAATTTTCTCATACACAAAGTATGGTTGCTTAAGAGAGGCCGCACAAATCAGGCAAACGTTCATACCATTATGTGTAAAAGTTGTTTAAAACACAGCATGGCAGAATTCCAATCGATCGAGCAATTTTGGCTGCAATTGGACAAATTAAAAAAAAAAAAAAAATGCTGGCTATCGGGTCTAAGGCAATGTGCACAGTGACCAGATACTAGAGACTTTTTTTGTTGAACTTATTCACATGAAGTGTAATCAAGGATTACAGAACAGAATACCAATGTTATATAATCACCTTTAATTTCTAGAAAAGGGAAAATTATGGAATACAAGTGTGACATGTTAATGTTTTCAAATGCCTGCCTTTATCACAATGAAGAATATCACTGTGAATATGCATTCGTGATATGTTTGGCGTTCTGGAAAAACTTTATTTATAAAAAAAGATGTATATACATGTAGTAAATAAGTAATCAAGAAAGTTGGTTTAAGGAAGAACAAAGATGTGTATAAAAAGTTTGGTATTCAAAACAATTGGTGATTCCTGATGATTTGACTCTCATCCATCATTTTAGAATTCCGAAAAAATTGATGTAAATTCTTATATAAATTAATTTCTAGGATTTTTTATGAAATATGTGTATGAAGTGTTAGCGTTTATCTGGGAAAAAAAAACATACTTGGTGTAATGTTGGCGATGGTACAAATATCTGATAATAATTCTGTCTGATGTGTTTTAATTGTAGAAGAAACAAGCAATAAAGTTCAAATAATGTGTATGAGGAATATTATCCATACACGCTACATGTACATGGATAAGTAACAACACTCTCATTTGTTGACAAGTATAACATTTTGTGAATGAATATTCTCGTACACACCAGAAACTCCCTAAACCCTAACTCCATAGGCCCATTTGCTTACCTGAATCCTCCAAAATCCTTCTGTAGTAAAACAAACACATGACCTGTATGCACATTCTAATCTGTGATACACGTACATGGCCAGGGACCCTCCCTGCATGCATGGAGCAATAAACAGTATCCACTGACCCAACCACTGACCTTGCAATCACTACAACAAACATGGGTGTACATGTACCATGGCAAGGCAAGTATGCCTAATAACCTCAATCCTCCAATATCCTTCACTTTAGCAAAGAGCATGTAGCATGTAGCATGTAGCATGGAGTGTCGTGGCCGAGCGGTCTAGCGCACCGAACTCAAGTTCTGGTGTTGCCAGCAGCAGGGTGTGGGTTCGAGCCCCGGTCATGACACTTGTGTCCTTGAGCAAGGTACTTAACCATAATTGCTTCGTCCTTCGGATGGGACGTAAAGCCGTAGGTCCCGTGTGTTGTGTAATGCACGTGAAAAAGAATGCGCCTTGAGCACCACTTAGTTGGTGGATACGTGCGCCATATAAGTCCACATATTATTATTATTATGTAACCTCAATCCTTCAAAATCCTTCACTTTAGCAAAGAGCATTTAGCATGTAACCTCAATCCTTCAAAATCCTACACTTTTAGCAGAGGATTTTGGAGGGTTTGGGAAGGTTGAGTTAAAGGTGTATGTTTTTACGCTATTTTACTGAACATATTTTTGTCATCGGAACACTGCTTTTAATTTTAATTGAGGGAAGGAAACCAAATGCTTTAAAAAGTAAGCATGATTTTTTTTTACAGACACTTAATTCCTGGTAAACCAAGCTTCTGGCAATATTTTTCTAAAAGATCTTGTGGCAAAGTATTTTATCAATGTTTTGGTAAAATAAATATTTCTGGAAACTGCCAGTAAAACTGCTAAAAACGTGATTGATACATTATTAAAGGTTTGGTGAAATAGAAATCTTCATGTGGTACATATAGGGGATAAATTGGGTGTTTACATTGACTAAACACCCTATTATATATTTTGTTCAGACTCTTAATTTTTTCATTTGAAGTGCTTTCATCTTGGAGAATACAGGAATTGTTATGTAAACTTTACAAAATGTTGCCATGATCCATTAACTTTTGTAAAATGTAAAGAACATAAAGAACAGTTTTGTGTTTTCTCAAAAACGCGACCCCTATTGTGATGAAACTTGCACAGGTTAGTTTATGATATATTTCTTGAAAATATGAGGGGTGAAAATACCAATGTTGTACCTTCCCTTTACCAGCTATACTTTTGTATACTTTTTATCCATACATCTTAAATATTCAATTTGAATGGGCCTATGTAATACACTTTGATTGTTAACACTCGTCAGCCTACCCCATTTGTAAAGATTAAATAACAATTTAAACCGTGTTGGCAGTTTAAAATTCAACAAATCTTTACAAAAACATGGTCGTTTACAGGGCCTTTATATCTGTAAAAGCTACCCTTTAATATAAGGCCCCAAAAAGTCTCCGATTTCTGGTCTTCGCGCGCGATCGCCTCGGACCCACCGCGTCGGCATTTGTAATTTTCTTTTTGGTGTCACCGCAATTAGTCTTACTTATCATCCTCACCATGCAAAGCTACAAGTTTTACCTAATTTTCTTTTTATTTGCTATGAAACGATGTCCAATTGCAGCCGAAATTGTTGGATTGATTGGAATTCGGACGTGCTGTACTTTAAACGACCTTTTTTCACATAAGGTATGAACATTTGCCCGATTTGTGAGGCCTCTCTTAGCCACCATACTTTGTACATATAATGTGGAAATTTGGTCCCCGCGTATACAGTGTATCACGTAATTTCCTGTTGGCCCCCCCCCCAAAAAAGAAGAAACAAGTAAATAAAAACGCGTCACCGTACCGAATTTGAAGCCGACCGATGACCAGGAACCGGACTTTTTGGCCTAATCAGTATGTTCCGTATCTGTATTTCAAGCATTTAATTAATGAAAATTGTGTTTTATAAGTTTATCAAACCTGGTGAATTTTGTAATGTTCTAATTTCCAATTTATAAATTGGAATTATATATAATGTTTAAATAAATATATTGAACGCATTATATAATTAAAAATATCGCTAGATATTTTTTTTGTTTTTCCAGCTACTGTACTTATAATTTTGATTTTTTTTGGACAAATAAAACAAGTTTTAAAGTTGTACATTAAATGCGTAAATGAATTCCCGACTCACATTTTCTTTGAAATATATATATATATTTTTTTTCACAGACACTCGGAAAGCACCGAGTATAATGCAGTGCTAGGTATACACACGTCGGTGTAGGGCAGATATTGAAACTAAGTAACTGTTAGTTTGACAAACAAATTCAAATTGTATTGCCCCATCTACAGATAAATTCAAGTTTGTGTGCACAATTTGTCGCATAGCTGATGAAGTGACGAATCGGCAAAAATGCTGTTCTGAAAGAATCGCATTTGAAGTTGGACATATTTTGGTAGCGCGTTTTCGGTATTTATTATTTGAGTATTTTGGATACACTAGGCCTATATAGGCCCTGAAAAAGTGGTCCTAATTTGATTTCAAACGTAGGGCCTTTTTTCAAAAGGGATGTTTTTAATAAGTGTTTTCACTAGAGTGTGGTTTCCATTGGGATGAGAATAACTCGACAGGCCTCTGGACTGTTCACATTAAATTGGGAATAAAATAAAAGGTTGTTAATTAGATCAATCAATATTTTGTCTTTTAGTTTTAAAATGTTTAAGATTTCTATTTATCTGTTTTAATGATTTTTGAATATTTTAGCATTATTTAGCTTTAGTTGCTATACGGGAGTTTATTTAGTGGGCTGAACCTGAGTTGAGGATTATTTGTGGTGGCATTTTATGGTTCATTTGATGCATACAACTTATTATTGATGTTGTTTTCCACCTAAGAATTTTGTTTACAATGTTTTCAGCGGGAAAACTCTCTGTGGTAACACATCATCAGTGCCCTATGACTATGGGCGGCCAAAAGGGCCAAAATTTAAAAAATGTCCAACATAGACATTAAGAAGCCCACAAAGGACAAAAAACAGCCAAAGAACAAAATTATCAATATAAAGACAAATTAAAATGGCAAGAAGACAAATTTTTATAAAGACAAAAACAAAATCAAACAAAGGACGAAACGACAAGAGGACAAATTTACAAAAAGACAAAGTCAAAATCAAGCAAAGGACAAAACGACAAGAGGACAAATTTTCAAAAAGACGAAGTCAAAATCAAACAAAGGACGAAACGACAAGAGGACAAATTTACAAAAAGACAAAGTCAAAATCAAGCAAAGGACAAAACGACAAGAGGACAAATTTTCAAAAAGACGAAGTCAAAATCAAGCAAAGGACAAAACGACAAAAGGACAAATTTACAAAAGGACAAAGCCAAAACTAAACAACCGAAAGACTAACGCTAGTCGAATACAGACGTTGTTTGGCAAAACCATAAAGGACAGTCACACACACAAGGACGTTTTCCCAATCGAACAAAGGACGATCGCGAGAGGACAAACTTGTTATGTCTAACTAATGTTTGAACGCTGGGGGCGCTGGCGACGGCTCTGATGTACCGTGGCCCTGCCAAGCCTGCTGGCTGCATGCGCTCAGCGCCTAGAGCGCCGGCCTGGGTCGGAGAAGTTCGTACTATCGATAAGATATTGTTCAAGAGCCGGTACTTGTTTGAGAGACATATATAAAGACAGCGAAGATTTACTTTGTGCACCTTTGCGCCAATCATTCAATTCAACCTGATGAAGAGTTTTATTATAAGTATTTAACCAAGATTGGTTTAGTGGTGGATTGTTATTAAAAATGTGGTCCATCCCACAGCGCGACAAACTTTGCTTTATGTGATTAAGCCATTTCCACCGCAGTTTATTATGCTCACTCAGAGTGTGATATGACGCATTAAACAAGAGTTTTGGCCATCTATTATTTTCCATTTTGAAAAGGCGATCAACATAACTCAACCTGAATTTATCTTGAATTGAGGAGATACTCTCCCATCCTAATTCACCATACATTGCTTCCTTAGTCATGTTACGCGGGGCCTTAAGAATGGCTTTTTGCCATTTGTACTTGAACGTTTTCAAAGCCTTTTAATATCTGAATTGCCACCAGGTATCCAAACAGAGCATGCATAATTTATTGACGGAAGGCCTAATGACTTCCATAAAATATCACCATAATATACCCTGTTGTAATCATCTTGCTCATCAATAATTGATTTTATATATGCAATTAATCGATTCCCTTTACGGATGGCTTCCTCGATATGACAATGGTCGGATAAATTAGAGCTAATTTGAACACCGAGATATTTATAATGATTAACTTCAGATATAAAGCTGTGACCCAATTTCCAAGATTTGGAGCTAACACGCCGACCAATAATAAGCACATTTGATTTATCATGATTAAATCTAACCTCCATTGTTGTGAGAAAACGGCCGCAATGTCTAACATTTTTGTAGTTCATTGCCATCTTCTACCAATCAGTACAATGTCATCCGCCCAGAATAGGCAACCAATCTGCACACCACAAATACTTGTACCTAAATTGGCCTCTTTGAGCGATTTTGATAATTCGTTGATAAAGACGCAGAAGAGAATCGGCGAAAGCACGCAACCCTGTTTGACACCTTCATCAATGTCAATAAAGTCCGTAATTAGATTGCCAAATTTAATTTGACTTTGAACATTATTGTAGAGATTGGATAGAACACGCCATAATCTACCCCGAATACCCATACCCCATGCTGCATTAAGAAGACCTTCACGCCAAACACTATCGAAAGCCTTTTTAAAATCAAGGAATGCTAGGTGGGTTTGCTTCCCTCGGCGAGTCTACACGCCGTAATACTTTTTAGTGTGAAAATGTGATCTTCGCAGCGATGGTTTGATCTAAATCCCCCTTGAATTTCACCAAGAGAATCGTTCTCTTCCAGAAAAGACGATATGACTTGGGAGAGAAGACGATTGTAAATTTTAGATACACATGAAGTGAGTGTTATGCCCCTATAGTTGCTTAAGTCATTTTTAGCACCTTTCTTATGAATAGGGATGATAATTCCCTTATTCCATTCATTTGGTATACACTCATTGTTTCTAAGAAATATAAACATATCATACACCGTCACCACCGTTCTTAATTAATTCATTAGTAATACCATCAAGGCCTGGTGCCTTATTATTTTTTGATTGACCTGTTGCAGTTATGACATCATCAAGCGTAAAAAACAAATAATTTAAGTGGTCCTTTGTATTATAATTAGTATGGCTATCACGTGCAAGTTCCTTTATCGACTTATAATTGATACTTTTTAAGTCGCTAGTAATGTCCGTTTCATCATATAGATTACGATGCATTTTGCAAGGTGTGAAAGTACTGCATAATAGATTGTTTCCTTAACTGTTCTGTCAGTTGTTATAATATTAGAGTTGGGTAGTTTAAGTGTATAGACACTCTCGGAATTGTTTTACTACCTCTAAGGTTTTCCAGAAGTCTTTACATCCTGGACCACCTTTAGCACTTATTTTGATACTATTATCAACCCTTCTTTTCATGATTTTCTTATGTATAAGTTTTTTTTGCAGCAAGTTTCTTTTCTTTATATATGTTCCAAAAGCTCGTCACCCTTATTAGTATTATTGTTGCCAGATTTAGTACAATTACGATGTTCTCGACACCTGTTTGCGGCAGTTTATGGCTTCTCTGATCTCAGAATCGACCCATGGTTTATGTTTACCCTTGATCTCTTTAACACCAATAGTATTGTTAGCCGCTTTTAACAATTTAGATTTCCAGGATTCCCATATTAAGTCTGCATTATCAAGGGATTTAGTATCCCATTCACAAAATTCTTTATTGACCTCCTCTTGAAAGGCAGACCAATCTTGGTCTTGTTTTATGTCCCAAACAAAGCGCCTTTGTTTTGACGCCGACTTATCCGGCTTTAAGTTAAGTGCTTTGTTGTGATCAGACCCAATGATACACCCTTTCTTCATCAACAATCATTTTACAACCCTATTGAGAATGGCGTTAGAACCCAGAAAGTAATCAATAGTTGAAGATTGTGAGCCCCTAATCCATGTGATCTTGCCGTAACATAAATTGGAACAATTAATAATAGATAAGTTGCTGTCATTACTAAAAGATAATAGATTTTCGCCGTTAATGTTCTTGACTGGATCCCCAAATGAAATTGCATCACCAATTCTCGCATTCATATCTCCTATTAAAATTTGAGGATCATCATCATCTATTTCTTCTATTCTTATTACTTCAGCAAGTAAATGCATATACATTTCATTTGTTAAATCGCGGTCAACACCTTCCACGGGAAAATAGGCAACAGCAATATATATATTCTTAGACTTATTTTTAAATTTGACCTTAACCCATAAACGTTCTAGGTCGTCATTACGGGAATCAAAAAGATTGTCATCAAGTATATTCTGACTCATTGCTTTTAACTAATCTCATAATCTCTTCCTCTAGCATAAACTCCTGGTACCTCTATTTACATTTAATCTCCTTTGTGTGGTCCCAGAACCAGTTCCTTACTCTGCTTTTTCTGTCTTCTTTTTTTTTTCACACCTGACATAAGGCCTTTTCACACTATGTACCTCTTACACGTGTAGAAGTGTACACGGTTCCACTCCGTGTTGACTCTGAAGAATTTCAACACGGTTCAATTCCGGTATGATTTCACACTATCCGTTTTGGGGTTACACGTGTAACTATCCGACACGGATCCGACACGTGTAATTGCTCGATCATTTCACACTACGCTCGAGTCTACACTGGTCACAGCAGAAAGTCCCACACTGCATTGCGACACTGCGTTGCGAGCAACACGTTCGTTGTTTCATAACTACAATAATGCACACGGATCGAAAGCTCTCAACCCACCTCATGAGCAGGGTTAGTTTCGACACGGATCGAGCATCTTACACGGATCGGCGCCGTGTTACATTTTACAGTGTGAAAAGGTCAGTCAAGATTACACGTGTCGGACCCGTGTCCAACCCGGAGATTTTCTGTAGTGTGAAAAGGCCTTAACTTCCTCTCTTACAGTGTGTTTCCTTCCTCCATGGTTTATGTATGTAGCTTGTTTTTTCAGGGGGTGTAAATTAAGCAAAACTGACAAAAATAAACTACTGTAACAAACAAAACAAATGTAGAACAAATGTAATATAAAAGTAAAATAAATGTAACAAATTTTCTTTGGGGAAAGAAAAAAGGAGAAAAAAGGTAAATTAGTCATTCCCTTCCTGTATGTTGAGACCATGGAGGTAAATGGTGTGGACATGCCCTCTAGCCCTGAGGAACCTCCTCGTCCAAAGCCGAGGTCCCGCCCACTAACGACAGTTCCATTCCTTTTCATAATCTGGAAGATATTCCCGATATTGCAAAAATATCCTGCACAGCTAGACTATCCAACCTGTAGTGAATAATACCTACAGTATTATCGCCATTTGCAATGGATGCATGCAGTCGATCAACTCGGCTTCGTATATTCCTGATGACAACATCAGCAGCGACAACGCGAGCCGCCATTACGGCATGCAGGCAGCGCACCCAGACGACCCAGGCCGGCGCTCTAGGCGCTGAGCGCATGCAGCCAGCAGGCTAGGCAGGGCCAGGATACATGTAGCGCCAGCGCCCCCAGCGTTCAAACATTAGTTAGACATAACAAGTTTGTCCTCTCGCGATCATCCTTTGTTCGATTGGGAAAACGTCCTTGTGTGTGTGACTGTCCTTTATGGTTTTGCCAAACAACGTCTGTATTCGACTAGCGTTAGTCTTTCGGTTGTTTAGTTTTGGCTTTGTCCTTTTGTAAATTTGTCCTTTTGTCGTTTTGTCCTTTGTTTGATTTTGACTTTGTCTTTTTGTAAATTTTTCCTCTTGTCGTTTCGTCCTTTGTTTGATTTTGTTTTTGTCTTTATAAAAATTTGTCTTCTTGCCATTTTAATTTGTCTTTATATTGATAATTTTGTTCTTTGGCTGTTTTTTGTCCTTTGTGGGCTTCTTAATGTCTATGTTGGAAATTTTTTAAATTTTGGCCCTTTTGGCCGCCCATATATGACTCTATGTTAATTCCATGTATAAACTAGTTAAGTACATAATGCTACGCGTAGCTTCAGGACATTTTATATAGTTGATAAGCACTGAAGTAACTTTATAACACGTTTTGTCTGTCCCCAAAACGTTAAGCCGTAAACAATAAAGGTATCAGGATGACTTTATAGTATGTCTGGGGAAAACGTTAAGCAGTAAACAATATAGGCCCAATGCATTGTCTGTCCTGTAATTTATCATACTGCGAACACTCCCGCTTATAAGCCTCTTAACCTACGTATTACCATGGAGCGTTTTATAGCTCCATGGTATTACCAACGCTGGAAAACCATTAGTGTCTGTTTGTCCTTGTATTGTCACCGTAGGCTATGATTTCTGTTCAAGCCAATTGGCTTTTGGATATGCCGCCCCTCTCTCTCCCTCTCAGAGACTAAACTATACTTAGTCTCCATGACCAAACAACACTTTTCAATTCAATTGAACTTCACATTTATTTCCACATTGCAGTATACATACTAAATATGGAAAAACAATTAGGAATGTTGTACAAATAAGATGATCTGAGCAATCCGCCAGCGATGACCTTGAACCTACGTTTCTGCTCCAGGGAATTCAGGAAAAAAGTAGTGAAGATAATAATAATAATGTGTGGACTTATATAGCGCACGTATCCACCAACTGAGTGGTGCTCAAGGTGCATTATATTATTACCCCTGCTCAGAAGGCTCATAAATCATCCTGAAACCATCTCAGCTCCCTGGGGAGTATACAGCTCAATTGCTGCCATTACAGCGCATATAGGGCTAATCAACCAACTCTGCCCTCACAAGTACCCATTTAACCCCTGGGTGGAGAGAAGCAATTATGGTTAAGTGTCTTGCTCTAGAAGACAAGTGTCACGGCCGGGATTCGAACCTACATTCTGCTACTAACACCAGAACTTGAGTCCGGTAAGCTAGACCGCTCGGCCACGACACTCCACAAGATGAAACTAGAAGAAATAAAATGAAAGTCTAGATGAAAGTATAATTTAAACAATCGCTGACGACACCACAAAACACACTAAAACATCCGATCAAGGACACCCACGGCCCATCAGGGGCTAGAGTTATCCATTTATGCTGACCTATGTTCAAATTATAAAAGAGGTGATTGTGTCTTGCAGACAATTGCAGCGATCCTGACTAAAGTTGAATGCTTACTGAGAATGAAGGCTGGAGTCAGAAACTTATTATTAATTAATCAACTAAGCCTGAGTTAATAATAATCATCTCTCAAACAAAACAAAAATATTAAATCACTTAGTTAATTTAAACTAACTTCAACTGCATTCACCAAAATACAAAATCTTCAACTTTCCAGTCAGAGCCTAATACACCAAGGAATTAAACGGAAATCAACTCCCAACAGTGGTGGTCAGCCAACACCAATGATACTGTCAGTATAATCATATGGTGATCAGTGGCGCCAATGCACACATGCTTTTAGTGCCTATTATTTAAATGCCAGAGCCCACTATCGTCACAACCATTTATAAATAAAGCGCTTCACCACATGTGCCTGGCATCATAATAACAATGCAGGGATAGGTTACTGTGTACAATACTAACCAAATTAAAGTAACTTTCTCTGCATGCTAAAAATAAACCCATTCCGACAATGGGCTGAATAGAAACTTTGCGATAGAAAGAAACCCTTTTACAAAACAAGGAGCTCGTGTATTGCTCGAATAGGTGGCCTACCTAATTTGTGTTCTCGTGAAATTTTATGCATGTACAAAAGCTCACTAGAATTCTGACGCTTCAACAAGGTAGAACTGAGTGAAAGTGTCTTTGCCGTATTACAAAAAGTGAATTGACAAGTGTGAAATCCTGTAAATAAAATAATTATGAAATCAGTTATACAACGAATTATGCACAGCTGATATGTTCGCTCCTCTACTATACCAGCGAACCTCCTATATTCTCTCCGTACGCAATATACGATACATCTGTCACTTCTTTTTACTGTATCTAATTAAGTTGAAGCTCTCCTTCTCCTCTCTACTCCGTAAACCATGAATACTGTTACTTCCAAAATCTCAACCATATACGGATTAAATTGCTGAATGGCCAAATTAAGCTTATAATTTAAGTAAGACTAATTGCGGTGACACCATGTGAAATTCTCAATTGAGTAGTAATTAGTTCTGAAAAGAACTGGAGGTACAACTCGACGTTTCGATCAGTATGCTCTGATCGTCCTCAGGAGAGAACGTCCTCCATTCTCCTGAGGACGATCATCAGAGCATACTGATCGAAACGTCGAGTTGTACCTCCAGTTCTTTTCATAACTAATTACTACTCAATTGAGAATTTCACATGGTGTCACCACAATTAGTCTTACTTATCCTCTTCACTAGGCCTGGGCGAATAGTAAAAATTTACTATTCGATTAATCGCGCGCAACTTTTCGCGAATAATCGACTATTCGCGAATAGTTGGCTATTTTTCCTGCGGTTTATAAAAGTATCAAAACATTAAAAACAATTGCTTTGACAGTAATTTCTGGCCTATTTGTAACATTCAGACAATAAACAAACACATACATTAAGCTCTTTCATGCCTGTTGTTGTTTTTTCTTTATTTCTTGCAAAATTGTACTCGAAATAATACATTTTCGTAAGTGAAAATCCAATCGCCGTCGAGTTATTAATCTGGCAGCGTGGGAAACTTCCAGCACAAATTAGCATTAACAGTGCACATTGAGCACATGCTAAGTCACGCGCAGTTACGTTCATCCCATGTCAACAGAGGGAAGTCCACCTAAACCCCATAAAATGAACGCATTGAATAGATCTTGTTTATATTTAAGTCGCCGTTAAGAAATACCAATAAGTTGACGGTCACCCCTGTTATTTCAAATCGATTAGCCTAGTCCTATACACAAAATAAATAACCATGCAAGCAGTACGTGTTTATGCTCATGCAGGGGCCACTTTTTAGACTTGTTCGTTGTTTACGTCCAAAGCTAGCTTCCGCAGTGTGCCCCGAACTATATGCTTAAAAACCTTTGGTTCAGGCACGCACGTGGTGAGTGTACCCTGAACTGATTTTGTACGACGGCCTATGCGTTTTGTGATTGACTTGTGCTCACCGCAAATTACGTTATCATTATTGGACAAACTTTTCTTGGGAACCAAATGGGGCGTGGCAAACAATTACGTCATGCAATAAGTGGATCGGTGGGATTTATCATTACTCATCAGTAGACCTACGTTACCAGCAATGCGAAAGACAGTGACCAAAGACCATGCTTTTCGTAGTTAATATTTATGAAAATAAATTGACATTTTCAAACAAATCGATGTGTAATAAATAAACAACATGAAACATTAATCGCAGTTGTTTAATCATTAATTCATCATCTCCAGCTTTTCTTCAAAAACAAAAACGTTACATGATTTTGCAATGTTCAAATTTAATTAGTAATTACCTTCAGTTTATGCTACTTTTAAGTTTATGCTACTTTTAAGTTTATGCTACTTTTAAGTTTATGCTACTTTTAAGTTTATGCTACTTTTACAGTCGATGCAGTCACAGCCATCCAGGCTGCCTTGTCGGCTCCCTCAAAGGCACTACTCGTGAGTACTATTCGCGAATACTACAATGCGTACAACTACCAGCAGTGCCTGGACAGAACAGTACAATTGGCAGCATTGCTCGCGAATAGTATTCGCGAATAGTTCACGACCGCAATTTTTATGTTGTGTAAAGGCAATGCATTATTGCAGGTAACATTCGCTGCAGTCACAGCCAGCCAGCCTGACTTGTCGGCTTCCTCAAAGGCATTACTAGTTACAAACACTACAATGCTTACTCCCATGACTAGACAAAACTGTAATTGCCAGCTTAATAGGATTACTCACAAATAGTGGTTGCAAATAGTTAGCAAACACTTCACGACCACAAGTTATGGATGGTTTGGAAGGCAATTGGTCATTACTCGCGAATAGTTGCCAGGTATTCGCGCCTGCGCGATTAATCGAATAATTCAAATACCGCGAATACGAGTACGATTAGCAACAACTATTCGCGAATATTCGAATAATCGAATTATTCGCACAGGCCTACTCTTCACCATGCAAAGCTACAAGTTTTACCTAAGCTTATATTAATTTGCTGAGTGGTCATTCACAATTTTTAATGAGTTGACCACAGCCTTCTTTTGCTACGTGACCCCTGGCTCTCGCCCTTGGCTTGCACCTGCTGGGAGTTACAACCATCAATGTACTAATAATTGTTTTAAGGTCAATTATTATAAGACGTTGTAAAACTAAATAAATCAAATGTTGTTAACATAAACAACATTATACAACAGCTTATGTGAATTGCACTCAGTATGAATTTGGAAAGGATAAACGAACAAACGATAAAATAACAATGGATCAAAATTAACTGGGGTAACCAATCCTATATGCTAAAATAATATTATATCTTACATATTGAATTGTGCTATGCGATAATTAATCCCTGACGTAAAATCAAGCAATTTTGTGAAAAATCATTTAAATAATCCTCCAGCAACTATATTAAAGACAAATCATATCAATGATGATCATCATCAAAATAGCCTTCATGAAAGAGAAAAGAAATTTGCAAACGCACCTATGTTCAAATAAAGAGGAGATGTTGGGTCGGTGATTGCAGACGATTGCAGTGGGGATGACTATTTTAGTGCTTACTGAACGTATTACTGAACGAAGTCAGAATGCCCTGAATCGCCCACAAGAACACCAATATCCTTCATATAACATCATAAATCACCAAAACCAAACTGTCAGACAGAGGGGATATATTGCCTGGGTCCCAGGCAATACTACCCTTGGTCCTAACATGTTGCTTGCATGGATTGTGTGGGAATTAGCAGAGTTGTTTTTGGGTTTTTTGGTTTGGTTTGGTTTGGGTTTTTTTGGGGGGGGGGGGGGGAGTTGATGCTGTAAAATGAAAACATTTCTGAAAATAATTGTGAGAAACATGGTTTTTACAGTCAAAAGTAATAAGTAAATTTTAGCGCCTAGTAAAACCAAGCTAATTCTGACATCTATTTTGTGAAATGTATCATACAATTTCAGAGTACGTATAATTCCTTTCTATATTATATATAAGAGGAAATTATTTGTGTTGCAATTAAACAATATTTTCAGGTAATTCCGGTATTGCCAAATTGCCGGTAAAACACGAGCGATACACTCAATCAATAATAGCAGGCGTGCAATGCTAAACATCACTGATGAGCCAGCCAAGTGTGCGTTATCAATATCATGAGTTTACTTTGTTTACGGAAGGGAGAACATTAGAATAATGTTGGTGTGCACCGTACGTCATTGGCGCATCCAGGGGGGGGGGGGGCTAAGGGGGCTGTAGCCCCCCCCCTAAAATCGTTAAAACAAATATTTAAAAAATTTAAAAAAAGGGAGAGAAAAAGAGAGAGAGGGGGAGGGGAGGGGAGAACGCACTCTCATTTCCCCCTCACTGTGCTTTGTTTTTCTCTCCCTTTGATTATTTCATTGTAATTTTTGTAGTACTGAAAAATAATTGTTCTTGATTCTCAGCCCCCCCCCTAAAAATGTTCTGGATCCGCCCATGCGTCGTACATATTAATCATGTGGGGCAAAATTAAATCAATTGTTTATCTCCCGACGCAAGAATTTCACCAATCTACATAATAATAATAATAATAATAATGTGTGGATTTATATAGCGCACGTATCCGCCAACTAAGTGGTGCTCAAGGCGCATTATATTATTATCCCTGCTCATAAGGCTCATAAGGCTCATAAATCATTCCTGAAACCATCTCAGCTCCCTGGGGAGTATACAGCTCAATTGCTGCCATTTCTAGCGCATATAGAGCAAACCAACTCTGCCTTCACAGGTACCCATTTAACCCCTGGGTGGAGAGAAGCAATTATGATTAAGTGTCTTGCTCAAGGACACAAGTGTCACGGCCGTGATTCGAACCCACATTATGTTGCTAACACCAGAACTTGAATCCGGTAAGCTAGACCGCTCGGCCACATATTAATCATCCTGAAAAATTATTTCGTCTATAAGTGTTTTCATCTTTGAGAAAAGTGTACCTATATATGTTGATTTTTACAAAAGTTTGGCCTACTTTCCTAGAAACTAGATGGCTAAAATGAATATATAATTAACTAAATAATATAAAGTTGTTACAAACTAACAAACAAACACGGGCAGGTACATTTACCCAGAGTAGGCCAACACCCTTGCATTACCAGTTTGGGCATGTTTGCCCACAGTAACCAGGTTTTACCAAAAACTTATGGGGCACTGTGTCTGTGTGTGCTTGTGACGACCCAAACACAAACGGGCACGTTTGCCCAATGGCCGCCTTGCTGGATCAAACACCCACAGCAGCTTGCCAACAAGTCAAAATACACATTGGGAATAAACGAGGAATCTCCAGCTATAAACATTATGCTCAAACACAGCTTATTACTAGTTAATTATAAAGACATACAACACAATGGGGCAGTGGCAGTTGTTATAATAAGCTGGTCACGCCAAAATGCAACCTGTGGTTACAATACAAGGACACAGCCATACAGATAACATCTTGTCAACAATTAGTCAATTACAGGCCAACTGAACCCACAAAGGTGAGGAGACTAAACAATTCCTTTGAGGGAATGATACGCTAACAATGACTTGACATGTCACGACAGCCGTAAATGCACAAACATATTCTACCACTAACAGTAAACTGTTGAAGTATAGCCCACCTGAACTGGAGGGAGCAAACACTATCATATTAGCGTACTAAGTTTAATTTATAAAGAAATATCAAACAGATGAGGCAGTCCTTATCCCAACCAAGGACAAGTCAAGTACACATTGGGGAGAACAAACCATGACCAATTGATTGACAAAAGGTAAACATGTCGGCCGAAGTTGTTTATTTCGAAGTTGTTGCTGATCAACATTAATGGTACAAAGTACTGTAACAAGCGGCGGCAGCGGTTCTACAACTGGCGGTGGGGACCGCCGGTATGGTTCACCGAACTATTGTGGACTCTGTACTTGGCCTAATTGGACCTTTTGTTAATTCCGGAAGAAGCCAGCTGTAAATAGACGGACTGTTCGCGCCGGCGGGAAAACGCCTGGCGGTAAGCCAAGATGATTGTGTCTTTTGCTTTGAAAAAGAAAAGAGTTGTAGCTTTCGAGTATGGAGGTCGAAAAGTGGACATCTGCTTTTCAACTTTCTAAATAATGAAAAAGCAGATTGAACGTTGTTGGCTAGTGCATTTTTCTACTTTTCTGCTTTTCTTCCACCTAAAAAGTAGATTGAACATTTTGGTAACCAGGCACGTAGCCAGAGTTGGAATTTTTGGGGGCACATTCCGTGCATGTTCTTGTGAGCCAGAATTTTTCGCACAATTATTTGTGGGGGCTGGCCCACCCCTCTGAATTTTTGAAACTCTGAAAAAAAACATTTGGGGGGGCACGTGCCCCCGGCTACGTGCCTGTTGGTAACATCCATTTTTCTACTTTTCTGCTTTTCAGTTTCAAGAAAAGCAGATTTTACTTGTTCACGTATACTGGCGCTTGCGGTCAAAAAAGTGGACATCTGCTTTTCTGGTTTCCTACAACTCAACAGTGGCCTAAAAGTGGACAAGTCTGCTTTGTGCTTGAAGAAAAGCAGATTGAATGATTTGATAAATCTACTCCTTTATCCACAAAATAAAGAACGAATCCTACCAATGCACCAAAACGATGCGTGTGATAACCGTCGCTGAAAAAGGGGCGGCAAATCACAGATCAAACGGAACGCACCTACCTGGCGCCTACGTCGGACATGTATTGTGACGGTAGGATTAGTCCATTATTTTGTGGATAGGGGAGTAGATTTATCAAATCATTCAATCTGCTTTTCTTCAAGCGCAAAGCAGACTTGTCCACTTTTAGGCAACTGTTGAGAAAACGTTCGATCCGCTTTTCGGGAAGCAGGAATTAGCAGAAAAATGGATTTGTCCAAAACGTTCGATTTACTTTTCGTGTTGTGGGAAACCAGAAAAGCAGATGTCCACTTTTAGGCCACTGTGTGACAAAACGTCTAATCTGCTTTTCGGCTAGTAGAAAAGTAGACAAATTGATTTGTCCAAAACGTTCGATCTGCTTTTCGAGTTGTAAGGAAACAAGAAAAGCAGATGTCCACTTGTGTAGGTGAACAAGTAAAATTTGCTTTTCTTGAAACTGAAAAGCAGAAAAGTAGAAAAATGGATGTTACCAAAATGTTCAATCTACTTTTTAGGTGGAAAAAAAGCAGAAAAGTAGAAACATGCACTAGCCAACAACGTTCAATCTGCTTTTTCATTATTTAGAAAGCTGAAAAGCAGATGTCCACTTTTCGACCTCCATATTTCGAGGCGAACGGACCAGAGTGGTCCAGTCTAAGTGTTTTTAGACAGACAGGGAGTGAATATTGCAACAAGTTGCTGTTGTTGAAGATAAATAAATCAGCTGTGTTTCTAATTGTGAATAATATTGAGGACGTTTGTTTTCTGTTTGGCGTTTGGCTATATACGGGGCAAACAAGGACCCAGTTTGGTGTATGTTACAGTACTGTAATTGGTCACAATGGCCGTTTTGTTGTTTGAAATTTTAGCAGTGAGATGATTAAACATATATTTAGGGGATGTCTCTTCAGTGAAAACACAAAGTAAAAATGTAATGTGTGTGCTTTGAGTAGGTTTCTTTTATTTTGTATTTATTTTTTTATTAATTCTTTTTATTGTGGGAATAATTATTGGGGAAACATCTCCATTCCCCAATCTTCACACACTGAGCAACTATTTATAAAAGTGGATGGCGCGAAAATAATCTTTTACATTCAAAGCATGCCAAGTCGATCGTGTCATCAAATTTTATGACCTACTGTGAGTACTGGCTTACTCCAATGTGTACAAAGTGAAAAAAAATAACTTAAAACTGCACGCGCCTGAGAGTGAGACACTTATCGTACATACGTACATGTACATAAAATGTATCTTTTTTATCAAGGAAGTTAGCAATATATTGCATTAAGTTTGTGAAGTAGACATGGTTATTGACACAATTTCTTCGTTTCAATACAATAGATTTACCTTTTGTATAATCGTTTAGTCCAACTAAAAATACCATGTACTGATTGGTCTATTGGCTGATGGCTGTTGCTATAAGAAAAATGCACACTTTACATGTACTACTTATATTACACGTGCATATGCAGAGCGCTTATCGAGCACATTCATGTACTTCTCCAGTTGTATTCTTGAAAATAATGGGTTTAAAACTCTATGAAGCCATTACTAGCTTGTTGCACTACGCTGGCTGAGTGTTAATCATACTGCTTTCTATAGCTAACGTTAGTTTGAGATTGACTGCAACCACCTGATGAATGCATTCGAGTCGGTAGGCCACAAAATCCACCCACTGCCTTGTGTCTGTGGCCGGCTGTGCATGGTCTGTGTCACTGAACTAACGTTAGTCAGTGGCAATAACATCAGGTGAGGATTTTTTTCACAATCGTTTGGAAAACATGCAGACACTAATTTTACAACCACAATTTGTCCTGCACACGAAAGTACAATTTGTGTACAAATTAAAGGTAGATGTTACTTACCAAACAACACGGGTCGAGTTAAACTGGATGACAATGATGACGACGATTTCCGCTCAACCTTTCCGTCGTCTAAGCACTAGCACTTAGCAGTGAGGGAGGACTGAGATACACGTTTTTGTGACGACTAACAGTAACATGCAACAAAACCATTTACGTCACGCACGCGCGACGGCCGTGTTCATTTCAGGCCCCCGTTTCTGACCGAGATCTTTTACTGCTTTAGTCTGTGTTGATGCCTTGTTATGCAAGTTGTTGTTGGAAAACAACGATTTAGTGTTACGTATCACTTGGTAAACGGGCATTCAGACTGGATCGACGTGCCTAGCCAATACTAGGTCTAGGGTTACGGTAAGCATTTATACCTCCATTAGTACACCGTGTGCAGGAGAGAACATGAAGTTTATGTGTGGCATGGTTCCATGCTGGTTCCTTTGCAACATGTCAACATGCATAACAAATGCAGTGTGGGAAAGTTTGCCTTAGGTCTCTAAATGCAATAGATGTTGCTCGACTTAGTACACAACTTTTGATGTCATAGAGCAAGGACCATGTACATATGGACAGTTTATAACTTAACCACACTATAAGTATAAACATTCTACTGATGCATGGCATGCTGTTAGACATACCAGAAATGATAATCTTAATTACCACATGTGATGGATCGAACAATAATTAAATTGTTTACACTTTCAGTCATGAGATTTATGGACATACATGTATTTTTACATGATGGGCTGATGTGTAAAATTATAGCAATAATGATCCATACAAGCCAGACCCACCATCGTTTTCTCTTGCATAATTCGTGCAAGGATAATGATCAACAATAATATAAACATTTTTTGCTAAATGCCACTAAGATGTTTTACTTTTTGTGATTAAAGACATACACTGAAAGCCAGGCAAAGTTTGTTTAATTTGTTTAGAAAATAAAAATAAAATAAATAGCCTAAATTTTTTTTTTTCTGAATGGAAAATTTTAACTTGTTGATGAAAATCTTCAAATTGCAAAATGCCAGACCTGCAATAAAAATATTTTGGTTTTTGTTTTCTCAATTTCACCATCCATGTACTTGTATACATCAACTGCAATGTTTGTGAAGGTCCAATCAGAACATGTATTTGTGGAATTTTTCTCAATTCACAGTAAATTCTTAAACAAAAACTATATTTATTAAGAGGCAGTGGTACATTGTAAATTTGATGGATCACTTCAATGTCTTGAATAAAGTCTTGCATAAAGTTCATCAGACATGATGGCAAAATGATTATTTCTAGATGTGCAAAGGTAAGTGAGTGCAAATATGATGATGTACCTGTAGCACGTTATGTGTAATTCTACTTATGTTTTGGTTTTACACATTTTGGTACTGTTCCACTGAAGGATCATGAAAATCATGAACTACACATGTACATAGAGCCATGCATGACCATGCAATAACTGAACTATCAAGGGATTTTACATGCATGATATCAAAGGAAGGTCATCTTTGTACTAGAAATTAAGGAGAACTTAGTTGTGCCTTGCATGCACAGCTAATGATGACTGAGACTGAATTGAAGTGAAAACCCACTTCCAGTGGATGGACATGCCACCAGTCAAAGCTGGTACTCACAACATGATTGTGATGTGGATGGGCTGGATTCTACCATGGAGGAAGGAAACCATGATTCTACTATGTACAATGAATCAATTGCATGCAATGGGGTAATCCCCTATATCTTGCAATTATTTGATTACAGGTTTGTACATGTAACTGAAGACAGTATAACATTTTCATAACAAGGTGAGTGCAATGCTGCATACAGTGCATTTGTTTGATGCAGTCACAATAAGGAGAACATTATTGATGCATTCCATTCGTCACATGAATTCCCTTTTAGAGAAATCACGCTCATCATGTTCATGTACGTTATACATTGTGGAAGACAACAGTTTTATCAATGATTTGTTGTTATAAAAGTTAGCCCCTTATTGGCTGTTGAGAGGTACTAAAAGTAATTACAAGGAGAAAGTTTACAGAAGTTAAATACCCCTTTTCCCGAATGAAATTCACCACATTCCACCCCCCCCTCCTTTTCAGTTTGTTTATGCAGTGTAAGATGCAGATTATACAATCAACATTTTAAAAGCTGTACAGAACTGGCAAGTGCCAACCCGCTCAAATATTCTACATGTACCTTGAAAATTTTGGACAGCGCGCAGTGACTGATTTCTTCCAATTTTTAATAACAAATCTTACCAAATTTAAGCAAGTTGATTTTTGTGTATTATTTTTTGTGTATCGTTTTGTGTACATCGTTTTTATTGTTGCACCTAATGTTACACTTGGTATTAATCCAAGTGTGAATTAGGTCAACCTCAGTAAATGTGTTTCAAAACACAATGTGGGTCCATGGTAAAATCAATAAAGTTTTTGTTTTAGCTTTGCATGGTGAAGAGGATAAGTAAGACTATTTGCATTGACACCATGTGAAATTCTCAATTGAGTAGTAATTAGTTCTGAAAAGAACTGGAGTTTACAACTCAACGTTTTGATCAGTATGCTCTGATCCTCTTCAGGAGAAGACTGAAGACGATCAGAGAAAACTGAAGATGATCAGAGCATACTACATGTAATTGAAATGTTAAGTTGTAACCTCCAGTTCTTTTCATAACTAATTACTATTGAGAATTTCGCATGGTGTCACCGCAAATTGTCCTTAAAGTTTTTGTTTAACCATTCCATTCAACCAAACTTCTGTCAGTCTGCCACAAGTCTGCCATCATTGTTATGATGTTAGGATCCAGTAGGTACATGTTTTGTCTGTTCGCAGTCAATTGCATGCTGGAACAGTGAAGCAGATCCTGAAATATATAACACATCACCCAGAGAAATGCGTTTAGAACTGTAATTGTTTATATGGAACTTAGTCCTTTTCTGCACTACCTTGATTTGAATGATTTCTTTAGAGTTGGAAACAAATTGAGGATCAAAATAATGTAAAAGTTTAGTAACCAACCTACATTATGAGTTTGAAAGCTTGGTCTGAGAATTGGTGAACATTTTGAAAATTAATTTACACTTTCTAACGAAACATCTTTATTGAACAAAAAGTGTGGAAAATTATATATACTGTAGATATGTTTAAAACAAAATCTTGTCATGAACTTTTTGAAATTTCATGGAATTTACTTTTCAGTATTACCAGATGTGTTAAGTACCCACACAAAGTGTGTCAGTCTGCTATAACCCAGTCCATGGCATCCATGGGCTTCTGTGCTCATTGAGTACTTTTATTTAAGAAATCAGCAACACTAACTGGAACTTTCTAAAAAAAATATGAATGGAGTGTGTGATCAATTCTCAGACATGGTGCCATATAAATAAAAACAAATCACCTTTGTTAAAAGGAACAGTGTGGTGGAATCGATGTCCAACATGTTGTTTACGATGAACACAGTGACTGAAAATAATTGGCTTATTTATACGGCAGTAGCAAAGGTAATATGACTTTATCATGTGGGGTATTATTTTCAGTTACTGAGTTAAATTCTAAAACTAGCACTCTGATTCCATGCCCTATTAATCGTGATAATATTTTGTCCCTTTTTTAACTGAATGAATTCATAATTCAGTTACATGTAGAAGGAAAAATTAGTGGTATAAAAATATCTCAAGAATCCAGCCTTTCAAATTATGTTTACACAAGGTATAAGAACCATCTCTCGGCCTTATTTTGGTAACAAATTCAGCCACGAGAATAAAAATTACATCAAAGGTACATGGAAACTGATTAATTTGTTATTTTGTAGATCCCAGAAAAACCCCCCCACAAATCCATGATATTTTGTTCATAATTACGCAAGAGTTGACAATGATTTCAATAATTATTTTGTTAGTAGAGCAGGGGAACTTCCATTGTCTGAACACTTTTGAGTCCTTTCTTGGTGACAGGTGTTCTACGTGTAATTCGTGATTCCTGTTACCAAGCACTGAAGCAGAAATTGTCATTGTTATCTCTAAACTTACCTCTGATAAAGCCCCCCCATCTCCCCAGGTTGTGATGGAATAGGTTCATTTGTCATTAAGGAAGCAAAACATGTTTTAGCCAAGCCATTGGTGCAGCTTTTTAACAAGTCATTTATAACTGGAGTTTTTCCTGACACTTTAAAATTCTTTAAAAAATTGTCCACAAGGTATAGTGCATGCCAAGATTGAAATCCTATACTCCCACATATTAACAAGGATATTAGCATGGGAAAGCAATCTACTCTAGTGAGGAGAAACCTTGGAATGTCTGTTTGGAACTGATAAATCATTCAGCTGACCATGTGAGGTCACTTACTACCACCATGCTACCACTCACCTTGGGATTATCATGGATATTTTAAAGGGGTTACCTATAAAGTCACTGACCAGTGGGAATTTTCACACTACCATAACTGATGGAGTAAACATTGAGGGTATTAGTTCAGATTTTTAAATGGAACAGCAAACAGTCTGCATGGTCACAGGTGGTTTCTGTCATGAGATTAAGATTCAGGATGTCTAGTACCCAGTGGACCAGCTTGCTTTATGGAGAGTTGCAATTAATAATTAATTGACTTATATCAGCCAGGTATAATGCTAAAGAGAGCAAGTGTTCTGTCTTAATAGTTTTGAGGTCCATGTGCTTATGAAAGACACTCCCCCCACAATCTCCCAATTTCAGCATGTATTGGAGTAGTACTTTGTACATTTGTTAGCCTGAGAATATGCCCCAATGTTTTTGAGGGACCCATTATATCCTTTCAGTGAAAATAAGAGGCATATGGTCTTGCTTTGAGCATGGAGGAAGGAAAAGAAATGGTAAAGTCATCATTTTCTAGTGATCCTCAGACTGCTGCTTCTAAGGTTGTTCCTTAATTAAAACCCTCCTACACATGGAGGCCACTCCGAACCACAAAATTCTGTTCTTTAGCAACCTTCAGTACATACATGTACAAGCCTGCTGTCCTTTCCAAGTAATCTTACAAAATAAACTGTGTGCCACCCAAGGCCACTGTAAATGTTTGAACATAACCCTAACTCCCTAGGCCCATTTGCTTACACATAACCTGAATCCTCCAAAATCCTTCAGTAGTAAAAGCAAGCACATGACATGTATGCACACATGTGTTTCTAATCTGTGATACATGTACATGGCCAGGGACCCTCCCTGCATGCATGGAGCAATAAACAGTGTCCACTGGCCCAAGCACTGACCTTGCAATCACTACAACAAACATGGATGTACATGTACCATGGAAAGGCAAGTATGCCTAATAACCTCAATCCTCCAAAATCCTTCACTTTAGCAAAGAGCATGTAGCATGTAACCTCAATCCTCCAAAATCCTTCACTTTAGCAAAGAGGATTTGGGAAGGTTAGGGTTAATATGGCCTACAATATATCAATGGGAGACCACTTGACCCTGTAATCTCAGTGGTGTGACAGACTGACAGTGCACAGAAGGGTAACCATAGGAGGCCACTGGCAATGGATAATGGCTTGGAGTGGCCTGAATGGGTTGTTTCAAAAATTGCACTGATTGTAGGAGGGTTAACTGATACGTGTCAGCTCTTATAGTCTTACCATACAGGAAGAACTAATTACCTGACCCACAAACCCTCAATTGGTAGTATTTATCCAATGATAGCATTGTTGCTGTATACATGTATATGGACAGCTAGACTCTTATCTCAAGGCTGATGTTTTAGGGACCATTTCCTTCAATCATCATGAATCTACTAAGGGGATTTTTATTGCACAGTAATACTGTAAGCGTCCCAATGCAGATAAGGTTTCTCTTTTATGATAGAAACCAAATTTGGTCTGTCTTTTGTCAAGTGAAGAAGTGAACAATTCAAAAGGGTATATACACATGTGTGTATGAAGGAATCCTTTCTCCATGGGTAGACCAGTGGTGCAACTAAGTGCTTAACCAGAACATGGCTGTTTGTGTTATATACCCTCTGTGGACATTCTGTTGTTCTCCTGTAGTTAAGAAAACAAATTCTTTAAACCATTGCCATTTGCACTGAAGTTTTCTTTTTGGAGTGGATTTTTTCTTAGTCTCCATTTTGTAACGACATATACGAAAATGCTTCCTTTTTGAGAAAATTGAGATTTTCTAATTCGTGAAAACCTTGTGTGAATGTGGGTAAATCCACATAATATCTCAAGTTCCTGCATATATAGTGTGGACATCTTTTGTTCTCAGGTCCACATAGGGTATGTAATGCTGGTACATGTACATGAATACATTTCAGTGGTGTCAATCAATGTAATCAATGAAGTCCTGGTTCATAAGGAATGTTTGATGTGGAATCATGGAGTTGTGGTTGAACATATGTGTACACAAGTAGTGTGATTTGAAAAGTGCATTGCCATCGAACATTTTTGCAGTATAACAAAAACATGTAATAAAAAGATACTATTAATTGTACACATATTTTAATACAATTTTAATACATTTGCGGCAAAAATGCATTGTACACACTGTGTGTGAGCCTGATATACAAATTTATTTCCTTGGCTTTTATCAACAGACAGTTCTCATGTACATGTAGTTGAGATGGATCAGGTGTGCACTGGTACCAACAGCCCAAAGAAATTCCTTATTCCTAAGGTCAAGCGTTCTCCACTAAAAGGTAAAAGAAGGTGGAAATGTTGCTATTTTAATATTTAACATACATGTACATGTACATCATACATGCATACACACAACAAAGTTAAATTTCATGAAATTTTTGCATTCTTAAGTGCCCAAGAACATTCTGACAACCTGATCAGATGAAATGTGATCATATGGGGATGCGGGGGTTTATTAATAGATCAATGGTGATTAAAGACAGGTTGCCTCTAGAGATGCAGTATGGATGATAATACATGAATCTGACCAGCAAGTATGCAGGTCAGCATGCTGCTATTGGATGCGCGACACAGGATTGAACCAATCGGAGTGTAGAAGTGTGTATTCCTGACTACTCATGGGCTTAGTTGGAATTCCATCCGTCCTCAATGTGAATTTGTCAGATTCTTTCATGCTCTTTGCCAATTACATTGACATTGATGGAAAGTGATATTTTTAAAACAAAATCAAGATAAAAGTTTGACACTTGGTCTTTCGTGGGAAAATTACACATTAAAGAGACAATATCGTAACGATGAGAGCAGACTTTTAACAGGGCATGGAATCGGTGTCCTAGTTTAAAAGATAAACACAGTGACTGAAAATTACCGGCTCATTTATGCAGCAGCAACAGTAGTATGACCTTAATCACGTTGGGTTTTATTTTCAATCACTAAGTTAATGTAGAACTAGGAATGGACGATATCGATACTCAAGAAATTATCGGCTAAATCGGTTATGATTTTGAAGATATCGAAATATCTCCATATAGCCGACATTCCAAAAATATAGCCGACATTCCAAAAATATAGCCAATATCAAATTTATATCGCTCTTTTTCGTTAAAATATTGCTGGAGTGACAAATTGTTTCCAAATGTCATGTCATACGGTAAAATCAATGAAGTTACGGTACCGTGAAGAGCTAACAAACAGTTTGAAATCACAACGTGGCGCTGTTCCCAGGACTTATACCATTATGAAAATGCCATCATTTGAATGGGGAAACATGGGCTACGTACATTATAAGTAGGTCAATCAAAAGTCGGCCGAGAATTGCAGACAAGCACCAACAAGTACTCGGCTCGTTTTGGAAGCGATTCAATTGCATTTTTGATCATTTTCAGAACTGTTTATTACCTATGCAACTTCCCTGCAGAACTTGCATGTAAAAGTAGTTCATATTTCGGTGTCCAATGTCGTTAAAGTACGATACATACATTTTTTTTCATGTATTTAAAAAATCCGCTTATTGAGACAATAATATCGTACATGTATATCACTGATATCATGGCCGTCGATAATCGACTATAAAAAAAATCAATATCGACACCCCTAATATGAACATACAATGTATAATTGAAAACATGTATACATGTCCATGTGCAAATTTATAACATTTGTTTGCCTGCTTTAACAGTCTAATCAATTGGACATTGATTATGAATGGTGCTGTTATGTCAAATAAAAAATTTCATAAATTTTAGAATGACTTGGCTGCGGACATGAATAGTGAGAATCAGACTTTTGCTCAACACCAACTCAGAGAAAGGTTTTTCAACTTGAAAAGAAGTCTGATGCATGTAAATGTACGTGTATGCAATTTTATCAGAAATACATTTAAAGGTTCTTATTATAAAGTACAAAATAAATTATCTCCGAGTCAAAAAGCCATGACCTGTTTCATGAATAAAAGTTGCAAATGTGTATAAGGCCTATAAGGTTGCAGGAAATTCTTAAGTAAAACTATGTTTGCTCAAAGTCAAAAAAGCTATGTCCTATTTAATGAAAACAAAATTGCAATTTCTATTTAAAGGATGCAGGTACATTGTTGAACCAGAGTCAAGACTTGGAAAGGATATAATTTCACTCATCGAAGTTAATAAAGCTCTAGACAAGCAGTTCAGATGGGACAACACATGGAGCCTGGGAACTGTCACCAATGTTGTTAATGAGCAATTACAACAAAGATTCTTTGAGAAGAAACAAGAATTAAAACAAATTCTTTCAAGAGAACCACCAGAGGCTTTTGCATTTGGATTGACTGAATCGGAATGCGAGGCTGATATCATTTGTAGCAGTGGATCTTTCAGTAGTCAGAGTTTGAACGTGCCACTAGGCAGTGTGGACCAAGGGGTAAATGTATGCCTTTTCCCTGATGTGCTGCTTCAGTGGGCAGAAAAGAAGAACTTCAGGCAGCCGTGCATTGTTATCTACAAGGTACATGTTCATGTGATGACACATGGTACACAGTATATAAAACTGGATTCACATCATCCCATGAGTGACTGCTTTCGCAAGCTTTCACACGACACCAAGTAAAAAACCAACATTCTACATTATGAGAGTACACACATTAATATCATTGGTTCATTTCAACATTTGCCACACACAAATCTGTGACGACAAAAGATGTTAACATAAAAACAAATTATATCATAACTCTAATTCTGTAAGAGTTATGAGTAGCGATATCTAGGGTACTAGCATCGAAAACATGAGTTAAAATGCACGACAACTGTTTGAACTACGATTAAAAAAATGTAGAGCGATCATGATGGAACCTCACAAATTAATCTGTGCTGACAAAAAAGTTGTTCAAGTGGAAAGAAATAAAACCATAACTCGAATTCTGTAAAAGAACTGAGCTTAACATTTCAGCATTACGTGGGCTGATATCTAGGCTACTAATAACGAAAACATGAGTGAAAATATATGACAATTGTTTGAGATGCATTGATAAATGTGAGCGATCGTGAAGGACCGATGTTGTGAATATTGATACACGTGCGTTATCATCTCGGCCGCCCACCGCTAGTTGTACAGTACATACAGTGCATGCAGCACATGCAGTCAATCGTGCACAATGGGTCTTCATGCATGCACAGTATGACTGCTTTCGCACAGGACGTTGGTCAATAAGCAACGAATCGTTTTACACGAGGAGTGTACTAGGTTCCTTGAGAAAAATTTCGCTAGCGTAAGATTTTGTCGTAGGTCGGGACCTCAGACAAAATATATCAGTGTTTGAGAAAATTTCGCAAAGGAATGTAGGACATCTCAAACATTGGCGTCCAGCCATGCAACTTTTCAGCTGCTCAGCTGATTTCCTCTTTTTTTCTTTAATAATAGTGCTATATAAAACTGAAAAATGCTGTACAAAGTTTTGTGTGCTCGGCCATTTCCTCTATTTTTGCAATTACAAAGTTGCATGTCTGGGTGTCCTTTCACACAAAGCTCATTTTGAAATATTTCTCAAACATTGAGAACAGGAATGTTGGCTTTTTTTCGTTGTGTGAAAAGGGCTTAACACTCACTCGAATTTTACTGCCAGAGTAGAGGGCTACGATGTGAACAGAGAGAATAGGGTTGGTGAATCCTTATGTTGTATTGTTTTTGGAGTCGACTGACCATGCAATGTGTGTAGCAGCTATTAAATCGTCTACTACAAAAGCATACATGTGCCATGCACCTCTCTGGTTTCAGTGAATCATAGCAGTAATTGTGAAGATTATCTTGTGATTTGTTGAGATTCTTTGCCCCAGTCCCAAGGCATTAATGCAACATCTAGTGCTGCTGTTATGTATCACCATCTGGTTAGCTTAGATACAATTGAACCAGAAACCTCATTCTTGGAGGAGGATGGAACGAGTTCCAGACCTTTTTTCTTCATATTACAGAGCCAGCAATGTTTTATTGGTTACTCTGGAATTACTTCTAATTTCCATTGCTTCAAAACAAAACATTTGCCAATCATTAAATGAAATAATAATCTTTAGTTTTTAATTTGTACCATTAATATTTTTTATTTCTACAGATCCTAAGGGGTCGTTGTAAGACGATCACTCCAAGAACTTCATCCAAACAGCCGCTCTTGGACCCTACACCAAATGTGGACTGCCATGTTTCAAATGGAAAGCCAAGTGCAGAAGACCCTATCTTTCGGCAGCTGAGTAAATCCCAGGTACAGTTTAGTTCTCATCAGATACTGTCTTTCCTTGATTTGTGTTGATCAGGCATGAGTGCAAGCAACACTCAATCTCTGTGATGTCCAGATTTAGACCATTTATCATAATCATCTGATGTGCAGGCACTTCTCATTGTCAAAAATGGAAGAAAAGCTAGGTTAAGAGAAAATTTTACCATAGGTCTTTTTTTCTCATAGCTCAGTGTGGTAGCTTTTAGCTATGAGCATCCATTTTTATCTAGCCATTTAGGATCCACCACATTGAATTTTCCTGGTTTTAGAAACCATAGACCTTCATTATACTGCGGCCGTCTTGGTAAGATTTGCTGAAGGCAAGACGGTAACCAGTGAGCTGGTTTGTGTACTTTAAAGGAGCCATCCATTTTTTGGTAGGGATAAAAAAAAAAAAAAGATACAGATGACTGTCTGTATTTTGATGAATGTTCCCCATTTTGATTTTTTTTGTATACATGTATATATTTAATTTTTTTTCCCCAGATATTTCTGTTTGAGTATGATGATGATGCACTTCCAACAAAACATCCAAGACATTGTTTGCCATATGCTGTGATTTCACTCGTAGCAAACAATTCCGAGGCATCATCTAGTTTATTGGGGGCTACATGTCACAAGGAACCATCTGCTGAAAAGAAAAGAAATATAAAAACTAACATGACCGACTCACCACCTGCAAAATCATCAAGAAAAGGGGAAGTCTTGCCAGTGACTGATTCTCGGTTGGGCACATCATCAACTTGTAAATATAGCCCTAGGAATTATTCACCCATGAAGAAGATGGGTGTGGAAGCTTTTGATGGTGATGAGAAAGAAAACGGTGTTAGGAAAACACCCAACACGGAAGAGAGAGAGCAAGCACTTAAGAAATCAGAATCACCAATTGGTCTTGTCCGAATGAAGCTTTCAGATCGGTTTACAAATATTACCCCTTCACCATTTAAGTTGGATAATCCTGAACTAGAGGAGGTTAGACAAAAGCACCAAAAAGCTTTTGAAAAACTTCAAGCCGTGCGCACTGAACGTCAGAATAATGCCATGCTAGGATTTGGCTCATCATCCGAAGATGATCAACATTCATCATCGAAGAACGGTTGCAATTTGAATAATGTACATCAACAGGACCGCCACTCATCAGTGTCGGTTTTAAAGAGTAGCACAAACGAATCTCAGGCATTCAGGTCTAGTTCAAAGAAAAAAGAACCTGATTTTGCCAGTTTGAAAATAACCATCCTCAATGCTAGACAATCACCAAGTGCCAAGGATCCTAAAGTTGATAATAGTGCATGTCTTCAACAAGGCAAAAAAGGGAAAACCCAAGAAACACAGGAATTTGATAACGGCAAAACAACAGAAGTACCTGGCAGATTGCCAGACGATTCTGTCTCATTGAAAAATAAAGAAAAACAAAATATAAATCAGAGAAGCACACATCAGACGAGAGAATTTGCCCATAGAAAAGGTAAGCAGTCTTGTGGTGCTGGCAAATGGAGGTCTTATTCATCTGACTCGAAAAGGTTATCATCAGATCAACACCAAAGAAATAGATATGATGCAAGGCCGAACAGACATGGTTTTGGTCGTTCTCAAAGAAAACGTGGTCGTGGTGGTTATAGAGGCAGAGGCAGAGGCAGGATGCGCTTCCATTGTCCAGAGTATTTTCAGTCAAGTGACACATCTCATGTTTTTGACATGGAAGAAGAGCTTTATGAAGCTGCAGCTGGAAGGTCCAGGAAGGCACAAAGTCCTATCGAAAGAAAATTCCTGTCACCCAACAAAATCTGTGAGGAAAAAAACACAGTTCCCCAACTGCAGGATGAAGTGAACTCTGAGGAAAGAAATGACAAGTGTCCTGGAAGATTTTGTAGTATCCAAGATCACTCTTCAGTTGAAAGCATGAAGCATGTTTCATCAAGTCTTCGTTTTGACCAATCTTTCCAAAAGGTTTTTGAGTCAAGTGCAAGGGGTAATGCTACTTCAAATATTGATGTTGGATGTCACAACTTTGTCATAGAAGCAGCTCCAGGTGATCTGTATGGCTACAAGGGATCATTGGACTTGGAAGAACTATCACATGAAGGGTCATGTGAACCTGTAAACTTGGAGGAATATAAAAAAGGACTACATGTACATATAGACAATATGGAAGTACAGGACATGGATATTGTTTGTGACACCCCTAGAGATTCATGGGCAGTGGAAAGTTCACAAACATTACAGAGCAATCCTGCACAGAGTTATTACCAGACGTCACCAGTACCTCCAAATTCACATCCACTATATAGGAAGACCAACACTGGCGATATGGCTATCAGGAAGCCAGCCAGCACAACATATATGTTATCAGCAAGTGAAATACATGCAAGTCATTTTGGAGTTGACCAACAGGGGTACCCTATTCAAACATTTGGCCAACAAGATACATCTACAGAAGACTTACTCGTAGATGGAACGTTTTCTCAAGCTACACTGATTGCGCATTCTGGAACTCTTCCAAATATAAACCATGTATCAGGATGGAAACATGCACCCTCTGTGGAAGCCAATCAGGAAGGAATTTTGCCACCAGATAATCAAGACACAGTTTTCCCTTCATCATTCATGAACAATGCCCACATTCATGCAAGGGTAAAAGATTGTCTTAATCATGATAACGTTAATCGAGAGCGTGTTAGAAGTTTGGAAGGTTCTTCTATTTGCAGAAAAAAAACAAATGAAGTCCCATCCCCTAACAAATCCAAATCAAAGTTGTTCTTCCATGGACGACCTCTGATACCCAAAGGTAAAGGGAAGCCACTTGAAATACTCTTGGATAATATTGTTGGCCTAAACAAGCCTGTTGATCCTAGAGCAGCATTATCTGCATTGTTTGACAGAAAATATGAGATTGAGTTGAAGAAAGTTCCATGGAGCAGCAACATGTCATTAGAAAATGTAGCTGTTGGTGGTCCAGAAAAAAGTATCAGACAAAAAGAGGAGAGCAAGGATGCCAAACACCCAGTAATGACAACATTGAAACAAGTTATTCACAAGGAAACGACTTCAAGTTGTGGAACCCCACCAGAATGTATCTCATCGAATAATTACCTGATGAAGACTTCAGTTGCCAAATCAGAGCATTCTAATGAAGATTCCATTGATGACCATGCAACACAATTCCCCCAGAAGCCCCAACATGTAAAGATTGCTGTTGAAGATGAACCTTCCGATCAACCAACACAGTCTGATGGAAACCATGCAGCACAAGTACTTCAGAAGATACAACATTTGAGAAGACTTGACAAAACAATGCCTTCTGATGCAAATGTGATGGTACAATTACCTCAGAATTTTAAACATGGAGGCAGCCTTGATAAATCGGTGTCTTATCTGCAGCCAACAGCGTCTGTTGCAACAGACTCTACAGCACAATTACGCCAGAAGCTCAAACATGTAAGCTGCCTAGATATTGGTACGCATCCAGGATCTTTAAGATTACCTTCACGTCAGATGTCACATCCACAAATGCCACATTATTCTTCTGCAGAGGAGTTGAAACATGCCAGGCTGTCTCCCGGCAAAACGGCATGTCAGCTAAGTGTAGCAGAAAGTGTTTGCAGTGACAAATCATCTACCAGTTTATCAGTGGACAGTCATGGACAAATGAGGTACCCAAGGTTATCCCCACTCAAAAGTACATGTTATTCAATGCAAAGAGGTAGATCACCACATCAAAGAAGCAAAACTTCAAAGAGGAATCACTCTCGACATTGTGATAGGTCCCCCAAAAGAAGTGTGAGATCTCCACACAGGAGGAGGAGTAGATCACCGTATACATGTAGTAGGAGCAGATCAACAAGTCATGAGAGGAACAGCCGTCAGAGGTCATTTTCTGAAGAATATAGTTCATTCACGTTTGAAGAGTCTTACAAGAAAGCACCAAGGTCCTCCGAAAAAAGTCATTATGATGATCAGTCATTTCTCTACAAGCTACCTGAAAGACATACACTTACTGAAATCATTGCAGAGATGTCCACTCTTCGATACTCGGCATATAAAGCTGTAAAGGAGGCATCTCCCTCTCACACTGTCAAAGGACAATCTTCATGTTTAACCCAGTACAATAATCTATGGCAAAAAGCTACCCAGGCCTTGCAATCAATGAATGAGCGGAAAAATTCTGCTTCAGAACTTAACAGAGCAGCCTTTGAAGCTGACATTGAAAAGTATGAGGATACTGCAGCTAATATCCACCTTCAGTTGGAATCGCTTGTTTTGCACTTCAATTCAGATGATCTAAATGATGCTGGCATTCAGGACTGGGACTTCAGGCCATTTAGTGGAGTGACGGGATTGTCTGAAAGAGGACACCTGAAAGTTCTCCACCGCCTCAAAGACATGTACAAGCATCAACATCACATGAAAGACCTTCACCATCTTGTCAGCAAAAAGATGAACTTACTAGAAAAGAAGCTGAGGTCTACTGATCGCCAGGAGGGCTTTTCACAACAGCACTTTCAACAGCACCATTTGGACACTCCAATGAGTACTGCATCAATGCATCACAGGCCCAATAATGCATCACAGCTCAACATGCCTCCTTATGGGAACAGTGTTGCACAGGAGTATTCAGAGTATTCTCAAGATGTTCGAAGAGTTGTCTTGAGAAACTTCAAAACTGAAGTACCTCATCAGCATGTTGATCAACAAGGATTTGGAACATCCAGTGCAACCCCGCAAAATCCAGGTAAGGTTTGGGCTTCCATTGTTGTATAAAAACTATTTTGAGCATGGTACAAGATCAACGCAATGGAAACTCCTAAAACTATTTTTAAAATAGATTATTCTTTGCTTAAAGTAGCCTGAAAGCCATTTTTAATTTTTTTTATTACTTGGATTAGGGAATTTCAACTCCTGAATTTGAGACGGGGAAGGACGGGGATAAAAAAAAATAAACAGAATGAGGGCAAACTCTTTGATATTTTTTTATTTTTAAATATTTTTTTTTAGTCTATACGACCTCGATGTACATGTACATTTACCATGCTGAGAAGACCATGAGGGTGACAGCCAGCCATGATCAAATAGACCATTTCACACAGCACTGTGTTATCCTTGTAAGCCTTATTGCATGGCTCACTTCTGGGAAAATTGTCCATGCAGGTTGGAATTGGAAGTTTTGTCAGATTATTTAACAGTATAAAAAAATCACAGTTGTAAATCAATTAAAAAGTGCATGTAATTTGAATGTTGTATTTCGTCTTTCCTGGCAGCGCATTTGTGTACATATGTACTATGTATACGTTGCGAACTTCCTAGCCATACCTGAAAATTTCCAAAATACAACTCTGAGTATTACTTACCAGGAATCATCCTGGCCAGCTTAGAAAATATGAGTCCATGTACAGAGTATTAAAATAGTAATCCAAGTTATTAAACTAAAATTCTTAGCATAGATTTGTACTGTCTATGTTTTGAACTGTCTGTTATAAATTGTTGTATTAAGCCCTTAACAAAGAGCACCGATAACAAAGGTCCTTGGTAATGGGCGCCAGTTGTCTGTCACCTCGGTCGTTTGCGATTATTTTTAACAAACTATCACACGACTTCCACTCACGCCAAAACTAATGTCCCTCGTTTTCCATGGAGGGTCAAAGGTCATGATTGTGCAATCCAATATTTCACTGGTACCGCGCGCAGAGCTTATTATGGAGTGCCATGGTCGAGCGGTTTAGTGCATCAGATTTGTGTTCTGATGGCTGACTCGTCAGAATGTGGGTTCGAATCCCAACCGCGACTATGGTGCTTGTGTCCTTGAGCAAGACCCTTTACCATAATTGCTTCTCTCCACCCAGGGGTAAATGGGTACCTGTGAGGGTAGAGTTGGTTATTGTGTTTGATTAGCCCTATATGCGCTGTAATGGCAGCAATTGAGCTGTATTCTCCCCAGGGAGCTGAGATGGTTTCAGGAATGATTTATGAGCCTGATGAGCAGGGGTAATAATATAATGCGCCTTGAGCACCAGTTTGGTGGATACGTGCGCTATATAAGTCCATATTATTATTATTATTCACTGAACGCTTTCTTCTACGTTACCAGTGGTTTTCCCGCGAAGATATACGCGTTGTGCAAAGTCAAACGTTACTTTCTCCCACATTTTTTTTTCATTTCCTTCCCATTTTCAGACAATTTTATTCTCGTTTTATTATGGATATCGAATCAAGTATACTTGCAACAATTCCGACGGATTCACAGAGCCAGATTTCTAACGTAAGGCCATCTAACGAGAAAAATAAATGTGGCCGGGCCAAGAAAGTCTCTTGGAGTTACGATGAAACCGTTTCATTCCCTGATCAACGTGATGGGGACGTACAAGTTATTTACCAACACACATCCGGGGATTATTGCAAGCTGATCTAGTGACGCGTTCTGCGCATGCGAAATGATACCGCCAAAGCAAGGGTCCCCTGTTTGGGCGCACTAAGCATTTCACACGACCTATCGTGGCGATTTTAATATCGTTGCGATTTTTTGGAGGTCTCGATCTCTGTTATAAATAACGAGGGTCCGTGGTAATTATTTAACAAGGATAGCTTTCACACGACTGGGATTTGCTATTTTTTAACATGGATGCGATTTATAGTCAAAGTCCCTTGTTAAAACGGTCTCGTGTGAAACGGCCTTTAGACTTCAAAAAAGTATCTATGGGAGATCTTCACTTTTCAATATCTTTTGAACCTTAATCTCCTTACAGATTTCATGCAGAGAAACATTTAGACCTTACTTGCAATAGATTCAGCAAATCCAACCCTGTAACAGCTTGATGAAGAATAAGGGCTGTAGATTATAGGTTTAAAATGTTTTGAGTCTTTTCAGTGATATTTATTTGCACTCATGGTACAGCCAAGCCTGTGAGAAGCCCGGCCGGGCCCAGGCTTTTCCCCTGCCTACTGGCCTATATAATGAGCTCTGGGCTTGCCTGGGCTAGGCCCTCGAGAAGCCCAGGTTATGTTGATTGGCAGGTCCTATATTGTTACAGGATTAGGACTCACAAAAGACAATTAACAGGCCTGATAGCCTGGGCCTGGCCAGGCTTCCCAAAGGCTTGGCTGTACCATGACTTTGGCCCTCTTCCCATATAAACCTAGGTATTTCCAAGACTCGCAGATTATCCTTTATTTTTTTCCATGAATGTTTTAATTCAAATCAGTGTTAATTTATTTTGAGCTGGATAATTGACCTATCACTGTTGATTTGTAGTACATTGTTGCTCGCCTAAAAATACTTGTTTTTACCCGCACAACATGTGGCATATTTCATTCAATGCGCTTTTAAAAGAAGCACCTTGTTCATACTTTCTGTAAGCTTATAATGGACATACAGTGTAGTACATTTTAACCAGTATTCATGTGAATGATTGCTGGCGCCTGCATGAGCACAGTCACCATTTGCATGCTTGCTCTGACCGCAAGAGTCTCGGACAGTCAGTGAAGCTTTAGGGAGTTCAGGGCTTCGGGCACACCAGCAATGATTGTGCGTGTGGGCTAGGCACGAGCAGTAATTCACAAAGGGGTCAAATATTGGTTAAAATTTATGATCTCACAAACAGTATGAGCGGAGTGTATCTCGAATTTGAAATCGATATGTTGGAAGGCGGCAAACTCATCCGATTCACCTATCAGTCACCAGTAATAAGTGGGCCGGTGATACATCAGCATCACTTTATAGCGATGAAGGCCTGGACGACATGACTGGCGGGTAGTGCTTTACAACATGGCTGCCCCTATGTGTGTGCTGTTAAGTCATATATCACCGGCCCACTCATGACCAAAATGTATAGCCTTACCTGCTGATTACTGGTACATGTAGTTGAATCGCAAACTTAGATGTTTTGCCTATAATTTACTGGCAATTTTCGGAGAATTGTTTTCATTGGAATATTGATGATTTCCTTTAAAAAAGAAAAACATTAACTTTGAAGTGATATTTTTCACAAAATAGTTTTCAGAAGCTTGATTTAATAGTAAAAATTTGCCAAAAACACCATAGGGACCCACCATAAATTCATTGTCAGTACATATTTACTGTAAAACATGCTTCTCACGATTATTTTGAGAAATGTGTATTTCTTTTCACTTCCTCAAGTAAAAGAGCCATGTTCTGATGAAAAAAATATATATAATTGCCGTTAACATAATCAAAAACCATGGGTGGTGATACATGTACATTACATCTTGAATGTCATTCCGAGCACGCACTCAATATTGAGAATGAAGGTAAATAACTGGTAAGTGGATAGCAAAAGTCTGCCATTAATTCAGTTATTTATGTGTGATGCATGATGTATGGTGATTTACATGTAGTATTGTAGAAGTAGTAGGGTTTCAACCAGCTTAAACATCTCTGCAAAGTTCAGGAATTCCTAGAAATTTATTTAAAACCTGGAGGGTCTTGTAAAATTTTGTTAAAATGTTTGTACTGTTAAATCATGGAAATATTTAAATGTTTGAAGATTGACTACTGATAGTAAGAAAATAAAAGCAAATCATAATTGTGTCTTCATCAAAAATGTGATATAATTAAGTCATTTTTCAGTCTGAAGTTAACATTTTAAAACTGGCAATAATACAAGATCTGTTTGTAAACAGAACTTTAAAATTGTGCAACAGACTGCTTTCATTAAAGGTACAACCTATGTGGTTACAATATTACCCAATTATTATACCTTTTTCAAATAACTTTGTTAAATTGATGAAGGTACAAATTATCCTGAAATATTCTGTCTGAAGTTGTCTCGGTTTACAGAAAACACACCCAAGATAATTTAACATTTCCAAGCAACTTTGTGCTCCAAGTATTCAACAAAATGTGAATGTTTGTTTTTGTCTTCACCCATTTATTTATTCAAAGAGAAAAAGCATAATCAAAGATTTTGCCAACAATTACCAATATGTACCTTCCCTTGAGATACATGTACACAAATCAAAATAAAGTTTTCCTCTTTCACAACTTAACAAAATATTTCAAAAAAAGTTACTCTTCTTAGGTATGGAGTCTGCCACAATCACATGCAATGTTATGACAGAAAACTAGTAACATTAACTGAAATGTTTCTGTTAGCCATTCACTTAACCCTAGTTTCGGTTTGATTATGTAATTATATATATATATATTTTGTATTTATATGATTCATGTGTTTTTTATAAATTTTATTCATACCTACAATGTAAATATGCTAGACAGAATGTGTATCGTATCGTATTCATTTGTCAATTGACAAAACTTCAATTTGTTCTTGGGTCAGTATTCTTTATCTCAATCCATGTAGTCGCACAGCACATTGTTCCTACAATAAGTCTAAATTATTTACTCTATACTTGGTGACAATGGCCCAATATTTAAATTTAATCCTGTAGGTCCTCGGATGTATGTTTTCCAAACCTATTCAAAACACTTGTATTGTCCCAATATGATCCATAGATTTGATTTTGAAACAATTGGCTGTACCCCTGTCAGACTATAATTGGCTATTGGAATATCGACAGTTCCTGGTCAAGGTGATTCCTGTTCATATGAAATGATTTCATTGAGTTATACTGAATATTGTAGAAGCTTTACATGGAAGAACAGTATTTGTCATGTTGTTAGTCGTGATTGACTGTTGTATTGATAGAGCATTGAATATAATACATGTATAACCATAATGTGTCCTTTATGGTATGAATATGTACCCAAACATCTCTAAACGTTTGTTTACAAGTAGACCTGTAGCAGTTGGAAAAACACTGCCTGTTTATTTCTCTGCATTGTTTTTAATTAAAGGAGTGTTCTTTTGAACAGTATTCTCTTTAAAAACAGAAACAAAACAAACAACTTTATTTTGCTGTACTACTTTTAGTTTACAGTCATAGTTTACATCTTGTCCTGTTAAAAAGGGGTGCTTTGTCTACCATCTAATTTAACTGCGTTTTCATAACAAGACATTGAAGGTTTTAAAGTGAATACGTGTACAAGCTTTGTATTCTGTATACAGGTTTGTGTTGTAAATATTTGAAAGACTAAATTGTATCAGTACTGAAAACTTAAGTACATGTAAAGCTGGTGCTGAAATATAGAAAAACGTTTATGCAGTAGTCTTGTCAGTCGTTTGTGTACCGTGGGTGTGTAATATGACACCAAAATGAGGATTATCCATAATGCCAACAAAAGTATACATGTTACTCATTTGGAAAACACGTTTATTTACATTCGAGCTTAATGTATACCCCCAGTATCAAGTTTCAATCGGCAATATATAGCCTCGGTTGGCAACTTAACCACCAAATTAAACTATCTATAAGCAGGCTTAATATCGAATTGGTGCCCAAGGTGATTTAATTTCAGGGAGATACAATGTATTTCTAGCAATTATCCCCTCCCCTCGTTGAGTGTTTTGAAAAATGTAAATTGTTCATGCCTACCCCTCACCTCCACCCACCCACGTACCGTCTCAAACATTTTACTTCAGCCCATCCCAGCATACCCCCCCCAACAAAACAAATCAATAAAAAATTCACGACTCGCTAACTAGTAATAAGTCACATTTTCCAAAAATCAAGTGAGAATATATTTAAAAACAAGCAACCATTTGAAGCCAATAACGACATCAATTTCCATTTCAAAAATACTTTATTGCAGTGTAGAATAATAATGTGTGGACTTATATAGCGCACGTATCCACCAACTAAGTGGTGCTCAAGGCGCATTATATCATTACCCCTGCTCATAAGGCTCATAAATCATTCCTGAAACCATCTCAGCTCCCTGGGGAGTATACAGCTCATATAGGGCTAATCAACCAACTCTGCCCTCACAGGTACCTAACCCCCTGGGTGGAGAGAAGCAATTATGGTTAAGTGTCTTGCTCAATGACACAAGTGTCACGGCCGGGATTCGAACCCACATTCTGCTGCTAACACCAGAACTTGAGTCCGGTAAGCTCGGCCACGACACTCCAGTTACTTTGGGAAAAGGCCTATCATGCAAATTGCACTTGTGGCTTTGAACCAATATATTGCATGTGTTTGCAACAAGCTAAGAAAGTCAATGTATACATGTACCTCTCCCTGAAGAAGGCCAACTTGGATATGAATAATTCATTTGTGTCATAAGGAGAGGATAGTCAATCTTTTTGAGATTTGTTCCCATGTGGTAAATTTTTTATGACTCTTCCCACAAAGGCTCGAGAAATTTGAATGACTTTAAGATAGTCCCTTACAGAGTTCAAGAAGTGTTATGAACATGTGGTACCTAATAGCATCAGAAATATTTAAATGCATGTGTAAACAATTGGAGTGGAATAAGACAGTGTCACATCTAGGATTATGATATGGGTGATTTCTGAGAAGGGTTTGTTTCTAAATCAAATAACCATAAACATACATTTTACTTTGACTGACAGCCACTTGAATTCTTCATTTACTAAGTACTGTCTTTATGATAGAACAATTTGTATTGGCACTTCACTGATGAGGACATTGAACTTGCAAATATTTGGGAAGACAAGAACAGATTGTCAACAAGATTAATTGGATGAAGAGTTTGTTCTGGATAATTAGTGGTGGCAGCAGATCAACAACAGTTGATCAAACAAGTATATGTATAATGGCAGTGCCAGTGTAGTCATTTCCACCACTTTACGTAGGTGCTGATCTTTAACTGAGCACTTACATTGTTCATTACTCCTAAAGGTTGTGCACAATACAACACATTCTCTTCACATGCCACTGAGAAAGTGATCTCTTGTACAAAGACATGAACTACAGAATCCATACAGTTTACACTTTCCCCAGGATGCAACCGTAAATTTCAGTTCTAATCACTGATCTCTCTATACTAGGTAAAACTTGTAGCTTTGCATGGTGAAGAAGATAAGTAAGACTAATTGCGGTGACACCATGTGAAATTCTCAATTGAGTAGTAATTAGTTCTGAAAAGAACTGGAGGATAACCTCCTGGAGTTGTAACCTCCAGTTCTTTTCAGAACTATTTACTACTCAATTGATAATTTCACATGGTGTCACCGCAATTAGTCTTACTCTCTATACTAGCTGGAATAGAAGTGAGCGCTGATTGACTAAAGCTAGCCTGTCAGCCATCTTTGTTCACCCAAGAAGCTATACATGTATAGTTGAGCGTTGTGACTATTTCATTCTGTGGCTGTGATTTCAAACATGTTAACATTCTGCAGATATAAACACGGAGCCATTGCTCATTGAATTTTATCTACAGTCAGCTTTTAATGTTGACTGGTATGGTAAACTGGGAGACACATAATCGTGGTCAGTCAGTGTCCGGCCACGATTATGTGACTTCACAACCAATTCAGTTAGTATAGAGATCAGTGGTTCTAATCTCAAAAATATAGGGTGCCTTAAAGTTGGTCACTTCTTGACTTTCCTGATAAACGGCTCAAGCGTGGACAATGGACATAACATGGCCCAGGTGCCATTAAATACTCCTATTTAATCTCCTTTTAATTGTTATGGCTAACACAAAGAAACAGTGCATCCCATATTAGGGAAGCCTATCAACTTATAATTAAAGGAAAGGTACAAACTGATAATGTTGTCAAAAAGCATGCTCCAACGAGTATGCTTATACTCTCTTGCAACCAAGATAAACATTATACAAAAAAAATGTTCAATCTAACATGGAATTTAGGAATATATACCCTTTCCTAAATTTGAAATAGAAATTATTTGAAATAGAAATGATCTGAAATAGAAATTAACAGCACCTAAGACAAACTTATTTCTAAGGAAGAATGCTACCATTTTTGAAACACCAATTCTATACCTTACCTTTAATTATAAAATTCATTTAAAAAAAAGGAAACTTAAAGGGGCAACATCGTCACGATCAAAGCTGACTTCAACAGGGCAAGGAATCAGTGCCCTAGTTTAAGATGAAAACAGTGGCCGAAAATTCTAGGCTCATTTATGCAGCAGCAACAGTAATACATGTATGACCTGATCCTTTGGGGTATTATTTTCAGTCACTTTTAATCTAAAACTTGCACTCCGATTCCATGCTATGTTGATCGATGAGACTACATTGCCCATTTAAACTGCAATGAACTTGTATATATATTATGACTCAAGTTACAAAAATATAAATGTTTTACAAACAATTCGTAATGCTCAGTAATTGCAATTACATGTAGGAGGCTAAACTGTAAGTTATATTTATAAATAACACTGCCGGACCATTGTATAAACATAATACAAATATTTTCAAGACTATTAAAGAAAAGTGTTCACACTACAGGTGCCCACTATGCGCAGCTGTTATACAGGAAATACATTAAACTCAAAGATGACCCACACACATGTATTATGTGACCTGCTCCAACAAAATTAGAGTCAAGCTGGCATTTTTCAAAAATGAGATGTTAGTACTGTATTTCCAAATTTCGTAGAAAAAAAGCTTTCCAAGGGTACCAAGTACTTTGGGGTGCACTTATTCTAATGTGTGAAATTACTTATTATAATTTCATTTGTTATATGTTTACTTTGAAAGTCCATACCAGAAAAGTAACATTGTGTGACTTTACACTCAAATCTTGGGAACAGGTTAAAATTAAACAGATTAAAATGCCCATCACAGCTAGTATTAAGCTAATATTTTTGTAGTGGGAAAACAGGTATTATGTATACTGTTTTGCAAATAACAATCACCACCAAATATAAACAAACATAGCATAGTTTTTGAAAAAAATTAAATTAAAATGGATTGTAATAACCTTAACTTATTATAATCCAGAAGTTAACTTGATATGAAGTTGGTAAAGGTTCCAATCGTCCTGAACAATTATTGTCTTAGGTGCCATCATTTCTGTTTTCTTTAAAAATTGTGAATGTTTTTCTCATACTTTTCTCATAACTTAGACTCTACATTGAGCTGACACATTCACAGGTTGGTTTATTTGATTCATATCTTGATTCAAAGAAAGTAAGCATACTCATAGAAGCAGTTTCTGTCAACATTACCAATGTTGTACCTTCCCTTTCATGTATGTCATGATTCAAAGAGAGTTAGCATATACTCATAGAAGCAGTTTTGCCAACATTTCCAATGTTGTACCTTGGGTTAAATGTATATCTTGATTCAAAGAGAGTAAGCATACTCATAGAAGCAGTTTTGCCAACATTTCCAATGTTGTACCTTGGGTTAAATGTATATCTTGATTCAAAGAGAGTAAGCATACTCATAGAAGCAGTTTTGTAAACATTACAAATGCCAAACATTCCCTGTAAATGATTTTCCCCAAAAAACAAATATGTACCTTTTCTATTGATTTAATTTTGCCCTACAACGACATGTGTATAGCACTGTATACTCAGTGCTTTCCGAGTGTCTGTGAAAAAACTACACAGGCGACTCGGGCGGGATTCGAACCCACGACCTCCTGCTTTCTAGTGCAGATGTCTTAACCACTCGACCACCGAGCTTGCCCGATGACAATTGGCCGGCTAGAATCCCATATAGCAGCGGGTTCTGCGATATATATAGGTTGGTGATAAACAATTGATTTAATTTTGCCCTACAACGACGTGTGTATAGCACTGTATACTCAGTGCTTTCCGAGTGTCTGTGAAAAAACTACACAGGCGACTGTACCTTTTCTTTAACAATTATGTATTTAAAGCCAAGATATAGTATTGGGTAATGAAAACTGCATATAAAGATTCATTACTTTCCTTGAATCAAGATATACAATAAATAATCGACCTGTGAAAGTTTCAGCTGAATCAGTCCACATGTTTGGGTGAAACTTATTTCACATCGTAAAACAGACGGCACATCAGAGAAAACCTTTTTCAGGGAAGAGTGATATTACCATCAACTTTATACCAAGTTTCACTGAATAATTCAACAATTTAGTTTTTTTGGAATTAATCATACTATATCTTACTTTTAAGTCCTTTTACTGCAAAACTATAAAAGATAAACTACAATTTATACAAATATCTGATAAATATATCATGTTATACCAACATGACTAAACACTAGAGAATTTGGATTGATAACATTTACTTTTTAAAACCTTTGAGGTTAAATAAAGACATATTTAACACAACCATCATGCAAAATAAAGGTGCCGCTTTTGAAAGTTCAAAATACAAGTGAGATTGCTGATTTGATCATTGTACATGTATCTGGAGCCCAGAAGCATGAACTTAGATTATATTATTGTTTGGATTTAGCTGGAGATGCTTGGTGATAACAAAACTAAACAAACTGTATGGGGCAATTCCATGGTTACTCATGTTACATGTTTGAGGTATCGGGCCCACACGTAACCCTCCTATGTACAGTGCAGTTGCCATAGAATTGTCAGACCTTTCAAAACCTTTCAAGTTTGCTGTACTGAAGGGTTTTGAAAGGTGAGAAAACTGTCTGACAAAAGGGACCTATGAAAGGTTTCGAAAGGTGTAACAACTCTCTGAACAAACTGGTGTTGAAATGTTTCAATACCTTTCAAAGGGTATTGAAAGGTGTAGTTGTTCAGTAGCAACAAATTCTGGAGGGTTTTAAAGGGTTCATAATAATTGATAGCCATTTTGGCCCGTAAGCAGATTTTGAAAGGTTTTGAAATGTCAAACCATAGGAGGGTTAATGCCATAATTTCCTTACTTATATTTGACTAATCAGTTTTTTTCACAGAAGTTGCATTATACCCAGACCTTACTCAGCACAAAAAATAATGTTAGAATTCGTTTATATGAACGCTATAAAAGAGAAATTTTTTGAACACGCATAAAGTGTTGCTTTTTCTCTTATATAGCGTACATATGACAAATTTCTGAAATGATTATTTTGCACTGAGTAAGGACTGGGTATAATACAACTACTGTGAAAAACCTGATCAGTGAAATGTATATTGCGGCATTAACCCTCCTATGCCCAGGCTGAAATTTGGTCCAGTCAGCAGGCACCCACAGACACTCACTTGAGTATTTTTGGTTGCATTGCCAATAGGTCAAACCACAGAGTCACACAGAGCTGTGTATGTACTTGGTTTTGGTTTGACCTCCTTGAGTGCACTGCACAAAGTCAATGGGTTGGGAGTTACATACAAATTTTGAGTGTCTTTGGGTTTGACCTCCTGTCACAGCCACATGTGCTTGCATGTATTTGAGTGCACTGCACAAAGTCAATGGGTTAAGAGAGACATACAAATTTTGAGTGTCTTTGAGTGTTAAACCTATAAGAGGGTTAATAAAAGAAATGTTGTCACATAAGCCATTGAAAGTACATGGCAAAGTTTGCTTTGGGTTTGTATTGAGTAAAAAATAATCTCTGTGTTCCATTTGTGTAACACCACTTAATGTTTCTCTTGTATGTGTGGACCTACAATACAAAGGCTGTACGCAAAAATATCCTTTTATTTATATGAATGTTAATATATTTGTTTTTGCAATATTCCTGAATTGTATCCAAAAAAAATAATACCCCCTTTCACAACACATACCCTCAAAATATGCCATCAATACCTGACCACCTGTATGTACGTGGGGGTGAGGGCTCAATGACTCTTGAGAATGGGTCATTATATGTGTGTCACACACGTAATGTGTGGACTGAGCATCCATGTAGAATTTAACACTGTCTGGATTCAGACATGTGGGAACATTGCATAAGATATACTGCAAAAGCTACAGACATTTCCACTGGTCAATAAGTAAGTGTACATTTACATGTACATGCAGTACTTTTGCATTCGACGATGATATTAATTGTTGATACAACTAACAGTATTTAGTATTTTGGATTGTCCCCAAATTTCAGAATCATTTTTCTATACTGAGACGCAATAGAAACTTACCACTTTTTCCACCTTAAATTATCAGTAATCACAATGCACAAATGTTATATGTGCACTTATTTTGGCAACGTGACCCTCTGACGTTTCGCGGTGAAGTGGATACAGATGGGATCGAGTACAGTGGACAAAACGTGGACATTTACTCAATAAAATGCCAACATTTCTAATCCAAATTGTTGTGTTTTATTTTGAACCATTTCAATTTTATGCTATTCCAAAACAAGTGGTAAGTTTCTATTGCGTCTCAGTATGTTTTGTCAAGGTATATAATTATGTAGTAGGCTGATACCACAATAATATACGATATTCAAACAATTATCGGTGAAGTTTTGAAGATATCTAAATATCGCCATATTGACGATATTAAAAAATATGAAATATATATCGCCCTTTAAATTAAAATATATCACCAGGATTTGTTGGAGGCAATTGTTAGTGATAAATTTTCTTCAAATTTCACGTCATTACACAATAATATTAATGAAGTGACGGTATCAGGACGGTATAAGGATGGTACCAGGACCGTACCAAAAACCAAATCATTCAATGTTGTACCTTCCCTTTCATGTATGTCATGATTCAAAGAGAGTTAGCATATACTCATAGAAGCAGTTTTGCCAACATTACCAATGTTGTACCTTGGGTTAAATGTATATCTTGATTCAAAGAGAGTGAACATACTCATAAAAGTAGTTTTGCAAACATTACAAATGCCAAACCTTCCCTGTAAATGATTTTTTCCCCAAAAACAAATATGTACCTTTTCTTTAACAATTATGTATTTAAAGCTAAGATATAGTATTGGGTAATGAAAACTGCATATAAAGAATCATTACTTTCCTTGAATCAAGATATACAATAAATAATCGATTCAACTGAATCAGTCCACATGTTTGGGTGAAACTTATTTCACATCTTAAAACAGACGGCACATCAGAGAAAACCTTTTTCAGGGAAGAGTGATATTACCATCAACTTTATACCAAGTTTCACTGAATAATTCAACAATCATAATTGAAGTGATTATTTTGAAATTTTTACCATTTTCAGCACCATTTATTATCCATGGAACTTCTTTATAGTACTTGCATGTAAAAGTACTTCATATAATAATAATAATAATAATGTGTGGACTTATATAGCGCACGTATCCACCAACTAAGTGGTGCTCAAGGCGCATTCTTTTTTACGTGCATTACACAACACACGGGACCTACGGCTTTACGTCCCATCCGAAGGACGAAGCAATTATGGTTAAGTACCTTGCTCAAGGACACGACCGGGGCTCGAACTCACACCCTGCTGCTGCCAACATACATTTTTGCCATGTACAGGTACATGTATGTACAAAATCCGCGTACTGAGACAATAATATCGTATATCTACAATATCATGTCCAACGATTATCGACTAAGCTTGCGCGATATCAATTTTTTTCATCCACGATATATCGGCAGACATATATCGCGATTTTCGATAATATCGCTATTATTATTTCATGCACGCATGATTGCTTTAGAGCCGATAACCACAGGTATGTACCCCTCTACAAGCATCACAATAAATCGCAAATTGGAATTTCTGACTTTTTTTTAATCGTGATACATTTTTGTAATCGCGATTTGCCGATATCTCAATAACTTAAAAAAGTTCTCGATATTGTAAACGAATAAAAAAAGGTATTGCGATATTCGATATTATCGTGTTGTCAAAAAAATTAAATATCGTCAATATGTACGAAAGGTGAAAGAATGAAAACCAATTTGGATAGAAAAGAACCATGTCTAAATTGTACTCAATGTGTATTTCATAGCATTAAAAACCCTAGACTTTTAGTTAATAAAAAGTGCAGGCTACGGGTACCATGTTTGCTGGTTTGAGTAGGCACAGCTCCTGAAATGGCACCTGTAGTAATGTCTAACATGCTTCACTGTGTGACATGTGTTCAGCTTTTCTCTACTCAACTACATGGGGTTATTTAGTTGTACTGCATGCTACTTATAATCTTTTTTTATGACAAATGATATGATCAGGCTAACTGATTAGGTACATGAATGTATTGCTGGAATGAAAAAAAGAAAATCAACTAGAGCGATTAAGATTGTTTAACCCTAACTATCCCAAGTCCATCAAAATCCACCAGCTGGTTTTGCTTGATTTTGGTGGATTCTGTACTCCACAGTATAGCCCAGTGAATAGAGCATGTAGCCATGTGCACCAAATCCATCAAACTCCACCGGCTGCTTTTGTTGGATTCAGTACTCCACAGTATAGCCCAGCGAATACAGCATGTAGCCATGTGTACCAAATCCATCAAACTCCACCGGCTGCTTTTGTTGGATTCAGTACTCCACAGTATAGCCCAGTGAATAGAACATGTAGCCATGTGTACCAAATCCATCAAACTCCACCGGCTGCTTTTGTTGGATTCAGTACTCCACAGTATAGCCCAGTGAATAGAACATGTAGCCATGTGTACCAAATCCATCAAACTCCACCGGCTGCTTTTGTTGGATTCAGTACTCCACAGTATAGCCCAGTGAATGCAGCATGTAACCATGTGTACCAAATCCATCAAACTCCACCGGCTGCTTTTGTTGGATTCAGTACTCCACAGTATAGCCCAGTGAATGCAGCATGTAGCCATGTGTACCAAATCCATCAAACTCCACCGGCTGCTTTTGTTGGATTCAGGACTGTGTATGGCCAAGCCATGGATATTTTGTATTTGCTACTCTACCAATTTAATGTTAATGATTTTTGGATTTTTGTTATCCAATGTGATAGATCCTATTGAACTTAACCTATCAAAAGTTGATTTCTCCTTTGTGCAAAATTATCCAGAAACTTTGAAAGAATTAGCTAGAATATTTCACTTCTTCTTTTTGGTTTCGTCTTTATCCTCACTACCAAAGTGGCCTGTGTTCTGTTCAACACATCGTCGTGGAAACCAACCTCGAATTCTTTGTGCTGGATTCTGATCGTCGTCATTGAATTGTACAACTTCCCCATACAACCAATACCTACAAGAAAGAATTTGTTATCTTAAAATTAATAATAATAATAATAATAATAATAATAATAATAATAATAATAATAATAATAATAATAATAATAATAATAATAATAATAATAATAATAATAATAATAATAATAATAATAATAATAATAATAATAATAATAATAATAATAATAATAATAATAATAATAATAATAATAATAATAATAATAATAATAATAATAATAATAATAATAATAATAATAATAATAATAATAATAATAATAATAATAATAATAATAATAATAATAATAATAATAATAATAATAATAATAATAATGTGGACTTATATGGCGCACGTATCCACCAAACTGGTGCTCAAGGTGCATTATATTATTACCCCTGCTCATCAGGCGCATAAATCATTCCTGAAACCATCTCAGCTCCATGGGGAGTATACAGCTCAATTGCTGCCATTTCGGCACATATAGGGCTAATCAAACACAACAACCAATTCTGCCCTCACAGGTACTGGGTGGAGAGAAGCAATTATGGTAAAGTGTCTTGCTCAAGGACACAAGCACCCCGGTCGCGGCTGGGATTCGAACCCACATTCTGACGACTCAGCCATCAGAACACAAATCCGAAGCACTAAACCGCTCGAACATGGCACTCCATCCACCTCAATCATCAGATGTAAGTAAGCAGCTGTCCTCTTGTAAGGGAATCCCGTTATTACTGTTCTTAAAATTATGTTTAAAGAGAAGATGTATATAATGTCACAAGTCTAAGGCTAAAACAAAAAAGTCTCTGACGTTGGTATTTTAAATTTTTTGTTCAAATTTTTTGTTTACATTTATTAATTTTTTTGCTATTAAACGATGTCCAAATGCAGCCAAATTGGTGTATCGCTTGGAATTCTGCCAACCTGTGTTTTAAAATGAATTTCTGACTTCTACAGGGGTTTGAACGTTTTGCCTGATTTATGTGGCCTCCAATAACTGTGTATATGTATGTTAAAAAAAAAAAGGGTGCCCTCATCGCAGTTAAAAGAAGGTCTCTCTTTGCTTACAGTACACATGATGCAAGTAGACTCAAGTGCTTAACCATATGGTCAGCTCTATGTCTGATGTTTCCTGTTACCCGCTCTCACCTAGCAAATAATTCAAAGCTTTCATATGTTACATTTTCCCTTTGAATTACTTACTTTTTCCATCTGCTGACCATAATGATATCTTCTTCATCTATTTCAATCCGTGGTTCATCTGTTAATGGAATACATATACATGTACAGCATCCTTTAGATATTGGAAACCATGATCCTTCATAATCCTTAATCACGATGTACTCAATCTGTAACAAACGACAAAGTAGAGTAGGGTTAAGGCTAAAAACAAACAATACCAATGTTGCTCAATAATGACGAGAGCCCAATATCAGGGCTAACTGTTAAGCAAAGAGAAAGGCATCCTCACTTGCTGGTCATTACTGCTAGCAAATGAGTGGCACAACATTACAAATCTATGGTGAACGTACATGTGGCACTCTGAATTTTCTTGCTAACCTGTGAAATACGCTTATGTTTTAAGCAAATTATTCTGCTATAGTTAGCACAAAAAAAATTGCTTACTGGTAAGCAGTGCTATGAAATTGGGCTCAGGGGCCAATTTGAAAGAGATGTTAAGCAGATAATTTTGATCTATTTTTGATCTATTTTTGATCTAATTTTGCCCTGCACCGACGTGTGTATTAGGGTGTAAGTGAAGTTTGGAAAAGTTGGAATTTGAAGTTCTGAATACCCTTAAATGATGTTCTGGCAATATCTAAGACATTCCACCAAAAAAAATTTTTTCATCCAAAAAACTTTGCCCAACCAAAAAATGGATTATATATTCCACCAAAATGTGCGGAGTTATCGTTTTTTTGTTTGATTGTATTTCTGGAAATACACATAATTGTTTATTTCTTTCTCCTTCAAATAGGTAAGACTAATTGCGGTGACACCATGTGGAATCTCAATTGGGTAGTAATTAGTTCTGAAAAGACTGGAGGTACAACTCGACGTTTCGATCAGTATGCTCTGATCGTCCTCAGGAGAAACTGAGGACGATTCTCCTGAGGATGATCAGAGCATACTGATCGAAACGTCGAGTTGTACCTCCAGTTCTTTTCAGAACTAATTACTACTCAATTGAGATTCCACATGGTCTCACTGCAATTAGTCTTACTTATCATCCTCACCATGCAAAGCTACAAGTTTTATCGTTCAAATAGACTCTCCAGGCTCAGGAGACTAGGGCTTTGCCGGGTATCCGGATACCCGACCGAAACTGTCATTACCCGGTTCCGTTTTTCGGTTCCGAGTACCCGTAAACGACTTTTTAAAATTGGGACTTACCATTTCAGCGGTGTGAACATAAATTTTTGACTATTGAACAAATGTACTGTTTACACTTTTAGGAGCAATTTTATTCAAGATAACGCCTTTGTAGTATTTTACGGACATTTTCCATACACTTTTGTCCAACCGATACATTGTATCCAATCATTAAGACTCAAATAGCCTGGCTGCAGCATGCTACAAACAAGTATCAAACTAGCTGCTCAGGATGGAATGTTTGCCTATTGTTCACAGTAATTGGATTAGTGGGACAATAACTGCTGGTTTATGTCTGCACTGGAGTGTGCACTATGATGTGTGTTAATAGAGGGGATTTTATTATCAGGGACTTCCACATTAATTGTTGTCGTAATAAAAAAAGTAGTGTTGAAATTGGTTTTGTTGTGTAATTATTTTGATGTGCCACTGACCATCCCTCAGCATATCACCAACATTTACATTTATTTACCCGCCGATACCGAGCTCTCTTGTATATTACATTTGCCGACAAGGTGACAGTTTGTTTCAAAAGAAAGACATAAAAAGGAGGTGTCAAGTCGGTCATTGTCTTTGAAACCAATTATAGTAGGATCCATAATCAGTCGGATTTGAAAGGTATTATTGGTTGCGGGTTTGATCCTTTCAATTGGGCAGCATATTTTTACAATCACCTTATCTCCTATCAGTTGAAAAGACGTTTATGAGGGACGAAATGTGATTGCTTATGATGAGCTGCGAATTATGGATCACAAACATTGATGGAGGGGACAAATTGGCTGAATACTAATTAAAAAGTAGACAAAACTTACACCGATACGCTTTTGTTAAGTTATTTTTGATGAGTGCGCATCCTAAATTTTAGACCATTTCTTGACTGGACCGATCAACACGATGCCACGTTCAACAGGGAATAGTCAAGTTTGGTCCCATTTTGAGAAAAAGGGGCCCAAATTGGTAAAAATTCATTCTTTCAAGAAACAATGTTTATTGACAGGTTTATTGACATTTAACTAAAGGTCATTGTGATAGAAACATATTAATATTCAAGTTCTGATTTTAGATTCGTTAATTTTTTGCACTTTGTTAGTTTAATAATATCAAATATTATTTTAGTACGCAAAATCATGTCCTTATCCAAAGCCAACATGGCGTACGGGATATCCTTATTTAGAAGGCAGGGGCGCGGCAAGGCACATGAATCGTTTTCCCGCAACAGGTTAGTTCCACCCACATCGCCTTTGACCAATGGCATTATTCAACACGTGTTTTGTGACATGAACGTTAAAGTCAACTTGCTATACGCATGCGCTCTGATCCAAAGCCAACATGGCGTACGGGATATCCTTATTTAGAAGGCAGGGGCGCGGCAAGGCGCAAGCACATGAATCGTTTTCCCACAACAGGTTAGTTTCGCCCACATCGTCTTTGACCAATGACATTATTCAACACGTGTTTTGTGACACAAACATAAAAGTCAATGCATGCGCTCTGATCACGCACGCACCAGTGATTACTAAGTATTGTCTATGATGGTAGTCACTCCCTGACACAGTCACGTGCGAGGTCCGCTGCAGAAGCGCGTGATGCACCGCCATGCGTGCTGCCGCGGTGATAAATTTAATACGGTTTTATTTCAGAAATAACTTTCCGTAAATTAATACAATATTTTGTCACCAAGATGTTATACTTTAATAAAGATCGAATTAAATATGGTATCCTCTGTATTATAAAGGTCAATTTTGTTAACATTTACATGTATTTGTACACCAAAGGAGGCATGTTTTCAACAAGAATGAAAACGGGTATCCGGGTATCCGAACTTTCCTGATTTCGGGTATCCGGTTCCAAAAATATCCGAAAACGCACAGCCCAAGAGACCTCACAAATATGCATTTCTAAATGCCCTGGATTTGGGAGACTGGGTGCATTTTCACTGAAAGAGAGGTGACTTGCCTGCATACAAGTCATTGCATACTGCACTGTGAATGCCCTATTGACTTGCATTTTGTACAGCTTTCTGCTAGCCCAGTCATATCTAGTTTACATTCAGTTTCAGCAGTGTTGAGTGCTTCTTCCATGATGCAGTAAGGCAGAGTATCCAGATGATGTGATACCATGCTTGATGTGTGTGTGTGTGCATTTGTAGTACAATGTTGTGGATGAGTTATAGCACACTTGGTGTAGGACTGTAGATACATATCTATACAATAGGCTACTGGGGATACGGTCCTGCTGCTTGTGTGCATTTGTAGTACAATGCTGTGGATGAGTTATAGCACACTTGGTGTAGGACTGTAGATACATATCTATACAATAGGCTACTGGGGATACGGTCCTGCTGCTTGTGGGCATTTGTAGTACAATGCTGTGGATGAGTTATAGCACACTTGGTGTAGGACTGTAGATACATATCTATACAATAGGCTACTGGGGATACGGTCCTGCTGCTTGTGGGCATTTGTAGTACAATGTTGTGGATGAGTTATAGCACACTTGGTGTAGGACTGTAGATACATATCTATACAATAGACTACTGGGGATACAGTCCTGCTGCTTGTGGGCATTTGTTTCATAGAGTTGCTAAGCAGAAAACAATTGCATACCAGACAAATTTGCTTAGCAAGTTTTGTTGGTTACCATCCAAAGTCCCACACAAAATGTTTGTAATTTGGCTGGTAGCCTGTATTAGAATGCTTAGCAAATATATTATACACACTAGGGTGTAGTGAATTTTGGAAAAGTTGGAATTTGAAGTTCTATATGACATAAAACACAATAAAGGTGGCCACTTTGCATCCGTCACGTTAGCAGTTTTTCCAATGGTTGTTATTTATTTTTAAGTACCTGAAACCGACCAAAAAGTGTTTCAACATGTGAATGGACATGCAGGCTTATACTAGAACTAATTTGAGTTGATTTATTTTATTGTTTTATTTTTTTATTCTCAAATTTCCATAAAAATTGGACGGAAAAAGTTACCTCACTTTTCCGTCCATTTGTTGATGGAAATTTTAGGGTAATTAAAAAAATAATAGTAATAATCAACTCAAATTATCTTTAGGATAAGCATGCATGTCTATTCAAATGTTGAAATTCTTTTTGGGTGCTTTCAGATATTAAAAAAAAAAATTACAACCATAAGAAAACTGCTAACGTGACGGTAGGAAAGTGGCCCCCTTTTATTGTGTTTTATGTCATATATACCCTTAAATGATGTTCTAGCAATATCTAAGATATTCAACCAAAAAAAATAAAAAATTCATCCAAAGTGCCGAGTCATCGTTTTTTGTGAGAAATGTGTATTTTCTGTTTGATTTTATGTATGGAAATACATATAATTTTTATTTATTTTTTTGTTCAAATAGATTCTCCAGGCTCCAGAGACCTCACAAATAGGCATTTCCAAGAAATTTAATTTAATTCCAACACACTAAGAGGTCTCTGGATTGTGTCTAAATAAGGTTATTTGGGGTTAGTGTCATACTCCTATGTCAGGGGTGCAAATGGGTAATGTGTACCCCAGCATAGAACATTTTCATTGATCAGGGCTTAACCCTAACTCCCTAGACAACAAAAGCAATTGGAGGATTTTGAAGGATTTTTATTGTTTAGTAACAATGCTTAGGGAGTTAGGGTTAACACAGTTATTTGTGCCACCATTACATGCCATGTTCTTAATTATATGGCGTTTAAATTGGCTTTAATACCAGCAAAGAGAACAAGATCTGTGCGGTAATTATTAATCCTGCAGATTTTGTTGGAAATGTGCTCCCAACTAGAATGGACTGTTGTCATATCCGAGTCTTCAGTTTGAGAGGCGATATAATAATTTCTGGTGATGTGAAGAGTTTAAGACGGATAAACTTTCAGATGAATGAAGTTTATTCACAAGTGGCTTATGAGATGATAGCGATTTGGCATCAGGCATACTATGTATCTCTCACAATGTCCGATCCTGATACAGTTGCTAAGAACATTAACAAATGGTATGAAAATGGTAGTACATTGTACTACAGAACCAAAAACATTCAGTGGAGTACTTGGATCACAACTGAAAGAGCAGAGCTAGGAATAGTTGACTTTCAACCAATATCATCTCCCTACATCCCATATCTACCTGAAGAAATAGTACGAGACCTCAGCGCTGCAGGCCATTATCACAGGGGAGTGGGATGATGATATTGCTATGTAAGAACCCGGCACTCTCTGCCATTCCCGGTGGTTGACACAAAGAATTCTATGTCTTGATGTTCATACTGCACATCCATGTTTTGCACTAAGACGACTAAAAACAGCTGTCATTATGTTCTACGCTCAAAGCTGATTAAGAATCAAATGTCTCCCATTATTCACCGATGGGCCTTTAAGAACCTTCCTTTCATAATAACACTTCTGAAAGATCTCAATGCCACAGAGAAGCACACTGCAAAAACAGCTATCCAGCGTAATGCCTTCCATGCTCACCCAGAGAACCTACTTCTTGCTATGCTTACTGATGATGATCCAGACATTCAAGATGCTGTCACTCATGTGTCAAAAGCACATCAAACAGTTACATCTAGACAATCAAGAAGCAGTACCGAACATAGAGTGAGGAAAACTTTCAATATGTGGAGATTGAAGGGTAGAGTGATGATGAAGCAACCAGTGACGAGGCGGAGGATGAAGAATATCCCCAGTATAAATCAATTTGGCCCTTCAAGGTACCCACCCTAAGGTTTTAGGCAAAGACATACTGACATGATTGACTGGAGATGAAACATATCACAACACCACCATTAATTTCAAACAAAACAGATCAAGAAATCATGGGTATGTTGACAGTTCCCCTCCTCCCCTCCTCATGCAAAATTAACCTTTTCACACACAGTTGGTGGAACGTGGAGTGAAACTCGTATCAGAGGCCAGCCAGGCAGTTCATGAGACCAAAGAGACGGTTTCATCAGGCAAAGAATGGCATTCAGATCACTATAATAAAAACATTTTCTTCAAAGAACGACTTTAGTTTCTACAAGTACTGTAACTTGCAGACTCAACAATGGCTAAGTGCTCCTTATGTGTTTTATGCATACGTTTCTTTTACCATGTAAATTCAAGTTTAGGCTCACAAAATTATGCGTGGAACATCTCTGGAGGTTAATTGTATCTAACTACACAAGAAAAATATTCTCAAAACATTTTATAAAATGCAACAGAAAATGCATTTCAAAAAGTGCACATTTCCCATTTGCATCCCTGACATAAACCATATAGTAGTATGACACTAATCCCAAATGACCTTATTTAGACACAATCCAGAGACCTCTTAGTGTATTATAATTCTTGGAAATGCCTATTTGTGGGGTCTCTGGAGCCTGGAGAATCTATTTGAACAAAAAAATAAATAAAAATTATATGTATTTCCATACATAAAATCAAACAGAAAATACACATTTCTCACAAAAAAACGATGACTTTTTTTGGTGGAACATTTTTTGGTTGGGCAAAGTTTTTTGGATGAATTTTTTTTTTTGGTGGAATATCTTAGATATTGCCAGAACATCATTTAAGGGTATTCAGAACTTCAAATTCCAATTTTTCCAAAATTCACTACACCCTAGTGTGTATAATATATTTGCTAAGCATTCTAATACAGGCTACCAGTCAAATTACAAACATTTTGTGTGGGACTTTGGATGGTAACCAACAAAACTTGCTAAGCAAATTTGTCTGGTATGCAATTGTTTTCTGCTTAGCAACTCTATGAAAGGACCCCTGTACAAATGCCCACAAGCAGCAGGACCGTATCCCCAGTAGCCTATTGTATAGATATGTATCTACAGTCCTACACCAAGTGTGCTATAACTCATCCACAACATTGTACTACAAATGCCCACAAGCAGGACCGTATCCCCAGTAGCCTATTGTATAGATATGTATCTACAGTCCTACACCAAGTGTGCTATAACTCATCCACAACATTGTACTACAAATGCCCACAAGCAGCAGGACCGTATCCCCAGTAGTCTATTGTATAGATATGTATCTACAGTCCTACACCAAGTGTGCTATAACTCATCCACAACATTGTACTACAAATGCCCACAAGCAGCAGGACCGTATCCCCAGTAGTCTATTGTATAGATATGTATCTACAGTCCTACACCAAGTGTGCTATAACTCATCCACAACATTGTACTACAAATGCACACAAGCAGCAGGACCGTATCCCCAGTAGCCTATTGTATAGATATGTATCTACAGTCCTACACCAAGTGTGCTATAACTCATCCACAGCATTGTACTACAAATGCCCACAAGCAGCAGGACCGTATCCCCAGTAGTCTATTGTATAGATATGTATCTACAGTCCTACACCAAGTGTGCTATAACTCATCCACAACATTGTACTACAAATGCCCACAAGCAGCAGGACCGTATCCCCAGTAGTCTATTGTATAGATATGTATCTACAGTCCTACACCAAGTGTGCTATAACTCATCCACAACATTGTACTACAAATGCACACAAGCAGCAGGACCGTATCCCCAGTAGCCTATTGTATAGATATGTATCTACAGTCCTACACCAAGTGTGCTATAACTCATCCACAGCATTGTACTACAAATGCCCACAAGCAGCAGGACCGTATCCCCAGTAGCCTATTGTATAGATATGTATCTACAGTCCTACACCAAGTGTGCTATAACTCATCCACAACATTGTACTACAAATGCACACAAGCAGCAGGACCGTATCCCCAGTAGTCTATTGTATAGATATGTATCTACAGTCCTACACCAAGTGTGCTATTACTCATCCACAGCATTGTACTACAAATGCACACAAGCAGCAGGACCGTATCCCCAGTAGTCTATTGTATAGATATGTATCTACAGTCCTACACCAAGTGTGCTATTACTCATCCACAACATTGTACTACAAATGCACACACACACACACACACACATCAAGCATGGTATCACATCATCTGGATACTCTGCCTTACTGCATCATGGAAGAAGCACTCAACACTGCTGAAACTGAATGTAAACAAGATATTAATGGGCTAGCTAGCAGAAAGCTGTACAAAATGCAACTCAATAGGGCATTCACAGTGCAGTATGCAATGACTTGTATGCAGGCAAGTCACCTCTCTTTCAGTGAAAATGCACCCAGTCTCCCAAATCCAGGGCACTTCATGACGCTACTATGGAATGTAAAGTTGTCCGCATAATGTAGAAGTACTTTTCCCTGGTAACCGCTTGTCAACATTTGAGTCAACATTGCACGCCAATCAGCGATATTCTACATGTCCTGGTGACAAGCTGCTACTTGCATAAAGGGCGCCCTCAATAGCTCACACAGAGATATGCATAGCCTTTGTTCTCCACACATATGTATGACTACTGCATTATAGGAACTTGACAGCATGACGATATCAAGGCTTTTAACTATTCCAAACAATTGTTATATAGATCGATGACGTGTGTATAGCACTGTATACTCAGTGCTTTCCGAGTGTCTGTGAAAAAAACTACACAGGCGACTCGGGCGGGATTCGAACCCACGACCTCCTGCTTACTAGTGCAGACGTCTTAACCTCTCAACCACCGAGCCTGCCCGATGATGATTTGCCGGCTAGAATCCTATATAGCAGCGGGTTCTGCGATATATATAGATTGATGAAATCAAAAACAATTGTTGTTTTATTTACAAAAAATTACAACCTTCAGAAATGTCATGGTGGTATACAAAATAATAATAAACTTGAACTTAAAAAGAAAGTCTTACCATTCGTTCCTTCTTGAGCTGTTTCTGTCCAATCTGTTCTATCTGAAAAACAGAAGAGTAGTCCAGAAGGTACATCATTGGTAATGTTGGCAAAATGGCTTCTTCAAGACATGTACAAAACATGTACATTAAACAACCAAATTGGGAAACTGTCAGCTAAATATGTCATTCAGAAACAAATAGTGAAAAATGTATTCAGTATTTTTTGTATTTATTCTAATATGGACTTTGGGAAACAGAATGCAGTCCACTTTCCTGAATTGGAACTGGTTAGTATTTCACTTTTTTATAAACACTTAGTATGTTTTCAATTATATTTCAACTATTTTATTATTTTGAAAACAATCCTATTTCCTACCTTCAATGACCATGAAATGGTAAGGGGGCATAGTGACAAAGACATTGAATTTATTACTGGATTGTGTTATTTGAGCATTTTCTGTGTCAAACAATAATTACTGTGTGACTTAACTGTAACCCCCTAGGTATTCTGGCAAGGAACCTTCCTGAATCCTCCAAAATCCATTAGTGCACTTTTGGAAACATGCCCTTATCTTCAAAATGCACCATGCATTTTCGTAGATCTTTCACATTCAGCACTTATGGCCTGTACTTCTTGCAAGGTAGTAATTTTGTCCCATTTGAAGAGGTGAAAGTACCAGTTTGTAATAGTGGTTAGGGTTAATGAATTATTCCCTTCATATTCAAATTTGTAAATAGTGTAAATATTGTAATATATGTTCATGGCAGTATAAGAATTGGGTTCAAAAGTAAGACTAATTGCGGTGACACCATGTTAAATTCTCAATTGAGTAGTAATTAGTTCTGAAAAGAACTGGAGGTTACAACTCGACATTTCGATCAGTGTGCTCTGATCGTCCTCAGGTTCATGTTTCCCTTTTGTGTTTGCATTTGTTGGTGTCTCATTCTAACTGGGCTCTAACCATTACAGAGGAAATTGTTTCTGAAAATTCATAGTTTGGTGGTGACAAATAGAATTATAAAGTACATGTACATGGAGTGCCATGGTCGAGCGGTTTAGTGCATCGGATTTGTGTCCCGAATGTCAGAATGTGGGTTCGAATCCAAACCGCGACCATGATGCTTGAGCAAGACACTTTACCATAATTGTTTCTCTCCACCCAGGGGTAAATGGGTACCTGTGAGGGCAGAGTTGGCTGTTGTGTTTGATTAGCCCCATATGCGCCAAAATGGCAGCAATTGAGCTGTATACTCCCCAGGGAGCTGAGATGGGTTCAGGAATGATTTATGAGCCTGCTGAGCAGGGGTAATAATATAATGCGCCTTGAGCACCAGTTTGGTGGATACGTGTGCTATATAAGTCTACATTATTATTATTATTACATACATGTCCGTCTATGGTACATGTAATACTGGTCTAGGCCTCACTGCATATGGGTCTTTCCACACTAATAGGCACATACATGTATTTGTGATATGGGAGAGGAAAAAGGGCTTGTAATTTATAATAAAATAATAATAATAATAATGTGTGGACTTATATAGTGCACGTATCCACCAACTGCGTGGTGCTCAAGGCGCATATTATTACCCCTGCTCATAAGGCTCATAAATCATTCCTGAAACCATCTCAGCTCCCTGGGGAGTATACAGCTCAATTGCTGCCATTACAGCGCATATAGGGCTAATCAACCAACTCTGCCCTCACAGGTACCCATTTAACCCCTGGGTGGAGAGAAGCAATTATGGTTAAGTGTCTTGCTCAAGGACACAAGTGTCACGGCCGGGATTTGAACCCACATTCTGCTGCTAACACCAAAATGACGTGATTCGACAATAGAAATTATGCATGTCACAAACTGAGAGGGCGCCCTCATCCTGCAGCAAAAGAATGTCACTCATTGGTTCATGTATGCGTACTGCGCGTACATTTGCCACACCATTGAGTGCATGTATGCGCAGTGGTTATACATGTACATGAACCAATGAGTGACTTTCGTTTGCCTCTGAACGAGGGAGCCATTCAGTTTGTGACGTCAGTGCACAAGATCTATTGTGAACAGGTGTCTGACTGACTACATGCAGCATCCACAACAGAGGCAGGTAGAGAGTTGCCATGGTTACATCATCATTTGTGTCCATTAGACAGCATGCCTCAGATGAATTTGAGCGCACCACAGCTTTTCCAATTAAGCTTACTGTGACATCAAATTGGGCATTGGGAATGGGGCCATAATGATGCCTAGAACTAGAACAGATATGTAAGTAGGGCAAACGCTAATTACCAATTGGTGAAGAGGTGAAGTGCTGCACTGTACATAGTAATCAGGTGAATTGTGGACAGAAGCATATAGAGTTACTAGACTGTAAAGCTAATACTGTAGTTTGCAACAGGGAGACAGTTCTTTTTGAATATTTACCTATGGAATAGAGTTACCTTATAAATGACATTATAAAGTATCCTTTACTCTGCAACCTACTTACTGTTAATGTATACTGTGAGCATCCGTCTATGACCGGCCATGTGATCCCATCTCCCTGAGGTAACCCCTCCCATGTGAACACTTGTAAAAGATTCCGCTTCCTGCCAAGATTGTAAGGGTACAAAAAGACTCTTTCCATTGCCTTGTGGCGATGTACTGCCTTTTTCAATAAATTATAAAGAAAATATTATAATACACGATTTGTTTCTGAAGATATCATATTTTCCATTCTTATGCTGTACTCATAAATGCACAAGACAATTAAGACAATCTGATTGGACAAAACATGATCCATTGGGGTGTATTAACCCTAACCTTCCCAAATCTTCCAAAATCGGATTGAGGTTATGTGGAAATTGCAGTGGTGAAGGATTTTGAAGGATTGAGGGCAGATGTGATTATTTGCTTGGTGGATTATGGAGGATTGAGGTTATCAGGCTATATTTGACACTGGATGAAAATGGAGGATTGAGGTTACATGGTACATGTTGGTCTGTCCAAAAATGATTTTGGAGGATTGAGGTTATTAGGCATACTTGCCTTCCTTCCTCCATGGTACATGTACAACCATGTTTGTTATAGTGATTGCAAGGTCAGTGCTTGGGTCAGTGGACACTGTTTATTGTTCCATGCATGCAGGGAGGGTCCCTGGCCCTGGGCCATGTACATGTATCACAGATAAGCAACACATGTGTGCATACATGTCATCTGCATACAATGGTAGTGGTCATTATGCTTGCTTTACTACTGAAGGATTTTGGAGGATTGAGGTTATGTGTAAGCAAATGGGCCTAGGGAGTTAGGAAGGATTCAGGTTATGTGTAAGCAAATGGGCCTAGGGAGTTAGGGTTAATGACTGATAAAGACTGGCTGCCTATGCATTATTGGTGATAATAACCAAACAGCAAGTATGCCAATTAGTGTAGAAGTTGGGATTTGCGTCACACAGTTTCAAGGGCCAATTTGGAATATCTTCCATTCTGAAATGTTGGATACACGTATGTCAGATTCTTTCTGGCTCTTTTTCAATACAAACAGCACTGGATAGTAAAATTTTGAAAACAAAATCAAGACGGGAATAACAGTTTGATGCTTGTTTTTTCCGCAGGATAAACCTCGGGGTCATGGCCTTCGGCTTGGTCCTTTATCGCACATGGCCATGACCCTTGGTCTTTATCCTGGGGTAAAGACCGTGCGACAAACTTTTATTATTCCCTTAGTAGCCAAGCATGAAAATGTATATATTGCAAAGTTGGTCTGAAAGGTAAGGTACAACATTGGTAATGTACAGATTATCTAAAAACTAAATTTCTGTATTAACGCTGGTACATGTATCAATCAGCTCGAAAAATTATTTCGTCATCACCTGCATTGCTGCACCATCGATCATAGAGCAAAGATCTTAAAGGTCAATGGCATCAATGACAAGATATATTCTCATCTTCCTTATCCCAGTTTGCTTGCACAGAGTAAACCGTGCTTTCATTTTACTATTCTCATATACCTGTTGAAATCAAAACCGTCATGCCTGTAGATATTGTCAATGGTATACCTGGTTTGGGATTGGGCAGGCATGGAACTCATCAATCAACAACAAAAGAGAAAAATTGTCAAACTCACATTGCGAGCGCGAAGCCAATACAGCTTACATGTATGTAGTGAGTGACGCTTTTTCAGTTTTCACACTACACGTGTACATGTACATGTCAACACAAAGACGATCAGACTGTAAGCTGTAAAATATGCATTGCGTCTGTGTCCTGCATGTTTATATGCTTTATACATGTATAACTGTGGAGCCAGACTATATATTCTTCCTTTAATGTATGTGCTAGAATTCTAAGAAATATCTGTGCCAGATTCTGCGGGATCCACTGTCCAGTATCATCGCAGAGGTTTTTTGGGACGACCCGAGCTTGGCAGACAAGTTGTATGCCTGATTAGGCAGATGCCTATTGCTTGTTGATTTTGAAAAGTGGGCAAGTATGGCCCACTCAAAAGCACAAGGTACCCAATAAATGTATCTTAAAGATATCAGTATTGAGTGATAAATGAATAAATATAAAACATATATCACACCTATATAATTATAATAATAATAATAATAATAATAATAATAATTGTCGTGGCCGAGCGGTCTAGCTTACCGGATTCAAGTTCTGGTGTTAGCAACATAATGTGGGTTCGAATCACGGCCGTGACACTTGTGTCCTTGAGCAAGACACTTAATCATAATTGCTTCTCTCCACCCAGGGGTTAAATGGGTACCTGTGAAGGCAGAGTTGGTTTGCTGTATATGCGCTAGAAATGGCAGCAATTGAGCTGTATACTCCCCAGGGAGCTGAGATGGTTTCAGGAATGATTTATGAGCCTTATGAGCAGGGATAATAATATAACGCGCCTTGAGCACCACTTAGTTGGTGGATACGTGCGCTATATAAATCCACACATTATTATTATTATTATTAATAATAATAATGTAGACTTATATGGCGGATGTATCCACCAAACTGGTGCTCAAGGCGCATTACATTATTACCCCTGCTCATCAGGCACATAAATCATTCTTGAAACCATCTCAGCTCCCTGGGGAGTATACAGCTCAATTGCTGCCATTTCAGCGCATCTGGGCTAATCAAACACAACAACCAACTCTGCCCTCACAGGTACCCATTTACCCCTGGGTGGAGAGAAGCAATTATGGTAAAGTGTCTTGCTCAAGGACACAAGTACCCCGGTCGCGGTTCGGATTCAAACCCACATTCTGATGACTCAGCCATCAGAACACAAATCTGATGCACTAAACCGCTCGACCGTGGCACTCCATACATACTGTTATGAGCAATAATACATACTTTTGCAAAAATCCAATTCTCTATTCCTGTTTCGTTTTTCAAGATGGAGCGAATCTGTCAAATAAAGATAACTGAGTATTAGAAATAGTAAGGCTGTGTTTTCGGTTACACGTATAATTCTCACTAACACGAGACTTAAAGATATATTGCCTGTGTTTGGGCGAATTTTACAGTAAAAATAGATTCAAATGTTGAATTGGTATTTTTCTGGGGTTAAGGAAGTTATAAGCTTTCATTTGAGACATTGAACGAAAAAAATCCACCAAGGATTAGTACCAGTAAAATAAAAACTCAAATCAATAAAATGCTGGCCCACTGTTTGAATCCTCAGCTTGCATATGACCACACAATTTATTGTACTTAACGGCCGAGGGCGTGTGCAGTCTTCCGATTGGCCAGCACGGCTGTCAATCAGAATCAAATGCATTTTAAATATCGCTTTTATTTAGTTTCCGACATCCGAATAACGATGTTATCTTTGAAAATTTGATTTTTTGGACACGGGGGCGATATATCTTTAATTCTCACTAGCATGTGGGGGAAAAATGACACTCCAATAGCTAGGCCAACAGCCAAACTCAAGGCCAAAGAGTATGTGGGTTGGCCATGGCCATGGCCAAGGTTATTATACACGACTGACACTCTTCATGTAAGTAATAAACTTCTTGTTATTTTTATTGATCAGAACATTTTTTTTACCAGTGAAAAATGGGAAATTTAAATGACTGAAAGTTCTTACCTGAGTGATAAAAAGGAATAAGACAGCAAGTGTGACTCCAATGGCTAGGCCAACAGCTATGAAACACATAAAGAGTTGCGATACGCCAAACTCAAGGCCAAAGGGTATGTGGGTTGGCTTTCTGTATTTGAATGTGGAGTACAGTTGCTGCAAGAATAAAAAACAAGGAAACATCAATAAACAGTTTCTTGGTTAAAAACAGTCTTGATGTTAGGTTGGTTTTAAAGCTTTGTATGGTACAGTAGAAGTAAGGTTTGTGGTAGCACAATGTAACATTATCTCAACACTGATTCTTCTCAGAACCAACAATTACACGTATTACAACTCCTCATAGATTGTTACATGGTGCTACCTCAAGTTTTGATGTTGTCAATGAGTGACTGTTGGTGTCAGTGTTTGGCATATTGTGCAGTAATGTTCATGATTACATCCTGCAGAGACTGTCATCTAGATGTATGCTTTATTCAATTAAAAATGTTGTAATGTAAAGTACAATATCAGTAATGGAACAAGAACATGTTAAAATTTTAATTTATCAACAATTAATGAATTTGACAAAAGTAACATAAAAAATTACATAAAAAAGATATTCTTTAATAGTTTTTAATTATTCTTACTTATTTATTTTGTATTTAATTATTTTATTTTAATTTACATGTACTTTTGGAAATAGAGCTTACAAGTTGAACTCAAAAACTACTGAGTTCAGGCTTTAACAACGTGTGCCACAATCTAATTAAAAGTCCTGTGAAATAGTTTTTTTTCATTGTATACAATAAAGTATGCCTACTGGAACATATATTTGTCATTTGTAAATTTTTCCCCTCATGTTTATACCATAAAAATATTAATTTTTAAATTTAGGGGGTGCGCTTCGACACGCCCATACCCCCTCATTAACATTCGTGACTTACACTGAGGCGATTCCCGATCCGCGTCGTATACAGCACACCACTGCATGCAGAGTGTTGCTAGAGAAAAAGTTTCTTCAAGTTTTCTGTCAGATTTGAAGCTTATTATTTTCGATAATGCCATCGAGGTGTGTCGCTGCAGGTTGCCGCAACACCACCAAAGACGGTGTTAGTCTACACCGATTTCCGTCTGATCCAAAATACACACGTATTTGGACGACTAAAGTGAAGCTGACCAGAGCGAAGTGGTCGGGACCGACGGAACACTCATTCTTATGTAGACTTGTAGTGCACAGTTCGAGCAGACATGCTTTGAACAGAGCCTTCACAGCCAGTTCGGTATGGCTTATAAGGCCATGCTGCTACCAGATGCAATTCCAACGATATTCCCTCTAAGTAAGAAGGCTGGGAAGGCTCCAACGAAGAAGGGAGGTGCTTTTTTTAAAGCGAAAAAGACTAAGGGTAAGTGGCCATTTAGTAATACTCCCATGCATAACCCAGTCCACTTCCGTGCAAAATGACATGTTCACACCATGCTCACCGTTTCAGTGTTCACGGCATGAAAACATGCCGTGATTTTCCACATTAATAAAAACATCGTGTCTGATTTTATATCCTGGCAAGACAAACACAAAAACATTAAACTTTTCTCATTATGCCTGCGCTTGTTTTGATTTTTTTTAATGATCAGAACTTTGACTCAACTGTTTCTGTTATGTCATAAAATAACACCGTAATGTTAGCATTGCCTTCGGTGTGTTTTCCGACCGCATGATGGGGCTTGCGCTGCGTTTCACGGTACATAGAAATTCTCTGCCTTTGTGTACGTCACGAACGTTTTGTTAACACTTCGAAAATTCGGGGGGGCAATTTTTGATTATTAGATAAACAATTAATAATCCACTCGAAACCAAAAAAAACATTTAAAATTGTTTTTAACCCTAACTCCCTAGACAACAAAGGCAGTTGGAGGATTTTGAAGGATTTTTATTGTTCAGTAACAATGCTTAGGGAGTTAGGGTTAATTCATACCAATTAATATAACAGCACCAAGAAATAAAGTTTGGTAAATACACTCTTCACAGGACCTTTAAATAAAAGCAAATAATAACACTGGTCTTAGCTGCCAAACCTTGGATTAAGTGCTTTTATGAAAGTCATTACAATTTTATACAACAAATTAAAGATTGTGCAATTTAAAAAAATAATAAAGCAATAACAAAAATAACCGGACCTTATTTGATTGTACATTGTACACATATTCAAGTTTGTATGACAAACTTCCCCCATGAAATTCGTCTGTCTGAATCACCGATCATATTCAAGAAACTGTTAAAGACAGAATTATTCAGAGCTCACTTAATTTATTTTATCAATTTTTGTCAAGTGCCTTGATTACAGAATATGTGCGCTTTATAAGAACGTTCTATTATTAGTATGACAGACTAGAGGGTCCGTAGCTAGACTAGTCAGTGTATATCATCCAGGTATTTACTGAATTAGTTTCATTACATACCTTATAAATTTCAGAATAAATAGTGAGTGAAATAACTACAGCGGCATGAAAGCACCCCACAGGTGCAAACATCAGAAAATAGGTAAAGTGGGCATGGTTACGATGACCACAACAGGTGTTTATCCAGGGACAATGATGGTCCATCTTCATCACACATCTGCAATAAATAACATAAATAATAATTACAATAATCAGGGCTCTTTTGGCAGGCAGTTTGTAAATCTGGTTGCCCAAAATTTATTTTCAGTTGCCCTACTGGAAGTTTTACTCAAATTTATTTCCAACTCAATAATGAAATCCCGAGTTAACCCTTTCATTACCGATTTGTTTCAACAGGATGTCCCACTGGTTACCGAATTGTTTGCCCAGTCATGCATGAATTCACACATTATTGCACAACAGTATGCATCCATAAGTTGGTGAAATTCTTGCGTCGGGGGATAAACAATTGATTTAATTTTGCCCTACACCAACGTGTGTATAGCACTGTATACTCAACGCTTTCAGAGTGTCTGTGAAAAAACTACACAGGCGACTCGGGCGGGATTCGAACCCACGACCTCCTGCTTACTAGTGCAGACGTCTTAACCTCTCGACCACCGAACTTGCCCGATGACAATTGGCCGGCTAGAATCCCATATAGCAGCGTGTTCCGCGATATATACTACTCAAAACAATTTAGGGAACACCGGAATAATCTCAGTTAAAGCAAGATCATTTATTTCAGATAAACACAAACAATGTTTCACAGAATTGATGAGTTAACAAAGAATTTAGACATGTGTGGCAGATTGAACACGGCCATTGTGTCAATATTGCTGGTACATGACATCAATGCACATGGCCCAAACCTATTTGATGTTAAAAATCCGGTGTTCCCTAAATTGTTTTGAGTAGTATAATTGGTGAAATTCTTGCGTCGGGGGATAAACAATTGATTTAATTTTGCCCTACACCAACGTGTGTATAGCACTGTATACTCAGTATGTATCCATTTCCAGGCACTTTTCTATACTCGTTTTTCATCATGAAGAATTTGTTGGAGAAAGATATAGGCTATTCAATGAAATGATTGTTGCTTACGAAATTCCCTTTCATATGATACCAAAATCATTGGCATTGCATATAAAATGATCGGGTTATTTATTTTACTTCCCCTGACTTTGTTTCACAAATACAGAGAGCATTTTGTACACAAGTGTATGGCATTCCATAGCACAAATGGCCATTGAAAGGATTGACTTGTATTATGTCTGATTTCTATAATAGCAACATGTAGGTTGGGCTATACCATTAGAAAGATAAGGAATCAGTCTTTCCAACCATATATAGCATGGGCATGGACTGCGAAGAAGGGAAAAATATACAACTGTTTTAAAAGCTGGTCATGATACTCCCAATTAAGTGCTGTGTGTGTGGTGACCTTGGTCGACTAAAGTCACCAATGGTAGTGAAAGGGTTAAAAAGAGAAAAAACATGTATACATAAACAGAGGGGGTGCTTCGCGTATGGAAAATAAAAGATGACTGCTTAGCACTGTTAATATTTGGCATCTTTATTAACCCTAACCACCCCAAATCCATCAAAATCCTCCAAGTGGCACGTTTTAGGAAAAATTCAGCACTGTTTGAAACTGGTACTTTCACCTCTTCAAATGGGTCAAAATTACTACCGAACAAGAAGTACAGGCCATAAGTGCTGAATATGAAAGATCAACGAAAATGCATGGTGTATTTTGGAGATAAGTGCATGTTTACAAAAGTGCACTGATGGATTTTAGAGGATTCAGGAAGGTTCCTAGCCATTATACCTAGGGGGTTCGGGTTAAGGATAAAATTGTTTAGATACAACAAATTGGTTGCCCGTTGGGCTTGCAATAAGTAAACTTGTGGTTGGCCGACAACATGTTTGGGTTGTCCCGGGACATCAGACAACTGATTTTGCGAGCCCTGATAATAAATCCTTATATACATGTAGCACATTCCATAGACTTACGTCTCAATGTATTATTACCCCTGGTCATTTGGCAAATATCATTTCTGTAATATTTCTCAGCTGCCTGGGGAGTATGCACCCTGTGATATGTATGACCTCTTTTGGCACTACAGGGATAATCAAAACATGTTAATTTATAACCAAACTGTACCCTCACAGTTACCAATTTATACTTGTACATGTACATGTAGGTGAAGAGAAGCAATAATGGTTCTTGCTCAAGGACACAAGTATCACAGCTGTCAGGAATTGACCCACATTCTAACGACCCTGTTATCAGGCACTAAATTTGCTTGACCATGGCACCCCTTGGGAAAACCATGTTTCCCCATTATGATAGATGTAGATTATCTGCCATTGATTTGATGCAAATAACAGAAATACCCATTCTTATCAAGTGGTGTTGTTAAGATGAGTTAACACCAGAAAAGTAAATAGGCGAACATTCTCTTTTCACTGCTTACTTGGTTTTGAACACAAACTCTTGACCAAAAGGCCTGTATGCTGGTTTGAAAATGGGGAAGGGGTATTTTGGAAGACAGTGGAACTTTCAATTAACATGCAACTTTTCAGTCTACTGGGTTGACCAATCTGCTGTCAGTATGCCAGTGTGGTTGTGCATAATATTACTCGATGTAAAGCTGATGATGGTATCATACCAAAAAAATATTTTTGTCCAAGAAATATATTTCCTTTCATTTGTAAGAAAAGATGAATACTTTTCAGTTCAAATTGAAGAAACAAGCACTTTTTCAAGTTCCTCAATTCCACATAAGATTCAGAATGAATGCAACATAACTGAATGCATTTTGTTGTTAACGATACATCTTGATTCAAATTGAGTTAACATACATGTACTCCTAAAAGCATTGTTGCCAACATGACCAATGTTGTACATCCCTTAGATGTACTACAGTACATGCATATTAGTCTCTATGCATGCTTATTGTCAGTCAGATCTTTCACTGACCTCTTACAGTATCTACAGTGATGAGATCTTGGTACTTTGAATCCCTTGCATACATGACAGTACTGAAGATTTTTCTCGTCTTCTGGGTTTTCCTACAAAGAAAAAAAAAACAGCATTCCGTAACATACAATTACCAAAGCATTTCACCAAAGCTATCCCTAAGGCCAAACAAACTCCAGTTTCTGGTCAAAGGTCGGCTTCAAAATCGGTGCGGTGATGCGCTTCCCATATACAAAGTATGGTGGCTTAAGAGAGGCCTCACAAATCGGGCAAACATTCATACCTGTACCCCTATGTGAAAAAAAGTTGTTTAAAACACAGCACGGCAGAATTCCAATCGATCCAGCAATTTTTGCTGCAGCTGGAAATTGTTTCATAGCAAAAAAAAAAAAGGAAACTAAAAATGCTGATGTACGAGTCTGAGGCGCACGGACATCAGAAACCAGAGAATTTTTTTTGTTGGCCTAACCATGCAACAAATGTAAAATGTTGTGTCGCATATTGTTGCCCTCAGCAGAGAACAAAAGAAACCATTGTTCTAGCTGGTGGATCTTGTTGCACTGAGCAGAGAACAAAAGAAACCATTGTTCTAGCTGGTGGGTCTTGTTGTCCTCGGCAGAAAACAAAAGAAACCATTGTTCTAGCTGGTGGATCTTGTTGAACCTAGCATAGAACACAAGAAACCATTGTTCTAGCTGGTGGATCTTGTTGCACTGAGCATAGAACAAAGAAACCATTGTTCTAGCTGGTGGGTCTTGTCCTCAGCAGAGAACAAAAGAAACCATTGTTCTAGCTGGTGGGTCTTGTTGTCCTCAGCAGAGAACAAAAGAAACCATTGTTCTAGCTGGTGGATCTTGTTGCACGAAGCATAGAACAAAAGAAACCATTGTTCTAGCTGGTGGATCTTGTTGCACTGAGCATAGAACAAAAGAAACCATTGTTCTAGCTGGTGGGTCTTGTCTTCAGCAGAGAACAAAAGAAACCATTGTTCTAGCCAGTGGGTCTTGTTGCACTGAGCAGCCTGCACACTTTACTGCCATTGCCCTTGGGAGTTGGCCGTAATGCCCCTTACAAAAAACACATACATGTACATGTATATCATGGCCAACTTGGCCAGCCTACACCTTCAAGGCTTCACTACTACATGTATGCGGCGTTCAGTGTTCCACTCATTGCTGGATCAATTATAGTGTCAGTGTTTTGTGCACCAAATTTCTGTAGCCAGGAATTTGTTCGGGACGGGGGTACCATACCCAGTAAAACAGCCTTGTTTAACCCTCCTACTATTGCTGGACTTTAGTGGAAAGTTGCTGCAGAGGTCAAAACCAGTCAACTGCCCGTTTTGACTGTTGACCCAAATGTGCACATGAGGGCATTTTTAACTGGTTTTTACTGTCATTTTGACAACCCTCAACAATACCAGACAATGCTTTTACCAGTCAAAAACAGTTGACTCATTTTGACCTGTAAATGTACTTACTACACGTAAGGTTTGACAATGTTTGTCTTTTAAGTGCGCTAGATATACCTTGGGAAGTATATCAACATTTTGACTGATTTTGACCCTTGTAGTAATAGGAGGGTTAAGGCTAGTATAGTCAGTACGTACACACATAATGCACACTGAAAAGCAAATAATATGCATACAGAATTTAAACAAAAGAAACATTTGACTTACTGGTTTCCAACCAAGTGGAACAAACCCTGGTCCATAGAATACAGCATGGAAGTAATTATACATAATGAAAAATATCCATGATGACAGCACCACAATGTGCATAATACTCCATATACTGTTCTGATTAGGTGACCAGTAAAACAAATCACACATAATTGCTGTTCCTGTTATGTAGAAAATAAGGAAGAGGGTGATAAATGGGCCCCAATGGCAGAGGCGACGTAATGGCCCAAAACACATGATTGAGGTGTGATCCAACTGTGGTCTGCACAGCAAGTATGATTGACGTACATGTACTTCTACTCCATCAGTGTATGTGTTCAACAAGGGCCAAGCTCGTTACATCAGTGAACAATATCCTACAGGTTTTAAAGGAGAAAATAATAATCCTATTAACTTTGCATTAGATAATATTATTGTATTCATTAACCCTTTAACCGTAAGAATTTTTAGGGGTTATTGCATGATGCAATTTTTCAGCTCTGTACCTCTTTTAACCCTCCTACCATAGCTGCACTTTAGTGGGAAGCTGCTATAGAGGTCAAAACCAGTCAACTGCCTGTTTTGACTGTTGACCCAAATGTGCATACAGGGGCATTTTTGACCGGTTTTTACTGTCATTTTGACCACCCTGAACAATGCCAGACAATGCTTTTACCAGTCAAGAACGGTTGACTCATTTTGACCTGTACATGTACTTACTACACGTAAGGTTTGACAGTGTTTGACTTTTAAGTGCACGAGATATACCTTGGCAAGTATATCAAAGTTTTGATAAGTGCATTATAAGTATTTAAGTAGGACCATTTGTTTCATCAAGGGAAATAACTTAGGGGGAAAATTTGTTTGGTTTGCAATTTGACAGGTATGAAAATCATCTCTCTTTAGAAAACTTGGTGGCATTTAGGCCTGGACGATATCACGATAATATTATAACGATACAATATTCGGCTAAATCAGTGAAGTTTTCAGTGATAACGGTGATATTTCAAAGATCTTTTATCAGCATTTGTTTTTGTACATGTGTATATTCAAACACATGCAGTACAGGATGGAAACACATTATGATGAGCGCAAGGTACGTTTGAACAGTGTCTTATTTGGCACCTTTCTTGCAAAATGATGTCAGCGCGTGGCCATCATACATTTGCCACAATGTACTGCATGTGTACGAATATATACGAACATGGTAGCTAAATGCAGAAGTGCACAAACTGTACATCTGCCGACACGTCAGACACGCCAGCATAAACTTGTGGGAAATTTTCAGGGTAAAATAAATTATGGGAGTTGGTTTTTTGTATAAAGTTGTTAACAAACGCCATGACCATGTACGTTTGTGCACAAAGTCAATGGAGGGGAAAGGTGGTCGACAAGAAAATGTTTTTTTACATTTTATAGCAAAATTATGAAGAAAATTATTAAGAAATCAGTTAAATTATAAACAGAATAATGTTAGAGGCCAAACTAACGTTACATTGCCATTGGAAACAACTACGTTTTAAAGGCATATTGATTGGACATGATCGTATTGGAGATTTTGCAAGCAATGAATTTTTGCACATCTTTTAAGATGTTGTCATTGTGTCGTCTGCTAAAATTACATCCACGTACTTTGTGCACAAGTGACGGTTGTCTTCGACATTCTTTTATAATATAAAAAGAAACTGTATTAACCAGTTCACGTCAGGAATAAAAAAGTTTTTCTGGGCCCCTGTGGCGGGTTTCTTTTTCCCACACACACCGTGAATGGAAGCTTCCACAGCGGGTGGCCGGCACTTCCGAGCATGTCACCGTGCACGCATGGCTGAACCGAGCATGCATACAAATATTCCGGAGTTTCCTGTGGCGTGTTTAGAAGCTCTCCGATCCATGGTGCAAAAAAAAATTGTGTGTATACACGGCCTCCGACGCGAACTGGTTAACAAAACATTTACAATTATTTTTACATTGTTATTTTAATAACGTATTCTATAGAATGCAGGGCAAAATATTCAACATTTTTTCCCTTTTTCTGAATTTGACCTAGGAACCGCAGTTGTGTATTTTTAAGTCAGATTACGTAAATTTATAAGAAGTAACCGTCGGTGTGGCCCTGCATAAATTAGTTGTACCAAGAGAAATGATTTAAAACTCAGATACTTTACCGTTTGCACCACGCACCATGCACCATCCATTACCAAATTGTACGATAGGAAAGGCGTAGACTGGTTCCACTCAATACGGTCTGTTAACAATGTACATGAATGAGTCTAGTTCCAATGGTAGAATAACTACAATAGACTTGATTCAAGTCCGGGGATTGCCGATGTTTTTCGCGCTCTCTCAATGGGCGGAGCTAGCAACTATGTGCATTGGCTTATGTGTCTATAAATTATGCACGGTTTCATGTGTTCTGGATCTGGATCTGGATTATTTACTCCGTAAAAGCGGTAAACCGCATCACTACAGAGTGTTGACTTGACCGACTAGTTTGAGTTGTGGGTTGTGATTTCGCTCAGGTGTTTAACAAGTCCGGTTTTGAAGCTGGTTAGCTTTGTTTGATCGAGTAGATGGTGTGGTAAATCGTTCCAAATTTTAGTAGTCCATGGAAAAAAATTAAATTCAAGAGTTTTGGTCTTTGTTTGCGGTCGTTGGTAGGAGAGGTCGTGGGTCTTTTTTAATCTGCGTTGAGGCTTAGTGAGGTAATCCTGCCATTTAATATCAACGAGGTTATGGGTTATTTTGAATAGCATGGTGAGCCTAGTAATCTTCCTCCTGGTGTCTAAACTTGGCCAGCTCAAAGAACTTAGCATGGCAGTAACGCTAGAATCTCTCGAGTAGTCGTTTTGACACAGTCTAGCTGCTGATCTTTGGATTTTGTCTAGAGTATGTGTTTCTTGTTTGGTATATGGAAACCAAGCAGCTGTGCCATACTCTAGTTTAGGCTGGATAAGAGACAAGTAAAGTCTTGATTTTATATCAGTCGGGCAACATTTAAAATTCCTACGGATCACCCCCAGGGTCCTTTTACAACTATTTGTAACATTATTTATATGAGTTTTCCATGTTAGATTACTGTCAAATATGATACCAAGATAAGAGTGAGAATCAGTTTTGTCCAGGGTGTTGCCAGAAAGTTTGTATGGAGTAATGTTGGGGGTCTTTTTAGATGTGAAGTGCATTGTGTAACATTTGTTTGTATTAAATTTCATTTGCCAATCTAATCCCCACTTACTGAGAGCGTCCAAGTCACGTTGAAAAATGATAGGATCGTCCGGATTATTCCATTCTCTATACACAAGGGCATCGTCAGCAAATAGGCGGGTCATTGTGCCAGGTGAAACGCAGTCAGGTAAATTATTTATGTAGATTAAGAAACATAATGGTCCTATGACCGTACCCTGTGGCACACTGGATGTGACATCAACTGCTGAAGACAACTTCCCATCAAGACTAACTCTTGACTAAATGTTTTTATCCACCCATGGATTTTCCCTGTTATGCCATAATGCTGAAACTTTTTTAGAAGACGTGAATGTGGAACCCGATCGAAGGCTTTAGAAAAGTCAAGAAAAACTGCATCTACTTGTTTGTTCTTTTCGAAGGATGCAGCCAAGTCACTAGTTGCTAAAATCAACTGAGTGTCACAACCTCTTCTCCTTCTGAAGCCATGCTGCGAATCATTTAAAATGTTGAACCGGTCAAGATGAAACATAATATGTGAAGTGAGAATGTGTTCAAGAATCTATGTGTTAAAAGATATTTACTCTCAAATAAGCCATTAAAAATATAAATGACAGAAACTGCCCATATCTGGGGGTGTTTCTACACAGTACGAGAAATATCCTTGTCGTGCTCAGACGGCCTAAGACCGTAGCTACAAAACAGGGACAAAATACCCTGGGACACCCCCTCTATCCCCCTCCCCAAACAATGTTGTCTTGCATACGGTCTGGTGTGCGTCATCATGCATTTCCCCGCTTACATAGAAAGATTACAAGTACAATTATCATTGTACTTGGGGGAAGGGGTGTTTATATATAAGTGTCCCAAGAATTTTGTCTATGATTTTGTCTAGGCGCGACTGAACCAGAAATTTGTCAAGGGAGGGGGAAGCGGGAGTTTTGAAAAAAGTAGGCCTGCAAATATTTTGATTTTGATACAGAAGAACTCCCCTCCACCTTTTAAGGGGTCAAATATTTCGCTGTGAGGCACTATTTTCCAATTTTATTTGTTTAATTATTTACCAAAACGAGCCAAACGGAGGGGTAAGTGACGTCATCAAACTACACTCTTGAAACTAAAGTGTTGAATCAACCTTTTAAGAGTTCGGTGAGTGACAACACTTTATAAAGTTAAATTCAACTCAAAGAAAGTGTTGAATTAACACGAAGTCAAGTTAAGTCTAACTTTATCAATGTTAATTCAACACTTTTAAAAGTTGAATCCAACTTTATAAAGAGTCACTGACCGAACTCTTTAAAATGTTTTAAGAGTGTAAGTTCACAATAGATTTTGAACTCTTGAAACAGAATTTTAAAGCAGAAGCAAGGAAGTACGTCACAAAAGCTGACAAGAAATAAGCAACCAACCAAATCAAACCATCAACCACATCTGTGCACCATACCCTGCCTGTGTTGCCCCTTTTACTAAGAGGTGTTCGGCAGTATACGATCCAGATCCAGAGTGAAAACATGGCGACATCCGTATATGCTATAATGTACAGATTCTGTACAAGCAGCATGGCAGCCGACAAAAGAAACAGATTTTACAGAAGTATTTGTTTTAATAGTATTTTAATATTTTACTCGAGAAAACAAGTTAACAGTGCCCGAGCAAATCTCCAAATTACTTGATTAGTCGATTACATCGTAGGCCTATACCGTAAACTCTCACCGTTTGTAAAATGTCACACGAGACCGCTCAATCTTCGAGAGTATATAGCTAACTATATAGTAACCTTCTCAAAATCGACTCTTTGTATTTTGAAACAGAAAAATCTACACACAGAAAATGCTAGATAAAAAATATATTGGTAAATTGTTTTATCATGCATTGCTGCAATTACACGGAGTTTCAGGCCCGTAAGTTTGAAAACGGGAGCTGTTTGTCTTTTTTGAGCATTTCTTATTTCCTATATGTTAAAAATTATGTCAAGGCAGAACTTAATTGCTTGACAAGCGAGAGGGGATTGCAACCTCTCCTCATCCCCCACCCTCATCAGCCTACGGAAATGATCGAGTTTAAAAACACACCGAAAATGAAAAAAATAAAGGTATGGTAAATCATTCAATGGGCCGGATAAATAAAAGTTAGCAATTGCTTATCTAGTAAAAGCTCAAGCAATAGCAATTGCTTAACAAGTAAAAGCTCAAGGTTAAGCAATTGCTTAAAAATGTATAAATAACCTTGTTCTTTGACTAGCACCTGTTGCTTGGGTGGGTTAGCAATTGCTTATGGGTATAACAATGATGGGAGGTCAGTTCCGATTAGCCTAGTGGTTGTATATGAGGCATGTGTTAGCAACATGGATGCTGCCGAAGAATTGGGGAGTGGTACAAATAGTGAGCAATCTTTGAACGAAATGTTCGTTAGTATAATCAAAGAGTACCCTGTTCTAATCGAGAAAAGTCAGTTGCCGGGGGTAAAAGACATGAAGGCAAATGCACTTAAAAAAGCACAAATGTCAATTGCTACCAAAACAGGTAAAGCCATGGATGAGAAGCAAATTTGGAAAAAGATAGCAAACATGAAAAGTCAAGTGAAGAAGAAAACAGATGGAATGCAAACAGGAAATAGGAAGATTGTTTTGGTTCCATGGGAACAAGATCTGTACAACATCTTCAAAGGGGATGAAAACCCGACTATTACGAAGATGCTATGCGCCATTTCTGCTGGTTTCAAACCAAGTACTTCGACTGCTGCTAGCCACTCCAAATTTTCAAAATTGAACCGAAATAATTTCCGGTATCTGGTAGGATTGACTTCATCACGATTTATTCTTTCATTGTACACCTTTTCATGTTCCCTTACATGCATAAACTCGGCCATGATGGCAGGAGTAATGCAACATGCAAGTGTTAGCAAATGCGTAAGCTCCTCATTGAGGATCTTGTAAAAATATTAGCAAGTGCTGTCATTAGTAAAAGGTCTGGTTTATTTATATGCTTCCAAGCAAGTGCTAATCTCTCTAGTAATTGCTTAAAAATCATAGCAATTGCTTTTGCTAACTACTGGAAGCAATTACTTGCAAGTAATTGCTCACTTTTATTAATGAAGATTTAAGAAAATGACTAGTAAAAGCAATTGCTACTTTTTATTTATCCGGCCCAATGTCTAGGCCGGAAACTTGTTTTAGCCCGCATCTTCAATTACCAGCGGACGGATTAAACGCACATGTGTTTTTACACGAAGTTTGTACACACAGAAAATGCAAAAATGATGGTAAATTAAGTTCTTCCAATGATGTGTATTTTCGATCACAAACAGTTTTAAAAAGAAAATGCAAAAAATAGGTATAGGCCCGAAATTACCGTAGGGCCTATTTCCCGAAATATGTTACCTTCTGGCAATTTAGACCAAGGTTGTTTTAGCGCGTAGACCTTTTTGCAAAAAATGGTGGTAAATTGTTAATGTAACTTGTTTAAGCGCGAATGTGCAAGTAAGCTACAGCAGAAATGCCAAAAAATGTTAAATTATTGATAGACCTAATCCGCATTTAAGTTGTTTTAGTGCGCATCTGCTATTACATACGCATATTAAACAAAAATAATTGTAAATAGAAAATTAATTAACTGTTGCAAACTGCTAATACCAACCTGTAAGGCCAAACAAGTATCCGGTTTCTGGTCACCGGTCGGCTTCAAAATTGGTGCCGTGACGCGCTTTTTTTCGGCAATCTTTAATTCTTTTGCCAACAGGGAAATACGTGGTACATTGTATACGTGGGGCCAACTTTCGCATATTATGGTGGCTAAGAGAGGTCTCACAAATCGGGCAAACATTCATACCCCTTATGTGAAAAAGTCGTTTAAAGCACAGCATGGCTGAATTCCAATCGATCCAGCAATTTTGGCTGCAATTAGACATCGTTCCATAGCACCAAAAAAAAGAAGAAAAAAAGAGAGAATAATTTATTAAAAATGCCGACGCGCGGGTCTGAGGCGACGCGCCCGTAAACCAGAAACCGGAGACTTTTTTGGGGGGGCTAAAGGACCAGGGGTCAATGTCATATTGCTGCTAAACAGAAAATACTGCTTAATTAAAAATACTAAGCTAAAAAAATAGCAGGGAACCAGTCACGAACCGTATACTTCAAATGACATTTTGGCTGGTAACCTGTTTTTGCTAAGTTGTGCTTAGCCTAAAGATCTGACATCACGCTTTGAGCTAGAGGCGCGTGAATTACGCCAGATCATGGCTGTGCAGCCGCCATATTTTTCCCGATGCTGAACTTTGACCTTAGTTGGTAGCAAGCGCGCGCACAAGCCCCGAAGCTTGACGTCAGATCTTCAGCACAATGCGTTAACGTATCCAATGAAATCATTTGAGTGGTACGCCTGGAGCCTGTCTATATCCTTGATAGGATATAGACAGGGGACCAGTCTAAGTTGTGCTTAGCAAATTTTCCTGCTTAGCAGCTCTATATGAAATTGGCCCCTATAGTATAATTGCAATATATATATATATATTCCGCTCCTTCAATGTAGAGCACTATCTTGGTTCCGCAGTGAACTATACCTGATATATATATATATATATATATATATATATATATATATATATATATATATATATATATATATATATATATATATATAAATAATAATAATTAAAGCATTCTAATCAATTTCCAAAAGATTTCCATAATATTGTAATAATACGTCAAACTACAACTTATCACCAAAACTCGCTCCCCATTGATTTTGTACACACCCTTGTACGCAAGGGTATTAAACAAGGGTTCCAAAACGTCAGGTATAACAATGCCCATGCACTCAGCAATTCTGATTATGCTTATTAAATAGATTGTTTTTTTAATTGTCAGGGAAACTATATTTACAATCATGAATAGGCTAATACAAAAGAGAAAAAAAATGTGAAAGCTGTTATAATAATGGAGGAAGCAGGAATCCCTTCCTCAATGATCAATCTATCACTCGCTATCATGCTGCTAACGCCTTCTGTTGGGAGTGATGCACAGTTTGTCCTGATTAGCATCAAATTATATGTAAAGATATATCACTCGTGATTGGCTAAGACAACCCATAAAATAAAATTCATAAAGCGTATGACGATATCGTTGTTAAAAGAAAAAAATATATATATATGAAATTTCAAACGCGATGGCCAATTAGCGACTGCCCACGTTACATACAATAAATTGGGTGATCAGGTACCTGTAACCTGAGGATTAAAACGCCGGAGTCCCGCCTTTTATTAATTTGAGTTTTTTAATTTACTAGTACTAATCATTGACGGATTTGTTTCATTCAATGTCTCAAATGAAAGCTTATAATTTCTTTAACCCCAGAAAAATAGCAATTCAACATTTAGGCCTAAATATATTTTTACCGTAAAACAGCCCAAACACGGGCGATACGTCTTTCATTTGATAACTACAGATGTTTAAGCTCTTTAAATTCTTAATGAATTTACTTATGTACACGTAATTGTTATCCTTGTCGCCATGCAATGTAGTATTCTAGCCTCCTCGCCGAAGTGGTCAATGACAGTGTTCAGTCCACTAGCAATGAAACGACGCGCTATAACCATAGAGACTATCCTTTCTCTATACTATAACGCACTAGCTGTAGGCCTACATCTTGCCCTGTAGACTGTGATGGAGCTGACGAAATATCTATCTCTTGGCTCACCCTATTTATACACGCTGGCGCCCTACTGGAGTAGGGCACTATATCGATCCAGTACACATTTCACAACAAATTTACCATTTCACATAGTTCTCAGTAATTTTTGTAAGCTTCATTTGGATATTCACCAGCGGCGTAGCCACGGGGGCCCGGGGGGGGGGGGGGAACGTGCCCCCACAGATTTCCAGTGCCCACCCCCCAGGTGCCCCCCCCCCCACGAAAAATCCTCATAGTGCCCCAAAAAACAGAAAAGAAAAAGAAAAGGGGAAAAACCCATACCTCCTGGGCCCCCACTGAAAAGCAATGCCCCCCCCCCCCTGTGCCCCTACGCCGCTGATATTCACCATGTGGCTAACGTCTAAAACGTTTGTAAAGAGCCGGCAAGGTCTCTGTATCGCACCTTTATTGACTATTAATCATCAGTTCACGGCTTTTCAATGACAATACGCTTGACATGAAGTCGTTTTCTGTTGTTTGTCATATCCAATACTAGCCATATAGATGTAGTTTGTAGAGCCCTGTAGCTGTACTTGCTCTAAGCTCTTAGGCTAGGTCTAACTGACCCTGCTGTATAGCAGAGTTCGAAGTCTGCCTGCATTTGCATTTCTGCCTCAGTGCACCAATGCCATTAGACACCATTTTGTGTAGAACCTGACGGAACTGTTTGTTTCTCATGTAGAAAATGATTCCATCTGCCCAGGTGGTGATAAAGACGATTAAGTATAATGACTCGAGTATATTACGTTGAACTAATCCGTTAATGGAAAGTAACCAACATATGGCAAAGGGAGCCCAACACACCAAAACAAAAGCCAATATGAGGATAACAGTCGTGAAATACTTAGTCTGGATTCGTCTTGGGGTGTTGTTCTCAGCTGCAAATTGGGCATTACACAGTGCTTGGTGACGTCTGGCGATTATCAGAATGTGAAAGTATAAAACCACGATAATGACCAGTCCTATCAGAATAAGACCAGTGAAGATGCATACAAATATACTAGCAGGAAATGCATCATCCATGTTTCTGTAGGCTAAACATACTCTGATTATGCAAATGATCACGACCGAAACCCAAATAAAACAAACGATACACAGCGATCTGCGGGTTGTCATCAATCTTCGGTATTGTAGACACCACACAATAGCAAGGTACCGGTCAATAGTCAATAGCACCAGTGAAATAAAGCACTGAATAAGGACAACCATCGTATTGCCATACGAGTGTAGCAGGGACAAAAAACTATCTGCACTCAATATATCAATATGAAGGATCGTCGTGGTTATTTGAAGAAATATCCAAAACCCCATAACCAAGTTCGAGATGGTGACCGATGCCAGGAATACCTTTGTAGGTGTCGGTATATTTTTCACTCGACTAATAACAACTAAGAACAATTGATTTAGAGTCAAACTTAGAACAGCAGTCAATACGAGATAAATGGAGGACCACAAAGGGGGTTCGTATTGGTAGTCGTGATAGTATGCATCGTCAAATGTGGACATGTTATCCATCAGAAAAATCCATCGTGAAAATGTTTCATTGTCATATAAAGCCATGGTAATTATTCTGCAATGTCTCAAGCAAAAAATAGGCCTATGTCTTTATGATCAGGTGAGCTCCCGTACAATAACTAACTGAAGATCTGCTTCTATACCGTAAAAACCATGTAGGCCTATTATCCGTCTGCAATTATGTCTGAAGTGCAGGAACGTGTAGTCTTTGCTCTCCGGTTTCTTCCTGTGATGTTCAGAGATGAATCGTTAAATCATGTCCCAAATATCTCCAAACTTACAGTTCCAATATCTGACTGTTATCTTTGTAGTCGCTTGATACTGTTCCGTTTTTAAAAGACTAGTTTGTGTATGTCTCTGTTGATTGATGCCGGTCATTTCTGTATATCATACCATTCAAGATTGGACAGACATATTGATACAGCTTGTAATATTGGGTTCTCGTTATGTAGTATTTGTTTTATTTATTTGCTGATTCTTTATGGTGCTCGACAAAATGACATAAAAATTATAAATGACGTCATGGGTAGGTGTGCGCATGTGTAGATTTGATAGATTTGGTAGTCAACCTGTCGTTTGATTGGATGAAATACACAGTTCTTGTTTGGGAGGACATGCAATCAGTGTCGATGATGTTGTTTTAGAATGATGGGAGCCTACACCCAATGACAGTGGAGCACGTGGGTCTCATAAGAGATAATTCCCCGTGGAATCAGTGGGATGAAGCCCCTCCTTCTCTCCCCCGGAAAATAGTTAATTGGAACACAATAACAAATTCAACAAAAAACAATACATCATAATATTAAGTTCCATCAATAGAAGACAATTTTAGGTAGTTCATTTCGGTCATAATTTATTGTTAGGTCATTAAAATGATGATTCCACTCATTATTGAAAATAGCGAAATTACTAAGGCCCTGTTTGGAAAAAGTTAAATATTTATTTCTACAAGGAAAGGATGATTGTCGTACAGAATTAAACTATATAGATAGAAACATACGAATTAAAACGAAAGAGCCTATAAACTCTCACTTCGCAGGGGCGGATCCACGGTCTCGAAAAAGGTGGACACACGGCCAAAATAAAAGTGTGGGGGGGGGGGTCACACTGATGACAATAAAAGTGGGTAGCACACGAAAAAACCTATGGTAAATTTACATGTTTGCCAACCACTGGATCCGGAAATGTCAATGCGGCATTGTTTTCATGAAAGCTGTTAATATCCGATTCCAATAACACACAACCATCACTGTAATATTATAATGGATGCAACCAATCAAAACTCCCGATACTTCGCCCACAGTATACGGGGAAATCATCATGCTATCATCGTTTGGAATTTTTCTCTGAAAATTGATGTAAAGCCACCAATATCGTGTAAACAATACATATAAATTAAGTAATTCAATAAAGCATTTGAAAGTCTCCATCCGCAAGTAATATGGCTACTTAGTTAATGAATTTCAGGTCAATTTACAAAATTGTAATACAACCTGTTAACGTGGACGGAATGCATTGGAACACAATGTCACACATTTATTTTCCTGTTGGCAACAACTTAATTCATATTGAGTACAATAGTACATTCATTGGCGGATCCAGGGGGGGGGGGGGGCTAAGGGGGCTGTAGCCCCCCCCCCTAAAATCGTTTAACAAAAATTTAAAGAGAGAGAGAGAGAGAGAGAGAGAGAGAGAGAGAGAGAGAGAGAGAGAGAGAGAGAGAGAGAGAGAGAGAGAGAGAGAGAGAGAGAGAGAGAGAGAGAGAGAGAGAGAGAGAGAGAGAGAGAGAGAGAGAGAGAGAGAGAGAGAGAGAGAGAGAGAGAGAGAGAGAGAGGGGTGGGAGGGGAGGGGAGAACGCACTACCATTCCCCCTCGCTGTGCTTTGTTTTTCTCTCCCTTTGATTATTTCATTGTAATTTTTGGAGTACTGAAAAATAATTGTTTTTGATTCTCAGCCCCCCCCCCTAAAAAAAATTCTGGATCCGCCCATGACATTACAGATTATTAATATTAAGCACAGTTGACAATACGTTAAGTGCAAATTACAGTTTGACAGGATTTATACATTGAAAATTGGCAGTATTACCAACATGTAGGGGAAAATTAAGCATAATGCTTCTAAATCTTCCCCTATGACAGACAAAGACAATAATACGCATTTATGTGTATATTGGCATTGTGATTGTATTTGTTCTGTCGTGTACTATAAAACTATATAATTGGTCTTAACTAGATTTACAGATAGTTTATCGGATGAGAGCCATTTGCTTATCTTAACAAGTTCAATATTCAAATTATTAAAAGCAATGTCTACATTATGGTGGTTATATAATATATTTGTATCATCTGCAAACAAACAGAATGAAACCATATCAGTCGAATTACATGTATCATTAACATAAATATTGAACAATAAAGGACCCAGTACAGAGCCTTGAGGAACTCCACAAGAGTTATGTAATGAATTTGATGAATTATATGAGACAAATTGTTTTCTTTGTGATAAGTAACTCCTTAACCAGTCCAAGGCTATTCCACAAACACCAGTTATGTTCCAATTTATGAAGAAGTATATCATGATTAACAGTATCAAAAGCCTTGGACAGGTCCAAGAAAATACAGATTGAAACTTGTTTGTTTTCAATGGCATTAATAATTTTATTAAGTACACTCGTAATTGCTAACACATGACTCAGTGTTTCGCCTACCACCTTTGAATATGCATGCATAACCGACCCTTTTAAACGTGTTTTCTTCGTCGTCGTGTACCGCCCGCCTCCCTCACCCAAGAACCATCTGAAAACTTCAGATTTCCTAAACGAATTTGACGATCTCCTAGATGTAGTGTCACCCCTACCCAGTAAGCTGTTACTTCTCGGCGATTTTAACATTCACGTTGATACGCCGTTGAAATCAGACACATCGCATTTCCTGACATCTCTCAATGATGCTGGTCTACACCAACACATAACTGAACCTACACAAAAACACGGCCATACACTCGATCTTCTCATCTCAAACCCGGATGACTCACTTGTTCTCGACAGTGAAGTTTTGAACATTTTGAACTCAGATCATTTCGTAGTAAACTGTACCATTAGGGTTTTCTAAACCAGTCAACACCGCGTTGATCACTTCTAACTCCAGGGATTATCGTAACATTGATCATCAAGCTTTTGCTAGAGACCTCAATCTTTCTTTCAATTGTTTTCCTATGATGCCTCTCTTGATGACCAAGTAAAATTTTATAATTCTAATGTAATTTATGTATTGAACAATCACTGTCAACCACTTACGCAACGTAAACATAAGTTTAAACCCTCAACCCGTTTGGTATACTATTGATATACATCTTGCTAGGCGCAATCGACGCAAACTTGAAAGAAAATGGAAGAAAAGTAATAACCCACATGATCATAATCTTTATCTGGATGAAGTTCACCGATTTTCGAAAAATTGTACATTCTGTTAAATCTAAGTATTACACTGAGCAGCTATCCACTGCCAATACTAAAATTGTTTTCAAACTTTAAATACTCTGCTCAACCGAAAGGTTTCACCACTTCCATGTACCATTTCATTTAAAAATCTTTCCAAAAAGTTTAGTAATTACTTTGAAGACAAATTGTCAAAATCCGGAACACAATTAACTCATCCCAGACAGATTACACCCCACCTCCCCATAATGCAATTGCTCCTGAAATAAGTGAATTTAGAACAATTAACGAAGCTGAAATTTCGAAAATAATTAAGAAATCTCCTAATAAATCCTGCACGTTGGATTCTCTCCCCACTTGGCCTCGTTAAACACAACTTGACCACACTCCTGCCCATATTTACTTCTATAGCTAACATGTCATTGTCCACAGGACCTTCCCACAGTACTCAAGGATGCGGTGGTTACCCCATTGTTGAAGAAGCCCACCCTGGATAAGGATATCTTAAAGAATTACAGGCCCGTTTCCAATACTGCTTTTCTTTCTAAATTAATTGAGAAAGCTGCTTTGTTGCAAATATCAGATTATATCGGTAGTAATGACTTGTATTGTAAGGTCCAATCTCCTTACAGACCCAATCACAGCACGGAGACAGCCCTGTTGAAAGTCAAGAGTGACATCATCCAAGCTTTTGACAATCGGCAGGCTGTTTTCGTGGTGTTGTTGGATCTGTCTGCTGCTTTTGACACAATTGATTATGATGTTTTGTTACATAGATTATCACATGTATTTGGTTTCAAGAATAACGTTATTGCCTGGTTCAAATCCTACCTTAATAATCGAACATGTAGAGTTAGGATCGCCAATGAATTTTCTGATCCTAAGGTTCTTCTTCACGGTTTGCCCCAAGGCTCATGTGTCGGACCTCAGATGTTCCTTCTTTATACTCAACCTATGTATGATATCATCACACGCTACCCTGGTATCAAAGCCCATTTTTATGCAGATGACACTCAGTTATACATTAATGTTGATCCCCGAATACCTGGTGAATCAGATCGCGCAATTTCCACTTTATCTAAATGCATTTCGGAAATCAAATCATGGATGTCTAAAAAATATGCTACTCCTCAATGATGACAAAACCGAATTTGTTATTGCTGCCAATCCCAACATTTTGCATAAGTTTTCAGATATCTCTTTTACCATAGGTAAAACTATTATCAAAACCATCCAAAACTATAAGGGATCTTGGAGTAGAATTTGATAGTGCAATGAACATGTCCCATCATGTATCATCAATTTGTAAGTCTGTTAATTTTCATCTTCGTAATTTATCACGTATCAGAATGTTCATTGATGATAACACATGCCACCATGCAGTCCGTGCTTTAGTAACTGCTCGACTTGACTACGCTAACTCACTTCTCATAGGTTCATCAGCCAAAGAAATTAAAAGACTTCAGCGACTTCAAAATAGGGCTGCTAAACTCATATTCAGACAAAAAAGTCTGACCATGTATCTCGCTCCTCCAACAACTTCATTGGCTACCTGTACAAAAACGTATCGATTTTAAAATTATGACTATTACTTTTAATTGTCTTTCCTAATAATGCACCATCTTATCTATGCGAGCTTATCTCGCTATACCAACCTAATCGTAGTGGACTTCGCTCTAGTTCTGACCAAAAGATGCTCTGTAAACCCCGCACTCATCTTTGTTCTGCAAATAAGGGTTTCTTTGCTTCTGCGCCAAATCTGTGGAACAATCTCCCATCAGATATTCGTCATACTAGTGAACTTCAGATGTTTAAAAGTAAACTTAAGACTCATTTATTTTAGCTTTGTTGTACATCTTATTTTATTCACTGTTAATTTTAGAATTACATCTCATTTTATTCACTGTTAATTTCAGAAATTATTAAGTTGATCCATTTTGTAAAGCGCTGTGATACCTTTCAGTCGTGTAAGAGCGCTATATATAAATGCTATTATTATTATTATTATTATTATTATTCAGAGTTTGAAAGTTTACAACAAACCCAAAACACATATTAAATGTCTTGGAGTATCAAAAATCTAGTATTTAAAAACAAGTTGAAATTCAATTGGATCTGTTCAAAACAAACGGTTGCCATGACAACCATGAACACTCATTATCGCAGATTTTGGCATGATGGGGTCCAACAGAATAATTAGGAAAAGTCAGAAAAATTTCATGATGATCGGACAAAGCATTCTGGAGATATTATACACAATATTTTGTGCCCCCGGCATGATAGGGTTAAACGGGCCCCGTGAGCTCGCATTTCTCACTGGTTAAGATTAAAAATCATTTTCCAAAATGGACTGAATAAAATCACATTATATAGGCCCTAAGCTGAAACAGCTCACAAGTGCTCACACGATTACACAAAGGCTACTGAAAGCAACATTTTCCCTGGGCCCTTAAGCGAGCCCCGGATCCCACGCCGTCAGCCGTAACTCCACACCGTGAGCTCGCTTGAGTGGACAAACAAATTAAATTGTGCATAATTGATTTTCCTTATTTGCAATTTTAATTCCCGTTAAAAGTACGGAAGGCCTATGCGTGTTTACAAATCGAAAACTCTGAATATTTTTAACCATTTCTTGTATAATAATAATGTCCCCTCCACTTTTTAGAGTGGTGGACAATATATCAAATGCCCCAAAAACTTGTTGATGGCCCCTATTAAACAACTATTAACCAACTTTTTGGCCCGGGGGAATGATCCATAGGACACCCCCCCCTTCCCCCCAAAAAAATAAAAAATAAATAAAAATAAAAATAAATTGTCATGCGGTAAATAATAATCATAACTAGAGGTATTGAGTTTGTATTGAGTGTGCATCATATGTGATGACGTCATCACCTAAAGTTGTTAAAAGACGAGAGTTACTTCAGGAGGTATGAGTTTTCATAATATATAATGTGCTATACTGAATACATTAACTTCCGGTTCAGTCATCCCATATAATTTTAAATTCTTCCAACCGTAAGTTCCGGTTCAATCATGTTACGTCATTCATACTTCACAAAATTTTTCCTCATAATATGGGTGTCAATTGTGTTAAACTTGGTAAAATAAAATTCTGTCTAATTTTTTCTCAAGATAGCAAAAAGGGACTTTTTTAACCTGCCGCTAGAGGGTGCTGTTAAGAGCGGTGACCTCACCAAATATATTTTTGAAAAGAGCAGATCCCACTTAACATATAAACCAAGAATGCTTTTTTCGAATACCCTTTCATATTTTCGTCAATTTATAAAGGTTCTGTGAACTCTGCAACTGGACAAGTCTGATTGAGAAGAATTCGAAGAAGTCGTCGAAGAAGAATTCAAAGAAGAATTCGAAGAAGAAGAAGAATTCGAAGAAGAATTCGAAGAACAAGAATTCGAAGAAGAAGAAAAAGAAGAATTCGAATTCGAAGAAGAAGAATTCGAATTCAAAGAAGAATTCGAATTCGAAGAAAAATTCGAAGAAAAATTCGAAGAAGAATTCGAAGAAGAATTCGAAGAAGAATTCGAAGAAGAAGAATTCGAAGAAGAAGAATTCGAAGAAGAATTCGAAGAAGAAGAATTCTAAGAAGTATTCGAAGAAGAAGAATTCGAAGAATTCGAAGAAGAAGAATTCGAAGAAGAATTCGAAGAAGAAGAATTCAAAGAAGAAGAGGAAGAAGAAGAGGAAGAAGAATTCGAAGAAGAGGAAGAAGAAGATGAAGAAGAGGAAAAAGAAGAGGAAGAGGAGGAGGAAGAGGAGGAAGAGGAGGAAGAGGAGGAAGAGGAGGAAGAGGAGGAAGAGGAAGAAGAAGAGGAATACTCGACTTGTAGTCCGTTAGGGCGTTTTTTCAGTGTAACGGTAAAATCGATCGATTGTACATTGTTGGAGTATAAAATATCCACTGTTTCGTACATAGCCGGGGCTGGGGGTGGGGGAAATTGTTATTGGGTCGTACAGTATAAGTATTAATGGAGAAAACCATTGGCAAATATCGAAGGAAAAGATACAAACTTGTGCATTACATCAACATTGCATAATGTTTATACCCTACTATGTAGGAGGCATATATTGCAACACATGTGTGTCCACGTAGCTACGTTCAATTAGGCTAATAAAATATGTTAACGATGCTCGAAAATTGCTTTGAAAACTATTTCAATTACAACAATTGAGAAATAACATAAATTGAGGTTTGCAATAAAAAATATGGCAATACAATTGTACAGAGTTGCAACTGTTTAAAAAAAAAAAGTTCTTGAATACAAAAACAAGATTATAACCTGTAAAAAGACACACAATATCACCTGCCACACACCCCATCTTAACAAAACCACAAATGGCGATAAAAGATATTATAGCCATGCAAGGATTTTTACCTTTCTGTCCCATACGTCCCGTACGTCATCGTACGTGTACATTTCTGATTTATGAATACAAAAATACATTATATAAACTGAACGGTATCAATAACCCCAGATATTGCCTCCCATGAAGTTATTACATGTTGATACTGACACAGGAAACTCCATCCCATCAGTGAACTAAAAACACCCGCAGGTAAAGTTTCCCCCTTTATTATGGTCATGCTATCCGTCCAATACAAAGCGAGCCCTCTAGCGGTGAAAATAAACCTGGTATCTGATCTGACTCTAGACATTGTGCGTGTACAAAACCATTGTCACGGTATACAATAGAAGTTCCATGTTCAGCGAAAACACTTCCCTGGTTCCGTTTATTACTTTACAAAAAATGTACAAATAAAAAATATATATATACTACTCAAAACAATTTAGGGAACACCGGATTTTTAACATCAAATAGGTTTGAAATGTTCCATGAACCGGGATTTTCATTTGCAACCCCCTCTCTCTTTCAGTAGTCATGTCATGAAATGTGTAATCACTACATGCATCCTTTATCATCTGTTTCATTGTGCAGTTATTTCTCATCAATTCTGTGAAACATTGTGTTTATCTGAAATAAATGATCTTGCTTTAACTGAGATTATTCCGGTGTTCCCTAAATTGTTTTGAGTAGTATATATAAAATAAAATAAAATAAAATAAAAAGATAGTCATAAGTGCATTTTATCCAGCAACGTCAACAGCTTCAACATGTGTAAAGCGCGCCCTCAACGGTGCTGAATATCTCCAGAAACGACAACATTCCCATTAATTCGTAGTGCTTCAAATTGCTGTACTATGATGTCGATATGTAGGCCAATACGCCAAGTGATATAGCCTAATGCTGTAACATACGTGCTCTGCTGGGCTGAAATTCATTTATTGCAATCCACTTTATCCGATATATCATCAAGAATCATCAAGACTGATTAAGGCTTAAGGTTAAAATAGGTATATTACTAGTTTTTCTTGTGAAACGAGAAAATGTGATTTGCCATTCAGGGGGAATTGTCATTAGCAGAATGGGATTTTGAACAAAACACATCGAAGATGTCGAATCTGGCAAAGAGACTATTGATTGACATTGATTTATGTAAGTATTTAGTACGTGTCTGGCCATTGACGGTCCTCGTTCCGCACCACCACCAATTGCCAAAGATGTAATTTTAAACCATTGGCGAGCAATTCTGAATGTCTGTGTGCCAGAAGTACTTCTGTTACATTATTGTTCAACAAATTAAATTTTTGGTAATTTTCCCCTCAAAGCCAAAATCACATCTTCGATCAATTTTGACAGCCGTTCTTCGATTTTCTTTACAGTAGGATTATGTTTGACCAACTTCTCTGCAGGGGAAGGTACATCATTGGTAATGTTGGCAAAACTGCTCTGATGAATAGGCCTATTTTCAACTCTCTGTTAAACAACTAACGTGTGATTGTTTCAGCTTATAATGTTATGTTGTTAACGAGAAAATAGTGAACACACATTCAGATTGTGTGCATTTATATAGGCCTATTGTAACGCTGAGGTAAGGAGAAATTACTGTTTCCTAAAACCGAACTGGAAAATATTTCAAGAGGAATTGTTACGCAACATTGTTTCATGTTTTCAAGTTGTTGGACGGCAACATTTTGTAATTTCTACATAATAATTATTCATGTTTACTCTATTAAGATAAAAGCCAAGTAAGAATTTATATAGGCTTACTAATTTGTTGATTTGATAATCTGATAATTACCAATGTTGTGCTTTTTCATTCACTTTTCTTAAAAGTGGCAGCACCTAGACAAAATTGTTACGGTACTATATCTATCAGGTTTGAACAAATAACGCAAAACGGTCCCACGCACGCGATTGAGATATACGTTACCATTAATTATTCATGTGATATCGGGCGTGAGAAAAGTTGATAACATTATTATGTGTCTGTATATATGCAAAATAAATTATTTTGTAGACAGCTGTGAATTTGTTCTTTCAAAAACAACATGTGGAGTGTCGTGGCCGAGCGGTCTAGCTTACCGGACTCAAGTTCTGGTGTTAGCAGCAGAATGTGGGTTCGAATCCCGGCCGTGACACTTGTGTCCTTGAGCAAGACACTTAACCATAATTGCTTCTCTCCACCCAGGGGTTAAATGGGTACCTGTGAGGGCAGAGTTGGTTGATTAGCCATATATGCGCTGTAATGGCAGCAATTGAGCTGTATACTCCCCAGGGAGCTGAGATGGTTTCAGGAATGATTTATGAGCCTTATGAGCAGGGGTAATAATATGCGCCTTGAGCACCACTCAGTTGGTGGATACGTGCGCTATATAAGTCCACACATTATTATTATTATTGCCAGTCACGAGGAGAATAAATTCCATTTTCTCACCACCAGCGCCCAAGGGGTTGTGATCTCGAATTGTGCCGTCAGTAAAGGGTTGATTTCTTACAATTTGAAATATTCGCTCTTGTCGCAGGGCAGACGTACCATCTGTTATGTAAAACCAAATAGATTTGACAATCTATAGATTTGACAAGTTAATAAGTGCATGGTCGTGTGGTGTATGACTACAGGGACTTTCCACGCAAACTCCAGAGGCACATTAATCTGATTCTATCAATATGGCAATACAACAGAGAATTGAGTGTAGCCAAGAACATGTCATATTTTTATTTGAATAACCAATAAATAACATGACTGAGAGATTGGGAGGCGACTCTGCACTCTGTAAAGCCTGACATCGAAAGCATGGTCCAACTGTTGGAACATCTGCAATTAAATGAGGGAATTACCCCCCTCATCTCCCGGCCATCCCCAATACAAATATGCAAAACAAAATATAAAAATTTTCTAAATATTCCCCATAAACACTTTTGCACAGTTTAAATAATAACAATCTTCTCTTACTTAAAAAACAAACAAACATACAGACAAATTTATCAATACAACAATGTAGTGAAATGCTGAGGTATCGCAGCTTGAATAGGGGGCGGGGTCACATGATTCATTGGGACGAATGTGTTGATATGATGATTATGCCAGTCACAAAGAAAAATCACACGTTTTGATTTAAATCTCAGCCATATAATCTAAACGTTTATTATATCGAAGTAATCCTCGTTACAATCTAAATAAAAAATTTATATGCATATCAAAATCACAATCATCAGTACAAACCCAAAACCCAAAACCCAAAATCATAAAATCCTTAGGTGCGATGGAAGTTGTTTTGTCACAGATTCTGCCAACATCAAATCACATATGCCAAAGCAAATACAAGCACGCGAAGTGAACAACTTCAAAAGCGAACCTTTCTGGGGTTATTTTTAAACCCCCTTGACCCCCACTACGGGGGGGGGGGGGGGGGGGGTATTAACCCAATTTTTTTTAGATGCCCCCCTCAAAATATGTACCAACCTATAAGAAACAAGGAAAAAATACTCAAAAAATCATTTGAGAGCGTTAACCCCCCTGTACATGCCCCCTGAAGATTTGTTTTTGTGAAACGGCATGGCATCCTGACTTCATGTGCAGATTACCTGTATACCGTCATTGGGGCACCCGTCTATTTTGTTTGAAACACAATGATACTCAGATAGGGAAGCAATGAAGAGAACATCACTTCAGCAATTAATTTAAAGTACTTTCTCATGTTTACATGTTGAAATTTTAGCATACTATTCCATGACAACCTTTCAATTGCCTTATGAAACAAAAAATCTGATTAAAAAGTAACATTTATATGAATAAAACACAGTGTTCCCGTGGGTTTATATGGATTGCAACTGAAGATTTTATTTCATTATTGTATCAAACTTATTTTATCCTGGAATAATATAAAATTTATATTTGCTTTTAACATTCTTCTAGAAAAGAATTAATTAATAAAATAGTATGAATGTAAAAAAGTAGTTATTGGCCTCAGTTATGTTTTGAACCTAGCAAGTTCTTTCTCAGAGAAAGAACCCGCTAGGTTTGAGATGTAAGGCCAGTAACTATTATTTTGCATTTATATACTACGCGTCCTTTAGGTTGGTAAGCAGTTTGCAACAGCAAATTCTCTATTTATAAAATAGTACAAAAATATATTCATACATCTAACTAACATTAACAACATATTTCATGGCTTAGCAGGGATTTTGGATTGTATAATGCCAAAATGTATTTCTGTAAATGATACAGTAGATCTAATGCTCTTGAACAAGTTCTGCTAGTATGTAGATGTGAATCATCATCTTTAGATATAGTAAGATTTGTGATGACTGATGACATATTGAAATAATCTCTTTTGAGTAGTAAGGGTTCTGAAAAGAACCTTTGGTTAACTCAACATTTCAATCTGTATGCTTTGATCATCTTCAAGGAGAATGTGGAATGCTGGTGCAGGAGGGGCTTAAGTAGCTCGGTAGAGGAGTCCTGATCACTAGATGTAGCTGTAGCTATTACCTTTAAAAAAATTTAATACATTTATAATTAATTATGTGTGAAATAACAAGTCAAATGTATTATTACACAATTTATTTATAGAAAGTGAAAGATAATATTGTAAAAAAATTATTTTTTAATGTGCTTAAATATCAGCCACACACCATCCCTTAAAAACATTCAAATAATAAATCCCATATCCCACTATTTTATTTTAAGCTAGGATTCAACTTCAAAGGTTCAGGGGTTACACAATTGTAAACCTTAAATTTATTTGGGAACTACCAACTTTGTATTCTCTTTCACTTACTATTACTATTATATCATCGTGATTGTACAAACTATACTATTTCTATGACAGTAACCAGTGGGTTAATATTATATCATCGTGTAGCTATGTGACAAAAAATTTCAAAATCAATGGATTTCAATACAACTGGTATCATTGTCAAGGTCTTGAACAGACGATTACAATGATATAAGAATCATCTTCCTGTGACCAAAAATAAGGAAGTTATGACATGTTGAATCCGGCAATTTTAGGCCCGTAAATGGCAATTATTTTATAAGGAAAAACAAAAGAAATGTAAATTTGACTTGTGACCCGTTTCCTAGATTTTCTCGGATTCCATATCATAACTTTCTTATTTCTTGTCCGATTTTCAAAAGGTTGGTATCACTGGAATGCTTGGGAAAAGAGGAAGAATAATAAATTATATTGGACTGGAAAGATGAAAAAATTAAATAAGTTATGAGAACTAATATTATTGTGTTACGCCGATGTATATTAGGTTTAAACCATGGAGGAAGGGAAAAAACGGACGATTTATCGGACTGAAAATTCGGCCGATTGAACGTTCGTTTTGTTGACATCAAAATAGTACACAATGTAGCGTGCTGAACAGCGCCAATACAATCTTTGATCGACATCAATTTCTGCTAGTCAAAAAAACGTAACTGCGAATCGTCCAATCGCCGTCAAAATTGGCCAAGAGGTAGAAAACAAGTATAGAAAAATTAGTAGTGTGGTTTGATAAGGTATATTACTCACCTTTTAGTAAATCGTCGATGGTTTTGATGAGCAAGAACAAACCCAAATTTCGAGAATTTTTTTTGGAAACTTCTACTTTCTAGATGCCGCATTCAGAAAATTTGAGAACGAGGTTGAAGTAGAATATGTGATCTACGTCTTCGAAAAAAAAGCTCCTGGGTACGTTAAAAAGAACGGCCACAGCGAAACGTTACAAAGCGCTATCTCCACGGTGTCTTCGCCACGGCGATTCAACCCAAGATTGAGGCCGCGGCCAAAAAGATTTGCGACAATGCGTGGGATACGCACATACCTACATCGTGATTGTACAAACTATACTATTTCTATGACAGTAACCAGTGGGTTAATATTTCATGTTTAAGATGATAACAAGTCCCAGGCATGTTAAATACAATGTTCCCAAGTTAACTCCCATGGAAATTTCTTGCAGTAATACTTGTGGGTGCATGGTGAATAATATTATTATTAAAAACAAACTTACCCAACTAAGGTCACAGATAATAACTTCTGTCACTGCCCAACTTTGCCACTAACCTAAATATATAATTGTCTTAATTGAGTTAAAACCCATCAACCATGTCAACAAACAACGAACAGCTGATTAGTAACCATTCTAGATTATATGTGTGGTACATAATCACATACACAGTCTGGTAACCACCATTATGTATGTCTCTACAGTGCATATAGAGTCAGGGAACCTTTACGTTAAACTGACAACAGAGGGCGCCCTTCAAGCAAAACTTTCAGGGGGCATGTACAGGGGGTTAGAAATATCAAATTTTTATTTTAATGATTTATTCTTGTTTCTAATAGGCCTGTACATGTTTTGAGGGGGGCAGAATATAAAAAAGTAATAATACCCCCTACCCCCACGACCCACGACCCCTCGACCCCCACGCGCTCAGAATCATATCGTATCCCAAATCGGAATCTGTGTTCGAATACGGCCCCAATTAGAATGCCCACTGCTCTCCCACTACTGAACGTGAACAAACGGAGCTCCAGAGGATCGAATGGACAGCAAGAGTCACATATTCTGACAGTACAGGTAGGCATAACTAATTTTGTCAAACATTGTGTGCCAAACTGGGCCAATTTTCTTAAATAAACGAAGAAAATCACGTCAAAATCTTGGCAGATTGTGACGGGAAATGCCTGGAACGTTCAGATACAGATATTATTAGTCAGTGAGTTCAGGTTAACTTAACGTTAGTTAGTGGTGCACCTAACGTGGCGCTATTTCGTTGCCAAACCTTTAGTTAATTGACGGGCTTCATATTCATTCAGTTTAAGACTGGTACTATTGCTTTAATAATGCTGGCCGTTGAAACGCTGTAAGTAATTTTAGTGTCAGGAAATTAAGTCCCAAATTCAATCAGGATGCCGGAAAGCCATGCGGCCGTCTTGGGAAGCGATATCCTTCTACGACCGTAATGAGTTGTAGGAAGAACGTTGCCACAAACTGCGCCCTCACCCAACTAGCAAAAATCCGACATAAGTATGCCATTTTTTTGATAGAATATGAAATTATCTACTCGGGAATGGTATAATTTGGCTTGTGGCAGCATTATAAATTCGTTGATTTCGCGACGACAGGTCGTCATGCAGCAAACGGCGCGCGCAACAGGCTAGCGAGCTAGCCATTTTCGAACTCGGGCCGTAAACAGGTTCCCATTTGGGATACAATTTGATTCTGGCGGAGGCCGGCCAGCCATGCGACATGCTTGCGCATGGGCATTGCGAAATACATACATACATTCGTTAGTACTGCACTGCCGGTGGTAGTGAATTCCGCGAGTACGTGTGCTTTTTCGTTTATATGAGCGTACGTCGTGGGGTCGAGGGGTCGTGGGTCGTGGGGGTCGAGGGTGTTTAAGAACAACCCACCTTTCTGTCCTGGACCACGTAAAATCAAAGAATATTGACCGGCACCAGAGATATTCACACCGTGCCGTGCATGAGCTGTTGAGGGCACAACTCGTTAGATCACTGTTAATCGAAAGGGCAGCAATAGTGTGTTGTGTTTGGCGTATTTTGCAGCGCAGAATATCTCAAGCGATCAATGGCAAACGCATAGTACTGTAAGCTGACATCTGGTAGATTTTACACTTAAGGCCAGTGACCACATGTGGGGTCAGTCTCCAAGACTGACATCCCCTAGACCAATTTTTATTATCACTTCGACCTCCCCTAAATTATAATCTAAACACAATGCCCCCACTGTTGTAAATGACCAGTTCATATAGATATACCTTAGATTAGAAATCTCAGTCCGTCTCTTGCTCTCTCTTCTCACACTTCTCTCTCCTCTCTCTCTCTACTGTACTGCTAGTCCAATAACTTTGTGACCCTACAGTCAGTATTGAGTATAAGAATAGATTTTGTACTTCTTGTTATAGCCACGGAGAAATAAATAAAATATTCGTTCGGCCCAAGAAGCTTCTCTTATAAGTGTCATTTCTTCATCTGGTAGCACCCCTTAGTCAAGTGTTACAGTACCATAGCTAGGCGATTAGTGAAATTCACTACTCGAGTAATCACACAGCAATTACTCGCAAGTACTGGAATAATCGCGAGTAATTTAATCCTTTCTTAAATTGCATGCATTACTCATACTAGTCATACCTATAGGTCATTGGTTATTTAAGTATTTCAAAAGTATACTATTTCAAACATACTTTTTATTATGTTTTATGACATTTGTTTTGAAAACATTATATATCATTTCTGATTTGTTTATGCTTAATAAATAAACAACAAAATAATCAGTTGTTAATTGTGAATGTACTTACAATTCGCAAGTACTTTTGAGATAATCGCAGCGGGACGATTAATCAAGTAGTAAAAAGAAGCGAGTACGAGTACGATTAGCAATTACTAGTCGCGAGTACTCGAGTAATTGCACTATTCGCCCAGCACTATAATTATATAGGTAGCACCAGAAGTCTATTACCACTTGTGTCACGCTATAGTCCGTGGCTTAATACTCCAAGAACAATGGATTTGGCCCACTTATGACGTATTGTTCCACAGACCAGTGATGTAGTGCCTTGATGCTGAGCCTTGGCCTTAAGGCTGCCTTAAGGCTTGATTTTATGGCCTTGGCCTTAGCCTTAAGGCTTGAGGGCAAAAGTCTTGGCCTTGGCCTTGGCCTTGAGGGTCAAAGCCTTGCAACTTTAGGGCCTTGCTCTTCAAGGCCCATCGATTTTTGAATTTTTCAGGTAAATTTGTTTGAAATTTTGCTTTTCTACAAACATACAACTTGGAGTCAGCCGTCTGCAAAGTCTGCAGTATCTAATTTAATCATGTTTTACCATGGAGGAGGGAAAACGCCCTAGATTTGTGTGTTGACACACTTTCACTTTTACAGCATCACATTTTGTTACCATGATAGTACATTTTGCTGCTTCCCCCAAAACAAAGCAATAATAATTTTTTGTATACTTGTACTTGTGGGGCCAGGGAGATATAATTATACTTAACTTGCATACAGTTATATGGGGTAGATAGAACATCATCTGATTCGTGCTGTGGACTGCTTTATTTATTTATTTATCGTATGGTTCATATGAAGTTAACATGACAAGGTTAGGTTATGGATCCAGTTTAATACAGACTGGTCGAGTTCAGTTAAATTTCCATCACATCTGTAAATAATACAGTCATGAACGATGTGATGTACAGTCTGGTCATCATGACCACAGGTACATTTAGCGTTGTCACTTAGTCCCATGCGGAGCATGTTATGTCCAAATCGGCCATGGCCAGTTCTTAGTCTGTTAAGTTTGACCCAACAGTGGCAAAATGTAGTTAAATATCCACGTCCTCGATTCTGATTCTTGCCACATATTCCGCCACGTGGTTAGTGCCCAAGTCTTTGGGTGCGATCCAATGCTAATTTCTAGCAGTTTGTGGGCTTGTCGATGGTAACGATTTCTAGATGGCAGTCGCAGTTGTGGTGGAGGTTTTTGATTGGTGTTTGTCAACAGTTGATGAAGCAGATGGGAGTCACACCCAGCGGCACGTCGCGCAAGAGCAAGGTATTGGTGCTGACGTCTCACTTCATAAGGAGCAATTCCACTGACTACTGGAAGGTATTGAGTGGTAGTTGATCTGATACATCCTGAGATGATGCGCATGGTGTTGTTAAGGGCTACGTCAATCTTGCTGGTGTGGGTGCTCCTTGCCTATACCGGTGCACAGTACTCTGCAACAGAGTATACTAAAGCTATTGCTGAGATTCGAAGAACGTTGTAGTCTGCGCCCCAGGAAAGGCCTGCTACATGTAGTTGTCTAATGAGACAGTTGCGAGTGTTGGCTTTCTGTGCGAGCTATGTGAGATGGCTTTTGTATGTTAGAGATCTGTCCAAAGTAACACCAAGATACTTGGGGAAATCATCATACGGAATGGTTGTGCCATTGCAAACGACTTTGATTTTGTAGTTAGCCAGTCTAGTTGTTAAACAGTTTTGGTGATGTTAAGTCGGAGTCTCCAGTTTTTGAAGTAACGGCTTAAGGATTCCATATCGGTGCCAAGTGTTGTTTCAAGCTTGTTAAAGTTTTTGGCAGAGGTTAGGAGTGCTTTGTCATCTGCGTAGATATATTTCTTTGAGACAGTGGTTGGTAGGTCAGCAGTGTAAATGTTGAATTAAATCGGTGCGAGCACTGAGCCCTGCGGGATCCCGTTTTTCAGGAAGCATTTTTTTACTGGTTTCTTCGCCAACCGTCATTGTAAAGCTTCTGCAGGTGATCATTGTTATGAGAAAGTTTACTAAGGTATTATCAGGTATGATTTTGTGTAGTTTTAGGGCAAGACCTTTATGCCATACCGTGTCATATGCTGCTGATAGATCGACCAGTACAGCACCGTTCTTGAGACCTTTTTGGAAGTTGTCTTCTGTGAGGAGTGTTACTTGGTCTGTTGTACAGCGTCCTGTACGGAAGACGGCCTGCTCAGGTGGGAGTTGAGGATCCACAATGGGTTGGATACGATTGTATATTAGTCTCCATCACTTTGTAGATTATGCACAGTAGGCTTATTGGACGGTAGCTGCCCGGGTCTTCGGCGGCCTTGTCCGGTTTTAGAATTCCCATTACTTTAGCATGTCTCCATATTTTTGGGATTTTCTGAACTTTGATACAGGTGCTGAAGTAATCTCAAAGCCATTCAGTGGATTTTGGTCCATGATTTTTGACAAATTCTGGGTGATATAGTCTGGTCTGTTTTAGGTAATGCTAATATTTCTAACCATGATGGCCCAGAAAATAAAATTAATTCCATTTTACATAATAACGAGGTAACATCAGTTAAAAACAGCCGTTCTTAGATCCCCAGCTTTTGTTATACTCGGTTTAGAATAATGTGCATCAGTATGGAAGCAAACCATTCTTTTTGTTATATTTAAATGGTATCCACGAAGACCTGAACTTCTACTCAGTCATAAATTTGTACGTGAAGTTTTTATTCTTACTATAAGCGATTCGTTATGATGTGACATGTTTTATATTAGTAGTAATTTTATACTAGAGGGCCTTGGCCTTGGCCTTGGCCTTGAGGGTTAAGCCTTGGCCTTGAGGGTTAAGCCTTGGCCTTAGCCTTAAGGCTTGAGGGTCAACGCCTTGGCCTTGAGGGTCAAAGCCTTGGCCTTGATGGTTAAGCCTTGGCCTTGACCTTGAGGATCAAAGCCTTTGCTCCAACACTGCCACAGAATGACGCCCAAGGTCGCAAAAATAAGTAATGCAGGGGTGACTCACCCGGCGTGTGAGAGAACTGTATCTCGCGAGTGCATACATTAGCATTTGCACGTTCTCCCCCAGCTGACGGTTCGCCTGCTTCTCGTCTACACTTCATGTAGGTAATAGACTTTTAGTAGTACCATAACATACGCGCATAAAGTGTATGCACTACGCTTACTTGACTCCAAAGTGGCTTTCATCAAGGCACTGGCTGCAATTTCACTACTAGGGGACTATGATGTGAAACTAGCGAATAATTATAGGTGTGGACACACCACCAGAGAGGGAGGGGGGGGGAGGTATGTTTTTATCGTGGATGGATTTCGGGTCAAACAACATACTATGAGGTTAAACCAAACAGAATTGTATTCAGGTGCATGTACATATAAATATATACATTTACATATACCAGAACGTTTTAAAGTCACGGTTATATAACATGACGATGTGACATTCATGGGAGGTCACTGTGGAGTGTGTGAAGCACAAATTACGACCGGTTTGTGACTTCGGCCTCTTGGCATATGGACAGTTGCGATAAGTCTCTTGTCGGCGTTTCATTGTCAAACACCGTCTCTAATTTTTGCATACAGCAAATCTGATAACAACGTTTCTTCTGCTGCATGGTTTTTAATAAGCATACATTGAACAAGATTTTACACATAATTACCCTCCATGACCAGTTCAATAACCTGTTAAAATAACCCCATGAAATGCATGGCAGAACACAACTTGAACTAAAGTATACGTATTAACTGTATGGAGGTTAGTTGTTTTGGAATTAACCAATTAACATTGAGGACTTCAAATATTTAAAAGGTCTTATTCTAAAATTTATTGTATGTATTTACAAAAAGTACAATAATAACTACTTATTTCAACTACAAATAACGCAAATTACACTATTTTAGAAAAAACCACAAATCCTTGCATACGTTAAAATATACCGTGGAGATAAATTATTTGAACATACGTTTTGAAATGTCGCTACAAAAATATAAAATAACCTACCATAGCTTTTGCTGGCTAAATGAACACATAGTGACATGAAGACATAGCGACAGATCTAGAATTTGGCCTTCTGGGCAGGGCGATAGTAAATACATGATCTTTTTAGGGGGTTGAGGAGAGGAGGTTGAGGCCAATCGGACCGATTTCAGAGGCAGTAAGAAATTGAACACCTTCAAAATCGCTGTAGGACTTTGGAGGATAGGCTTGAGAAATTTTGCCGACGAGGCGGGACGGGGAATTAGACATTTCCCCCAGCAATTAAATCACCTCTGGCACAAAAAATACAAGCCTTCTTCAATGGCATGATTTGGTGCTTTTATTTTGCCGACTGAGTTTCGATGTTCCGACGGTCACATCCCAGTATGGCTACGTTCATGCTCTCGAGGAGGCCAGGGGCAATCTCATCCCAAAAAGGCACATATACAAATTCCCAAACCTACTGACATGTTTAGGGGAAAGGACAGCATTTGTATTTGGTAATGCACGTTTGTTTGAACACCGTAGTTTTCAAGAAATATATCATAAAACCAGCCTCAATTTGTTAGGGTGAACAAATAGATATTCACCTGCGACCTCCATGTTAACGTGCCGTCGCTCCCCTGGGCGCTCTGTCAACTTTGGAGGACCCTTATGGTGTATTTGATAATGAAAGTAACCTGTTACATGTGCTGAAGTTACCATGCAGGTAAGTTTTTAGAATTATATAATTTAAAAAATTTGGTACAATGTTGTACCGTCCCTTTGATTTTCTAAACATGTTAAATGTATGCAACAAATAATTTTGAAAAACAAATCCCTAAAGTAGGCATGGCCCTACATATTTCACTAGGAAGGAAGATACAATTTGATTCCACTGGTCAATTTTTGTTGGTTTCCGTTAACATTCCCTTTGCCTTGTAGATTCTCTTGGCGTGTTTTTGGTCAGACTGACTAGAGTGTTGACTCGATGGTTGATCTGACTGCTGACCTGATTGTTGGCCTGATTGTTGACCTGACGGTTGACCTGACTGCTGCCCTGTCTGCTGACCTGATTGCTGGTCAGACTGTTGACTGGATTGTTGGCTTGACTGCTGACCTGACTGCTGAACTGACTGTTGGCCTGAATGTTGATTGGATTGCTGGCCGGACTGTTGACCGGATCGTTGGCTTGATCTGACTGCTGACCTGACTGTTGATCCGACTGCTGATCTGACTGCTGACCTAATGGTTTATCTGACTGCTGACCTGATGGTTGACCTGAATGTTAACTGGATTGCTGGTCAGACTGTTGACTGGATTGCTGGCCAGTGACCGGATTGTTGGCCAGACTGTTGACCGGATTGTTGGCCCGACTGTTGACTGGATTGTTGGCTTGACTGTTGACCTGATTGTTGATCTGACTGCTGACCGGATTGCTGGCCTGGAAATATTTTCCGAATCCACTTCCCCAAAGGTTTGCTCAGTGATGTCATTCGGGTTTTTGGAGTTTGGTAACACTGCTGTTTCATGATCAGGGACGCCATTATTCGTGGTATGAAACTCTCCTTCGGTTTCTATAGTAAGGTTGCCATATTTTCCCAGTGTTTTTTTGCAGATTGAAATAGGCTTATTTCTTCATTGCGTAGGGCGCATACCGGTGACCTTTGACATACCGTGGAGATAAGAAGCACAGACGAGATGCTTCAGGACTCATCTAATGATCTATGAAAATAAAAGGAAATATGTTAAATAAATTCACCCAGTGCACTCTATAATTATAATGAACACTGTCACCTATAGACTAGCGACAGAAATATTGGTAATGATTTTGATCTTTCAAACGCAGTTTATTTAAGGGAACATACAGCATTGGTATTTGGAAATTAACATTCATAAAGCCCTCTAGTGTTCAAGAAATATAATCAAACTGATATGTGAAATTGTCATCGCAATAGGTTTCAAGAAAACCAGTGCAGACGTCTTTCCCGAAGACAACAGGTAACACTGGTAAGAAGGAGGCCGTAATTTCATGTGGGATTTTTTCCTCGGAAAACATACGTCAATGTACGGCAACAATTAAATTAATTGTTCAATAAACTGACGCAACAATGTACAAATATAGGTTTTCCCTGCGAATTTCCACAATTTTGCATTAAAAATGAATGCTCCTTTACATCATCATTCAATTAGCAGCAAAAATATACATTCAAATTGATATAAAGTTGCAGGATTTTATCGTCTTTTAACCCAACGTCAAAAGTACCCTTTAATTGAAAGTGTCGCCAAGTTTATTAAATTTCACCAGAAACATTCGCAAGCGGAACGTTGATCAATAATTCGCAAGCGGTTGATGCCAGTTGCATTCCATCAATTGGCATTCATTTTGTCACATTTTTACTTTCAATTCTCAGGCCCGGGTATGAAATGTTGGGACAGATTCCTTTCTCTGTACTGTCTCATGTGCCTAGCGCGTCAGGAGATTGCAGGATTAAAAAAACAAAAACAAAACAAAAACAAAAAACAAAAAGGGAAAAGGTGAAAGAATGACGTGGAAATACTACGGTACTTCAAAGAGGAACCAATCTGATGACCCCATTGGGACCCTCAGATTATTGTTTGGTGCTTTCAAATGTTTAACATTGGAATACAAATCCAAAAATTGGATACCGACACAAAAGCAGAAGTTGCGATCCGATGAACAAACTTTGCACATGTCCTGTTCGTAGGATTTAGTCAAGACCCACGCTGCAACCCGGAACACAATGTTCAGTGGTCTTATGTTTTTCTCTATATTGATTAATAATTGATTAATTTCGGTACATAATAACTGTAAAACCATGCTTCTCACGATTATTTTGAGAAATTTTAGTAAAAGTAAAAAGCGATATTCCGATAACAAAAATGACATTTTCGGATATAGCCGTTAAAATATCACAAAACACAGGTGATACACGTTTAATCTTGGAGAATCACATTTAAAAAGACCACTGAAATGGTTCGGGCATGTCATTAGACTTCAAATCACATCAAAGACCCGCCGATAAATGCACTGATAAAAAAGGGGGAAAACAACAAGAATAACAACGGCGACGACGACGACGGCGGCGACTGTTGACTAAGGTCAACAGTCAATTGACAGCAGGACATGAGGCACAGACATTGTCAGATGACAAGCGAGTATGCTGGAGGATAATGGGCCGCAATTCATACGGCAGCTTCTGATACTGATTACGATAGTCAACAAGCAAGCTGCTTAATGTACACAAGTACACATCCAGTAAGCTATTCTAACCCACAAATAATTGGGGATGGCATGATATAGGAGATGAATGAGTGGCAACTGGAAACATTTCTGGTTCTTTTTTGAGATTTGTTTGTTCGGCGAAATCATTCAAGATACGGGAAACTACGAAACTGTTGAATAGCAAATTATTTGTGAAAAAAGTAACTTGTATTCGTGTGACTTTTCGACATCAAATTAAAAGGAACATATATATGTGCTTGTGTGAGTTAAAACCAACATAAAAATCAGTAAACATAGATCTTTCTTTTGAGTTTTCAGTAATTATTTGATAGATTTCGATGGCGTCACTATAAAGTGTTAGTGAGTAACTTTATTTTCCATTTTTGAAATCAGTAGTTGCTATGTATTATTAATATAACACATATATATATATATATATATATATATATATATATATATATATATATATATATATATATATATATATATATATATATATATATATATATATATATAAGTAGGACTTCTTGTATACAAAGACATAACCATAGTAGTAAAACTATAAATCCTTGGATATAAATCAATTTCACTTATTATTTTACTTTTTGGCAGTCGTGTTCTGTTTATGTTTGTGTAAGTGTAGCTTTTTAATTCCGTTATTAACGACGAAGATTTGTTATTTTAATTTTAACCTTAAAATGGATCATCAAATTAATCAAATTATACATAGGGCTCACATGTAACATTTTCGAAAGTGACAACATGTCATACGGGTTTAGTATCATTTTAATCTTGAAACGAAGTAGGCATTTAGACAAAAAATTTGCGCAGTTTCTTTGCGAGTAATTACTACCGGTGTCAACCCCATTTAAAATAATCAACCTGTCAAAGTTTCAGCCTGTGTTATTTTGTCGTTAACGACAAAACAGTGAAACTGCATTCAGATTTTGTGATAGGCAAACAGTCACACGAACACGTAAACATGGAATTTTTGATCTAACACAAAGATATGAATTCAGCATTAAAGGGATGTACAATCTTCACATCAATAATGTTTGATGTATCTTTTAAGAATGTGTGTGTGGGGGGGGGGGGTGGGAGGTCAGAATGACGTTTCGGTTTCAGTTGTAAAGTGACAAATTAAATTACTGAGCAAAATAGAAAATAATTATAGCCTTTATCCAACCGAGTAGAAGTCATCCACGAGCCAACCCCTTATAAAAAAAATATATATAAAAAAACCACACACACAAAAAAAAAACCCAGACTGGAATGACACTTCCGGGAACAAAATACTTTCACCAGATGGTTCCAATGTTCTAGTAATATTCAACTTGTGATTTCTATCTTACATTTCAAATGGAACATGCGTTTGCTGTCAGACTAAAATCAACGTGCCTTTTGAGTATAATCAACGATGGCATTTATAGTAGTGACCGTACATTAGTAATGGAAATACTTGATTGTTTTTTCCCTCGCTTCAACTTCTTTTACCTGATAACTGATGTTTTTGATGTAAAATAATACCACATCGTGGAGAATCGGGTTTCTTTTTGATTTAGTGTTGGTTTCCTGCTCAAACCTGAGTCGAATTGTGCTGTGTAATGGGGCCGTTGCCGTCAACAATACATAATCTTATCGACTTATGACTAAGGCTGTTACACCTTGGTACGATGAAAGGGGCATGCAGTACCTAGATAGCGAGCCGGTGCCGGGCACGAAGCAATCGATCCAGCACTTAGTTAATAAATCCATAATCTTCGATTGTTCTTGGAAAGCACGTACATGCTGCGGTTTGCAATTAAATGGCAGGCGGCTTCTTTTGTTGGCTGATAAACAATTATTTTAAAGTTTTAAGATATATCACCGTGTTTGGGCCGTGGCCTATTCGACGGTAATTTAAAGTTGAATGGCTATTTTTCAGGGGTTATATAAGTAGGGGGTATTATTTCACTTTTTTGACTTTTTTTATATTCTGCCCCCCTCAAAACATGTACAGGCCTATTAGAAACAAGACTAAATCATTAAAATAAAAATTTCTAACCCCCCTGTACATGCCCCCTGAAAGTTTTAGTTGAAGGGCGCCCTATGTTGTCAGTTTAACGTAAAGGTTCCCTAACTCCATACGCACTGAAGAGACCAGTCTGTGTGTGAGATATGTACCACACATAATCTAGAATGGTTACTAATGCTGTTCATGGTTTGTTGACATGGTTGATGGGTTTTTACTTAATTAAGACAATTATATATTTAGGTTAGTAAATGTACATACATGTACATCTTATTATCTAAAAGGATTGTTTGCTGGCAAAGTTGGGCAGTGACACTGACAGAAGTTATTATCTATGACCTTAGGTGGGTTAAGTTTGTTTTTAATATTCACCATGCACCCACTAGTATTACTGTATATCAAGCAATTTCCATGGGAGTTATGAACATTGTATTTAACATGCCTGGGACTTGTTATCATCTTAAACATGAAATATTAACCCACTGGTTACTGTCATAGAACTGTAGTTTGTACAATCACGATGATGTAATAGTAAGAATAAGAGAAAGAGAATATGGTAGTTCCCAAATAAATTGAAGGTTTACAACTGTGTAAACCCTGAACCTATGAAGTTGAAACCTAGCTTAAAATAAAATAGTGGGATATGGGATTTATTATTTGAATGTTTTTAAGGGATGGTGTGTGGTTGGTTAAAACAGCTGATATTTAAGCACATTTTGAATAATTTGTTACAATATTATCTTTCACTTTCTATAAATAAATTGTGTTATAATATATTTGTTATTTTACACATAATTAATTATAAATGTATTTCAATTTTGTTTTAGGTAATAGCTACATCTACAAGAATGGTACAAGCAAGCCCAAAGATCTAGTGATCAGAACTCCTCCACCGAGCTACTTAAAGGTCCTGTGAAATAATTTGTTTGTTCATTGTATACAATAAAGTATGCCTACTGGAACATATATTTGTCATTTGTAAAGTTTTCCCCTCACGTTTATACCATAAAAATATTAATTTAAAATTTAGGGGGTGCGCTTCGACACGCCCATACCCCTCATTAACATAAAATTCGTGACGTACACGGACGCGATTCCCGATCCGCGATCCACAGCACTTGCCCAAGCGTCGTATACAGCGCACCACTGCATGCAGAGTGTTGCTAGAGAAAAAGTTTCCTCAAGTTTTCTGTCAGTTTTGAAGCTTATTATTTTCGATAATGCCATCGAGGTGTGTCGCAGCAACACCACCAAAGACGGTGTTAGTCTACACCGATTTCCGTCTGATCCAAAATACAGACGTATTTGGACGACTAAAGGGAAGCTGACCAGAGCGAAGTGGTCGGGACCGACGGAACACTCATTTTTATGTAGGGGGGGGGGGCCTAGTTGTAGTGCACAGTTCGAGCAGACATGCTTTGAACGGGGCCTTCACAGCCAGTTCGGTATGGCTTATAAGGCCGCGCTATGCAGATGCAATTCAACGATATTCCGCGCTACAGTAAGAAATTGAAGGCTGTTGCCCAACGAAGAAGAGAGGTGCTTTTTAAAGCGAGAAAGACATTTTTTTTAAAAATGTTTTTCCCCAAGAAATTTTGGGGATAAAAAACTTTTTTTCTGGTTTTAAATTTTTCCCTTTTTTAAAATAAAAAAAACCCGGTTTAATTTTTTAACATTTCCTTCCGGTTTTTGGTTTTTCCCGGACCCCCGCCCCCCCCAAAAAATGGGGGCCTTTTCCCCCCCGCCTTGCCGTTTCACGGGCCCACATAGAAATTTTCCTTGTCTTTTTTAAAAAAAATTTGGTTAAAAACCAAAACCCCGTTTGTTAAAATGAAAATTAAAAAATTTTTTTGTTTTTTATTAGAAAAAACCAAAATTAAAAAAATTTCCCCAACCGGGGAAAAAAGAAAAAAAACATTTAAATTGTTTTTTAATTCAAAAAACCAAAATTTAAAAAATAAAAAACGGGGAAAAAAAAAAACCAAGGGAAATAAAAAGTTTGGAAAAAAAAAAAATTTTACATTTAAAAGGGTTTTTAAAGCCCCTCCCCCCGGCCCCCCAAAGAAAAAAAACCCCTATGAATTGAAATTTGAATAAAAAAAGGCCCCTTTTTCCAGAACCCTTTATTCCTAAAAGAATTACAAAAAAAGCATTCCGCAAATCTTACCAAAAACCCTAAAACGGGCCCCAACTCCCAAGCAAACCCCTTTTTCAAAGCAAAAACCCCTAAGGGGGACAACAGAAACAATTTCATTATCAAACCCAGAACCCTCAAAACCCCAAGAAATATGTTTTTAAAGTTAACCCCTAAAGGATTTTTTTTAAAAAAAATTCTGTTGCAAATTTTGCCCTTCCCAACCCCTAAAACCCAAAAATATAAAATTAAATAAACCCCTAAGGGGGAAATTTAAACCCCGTATCCAAACAAAGGGGCCTAAAAGGCAAATTAAACCCCTCTTTAACTCTAAACCCCTGGAAACCATTAGCCCCTATTACATTTAATTGCCCCTTTTAAGGCGCATTTAAAACAAACCCTTGCCAAACGGGCCCCTTTTAAACCCGGGTAAGAAAGAAAATTATGTTAATGCTTTTAAAGGGCACAAAAAAAAGGCCCAATTGAAAATTTGTTCAAAAACAAAAAAATTTTTAAAATAAATTGGAAGGAGCCTTTTCCCCATATATGGTTTTAAAAAAGGGAGAGTTCCCCCCAAACTAGGGGTTTTTTCCTGAAGGGGCCCCTTTTCAAAAAACAAATTTTGGGGGCCCCCAATTTAACCCTTCCTTTTTTTAATTTTTCCTTTTTTTAATTTTCTTTTCTTAAAGGGGGTTAACCCCCAAATATCAAAATTTTTAAAATTAAACCAAGGGATAAATGGGGGGTTTGGGTAAAATGGAAAAAAACCTTTCTTAAAATCAATTTTAAACAGCACAATGTGACCCAAAACAGCCCCAAAAAAGGGACAACAAAAAAAACCCCCCAGACAAAACCAAACCCCCCAAGGAAAAGGGATCCAAAAAACCTAAGGAAATTTAAAATTTTGCCCCTTTAACCCCAAAAGCCTTCCAAAAAAACCCGTGTACATTTAAAATTGGAACCCTTCCAAGGCAAGCCTTTAAAAAAAACCCTTTACATTTAAAATTTTAAAAACCCCAACGGGAAAAGCCCCCCAAAAAAACCCCCGGTTTTGTGCTAAAATAAGGTTTTGGAAAGGGTTTGTCTTAAAATTTAAACTAAAATTTCTTTTAAAATAAATAGGGAAGTTTTTTTGTTTCCCTTTTTGTTTTTTAAAAAAAAAACGGGTTAAAGGTATTCCGGGGAAATTTTTGCGTGAAGTGGACCCATCTTTTTTCCCAAAAAAAATTTTCAGGGGCTTTCCGGGGTTAATTTAAAGGGTTTTTTGAGAATTTTTTCCTTTTTTTTAATTGGGGTTCATTTTTTACATTTTCCCCTTTTTGGGTTAAATCCCCCCTTTTTAATATGGGAACGAATAAGCTTTTTAATACTTTAAAAAACCCAAAAATGGATTTGCAAAGGGGTTGGGAAAACCATAATAAAATTGCGGTTTTCATGATCCCCGGGGGAACCCCCTTAACGGGACAGCCGGAAAAAGGCCCAAAATTTTGAACAAACAAAAACCCCTTTTCCTGGGAAATTTTACCCTTTTAAAATAAAATTTTCAAATTTAAAAATCTCCCATTTTTTAATCCTGCCTGATGGGGGTTTTTATCTTATTCCAACCCGGAGTAAATTAAACGCGGTTTTAAAATAACCCCAAACAGTTTAAGGGGAAAAAAAATGGCCCCTAAAAGCAGCCCCCAAAATAACACTCCCTTTTTTTTCCAAGAAAGTGAAAAACCAATTTTCCAAAACTAGGGGGATTTTTTTAACCCAAATTTTATATGATTTTAAAAATTCAGTTTGGTCTTTGTTTTTTAATAAGTAAAAACGGTTGAATTTGTTGCTTTGTTTAAAACCCTTTGGAATCTTGTTCCATTTTTTTGGCATTTTTAAACCTTAAACTTGCTCCCCGTGGTGACCCCTTTTTTCTCTTTTCCATCATACCCCCCCAGCCCAAAAAAGACCGGTGGGGGGGTTGCACTTCTTTTGGGTTATTTATCTGTCAGTATAAAAAATGTTAACATTGACTCCCTAACATTTGAATCTCTCATGTTGAGGTAACATGCAACCCAGATCTGTTCCCCTTTGTTAATATATTTTGACCAGAAAGGGATGTTGTTTGGTAAACTGTAAATTTCCCCATTTTTCTGAATTTGAAAATTAATTGTGGTTTATCTCTTACCCATCTAACATTTTTTTAAACCCAAACGTTTTTAAACTTTTCATATGGACATCACTTCAAACAATTATGAAAAGGGTTTAAAGATATGCTCTCTGCTCTGGACTTACCCAGCACATCACAGCACCCACTCATCGATATGGTCACTGTCTTGACCTCATGAAAACCCGGTAAAAATCTTCACCTCTCATCTCAAATATAACTATCCACCCCGGCTTTTGATCATTATAACAGGTCCGGGAAAATTAAACCCCTCCCTTACCTACCATTTCAAACTACTCCCCCACGGGAAAAAATGTAAATAAAAAAATTTATGTCATGATTTAATCTAAACCCGGAAAAATGAAAACCCTTTGAAGATGGTGGGCTGGTTTTTGTGTCAGTCTTTTGAATCTACCGGGTCTGTAAAATCTTGGACGATCATGCCCCGAAAAAAACTAGAACTTTTAAAACCCACAATCAAAACCCCCTGGTTCAATGATGATATTCGGTGTAAAAAAATCCGCCGTCAACTTGAGCGAAAATGGCGGACAAGGGAAAATTGGGAAACATCGGAAAGAATACTGAAAACCAACGGGGATATTGTGAAAAACCCAGTTAACCAGGAAAAAAATAACCAAAACTCATTTTTTGGAGAGCTCTGGCGATCGGGAAAAAACTCTTTAACATTGTTAAAAGCTGTTTCCCAAAACCCCAAAAACTCCAGCGTTTAATCTACACACTCCAATCAGGCCCTCGCAAATGTTTTTTCAAACTTTTTGTCAAAAAAATTTAAAATTTCCGTTTTTTTCCCCCAGAAATTGCCATTCTATCCCCAAAACACCGTCACGCAGGATCCACAATGTAGACTGTCTATGTTTGAGCCTCCCGTGTTACGGAGATCAAAAACTCATCATGAAATCGTCATCAAAATCATGTGAACTTGATCCAGTACCAACTTCGCTAATAAAAAAAAATATTGATGTGTTTGCTAAAAAAAATTTGTCTTCTTTTTTCCCGGTTGTCTTAAAAGGGTTTTATGTTAAAAAAACCCTTTTAAGAAAAAAGGCGGAAGTTTTCAAAATTCCCCTTGGAAAAACCAAAACAAACAAGGGTTTATACATTGCCTTTGACAAATTTTTGGAAAAAATTTTAGCCTTAAACCTTTTGGCAAAGTTTGCTCCTAAATTTTTTTGGGGAAATATAAAACCCAATTAAGGCCGTCAAAATTTCCCCCTTTGAAAAAAAGAAGGTGCAAACTGCCTTTCATTAAACTTGTTGAAAAAAAACACTACATCCAGCTAAATGGGGTATGCCCCCCAGATGTGATCAATATCAACCGATAATTTTTTGCACCTTGTCACTTCATCGTTACAACGTCTATCCTGTTTAAACCGAAATTTTGCTTATCGAGAAATTGTCCAGATCCTTTAGACCCATTATCAAAGGATTGCCATTAACAAATTTTTGGTTTCCCAAATCTATAATTCCAGCTTATACTCAAAAAAAGGGTCTGCGCTTTTTTCCCTGCTGAAATTCCAGATAAATCACCCCACTTTTTATTTTTTATTTAAAAACCCTCTTTAACGAGGGTAACCCCTCCAGCACAATCATTTGGGGTCTTTATTAGGCCAAAAAAAAAGGGGTTTATGGGAAAAAATTTAAAAGGGGCTTCACGGCGGGGGTTTTTTTTCTTTTTTTTGGGGTTTTTAAGTTGAAATTTTCATTCCGGAAAATACCTGTTTTTCATTTTATATTTACAAAATTTTTCCCAATTAACCCCAAATTTTTTGGGACCTTTTCCCGGGGGAAACAGCCCCTTTTAAAACACAACAAGGGGTGGAAAGAAATTGGTAAAAAGAAACCTCTTGAACCCATAGCCCCAAAAATTTAATTTGATTTAAAAATTTTAGGAATGTTGTCAATATAAAAAATCCAAGCATCTTGAGGGTTTTTTTTTATTTTTACCCTAATAATATTTTTTGAAAAAATTGAAATTTGGGGGGTAAAAAACCAAAAAAAAAAAAACAAAATCAAAAATTTGTTTTTTTTAATTTCTTTAAAAAAAGGGCCCTTTACGGGAAAAAAAAAAAGCCCCACCCCAATTTACCCTTTTTTCTGGTAGGCAACCCAAATTTTTTTTTTTTAAAAAATTATTTACAAAAAAGGTACAGATGAATTAATAATAATGATAAAAAAAAGTCTTAACAATTACTAAAATAAAACTAAAGGACTAAAATTTCACAAAAGACCCCCCCCCCAGTCCCACCCATACTAAATTTAAAAATAGGACTAAAAGGGGAAAAATTAAAAAAAGGGAATAAACTAAAAAAAATAACAAAATGAACACAACAAAAATTTTGAAATAGAGCCCCCCCCCTCCCCCAATAAAACCATCAAAACAAATTAATTAAAAATTTATACCAACATCTCCGGGGGGCCCCCGGTAATCTAAGACATAAATTAAAAATAAAATAATTTAACCTTTAAACCTTTGGGAAAATGAAACCTTGGTTCCAAAAAACGTTTAATTTTAATTTCCGCCTTTCAAGGCCCGGATTTTTGTAATTTCTTTTTTCTTTTTGGAAAAAATTTAAATTGGAAAACAGTTCCGGTTCCAAAGGCCGCCATAAAAACCCCGGGGTTTTTTAATTAAACCTTTTTAAATTTTGATTTTAAGTTAAGCATTCTTTGTTTAAAAATTACCTTTGTTTAATAAAACAATTTTTGGTCTTTACAACACATACGTTAAAACCCCAAATCCCAAACTTTTTAATTTTTGCGTATAAAACCTTTAAAAAAAGGGTTGGCATTTTTCCCTTGGGGTTTTGATGATCGTTGGGGCAAGCACGTGCAAAGGGGGGCGTGGTTTATGTTGGAATTTCTTAAGTGAACGTGGGTTCCCAAAACAAACCACGCCCCACAAACGATTTTTTTTTAAGGATTGCAAGAAAATTAAAAATCGGGGGCCCTTTCCTTTAAAATGGTCAACGCTTTGCACTTTTTCCAAAAAAAAATAATTTAAAAAAAAAATAAAAAAAATAAATAAATAAATAAAAAAAAAATATAAAATCAAGATGTTAATTTATTTTATTTATTAAAAATTTTGCGATAGAATTTACTTTATCCAAAATATTTTCCCCTTCGGTGATCCTATGTACGTTACTTTTTGGGGGTCTATGAAGGGAGACGGGAACGGCCAACCGATGGTGATGAATTCAAGGGTTAGTAATTAAATAATAAGATAAATAATAAACAATAAGGTAGTTTTGGTTTGCTGTGGGGGAAAAATTTTGGGGGATGCTATTAACACTTTTATGCCGTTCATGGTTTTAAATGAGGGCGTCATTTTTTTATTTATTTAATAAAAAAACATTACATAATTTAAAACTTATTCATCTGAAAATTAAAAAAAATTTGGAAGTATGTAGAGCAGACAAAAAGTACAAACCTTTCCAAACCCCAGGGAAAACACACCAGTACTCTAAAAGGGCACGCAAAGTGTAAACAAGTCACAAGTTCTATGGAAAAAATATGCAACATACTAGCAAGGGTTCCCCCAAAAATAGGGAAAAAAAGGGTTTTATAAATGGAATAAAATTGATGGGATGAGGGCATGCTGCAATGAGCATTTCCGGGTTTTTATACGCAATGTTTTTTTTTCAACAACAACATGACTCCCCGGGGACATCATGCGTTTGTAAAAAAACAACACGAAATGTGCTAGTGCATTTCTATCACCCTGGAGGTTGCAATCGATCTCAACGATCTTGTAACTAGTACAATAGTGTTACGATCATAGGTGAGCCCGGGGGAACTCTTGCCCTGAAACCTGAAGCCCAACTGGGCAGTCAAATTAATAGAGGAAAATGATTCGTCTCCTGTCTTCACTGCAGGATAAATAACCAAAAGGGGGGTACATTATCACCCTTTTTGGGAACTCCACCCGGGGGTCTGATGTCCGGGCCCCGATCAAACGCTGAACCGTTTTTTTCTAATAAAAATTTGCTTCAACTTTTTTAAAAAAGCCAACAATTTCATATTCTCGATGCTTAAATTCACTCAGATTCTTTCATTGTGTTCCGAGTTTAAAACCCCTGGGTCATTCATGAGGCATTTGCTAACAAGGTACCACGCACGTACACATCATAATTATGTACACCAAGCATGTTTTTGGAAATTTTTTTTTTTGGGCATCCACTTTTTTAATCGATGCCACGCAAAACACCCCGCTCAGTTCACATTCGGGTTTTTTTGCATAATTCTGAGAAAATCACGTCCCGTAGAGCATATCACAACCCCATCCCCAGGTCTTCCCAAAAATTACCGTAAATTTCCGACCAACTGCCCCTTTTCGCCCGGAACGGGACGATATCAATATCCCAAAAACATGCCTATCGCCAGTGACCACGCCCAAACCGGTTAAGTAAAGACCCCGTGATAAACTGTTATTCTCTTATTAAAGGGTTTAAAATCAACAGTAAAGTTTTGCTTCTACAACCAAGAGAAATTTTCCTGGTTTCGATAGCCTTTAAATGACGCTTTATCCCCAATTGTTGTGCATTAATTTGAATTTACCACATACATACCCTTTTTCTGACGTCATCAAAAAAGAACATTAATTAAACCCCAAAAAAAATGTGTCAACAAAAGGGGGGACGAAGCCCCTTTAAGTTCTTGATTTAATGCTTTTTGTAAATCTCTTCCCCAAAATCTTACAAAAAAACCCGGGGATCAACCCATTAATGGTCCAAAACCCCTTTTTTAAAATTTGCACAAGTAGGGTTCTCACAGTCAAACGTAGGAAATTGTACCCCTTTTTTACATTGTCTGTAAATACATTCATAAAAGTTTCAGTTCATTTCATTATGTCATAAACGAGAAAATTTTTTAACATTCTAATTTAACAATGTTTAAACCCCGATCTTTTTAAAATTTTTCCTTTCATTTTTTTTTAAAAAGACATTTGTAAAAAAAGGGATAGTTTTTCAGACAGGATGTTTGGGTTTATCACCCATTTCATATCTATGAATTATTTTGATGATATTTTTAATCAGTAATTTTGGTTTATTTAATAATAATCTACAAAAGGGGGGTACATAACATACATACTTTTTGATTTGCAAACACGAACTTCATTTCATTCTCAAATATCATTTTTTATCTTATTAGGGCGTAAATTATTTTTCAAATTTTTCTTTTAAAAATTCCCCCAAAAACAAATATTTCAAAGGGGGAAAAATTAAGGGAAAAAAAACATTAAAAAAAGCCTATTCAAAAAATTGGCTTTAATAGGGAAAAACTTGAAAAACAAGTGCTGCTGGAAATTATACTTGGGTTTTTCACATCACGGCTCCGATAACGGGAAGTTTCCCTTCGGATCGGTCTCCCCAGAATCAAATATCTTTTTAGCACATACAAAACACAGAGCTCGTGTTGTAACTTTGTCCGAAAGTCATGCCATATCACGCCAATCTTGAAAAAACTGCACTGGCTTCCCCGTTTTTTTGAGGTTTTTTTTAAACCTTTTGTAATTGTTCCCAAAACTTTTTAAAACATTGCCCAATTTATATTTCAACTTCTTAAAAATCTAATTTCCCTCACGCATTGGCAAGGGGGAAATTTTGAGGGGGTTTAACATAAATTTTCCCAAAGAAAAGGTTTTCGGGGTCATAATCGTCCATATTACTTTAAATATGAAGCCCCCAAAAGAACACGGTTCCCTTGTTATTCCTGGGGCGATACATATGTTGGGGGGAAACAGTTATCTTTTGGGGGCAGGGGCCTAAAAAGCAGGGAAAATAACTTTTCAATTGAAAATTTACAAATTTTACATTATTTACAAAAAAATTACTGTTTTTAAAAACAATTTCTCGATTTCCCTTTCCGACCCCAACCCAAAGGGTATCGCATCAACCATGGGTTTCCCCCTGTCTTTCTCCCGGGCTATCTGATTTGACTCGGGGACGGCCAAACCTTTGGCGTGGTCGCATGACTCCGGTCCGTTCGGGCTCTCCCAAAGGTTTGACCAGGTCACGTGTTTGTGTGCTGCACCACTTTCAGTTTTCCCCGCACTTTGGACGAAGAAACCGCTTATTTTGCCTGGGGGAATCTGATGAATGGTACTGGATGACATTTTACTTTTCTACCATTGTGAACTAGGTTTTTTAAGATTTTAAAACCTTTTGGGATTTGATTTCCCGGTGCCAAAAAGAATTTGGTTTTACGGGGGACTTTTAAAAAAAGGTACCAGGTAAATTAGAAGGCCGGTTTAAATTTCCCCCAAAATTGGTTGGTTTAAGTTTTAAGAAATCAGAAAGAGAAAATTTTAAACCAAGTCTGGCCGGGGTGGCTTAAAAGGGTGTTGGGTATGGTTCTGGCCTTTTTCCCGGGAACCCCCAAACCCCCCTTTTTAATTTAAAAAATTTTAAACCTCAAAACAAGGGGTTCTAAAAGTTTTAACCCCCCAATATAAATTTTATTAAAATTTTTGTATAAATTTTAAAACCCTTTTGAATTATGTTTTGTCCCCCAAAATTTTAAAACCCCTTTTTGATTTTCCCCCGGGGGTTTTTTGAAGGCGGGATTTGGGAAATTTCAAAAAAAGGCCGGGTTTTTTTTAACCCCTTTTTTGCATATTTTTAAAAATTTTTTTTTAAATTTGACTAAGGGGTTTTAAAATTTTCCCCTTTATTTTTTAAAGGGGAAAAAAGGGATTAAAATTAAAAATTTGGGAAAATTTGGGGGTTTTTACCTTTCCTTTTGGTTGGTTTTGAAATTTTTTTTTAAATGGTGGAAAATTTAAAAATAAAAATTTTTTTGGGGGGTTTGAAAACCAAATTCTTTTTATTTTCCGCAAATTCCACGTGGCCAATCCATTGAAAAATAAAAAAAGTTTATGTTAATATTTTAAAAATACTAACCAAAAATTTTATTTTTAGGGGGTTACTGAAAAAGGCGCCAAGGGCAGTCCCAAAAAATACTGGTTTGGGGTTTTTCTCCCAAAAAACGGATACCCCAAAAATTTTTCCCAAGGGAAAATAAATTCCGAAAAACAGGATTTTTAAAAAAATTTTTTAAGGGGGAAAAAATTACCCATTTTTCAATTTAAGATCCTTGATATTTGAAGCATTTTTCCCTTTGTTAAAATTTTAGTCAAAATTATTTTTTTAAAGGGTAGTCCCTTTTGGGTAAAAATTAAAAGATAAGGGTTGTTTTAAAAGGGAAAATTTTTGGGAAATTTTTTAAAAAGGTTAAGGGAATCTAAAAATATTTTTTGGGGGTAAAGGGCCCCTTTTAGTTTAAAACGGGTTTTTTTTTAGTTGCCCTTTTTTGAGGGAATAAATGAATTTTTGTGGAAATTTTTTTTTTTCCATATAAGTTAAAATAAAAATCTAAACGAAGGAAAAGGGGCCCCCTTTCCCAATTTTTTTTAAAAGCCAAGTATTATGATATTTTTTAAAGCTTGGGGTCTGGCCTCGCGGTTTCCAATTTTGAATGGACCGATTAAAAAGCTTGCTAATTAAATGGTTTTTAACGCTTTTTGAATAACGCAGTTTGGTTGGTTACCATCCCTAAAAAGGGTTAAATTTTTTCACTTTGAAAATAACAAGGCCGTTTGCAACTTAAAACCCCAAAAAATTTGGATTTTTGGGTTTAAAAGTGGGCCAAACCCTTAAAAAATTTTAAATTTTTTTTTATAAGGCTGGCAGTTTTTGGAAGATAAATTTAAAAAGAAACCCTTTACAAATTAATTTAAAATTTAGACCCCGGAATTTTTTATTGTAAAAGTTTTTTTTAAAACAAGACGCCCTTTGGAAATAAACCCATAAATAAAATGAACTTTTATGTTTAATTAAAAACAAACCCCCCCTTGGGAAAAATTTTTACAACCCTTGAGAAAGATTTTGATTTTAACCCTTTTATTTTCATTTAGAAAAATTTTTTATTTCCCGGTTTTAATTTGAAGTAACCCCGCATTTTAAATTACCCCTTTGTTGTGTATGTTTTTCAATTTCGAGAAAACGAGGGTTTTTAATTTTCCGGGGGTTTTTAAAAAGGGTTTAAATTTTAATGTTCTTTTTAAATCCCTTTTAAAAATTTTTATGAATTGGGTTATTAGTTTTTCCCGAATCCAATTTTTCCTTCCCAAAATTTTCAAAAGAATTAAAAATCTTTGAAATTTAAAATCTTTGGTTTAAAAAGGGTAAAACATTTTTCCCGTTGTTCCCTTTTAAAGGCCGAAATTAAAATGTTTGAAATTTTGGTTTTTATTGGGGGGTTTTGGGGCCCATTGGTTTTTTCCCTTCTTTACCGGGGTTGGGAAATTTAAACAAACATTGGTTTTTTTCCTTAATTCTTGAACCCTTCCCCTTTTGGGAATTTTTTAAAATTTATTTTTATTTTTTTTTTTATTAATTTGGGCAAAAAAAATTTTTTGTTGATTTTAAAAATCTCAAAACCCGTTTAAACTTTATTTTTGAATTTGTCCCCGGGGTTTAAAAAGGGTTAATTTTTCGGTTTTTTGGGGCATTTTTTAATCTTTTCCCTCTTTTTTTTTGTTTTGGGTTTTTCCTTACAAAAATTTTCCCGTCCCCTTTTTTTTTTCATTTTGTTTTTCACGAGTCTTTTAAATTAACTTTGAAACAGGTTTTTTTAATTTTTGCACCCCTTTTTCAAAATTTTTTCATTATAAACCCTATGTTTTTTTTTATTTGGTTTTTTTTTAAAACCCCTTTTGACAAATAATGAAGTTTTTTTTGTTTTGGGTTTTTTTTTAACGGAGGGTTTGTAAAAATTTAATTTTTAAAACCCAAATTTATTTTTTTTAAAATTTGTTTTATTTTTTTGTGGGTGTTAAATAAAAGATTCCCAAATTATTTTCCCCAAGTGGGAAAAACAAACCAAAGGTTTTGGGCTTTTGGTAAAAGAAAATACAAAATTAAGGCTTTTATTTCCCCCGTTTAAACCAAAAAACCATTTTAATTAAAAAAGTGCCAATTTTTTTTCCGTTTTGTTATTTTCAGCTTATTTTTAGGGTTTTGGCCCTTTTTAACGGCAATAAACAATTTTTGGAAAATTTTTCCCGGTTTTAAAAATTAGTTTTGTTTTACCTTTTTTACACAAGGTAAAATTTTTTTAAAAAAACAACCCCACCCATAACCCCGACGAGGTATAGTTGTTAAATTTTTAAAAAGGGGGGCAGGGAAAAAGGGATTCCCCTTTTTCTTGGGCCTTTTTTCTATGGGGTTTTATTTTATCCGGTAATTTATTGGTTTTTTTTAAACCCAATTTTTGAACAAAAATGGGAAAAGAAGAAATTTTTGATTTTAAATTTTTTTGGGGTAAAGACCGTCGTTCCCCGTAAGTTTCCCCTTAAAAAAGTTTTTAGTACATTAAAGTTTAAAAACAACCCGTTTCTGTTGGGGGCCTTTTTTATGTGTATTTCGAGTGGTTTTTCCTTTTTGAAACCCCCTCCAAACTTTTTTGGGGAAATTTGGGCCTAACGGGCCATTTTTCAAAAAGTTTTTCCTTTTTTTGGGTTTTTTTTGTTTTAGGTTTTTGGAAAAAAGCCCCAAAAACCTTTGGTTGGGAAAATTTTTTCTTTTTTGTGTTCCTTTATTTCCCGGAGTAATTTTTTTAAAATTTAAAAAAATTTTTACAAAGTATTGGGGGTTTTTCCGGCCCCCTTTTCCACCAATGACAATTTTGTCATATTTTCCTGATTGGGGCTTTTTTGTATCAGGGCTTCCCCCTTTTCAATTTCGATGGGGGTATTTTTTTTTGTGTTTTTGGGGAAAAATTGCCCAATAAATTTGGGAAAAGAAAACCGGTTTTTAAAAACTTTTCCCTCAAACCCAAAAAGGCCAAAACCAAATTTTTTTTCCCGGGGTGGATTTTTGCCCCCAATGGCCCCCAATACCATTTTGCCCGAATTTTTTTGGGTTTTAAAGGGGTGGGGGCCACCCAGCCTTACCCTTTTTGGGGCCCTCCCAATTTGGGGTTAAAAAGCCTTACTCTAAAGGGCCAATTAAAAACGGAACCCGGGGTTTTTTTTTTGTTTGGGGGGGTTTTCCGGGGACTTTTTTAATTTTATTTTTTCCATTTAAACCCCCAAAACTCCTTTTTTTCATGTAAATAGATTTAAGTCGATGCTTAAAACTCATCTTATGTCACAAATTTCCTTCAAAGATGATGTATATTTGTAATTGCATTGTAGGTACATGTATCTCAGTACATAATTTTTGTTCCTATGCTATCATTGTATATTGTTGGTATTCATGTGTTTCTTTGTTTCCTGCCTTGAGCGCCCAGCAGGGTGGATACATGTGCGCTACAAATCTTTATTATTATTATTATTATTATTATTATTATTATTATTATTATTATTATTATTATTATTATTATTATTATTATTATTATTATTATTATTATTATTATTATTATTATTATTATTATTATTATTATTATTATTATTATTATTATTATTATTATTATTATTATTATTATTATTATTATTATTATTATTATTATTATTATTATTATTATTATTATTATTATTATTATTATTATTATTATTATTATTATTATTATTATTATTATTATTATTATTATTATTATTATTATTATTATTATTATTATTATTATTATTATTATTATTATTATTATTATTATTATTATTATTATTATTATTATATTTTCTGTAAAGATTGTAAATGCTTTATCATACTTTAGTTCTTGCTTATAGTGAGTAAGCCTACTTTCAGATGCAACATTGTCATTATTTTGTTGTGTACCTTTCCTTTTGTATCATTTTGGCAAATGTGCCTTATCGGGTGCTTATTGTTATGAAAGAAAGCTATTCTGATGTCACGGGTACTTCCTATAAAAGGGACTCCCGATATTATTACTAATTACCGGTTCAAGGGTAGCCAAAATTAAATGAAATAAATAACGAAAAGAGGTCGATCTGACAGTCTGTATTTCAATATATATTTTGTCAAAATATTCAAGCAAAAAAATGGCAGAACAATATTCGAACATATCAAAATGAGAATTAAACCAATACTACGGAGCCCCTAAGGGGACAGGTAAAGAAAAAATCGGGAAGGTAAAAAAAAAAAAGGGAAATGCATTTCGTTCCCTCGAATTAATATTTCGTTCCCTCGAAATAACATTTCGTTCCCTCGAATTCATTTCGTTCCCTCGAAATATTATTTCGTTCACTCGAAATCATTTCGTTCCCTCGAAATAACATTGCGTTCCATCGAAATAACATTTCGTTCCCTCGAAATAACATTTCGTTCCCTCGAAATAACATTTCGTTCCCTCGAAATAACATTTCGTTCCCTCGAAATAATATTTCGTTCCCTCGAAATAATTGAGCTGTACGGAATCCTTGATATGCCATTTAATTTATTAGGATATGAAAACTATTTCCGAGGTTGCCGTAGCACTGAGAGCCCCTTAAGGGACAGATGGAAAGAGGGACTGGTTTTTCCTTTGTTAAAGAAGCATAATCTTGACCCAGTTTTAGAAAATTACCGACCAATCACCAACTTGCAGTTTTTGTGTAAACTTAGTGCAGTGTGTGCTCAAATCACTGTTGTTGACTCGAGTCGCCAATTTTTGTGACTTGCGACTTGACTTGACTTGGACAAAAATGACTTGGGACTTGACTTGACTTGGACAAAAATGACTTGTGACTTGACTTGACTTGAGTAAATTTGACTTGACGACATTGCAAGTCATCATGTATTTTATGTTGTTTTATTAACATGTATATTTTTCTGGTCAATCCGGCCACGGCAGCCGAATACGTTTGTGACGGAAAAAATAAAATGCCGTCGCGAATCTACGTAATACATAATATAATATAGTGTATATACTGTATGTATAATGTACATGCCTTGTACTGTAAAATGTATGCTACATGTCTAGTCTTCAACACAATCCGTCGTATGTGGAAGCTGTGGGCTATGACTGGTAAATGCATTGCATTAACATTCAAAATAATTTATACAAACGGCTGGAACGAGGTTATAGTGACATTGTTAATTGTATTAAGAATTTGTAAAGTGTTGAACAAATTATCGCACATTTTCCGTAAAACAAAACCGAATAACTATTTTGATTCAAATTGTGTTTATTATGTAAGTAATCATTGAAGGGTTCATGTTTTTTTTTAAATGTTTTACCTGTAAAAGGGAATTTTATAATATTTCACGAACGTAATTTTTTAATTCTCCTTACATCACCTATGCAAGCGTTGCCAGAGTTGTCAACATAGAATCAGCAAGGCTTTCATGCACAACGTTGTAATACACTGGAGTCCGTGATTTTAACAAAATAATATATTGTTTGTGACAATTAACAGCGACCAAATAACTAAGAAGCAGCAATTACTAGTTTTTGGGCCGTTTACAAAATGTATCTTCTTCCAAATTACCAAATTCCAAGGCCCATATAAGACCGTAATTTACCCTCCGTCTTGGGGAGAAAAATGAACTTGTCCCGGGTGTAACACTAACAGCTTCAACCGTCTGCATATTTCCGTATAAATATTGAAATGAACCCCTCAAAATACGTTAACCTACGCTAGATCGATAATTTTCAAATTAAAAAATAAATAAAACCTCAATCGCTTCTTTCTATACTTTCCACACAACCCCCATCATTTCTGGAGCGAATTGATGAAAACTACCCGAGTGGTTGTTTTGTAAATGACATTTTGAATTGTGATGCGGACACCAACAAAATAATGACGCGCTACACAATGTGTGCAGCGTTAACGCTAGACTTACGTGGATCATCGGCAGGTTTGACATATCCGTTTGTGAGTTTCTGGTCTTCAGTTGTCATTTATTTACCTCCCATCATGTTATCACTTGTTTTTCATTTATTTTATTCAATCAACAACTTATATTAATGAAGTAAAATACGTTTAAACATCTTCAACAAAGTGGCTAACGTTACATTGTGTACATCATTTGAGCCTATACAGTACGTTTAGCATACATTTCCTTCACACATGTACTGCACGATACACACAGTACACGTGCGTGCGTTTGTAACGAAAGACCATTAGTGCCACTTCAGTATATATTACTAATCTGTTATTACGGATACAGTAACTTCGTTATTACGGATTAGTAACTGTTATTACGGATTAGTAATCCGTTATTACGGACAGTAACCGTTATTACGCGGATTAGTAATCCGTTATTACGGATTAGTAACCGTTAATTACGAGTAATCCGTTATTACGGATTAGTAATCCGTTATTGCGATTAGCAATCCGTTATTACGGATTAGTAATCCGTTATTACGCGGATTACAGTAATCCGTTATTACGGATTATCATTTCCATGTTCATTATCATGCTTTCAGTGCAGATAGGAGCGATATGCCACTACCGACCGTGAGTGCGGAATGCAAGCAATTTATTCGTTTTTACTTCAATTTGGGTTACAATTATTGTAGAAATACGGGCATCATTGTTAGCAAACCATGACATTCTTATGAGCAAGCGAACACTTCATCGAAGGTTACGAGAACTTGGTTTGTTTCGGCGAAAAGGGCACACCGGATATACTGGATGTTGCCTGCTTTATTGAGGAAGAACTGCAAAAGTCGGGCCAGTTACATGGTTATCGATGGATGCATTTAAAATGTATCCACAATGGTATCAATATCGACAAGGAAAGTGTTCGTCATCTATTAGGACTGTTAGATCCTAACGGAGTACAACATTCGAGCAAGGAAACGACTGCAAAGGCGAGTATACCGAGGAAGAGGCTCGAACTTTATCTGGCATATTGACTGTACGACAAACTTAAGCCCTTTGGAATATGCATTAATGGTTGCATAGATGGCTTTTCCAGGCAACTATTATGGTTAGATGCCTACGTAACGAGCAGTGATCCAAAGGTAATCGCTGGTTATTACATTCAGGCAGTTCGCAAAAGAATGAGATGTCCTAGGGTTATAACTATAAGGGCAGATTTTTGGCACTGAAAACACAAACGTACGACAAATCCAAATGTTTCTGAGAAGAAACGGTGACGATACGTTTGCAGGAGAAAGAAGTTGCCTTCTTGGAGCAGTCCGAATAATCAACGAATCGAGTTTTGGTGGAGCATACCAGGAAACATTGTGCAACAGTTTTGGCTGAATGTATTTCATGAACTGAAAGACTCTGGTCACTTCAGTGGAGATTTTCTGGATATCTCATTGATCCAATTCTGTTTTTTAAATATGATTCAGGTAAGGATCTGAGTATTTTGTAATGGTATAGCCCTTGAAATAAGAAAGGTTCTGATACATTATAAAAAATTAATTTTTTTCACCGGTTATTTGGTTTCTTTGGCGATTTCACACCTTTGCCAGATAATGTATTGTTAAAAGGCATTAAGCACCTGATACTTTTCATAAAAAAAAAAGCAAACCTATTATTCATAAAACAAAATCCTTCTCTGTCTCCTTGGAAACCGTGCTTGATTGACAGGCATCCGTTTTTCTACTCTAGTTTGTGGATCGTTAACAGATTGCTTTCCGATTTGTGGGTGCATTGATCGGACAGCCGGTGATTTAAAAGGGTGATTACATTGCTATAAATTTTATGTACATTTAATGATAGGGAATTAATTGGGCTATTTAATTGAATAATTATAATCATTTCAGGTGTGATTGGTGTGGAAACTGAAATTACGTTGAGCTGCGTTCACGTCTTCTTTTTATGAATGTTTATATATAGGGGAGTTGGACACCGTTGTGAAAAGAGTGGAACGCCCATCGTATTTCTCCATCTCGAATCAGCATGGCCCATTTGGCGACCATCAGTGATATACAACATTCCTCAGTTGTATGAGCAGAAGACCTAAGTGTACCAGTGCAACCTGATGAAATTGAAGGTCTGCGAAAGCGAGTGTACTTTTCAAAGGTCGATACCCGTGTGACAAAGATGTGTTCAAGCTTTGCACAATCCTTATGGCGGAAAGAGATTGGCAGTGCCACAAATCGCTGACGAAGGTGTTATACTGTATAAGAACCTCAGAATAATGATTCAGAGACAGTTGTAATAATATTGCCATGTGAACATTTCTCTGTCATCTTCTTGAAAGACTTAAGTGCAACAATGCTGAAGAATTTCTAGATTGTACGGAGCCTTCAAGGTGCCATCCGACTTGTTGAGATCCTGGGATGAAGGCATCTTACAGGAAATGTGTCGACATCTTGAGAAAATTTCTTGGGATGACAACATCCTTTCAAGAAGTTGTCAACTATTTGTGGTCATTTGTACTATTAATTTGTCATCCTCAAATTAAGCTGTTGACACCTCTCTTTATGTTTTTATCTCAGGATGACGACATCTCTAAACTTGAATGTCGAATATCCCAATATAAATTATCTTGGGAAGATATCCTCAAATTTGAATGATTACTTCAGTTAATTTATTGTAGAATCTGGCTTTGACGATCATTAGCGATTATATTAATGTCAAAACATTTAGGAAATTTGAGGATGTTGACATCCCAAAATATACAACCTTAGATTCGACATTTGTTGAAAGGATGTCGTCATCCGATAGTACCTCACCGGATTACGACATAATAAAATTTCATGTAATATATCTTCATTTATACCAATTATGGTGTTCTATTGACACAGCATCTCTATAAGTCGGATGGCAATTTCACAGCTCCGTAGTTCCAATCTCAGTGATAATGTGTACAAGGTTGTATTTGAAGTGGATATTCGACCCGCCGGGTCGAATAAGCCCGAAATTCTTCTTCGCACCGCGGCGGGTCGCGTAATGATAATTTTTAGAGCTTATTCGACCCGCGGCGGGTCAAATATCCTTGTCCAGTGTGTTCATCGTAGATGTGTCAGTCATAATGTCATTATTATTTTTTTTTTTGGGGGTTTCAAAGGGAGGGCATATCTTAAGTTGATATGGAACAGCAGACACAAAATAATACTTGTTCTCTAGCTTTAAACTTCAAACTGTCTCATTCTTTTCAGTACTTTAATAAAAGATAAAAGGTTGTACAAATATAATGGTGTTTTTTGTAAACTGTTTTAACAAGGGGTCCTCCATTAAAAATAAATGACTTCAGATAAGAAAGCAAATACCATATGGCTAGTAGTTACACTCATCAGTGGCAAAAGATATGCATTTATGTTGCATATACATCACCGGTTAACATCCACAATGTAATACTTAATATGTAGGTGCATCAACTTTTCCTACATGTAGTTATCAGTCCTTTTCTTTGCAATGTATGGAGCTCCTGAGATGCCATTTGGGTGCCGACTTCCCAAGCTAATCTATCTCGGGATGAAGCCATCATAAAATTACAATGTCAAATGTTTTAGCGTTGTCACCAGTGTGTGTATGTATACATGTACGTAAGATGGCGAATTTTTTTTTCACAGGAAGTACTTGGCAAGTCGTTATCCTAATTAGGATGTCTTCATCCTGAGATAAATTAACTCAAGATCTCAAGAATTTGGATGACACTTCAATAGTTCCGTAGTAATGGGATGTAGAATAGTTGAAAAGAAAAACTGATTTCCATTTTGAATCTTTGATGAATACCCTCCCAAATTCCAAAACAATTGATAAATACAAACAATGCATGTTGACTATTGTTTCATTTTGTTGTTAAAACATGGTGTAAATACAAACTGGTTCATTTTACTTGGAATTAAGTTTTAAAATCATGGATCCATAACATCAGTTAATTACATGTATCAGCAACTTTTTACAAAGTAATTTTGATGTGAAATTATTATGTTTTGAAACATTCAATTTCAAAAGTCTTGTTAATTGGTGTGAAGATTAAAAAAAAGAAAAGAAAAATATTCAACCACTTTTTCTAGCAGTAGTAAAACTAACTTCTACAGTAAATAATGAAACCTTGTTTTAGTTACAAAACAACCTATCAAAACTGTTGCTGCAAAACTGATAACTCTAGTAAAACAATAAATTTTAAATTGTCATACATTTACATCAAAACGTTCTTCAACCTGCAAAATAAGATTAAATTGTAAGGTCCTTACTTACTGGGGTATCTGCTAGTTATTAGCCAAAAAGGGTGAAAAACAGAAAATAACTGAAAACAGCAGAACAATTGTAAATCTTCAAAGAGGACATGGCTCACTTAAGGTGCTAATTTTATTTCATCTCATTTTCTTTTACGAGATAAAACCCATATACTGCAATCATCCAAAATATAATGTTGTGCCACTTTTGTCACAGTATGTAATTACAACAGTAAGTCCTATATAACATGGAAATGAATAATTAAAAAACATTATAAAAAATACCAAAAATCTGGACCAAACTTGGCATAATATCCCACATCAACTTTTTAAGGTTACTTTATCCAAAACCCTGCAATTGTCCCAAGTATTTAGCAATTGTTCCAAGTTCCCATTTGCAACACTATTGGACATCAAGCAGCAGTGTACAAATATTAAGAGAAAAGGAAAGTTTAAACTGGAGTAGGGAGAAACAACTTAGCTAATAAGGACCTCATCAAGGGCTTACACTTGGAAATTGTCAAGTTGATCATCAGTTATATTCCGTCCATGACCCAAACACCACTATCTAAGATTTCATTAAACTCTTGCCTCAAATCTACAAAACTGTCATATGATACAGGCAACTCCAGCACATTCCCACATGTATGGCCAATAGGTCTTCTCTGAAAACCATCCAAGGCACTGAAAACAACAGTTACATGCTTTGTTGAGAGTACATCCGATGCTGTACAATACCTCAAAAAACGTCGAAGCATGCGCTCATCCAAAGACCTTACATACCTCTTCAAGTATGCAGAGATTCTTTGCTGGGTGGCACTGCACTCTGTTGGAAATTTCAACATTGAAACAACCTTTTTTACTGAAGGTCGTAATTCCTCATAGATGTCAAAAGTTCTTCTCTCTGGACACTTTCTCTAACAGGTGTCAGCACATGATACATACAATCAGCGATGAATTTGGGCCTTTGAATTATTTCCTTATGTCCCAATTCAAACAGGATATGGTCCAAGTTATCTTTGGTTGGCATTTTCTACAGTCATACTCCCAAGATGTCTGTGAGTTCCTCACTTTCTTCTGAAGGAATTCTGAAGTGCACTTTCAATTACTTGTTTCTCTGCTTCTGGGATGAAGGCCATGAAGGCTGATTTTGTGTCAGTCTTGCTGTCACCAAATATAGCTGTTTCCATAAATGGAGGGGCTAGTGATACTGGAAAGTACTTAAGGTCTTGCCAGCCCTTTGCGATTATTCTCCCCACTGCCTGGGCTGCCACTCTGTATCACGATAGTCATGGCGAATCACTGGAACTTTGAAGTTATCGCCTGTTGTAAATTGGTTATAGAATTGTTCCCAAAATTGGGTGATTGCATCTTTATATACGCCAACACCCTGTCCAGCCTCAATTTCGCCATTTGGCATGATCATGTGAACTGCAATTTTTGCCTTCATAATGCTGTCATTTGAGAACACCTGTATGAAATCTTCCACAATTACTGCTCGTCTTATTAAGAGAACCTCATATGCTGTGCCAGCTTCATCAGGAATGGTGTCATTCAAGTCTGTATCGAGTGAACTTGTGGGGCCGAACATGATGGTTGGAGTCTCTGGCTGAGTAAAATCATCAACATCTATTATAGTACCAGGAATTACAGGAATATGTGATGAAGTCTGCACTGAAGTCATTGTGAAGGGTATTTCAACTTCATTGCTGATATTTATCCATGGTAATTCAGGATCTGGTATGTACTCATCTGCTGATTCATCTGCTGAATCATCAGAGACTACTAGAACCCTCTTCCGCTTTTTATTTGCTTTTGTCTCATCCTTGTGTACTTTGGCTTTTGTCTTGAGATAAAACCTCAAGACTGGCATTTTTGTCTCACTGTACAACTTGCCTACAGTAGTTTCATCCAACAAAGACTGATGTCTAAAGTCACATAATTCAGTTTCAAATTCATCCAGGTCTCCTTTGCATGAAATATTATCCTTGAAAAATAACCTTTGGACTACTGGAAGAAGTTCCGAACTTCTCAAGGTCTTAGATACGGAGAGCTGTCGTGTACCTCCACCATTTTGTTTTCGTACTTGTTTGTACCTCTTTGTAGTGTAGTCATAGTCAATCCAACCCACATCAATTTTCTCTCTGTATTCTTAGCATTTTGGTTTCCTTTAGTCGAGAAGACCTATTGTCACCGCTCAAGCCAGAAGTACCTCTTCATCTTCATCATTACAACTACATTTGGCTGGATCCCTTTTATGTGAATTTCTTTCGAAGCTTATCAAGGAGTGTGTCTTTCTTTGATGAATTACCATTATGATGCGGTGATTTTTGAGAATCAGCACAGAAGTTACGCAATGCTATTCTGTCCCCCAGAAGTGGAATAAATTCTTTCAGTGACTGGTCATCCATCAGTGCAAGTATAGCTGAATCAATCTGTAACGATTGGAAAAGAAGAAAACAGGAATATTAATTTGAATCACACATGCCAAGTTAAATGTTAATTTAGAATCTACCGAGGGTGCTATACTGAGAAACTTTCACACAAAAGCTATAGAAACATAATAACAAACCTTGTACACTCTAAAAAATAAAAGTGTTGAATCAACATTTAAAGAGTTCAGTCAGTGACAATTCTTTATAAAGTTGGATTTAACTTTAAAAGTGATGAATTAACATTGATAAAGTTACACTTAACTTGACTCCGTGTTAATTCAACACTTTCTTTCAGTTGAATTTAACTTTATAAAAGTGTTGTCACCACCGAACTCTTAAAAGGTTGATTCAACACTTTAGTTTTAAGAGTGTATACAAAATGGTTACATGAAAATACAATTGATGTTTTAACCATTGACAACCATGGTACAATACTTCTAAAATTTAGCCCTGTGGCCAATGCTGTGATGGTCATCCTCAATCAAGTATTACATAAAATCAAACCAAACAATTCCATTGATTTAAAACTCAAATCTATGTAAATTTCACTTTCTTTGGATTCTTCACTGAGACCTATAAAATGTTATAAATGTCAACCAGGCGCGTAGTGAGAAATTTCTCATGGGGTGTTTACCAGTGGGTACAAATTTTTACGGGGTTCACCACAAAATTCGCTCATCAGGGTTCTTGGGGTGAGGTCAATCAGCCCCTCAAAAACTCCTCGGAAAACAACACTTGGGTGAGGTTTTCCCTCTTCAACTTTATAGTTTTTGTTGGTCATGGGGTTCGAACCCATTATTTGCTTTGATGCAGGCAGCTGTGCAATGTGCGAATATCACTGGTTCCTGCATTACCTTTTAATCCATTAAGCAGACACAGTCGAGGGTACTGACCATGCAGTTCACAGGGCTTATTGGCATGGGGTGCATTACAAAATGAACGTCTACTGATGAAATATCACTTCAATTAAAAAAGGAAAACAAACCTTCCTCCATTATTCCACCACTTGGTGCAATTATTGTTTAGTCACTTGATGTCATTATAATAATAATATGTCATGATGACATCATCAGTTGTAAAGACCACCAGATGGTGCTATTCTCATGCGTATTTAGGCCTATATGTACATTTAAATGAGGAATTTTCACAAAATGTGTTTGATAGCACCATTGTGTGTTCAATGACAACTGATATGTCATCATGACATCGTGAAACTAAACATTGTGCCAAGTTATATTAATATCAATTGATTGAAGTATGTTGAATGTTTGATCTCCCTTCACACCCCAATGCTAGGAATAGTAATTTGTCTATGTGCACATTGTAATGGGAAAATATTACAATGGCCACGGATTCATCATCCATAACCAGCGATGCCCACATCCAGATTTGTTCAATGGGTTTGCTACGCCGCGGCGTAACAATAGCTCCTGTTAACTTACCTTTTCATCTCTCATTCTTGTTATTATTTCTTTTCCAATTCCACGACTCTCCATGAATTCATATAAGTCAACCTTTTCTGCCATGATTTGTCCGTAGATTAACGTTTACTTAATAAACCTGTGGTAGGATTTTAAACAGAAAGTTTGTGGGTGATCGTTTGGCAAATAGGGGCGCTATGCACATCCCAGACAATATTGCTGTATGTGTAACGTTAATGTAAATATCATCGAGTCAAACGCTAGTACGGTCAATATAAACATTTAAGAAGGCCTCTAACAGCAAATATCTAGCCCTCCTATATCCTCAACTGACCCATTCATCTGTCACAGCTGATTTACTATTAAATTTGAGATAATAAAAGTAATATAACTTGCCATAAATCCAACAAAGTTTCCACACCTGTTGCATGTGAGGGCTGTGTGTCCGCCGCGTTGGAAAAAAATAATCCGTAATAACGGATTAGTAATCCGTAATAACGGATTAGTAATCCGTAATAACGGATTAGTAATTCGTAATAACGGATTAGTAATTGTAATAACGGATTAGTAATCCGTATAACGGATTACTAATCCGTAATAACGATTACTAATCCGTAATAACGGATTAGTAATCCGGGTAATAACGGGATTACTAATCCGTAATAACGGATTACTAATCCGTAACGGATTACTAATCCGTAATAACGGATTACTAATCCGTATTGGTCGATTACTAATCCGTAATAACGGATTACTAATCCGTAATAACGGATTACTAATCCGTAATAACGGATTACTAATCCGTAATAACGGATTAGTAATATATACTTAGAGTGGCACTAATGGTCTTTCGTACGTTTGTATGGTTTTGTAAAAAAAATTGCCCAGCGATTACAGTCAATTATGTATAGCCTATAAACAACAAGTGACTAACACTGACTTTATTCTCACTGCCAAGACAGGCAACATGGCAAACACAACATTATTATAGGCAAAAAATAAAAATAAAAAATAAAAAAAATTCTCCGGTTTCTGGTCTCCGCGCGCGTGGCCTCAGACCCGCGTGTCGGCATTTTAATTGTTTTTTTGCTATGCAAAGATGTCCAATCGCAGCCACACCTTTTCACATACATGTAGAGGTATAAACGTTTGCCTGATTTGTGAGTCCCCTCTTAGCCATCATACTTTGTATAATGAGAAATTTGGTCCCCGCCTATACATGCCTAAAAAATCTTTAACAAAACAAACAAACAAAACAAACAAACAAAAAACAAAAGCGCGTCACCGCACCGATTTTGAGACTTTTTTTGGCCTTATGTACAGCAAAAATAATTCACTACATATTTCTGGAAATGCTGAAGGATTTCAAGATGTCCGTAAGGCCGCACCGGAAGGTTGGCTGAAAATCCGAAAGCTGTCCAGCGAAATCGGACACGTGGTTTGCGACGCTCAAATGCTTTACACACACACACACACACACCCACACAAGTTTGAAAGTTGACTTTGATTCGGGACGATAAATCAAATGTCTTGTGACTTGACTTGAGAAAATTTGACTTGAGACCGTTTGACTTGAGAAAATTTGACTTGAGACTTGACTTGACTTGACTTGAGTAAAAAATGACTTGGTTACAACACTGGCTCAAATTAATCATAGCTAGGCATTCATTATGTCCACTATTTCAATCGGCATATAGGAAACATCACAGTACAGAGACGGCCCTTTTGAAGGTAAAGAATGACATACTTTTGAAGATGAACAGCATGTAACATTACATGTTTTATTAGATCTTAGTGCCGCCTTTGATACCATTGATCATAAAATTTTGCTGGTACGCCTTCAGTCAAAGCTTGGGATATCTGGCTTGGCGCTCGATTGGTTTGCATCTTACTTGTCTTCCAGAAGCCAGCGGGTGTCTATAGATGGGACCTTGTCAGATAGTTTCAGGCTTGACTGTGGTGCTCCCCAAGGATCATGTCTGGGTCCACTGCTTTTCACTATCTACGCTTCTAGGTTGTTTGATATTATTGAGTGCCATCTGCCAAATTCCCATTGTTATGCAGATGACACAACCTGACGATACAAACAGTCAGTTGGAAGCCGTAGCGGCAATGGAGAGATGTATTCAAGACATCAGGCAATGGATGATTCATGATAGGCTTATGATCAATGATAATAAAAGTGAATTTCTTGTCATTGGTACCAGACAACAGCTACAAAAAATTAACATTCCCAGCCTCACTGTGGGGACATCTGATATTCTTCCCAATTCATGTGTTAGGAATTTGGGATCATGGTTCGACTCACAGTTGACTATGAATAATTTTACTAAGGCTTGTTCGGCTGCTTTTTTTCATCTGCATAACATTAGAAGTATTAGTAAATTTATATCTTGTGAGTCTCTATTGACTTTAATCCATGCTTTTGTTACCAGTCGAATGGATTATTGTAACAGCTTATTGTACGGTCTACCGAAAAGTCAATTAGCCAAACTACAACGAGTCCAGAATGCTGCGGCCAGACTTGTGTTCAACACACCTAGGTTTCAGCATATAACACCAATTCTTCGCGAATTACGTTGGTTACCTGTTTCGTTTAGGATTAATTTTAAAATTATTTTGTTAACTTTCAAGGCACTCCATGGTTTATCTCCAGTGTACATAAAAAATCTCATTAGTATCAACAAAGGTTCCCGTTATATTCTCAGGTCAAGTAGTAATGGTCTTGTTTTAGAGTACCCTAAGGGCAAGATGCTTGCTACGCTGGGTGCTAGAGCATTTTCATCGGCAGCCCCAGTGCTCTGGAATACACTTCCGCGTCACATTCGCAATGAACAGACACTTGATTCTTTTAAACGTAAGATTAAAACATACCTTTTTAATGAAGCCTTTTTAAATTAATTTTTGTTTCTCCTTTACTTAATTGTACTTTTGATGAGAACCAAGCCAGTTAGGCTGTATTCCTTTAATTAGTAGGTAGGTTAAAGGCGTCTGTCTCCGGGAAAGATCGAGACATCACCGATGCCAGTGGGGGTACATTGACATAGATCCTCCTCTGGCGGGACAGACGCAACCCCATACTGAGGTTTGGGAGCTGGCTTGGCAACCTCATCTGTTCTGATTTAAAAAAAAAAATTAAATGTGATACCGGTATGTCATTAATTTCTTGTTTGTATTCATATTTGTTTATTTAATGGCGTGTTTATTTTTGTTATGCGCTTTTGATCATTTTTAATGGAAACAGCGCAATAGACATTTTTTAATTTATTATTTTTATTATTATTATGGAAACAAATAAATAAAATAATATTATTTTATTTATTTGTTTCCATCTGTCCCTTAAGGGGCTCTCAGTGCTACGGCGACCTCGGAAATAATTGTCATATCCCAATAAATTAAATGGCATATCAAGGATTCCGTACAGCTCAATTATTTCGAGGTAACGAAATGATTTCGAGGGAACGAAATGATTTCGAGGGAACGAAATGATTTCGTGGGAACGAAATATTATTTCGAGGGAACGAAATAATTTATTTCGTTCCCTCGAAATAATTTATTTCATTCCCACGAAATGTTATTTCGAGGGAACGAAATGTTATTTCGAGGGAACGAAATGTTATTTCGAGGGAACGAAATGTTATTTCGAGGGAACGAAATAATATTTCGAGTGAACGAAATAATATTTCGAGGGAACGAAATGAATTCGAGGGAACGAAATGTTATTTCGAGGGATTAATTCGAGGGAACGAAATACATTTCCCCCTTTTTTTTTTACCTTCCCGATTTTTTTTTTACCTGTCCCTTTAGGGGCTTCGTACAATACTGATCCAATTGAATAAAAAAAGTTTACAAAGAGAATGAAATTTAATACAATGTAAGAATGGAAAATAATAAAAGGAAACTTAGCGGGTTGATGACTGTGGCTAGACGATGATGATCTAAGCAATCCTCCGAACGATCTTGATCCAACGCGAACGACGTACGCGAACAGGTATAAAGTTCAATGGAGAATCACACGAACGACAGCAAAGAAAGTTCTTAATCCAGTGAAGTCACCACAACAACACACCAAAACATCAAGGACATCCACGGCACATCATGGGCTGGAGTCAATCAATTATGTTGAACAAATAAAAGAGGTGATGTTGTGTCTTGCAGACGATTGTAGCGATTTTGACTATTTGATGCTTACTGGACGAAATCTGTAGTCAGAATGCTAATTATTAATTAATCAACTATTAAACAAATGAACATAATAAATCAATAATCAACTTTAAACAAACAAAATATAAAATCACTTAGAAAATCTAAACTAACTTCAACTGATTAAATATTCACCAAAATATCCCCAAAATCCTAATCTTCAACTTTCCAGTGAAAGTATATTTACACCAGGGAATTGAATAGCGAGCAACTCTAACAGTGGGTTGGTCAGCCAAGAAAACAATAAGAAAACAACAAGAAAACAAGAAAACAAGAAAAACACACACAGTGCCTATTAAATGCCAGAGCCTACTGTAGTCACAACCATGATTAAAGTGCTTGACCACATGTTCTGTAAACAACTTATCCTGCCTGGCATAATTATAATATAAACAATGCAGGGATAGATATATACAATACTGCACAACCAAAAATTAAAGGAACTTTCTCTAACTAAAAATAAACCATGCCAACAATGGACTGAATAGTAACAACAATTTGTGACAGAAAGAACTCCCTTCTACAAAATACAGAACTCGTGTATATTGCTCGAATAATTAATTTCCTAGTGTTCCTGCGAAATGTTATGTTACAACTAAGCTAAAAGAATTTCTGAAGCTTCATCAAGGTCAAACAATAAATGAAAGTGTCTTTGCTTTAAACTAATTGATGAACCAAAATATTAAGTGAATATAACAAGTGTGAAACCTTGTAAATAAAATATGCAGGGCCTAAACAGTTACAACTTCCAAATTATTATGCACTGCTTATGTGAATTGCATTTAGTATGAATTTGGCAAATGATAAATGAACAACCGAAAACTATAAAAATCAAAGTAACAACAGTAAAAATGGATTAAAACTGAACTGGGATAACCAATCCTATGCTAAAATAATATTATATCCGACATACATTATCACGGAAAATCACAGATCATTAAGTTATGCTATGTGATAATTCCTGACGTGAAACCAAGAAACTTTGTCCTTAACTTTAAAAAAAAGCGAATCCTAAAATCTAGGACTCAACGATCCAATCAGCTATAATCATTCAATACAAATCCACATACCAAGAGGGTAATGAGTAAATAATTCAGCAGAATATCATATGATTAAATATCCTAATAATTTCTAAATAATGTTCATGAAAGAGAAAAGGAATTTGCAAACTCACCTATGTTCAAAATGTAAAAGAGGTGATGTTGTGTCTTGCAGACGATTGTAGCGATTTTGACTATTTGATGCTTACTGGACGAAGGATGTAGTCAGAATGCCCAAAATCAACACCACATGGCCAAATTCCTCCTTCTTAACATCATAAATCACCAAAACCTGGGTCCATGGCAATAAAACCCTTGTCCTAAAATATTGCTTACAAGTTGAACTTTTTTGGGGGTGTGGCACTTAGAAGAAGAGGAAACAACCGATGACAGACTGTTAAACCATTTCCCTGTACGTGTATTAGGAAACAGATTACAGAAGACTTATTGTGCACTTGAGCGCAATCTCAACACTTTAAACAGACGACGTACACAAAACAAAAACACCCACTGGGGATGATCAGTATTGAAAGCATCTTGTTATTTTGATGTATGACGTTTATTATGATTGTAAAATTAACTTTCTTCAACTTGTTGTAATTGGATCGTTAACTCCCAAAGGCCTTCGCAAAAATTTTTTGTTTATAGGGCCGTTGCTCAATGCCGCTCCGCGCGAAGTCGGCTTATCGGTACATCCGGGCTGCCAATCAAACAGCACAGATTGACCAATAAGGTAACACTGTTGCTATCTAAATCTGCCATTTTTTGGTTAAACTTCCCAAGATTATGGTCTTATAATATCAACTTTTCTGGTGAACAAAAGTATATTTTGCCAGTATATTGTCACGGAAATCCATGCAGTTATACTTGTTAATCGGACACTACATATCCACATCGAGTTTAGAGAAAGCCATTTGTCGTTTCATCATCTGGTCTGGTAACGTTAAAAATGAAGTTGAATTTTAATATACATATGGATTAGTCTTGAGCCCTGACGAATTGTTTGAGTGTTTGGGTGTTTCTTGTTTATTTTTGTTTCAGGTGACCGGAGACTATTTGCCAAATCTTCTTTATGTATGAGTTGTACAAGCTAGCTGGTACATGTCTCTCATACGCGCCGGCCAGATTATTGTGATCACCAAAATCATTGCACGTGGTCTGATGACGTCAAGTGCAAAGGTACGTCTTGAAACCGGAATCGACTATACTTTGGACTCATTTCGAATACTCCAAGTATGGGATCGTGTATATTGTAGCTCTCTAGTGCTGAAAATGCAAAACATATGTTGATGTTAGGGTATACTTTGGCGACGGTTGGGCATTGCACATACAATATATGTGCGCAAGTAACAATAGACCGTACTCCACTGGCGATTAACCTACTTTTGGCAGCCAATAGTCTCTGGTGAAATTGCATCTGTAAATTACACAGAGTGGGATGCACTGTTGTTGCCCTATCTCTCAGTGGTGATCTGAAAACAAGCGACTTCGTTTAACAGGTTTTATACGGACCGGATAGCACCCATAATATTACCTATATATATTGTCTATAAAGCCCCTCCCCCCAACCAACACCAACAGGTACGGGCTGAAAAATGTTGGGTATATATTAGGTCCATTTTTATTTATAGCGCGGAATCAATACTATAGTTTATGGTCTCCTCACTGGCCAATATGCAATTATAAAAAATATCGTGTTATTTCTAATCACAAGTTATAGTCCTGATGCCACAAGGATATCACATTGCAATTATCGTTTAGTATACAATGTGATGCATATGACTACAGGGTATGTTTATCACTCTGAAAGACTGACACATAGCTATAAGACGAACAACAATACTTTGACTTATCTTAACACGGTTTTATAGAATGCCTGCAGGAATTATTGCTATACACAAGACCTACTTGTCAGTAAACTGTACCCAACCTGAACAGATTTCCGGCTGTTAGGGAAACTTAGCCTGTATTTTTTTTTATTAAGGCAGCTTTGTTATATACATCAGGAATCATAGCCTAATCCCCAAAGGTGAATACTTATTAAACTGTCACATTCTTTAGGTATGCATGGAAAGAAGTTTTCCACAAGTATTTTACAAACAGCTACCCCCTTCAATCTATTTACATTATATTGGGCCTATTCTATTTAATAAACGCGGAATTAAGTACGCTTCACAGAAAAGCACGCTTTTTAAACGTGAAAATAGTGGCAACACCCTCAAAGTTGGACTTTTTATTCTCACTTGCCGTAGGAGTATCGGATCCCAATAAACATACTTTTAAACGTTGTTTCATAACCACGCCCTCCAAGGAAGGGAATAGGCTGAAACTTTATCTCTTCTAAATCCCAATATTGTACAGTGCCTATAAATACAAATTTAAGAGAACTGGCGAAATATGTGGTTCCTCAAGTAAAAGTTACTCAGTTTTGCAAATTAATTACACGGAACAGTAATTTTTTGCGACTTTACGGTGTTTTAATTGAAACACACACTGTAAGAAATATTGGGCAAACACGGTTGATATGTTGCCCAACACTGATTACACAGTTGGTTTACCATTGCCCAATGTTGGAACATTTTTTACCAAAATATGTGAACAGTTGTGGTAAATATACTGACCAATTCTGGGAGAAATAACCTTACCCAACCCATGTTGCCCAACGGTTTTACAGTGCCTACTATTGCAACTGAATTTACAAACACATAATTATGCTAGTCGATGCACAATGTAGGCCTGACGACTCGGTAGCACACCACTGGGATCACAGCACCCCGAGTCCGCTGGTGTAGAAGTATTATACCTTGGTGATAAAAATTACTTGAGCGTGAGTTAAACAGCCAGAGGATTGCGTCGTCACAGTATGAATAAATTGTACTAACTTTTGGGCCAATAATAAAATGAGTTGCTAATTTCTGGACTGATTCCAGGGCCTCTTCCTGTGTACGGATGTAAAGAAACCCTGCAGGTATTCTAAACTCTAAAATAAGCAGCACAATGCAGAGGTATATCAATACACCATAGAGTAGAAAGGGAGTTAAAAGCTTAACAAGAGCCAAGATTCTATTCAAACAAGAAACAACATGTTTTTCACTTCTGCAGCCCCAGATAGCTGAGAACAAGAGTGACCATTAGGTGTGTAATGGAGAATGTAGATTACAGGTGGGAAAAAGTAAAATAAATAAATAAATAAATAAATAAATAAATAGGTTGGGGAGGTTTAAAGTGTGTCCTCGGAAATGTGCAATATTTTGGATTTGGAGGGTTAAATAGAAACTCCATAATTATACCAACTCATAAGTGGTATTGTTGTATTTGATTGTGATGAAGGAATCACTTGTGATGTTTGAACAATTAAATGATTAATACGAATGAAAAGTCATAGGTGTTGTCTGTCTTGTAGCCTATATCATACAAGCAAGTTACGAAATAAAAAGCCAATATTAAAAATGTAACTGTAGCCTAATGATAAGAGAAGATTCTATGATTAAGATACTGAATGTATTTACAAGTAGCAATTACTTACAGAGATTACAGAATGTAGGCTATACAAAAATCCCCTATAAATAATTGTTTATGGGCCGGGGCTTTCACTTAAAAAATTGTAATCATGATTCAAACGGAGTAAGCATATTAGTAGAAGACAAATATACAAAAGGGAAACATACAATTATTTTGTATTAATTTAATTGGATTGGATTGATTAATTATTATTATTAGTTACCGAAAATGCCCTTGGACGGAAAAATATAACAGTTTGGTATAGAGTTTTCCCCAAAGGCAACGTGTATACACGTTGGTACCGCGTCCTATTTGCTTACCACACCCTAGTCCGAATGCCTCTTTCGTTCACAGTGTCCTGTTTTTAGAATAATGACGTAATTGTTGCTGTGAGAGACTGTGAGCAGAAGAGGCATTCGGACTAATCACACCCTAGATGCAATTTCAGTTTCCTCAGGTATACTTTAGCTTTCTGAAGTTTTATTCCATTTCCTTTCACCAGTATCCTTTCCTTCTTTTATTATTCACAATTCCACGATTATTGCATACGTCTGACGGTTACCAAAGGCCCTGCAGTGAAGTACCAGTCCAGATTCACATTGCATATAATATTTATTAAAATACGAAGGTCGCAAAAAAGCACCTTTGGAAGTTTGGTGTTTATTGCCGCCGACCGGAAAATCTAGTCACAGTTTTCATTTATATCGAATTCTTCTAAAAGACGTAAAAATTTATGTTATTTTAATCTAACGTTATAGTGTATTTTTTCATGTATGATTTGTGAATTACGCCGTATATTTATTGTTAACGATGTCCAAAACCCAACATGGCGGCGCACACAGTACATACATGTAGATCGGACATGTCGTATCTGACTTAGCGTTAGTTACTTGTCTGTTCTCACGTTTTAACGAAGCATCGCTTCGTCGCTTTGGCTTGTCGTTTGAGGGATTCACAGGCTTCTTTATTTTCGTTGAAATCGAAGTTTTCTTGAGTCTGGGTGCCTTTGACATCCCAAATTCCCCATGAAGGCTCGTGTTGAAGTCTTCAGCAGTAAACTTATCGCTACATATCACGCTGGTTGGAGATGGCCCGAACCATTTTGCCCTCGTCAACCGCACTTTATCATTATTTACACACGGTGGACGGGGTTTTTATGAGGCCTGTATCTTAGTATTTTAGTATTTTAGTACAACTCGCAGTCGGTTAGCGGGGGTTTATTTTAGGCGTAATTTTCATGTGTAGTAAGTGTAGGCTATTTTATGGTTTTCTCATTGTATATTTGTAGTGTTATTCCATTTAATTTTTGTGTTTTTCTTTGTATGTATGTGTATGTATATGTGTTTTATATATATATATAAATATATATATATATATATATATATATATATATATATATATATATATATATATTTATGGCGAGCTGAAATTGCCCAGTTATGGTGCTTAATAAAGTTTACTTGAACTTGAACTTTTGTGGCCCAAATTTTTCGTAGTGGCTCGTCTTTAGGGAACCTATGGAGGCTTACTCCTTCGCTAGGAGTATTACTACAGCCTGCTACGACACATCTTGTAGGCATGATGTATATTTTCAAGGAAATTTAGGATGAAAATATATATACACATATATTGGAGTTTTGACATAAGCGCATCGGACACGTACACACACAAACAAACAGCTGTGCATTGCTAGGAAATCGTTCTTTACCTGACGTCACGGTATTACGTGATGTATTACATCACTCAATTGCCAATAAAGTGGGGGGCTTGTGAAGTGGCATAAAAGTCTCCAAAATGAACAGAACAAACTTCAATTATGAAAAAAACTAACAAATATCTTGTTTTATTATGCAAAACACATTTATTAAGAGCCATAATGGTTTTTATTTCTGTGATCCTTTAATGTATTATGTATGTACATAGAACACGTACCGGTATCCACAGGCGGACTTTAGGGGCTAATCGAATATGTGCATACTAAATGAGCGCGTATCTATGGCCACACACTATGTAAACAAACCCGCTCAGAAACGATCTTTCCTACAAGAATAAATTTACTCTTTAACAAATACATTTATACAATTTAACGGCAAAAACCGGATTAAATATTCCATAATGGGTTATTTTTGGTCAATGGGTTATTTTGTGCAGTACATCTTAAAAGGCTAAAAATAAATAAATAAAAACAAAAATAAAATGTTTTAGATGTTTAGATGTCCTGACGATCGACGTCACATGAATAATGGGTAAAAATCTAGTGTTTTTGTCAAAGTTTTGAACGTTACTGCATAATACGTTGAAGATTTTACACTTAAATAAATAAATTTTCAAGGTGTAGTTGACATTGTTTTTGTCTGTAAGGCCAGGCCTGGGTTTGGATTTAGTTTGCCAAATAAATTACATTCGTTAAACAAAAAACAAAGGAGTAGTTAAGTAAGACTAATTGCCGTGACACCATGTAAAATTCTCTATTGAGTAGTAATTAGTTCTGAAAAGAACTGGAGGTTACAACTCTACGTTTCGATTAGTATGTTCTGATCGTCTTCAGGAGTAGTTAGTGGCCTTCGACCATTCCATGGTCTTTCCCAAATGAGTGGTCACTTCGACTTTGAGAAAGACTCTACACTGCTCGAAATGTAAGACTAATAGCTAGATTTTCTACTACCGGTAGGGGTTATTTCGGTTTGTAAGCAGTGTGCAAATGTATTATTAAAGTTCAGCTTATTCTTAATTTTGTTTACTTCAATGTTGTCTTTGTATGTAAGATTATAAGTACAATTTGAGTGTAAAAATATTTAAAAATGAGTGAACACCACACACACCAGTATTTACCCAAACCCAAAGTTGTCAGCGCCGATTGACTATACGCGTCGCTGATCCAAACCAGCAGCAGGGAACTAAATGCCCACTAATGACTCAGTGGATCGGCCGCCTAACAATTTCGAAATTAAGCCCAAATTCGTATCGACTGTACATGCACTGTGTACACGACTGTGCATACATGTACAATATGTGCCTACATGCAATGAACGACCATACGACCAGCAAATTGGCTCTTCCTTCCAAGTTGGGACCTATGTCATTCCTGCAGAATAACCTGTTGTTGCCTCATATTTGTGTCTAAATCATCCTATAAATTATAAAAGAAACCTAGGTAGCATAAACATCTTTAGTTATCACCAACACTTCTGGAGCAGAGACATTATTCTAAAGAAATTGATCGTTTTATCTCCCAAAATATTTTAACGTGACTCACCCTAGGCCTCTAACAACGGATTGTATGTACTATTTAGCACAAATCAGCAAACATGTTCGGCATAATTATTGAAAATGAATCCTAAAATTTGTTGAAAGTTATTTCCATTAATATTTGATTTATTTAATTTGGAAAAGGGTCACCAAAGTTCATTTACGTCGTCATTTCCATCGTTGTCAACGAACCTTGACTGGTATCACGGAGGTAGCGCTGGTCCCATGCATGATGGGCCATTGTTGCACACTAGCTATGAATGCTGGGGATACGTGACGGGATATATGCCAGCAAACATTCTTTAGGTTTGATAACCAAGGTCATTACTTTCACAGAAACAGACTGTTAAGGTAATCTGATTCGTCGAGAGACGGGATCATGTGGGGTTTTAAGTTGCGATTTGCGATTTGTGATTTGCCACGTGAACGGTTGCGATTTTATCGCGTGTATCGCGTGTATTTTAGTATGCAGTCTGGTAGATGAGATTCACCGCGAGCGGCACGAGTCTATAATTTGAGTGTCTTGAGGATAACGTTTCAATTTCTGCATTCCAACGTGCCACTACAAGTTGCACACGATCATTTTTCACTTGAGACATTGCACAAAGAAATTCATCCACGCGTAATTCCAGACTAAATAAAACAGTTCCGTTAATGTTCTGTCGTAAAAACATACTGAAATTACAATCTACGACAGTTTGACATTGTGTTCATTTAGTGGTAGTATAGCCAAGTCAAATTAAACAGCAGAATTGCGTCCACAATCAATTTGTCCAACAGTCGTGACCTATCGGGCTTAAACACTCAATTAGAGACCACAGATGTCAGAAACAGTCACAACCCATAGCGGCCGTAAGCAGCTACATATGGCCCCCTCCTGTGCCATGGCTATGCATAAAACAAGATATTTTAGATTTACCCGACAACAACAACAGCAACAACAACAGCAACAGCAACAGCAACAGCAGCAGCAGCAACAATATTATTACCCCTGCTCATCAGGCGCATAAATCATTCCTGAAACCATTTCAGCTCCCTGGGAGTATTCAGCTCAGTTGCTGCCATTAGCTGCAGTTGCTGCATATAGGGCTAATCAAACACAACAACCAACTCTGCCCTCACAGGTACCCATTTACCCCTGGGTGGAGAGAAGCAATTATTTTAAAGTGTCTTGCAAGGACACAGGCACCATGGTCGCGGTTGGGATTCGAACCCACATTCTGACGACTCAGCCATCAGAACACAAATCCGATGCATTAAACCGCTCGACCATGGCACTCCATATATAATGTATATTTACAAGATATGAAATAAAAACATACGAAGATTTATAAAATGTTTTGGGGTATTCTCACTTGAACGAAATATCAGCCAAAGTTTGTCAGTGTTGCTGTTCTTTTAATAATAATAATAATAAAAATGTTCCTTTAAAATTCGTTCGCAGAAAAGATGTCATCTGTTAATGGTCCTCATTTAAGTGTTAAATAGGCCTAACCGGCATTGGAAGATGCGGGGGTGGTACAAGTAAACTTACAATATTATTGTTTTGTTTGCCCCGATTAAAAAAGTGGTTTCCACGTCATTGGTTATCGTGCATTTGAATGACTGAAGATGACTGCAGAAAAATAACACTAAAGTACAAGGCAGATTGTTCAATATACTGAAAGATCGTGTCGCGAGAAGTATATCACACATACATATGAAATGTCACAGACTCCAGCCTACACTCACCTCAGTAAGCATCTGCTTTCTGCTCGTTTGACCGATGATCCTACGCTGTCTATGCCAGGAGATATCATCTAATCTTTGAATGCATAAAACAGTCATACAATGCCATGCCAGTGGCGTATCTTCGTTACATGATTTCCAAAGCGAACTTTTTAGCCGCAGGCTTTACAACCATCTCGAAGCATAATTTGCATCCCGAAGGGACTTCCTTCCGACGACGACGAAAATGAATTTACTTGTCGATAACCTGATACCCGTGTTTACGTTGATTTGAACTGGATGGAGTCTGTGGTCCCGAGCAAGGTGCATCCAATTATATTTCCCATTACATGATGAGTCGGGATATAGACCGTTCTAGCTGGGTCTCTGCACACTTGGGTATGGCCATGGAGGAAGGTATCTTCCTTTCTTCATGGCTGGTCGCTTATCTTTATCCACCTGTTGGCCTTAACTTTATGAACCATACAGGGACCATCTATCTGACTATAATAATTGCAATTACAAGGTTTGGAAGATTGTGGCTCGACCGACCACTTTCAATAAACCTTAATCAGGCTGCAGTAATTTTTGTTAGTTTCCACAAACTCAGATTTAGCTGGGATCTCACATAAAAAATACACGTACAGTTATTTCATCCAAAATCTTAGTATAGCTTAGTACAGTCTCTTTGAATCTTCTATAAATCGGTCTTTTTATCCCCATATAAAATATCACCCACATAATAACCTCGGGCAAGACATCTTAATAGAAATATTGCTTTATAGGGACTATTGTCTACAAGCTTTGCTTCTTAATGGATCCCTCTGCAGTATCACATTTACTTTATTCACATTATATAGGCCTATTTCATTTACATGTAACTTTCCGTGATTAACTTTCTTTGGTTTAATACTGTGGAAATAAATCAACCTGAAACCTGAAACCTGAAGAAGATATAGTATTGTATTATAATGTAACTGTAGGCCTAAGATATACATTAAAAGCAACGAAACTGTAAAAGTTTCAGCTAAATCAGTTTACACGTTTTGGACAAAATTGAAAGAATCTCTTACAGTTTAGTCAAAACTTAAGGTGGTATTCATTCCTATAATGATGAATTTTATAGGACTCGATACAAAAGTCTTAAATTCGAACACAAAAGAGTATCAGCACAAGATCCAGTACTCCCGCCATAACGCTTCACCGACCTAATCCCAGCAGCAGGATCCCTTTCAACACCACTTAAGCAGCTTCACCCACCAGAGTCTCCCGATGAAGGTCAGAGCGCACTAACCGAAACGTCAGAACCACACAACTCAAAAGAGATTATTACATGGTACTACCGCAAACTTACTTTATTATATATCGTGTGATGTTCATAATGTAGAAAATGATATATCTACAAACTGATAAACCTTATCATTTATTGCTAGATCTTTTACGGTATATCTACATACTATATTTTCCTGTTTTGACTATTATTGTACGAAATGGTATAACAATTTACGCCAAAAGTCAACTAACAACATCAACGTCTGAACAAACGTTACGTTACACCCTTGTGCTGTCGTTGCCCCCACAACGGGAACATTACGGCAATACTGACGTCAAAACTCACAACACGTGGGTCTAAAAATCGAAGGGGGTGGGTTCACATCCACGTCCTATGCTAGTTCAGGTTACCTTTTCCCGGATCATTCTTAACTACTGGGAAATATACAGCCCCTATACAGCCGGTTAGGCTCTCATCAGCTAATCAAACACCATGTCTGCCCTCACAGGTTCCCATTAAAACTCCTGGATGATCCCAGTAGTGACATCGTGTTCAATGTTCATTCCACAATACGCGTATAATTTTCCCGGTAACACCTTTTTTTTCACGTCGTTACGTCAGCCTAGCAGTTAGAAAAATGTTGGCACGAAAATTTCTCAATTTCAAATTATTGTCTGTTGCTTTCCATATCATTTTAATTCTGAGAAATGCAAATTTCACCGTATATAATTATATTGGAAATTTTACAATTGAACAATTTTACAACTAGAGGTTAAGCTTTTGATGAAAACACTGGGTTTCGGATGTATTGATAATATTGGGCACTGATGTCCCAAGTTCTTTGTTTAGTGTTAAGAATTAACATTATTGCATGTGTCGGACCCTGTTATAAAATTGTATTATAACTCCTTAAGGTGGTCCGACGAAATTTCCTTTAAGCATGGAATTCCTACATTTTGGCCTTTTTCTAGCTACCTTGCAAGATGGGTAAAATTGCCGTTTCCCACGATGTTCAGCTGACCATAGCATAATCTGGTATGTTAGGAGCTACCCCCAGGGACATTAAGCTGCCAAGCGCTAACCAAACAATCCTTTGTCTTAATTAGTGGTTGGCCACGTTGGCATAAACATCCTCAAGTATGGTCATATTTTGCTGACCATGCTTCCTTGGAATGTTTGTCCACTAGTCTTTTTCTGATTGGTCTAGATTCCTCAGGACATCATTGTTTTAAGATTTAGACCAATCAAGAACTTGTTTGAGCACGTATCGATCCAGCATGGTTTTTCTGTGATCTCCTAATTTCGCTCCTGCTCCCTCAGAAGCGAAAGCGACCTCGATGCAAGTAGACGTATCTCTGTTGCATACACTTTGATACTTTTCATTTGGAACGCGTTGACTTTTCCCTAAAAGTAGTTCCTAATATTCCTACTTGCATCTTTACCAACGTGCTCTGTTGATACAGGTAAGCTACCCTTATGTTACTTTCCTAGTATGTATAAGCTTATTCCTTGTGCATCTATATTATTGATAGATCTACAAAGTGGTTGAAGACGGACTCAAGATGGATGGAACAGTCCAATATGAGTTTTAGACCAGTCACCTATAGATTTGTTTGAAAGATGCTTCAACTATATGTTAAGATGTATAAAATCACTAAATATTTCCTTGTGTAACCTTTATTATTTGCTAACTATGTGTGCGGAAAAGCTTTAGGAGTTCCGTCCTATTTACCGATAGACTTTATTGTTGCTTATTACCCATCTGCGATTTAGTTGTAGTGCATTTTTGATTGTTGATAGCAGCTTCACACCCGTGTCCTTTTCTTATTTGATGTTCAATGAAACCGTGTCCATTTTCCGATAGAAATCCAGCTCGTTGATTGGAACGCTTAATTGAACCATTCTGTTATTAATCCAAGTTCTTCACCCATTGATTATATCTGCTGATTAGTAGTTAAGATGCTAGATTTAAGTTGTTTTGTTACATCTTCATGCATTTTTCTCCATGTTTCGTGTAACCTTGGAGGAATTCCCCATGATGTGACCAGTCTAGACTAGAGTTAATCTGACCTCAGATACGTTATTCACTTTCACAATTTATGGTCACCACATTCCTTAGCCATTAAGTACATGTAAACCTTACGACCGTTTGCTGCTTGGGTTGTAAACAAAAGTGACCTTGACCCGGTTGACCATTGATGTATTCCACATAATGTACGCACACACACACGAGTCGTGCTGAACCGTATTCTTGATACTTTCCTATTCACGATTTCGTTTATCAGAGGCCCGATATTCCTCCCGTGATTATTTCTGGAAGAGAACATTTCTAAGTTGCCAAGTTCATTGAACGGGTGATGCTGTGTATTTTTTATACATTTTTATCAATTCATTAGATTCTACTTAGTATATTATTTGCTACCTACTTATTTAGTTTACTATTATATATTTAAATGGTTGATCTTGAATCAGAAGCGAAAGCGACCTCGATGCAAGTAGACGTATCTCTGTTGCATACACTTTGATACTTTTCATTTGGAACGCGTTGACTTTTCCCTAAAAGTAGTTCCTAATATTCCTCCTTGCATCTTTACCAACGTGCTCTGTTGATACAGAACATACGTCCCTAGGTCTCGCTTGGGGAGCCGACCCGGTTCGCCTCTCCAACCTGTCCCGTTTCTCAACCACCCCCCTTTCTTCGGATCGTCGCCTTTTCTGGAGCCCACCTGGACGCCGCTGCTTTGGGACCCGGATCCCTTCTGAGTCGCCAACCAAGCCTGCACGTCCATCCAAGGCCCAGTAGAAGCGCAAACTAGATAAGATCTATATATGTTATTTTTCTTGTGTTTTGTTGTTATTAACTTCTTCAGTATTTCGTTAGGCAATTCCTTTGCGAATTGCCGATTAACTTTCGGTCAAGGAACAGTTAAACCATTGAAGTAAATATAAATTGTGATTACCTGTTGAATTGAATGGGTTTACACTCATATTGATTTACCTGATGTATTTTTATATCAGCGGTTTGATTACGGAATGTCTGTTGTTTCACTAGCACATTTTACTTGTTGGTTAAGCTTTGCTTCTATTGTGAGTGCGTAATTTACCCTCACGTAAATTCTTGCAACCCATTGAGTACCCAAATTCCTAACGTATCTTGGTACGCTTGTTTCATTCCGGTTGCATTTCTTATACTTGTGAAGTGAACTTTGCCGATTGTATTGAAGATCATCCGTAGTGAAATCGTTGAACTCATATTCACATTGTCAATGTTTCCAATCATTACTCTATGCTGATTCACTCCTATATTTTGTTTTGTTAATGATGAATTGAGATTTGGTATTCAATAATAATTTATCTTGCGAAGAAAGATCAACTCAATTTCGCTGTCCGTGTGGATTCTTTCTAGAGCAATTATCCATTTTAATAATGAAACGAACCTAGCAGGCTCACAAAATAGAGTGAGAACAACCTGTGACAAAATTGGAGGCACCACCCGGATATTGCTCAATTTAAATTTCATCTCCCTTGCAGATTCTTTTACCACCAAATGTTTTTTTGGAATTCCGAATTTAGTTTAACCTGAAGGGAGATACCAAAATCCTTTAACGGAAGCACATTTCAGTTGATCATTTGTTCTTGTGATTTTATTAATCTATCCTTAGATTTCTGTATTTCTTTTCTCGCTTGTATATTAACCGAATTTTACCCCAGCATCACTCCTTTGTCGGCAGTCCTTCTCCAACACATTAATTAATTGATCATTTTCCCTTGCTGGATTTATTACCATTATACTAATTTAATAACTTGTATCAACTAAGCACGATGGAGTTCAATGATGCCCTCAAAGATTTGTTGGTAGCCCATGGCAAAACTTTGGAATACCTAAAGGGGTCCCTAGGGTTAGTCCCTGAGGCCGATATAGATGAACCTGCCCCGCCAGACGCTGAAAAACCTAAGGTTGTAGTGATTGATAAAACTAATAGTAACCGGTCGTATCGTCGCCTGAGGTTGTTCTCTGGCCGAACCCCCACTCCCACTGGCGAGTTAGACTTTGAAAATTGGCGACGCCTAGCCAAACAACTACTTAAAGATGGAAGTGTCTCCGATTCGGAGAAAAGAAGTCGAGTTACGGAGTCTTTGGTCCCTCCAGCTTTAGATGTTGTTTGGGCAGTTGGGGAAAGTTCGTCTGCTGACGACTATTTAGACTGTCTGTCTAAAGCATATGGTTCCACAGCCGATGGGGATGAATTATTAACTACATTCCGGTGCGAGTACCAAAAAGAAGGGGAGAAGGCATCAGAGTATCTTCTTCGGTTGCACGCATTGCTCACCAGGGTTGTTGAGGCTGGTGGTGTCGGGTCATCAAGCGGATCTAAGCTCCTTTGCAGCCAATTTCAGCGGGGCTGTCTCTACAACGACCCTCTCCTTCACACGCTGCAACTCCAGACAAGAAAAGCAGATCCACCATCGATGTTGGAGTTGTTGCGTGAAGTACGAACTGCTGAAACACAGCTCGAAGAGAAGCTTAGCAGGAGGATGACAAAGAAGTCTCCATCGAAGGTGTCGGTCATGGAACAGTCCGTGTCGACCCCCCTGACGAAACCAGCACCCGTGGCCGATGGCGAGGTAGATGAACTGAGGCAAGTCGTGGAGCGCCTACATCGCCGGTTAGACGGGCTATTCAAGAGTCAGACTAATGCACCCCGAAGTTGTCCTCCTTCATCTACTCTTCGTCAGGGCATCCGAAGGGTCATCTTTTGTTATAACTGTGGAGAGGATGGCCATCGGATGGATGTGTGTACATCTCAGACGAACCCCGCCCTAGTTCAACAAAAGATGAAGGCACGTCAGCAGACGAACTCAAAAGATGTTAAGAGTTCGGGAAACGACAGCGGGCAGCTGTAAGGGACCATACAACCGCCCCGAACTCACCTAAGGGTCCAGCTAGTTTTTCAAGAGCTGCAATACGGTATCAAGAATCTCCTTCAATTGGTGCAAGTGACGTCCCGAGTGGTGTCGTCGGTGACCAGGCCACTACTCCTGTGTTCATCGATGGCCACCCTTCCAAATGTCTGCTTGATACCGGATCGCAGGTTACCTGCGTCACAGAGGAGTTTTTCACTCGCCACCTTCCACATCGTCAGTTGAAACCCCTATCGCACCTCGCGGTGATAGGCGCTGCAGGCCAGTCTGTGCCTTACAAGGGCTACGTGGAGTTGAGCCTCAAGTTTCCAGCTAGCTCTGCCGGTATTCAGCAAGAAGTTGCGACCCTCGCCCTTGTCTGCCCCAACAACCAGGGAAATGATGATGTCCCCCTGCTTGTGGGTACTAACACCAGTGTAGTACGGGAGATGGTGCGGGCTTGCCAGCAGAAGGGTGGCAAGAAATTCCTTCAAAGATTTCCAGTCGATAGTGCGTGGGCACAAGTTTACAAGGTCTCCCCCAGCTTAAAACCTAACGGCAGCCTTGGGCCAGTTAAATCCGTGAAACTTACAGTAATCAAGCCAGGCGAGGAGATCGAAGTAACTACAATGGTAAATAATCGCTCTCGGGCCAAGCGTGAAGTTCTCATCGAGAAGGGGAGGACATCCCAACTCCCCAACGGCATTGAAATGAGAGACAGTCTGGTTGAGTTGCCTGCTCGCAGGATGGCGAAGACGAGAATAGTTCTCACCAATAAGTCCTGCCAGAGTGTGGTCATCCCTGCCCGATGTCGGCTTGCTTCGGCATGTAGCATTGAAGAGAAATTACCATTCAGTGCTCAAGCGACCCCTACGTCACCATCCTTAGCCGCACCCAGCGATAACTACGTTAATTTTGACTTCGAAAGTTCCCCCCTCCCCAAAGATGATATCAGGCGAATTACTGAATTACTCCGTAGTCGTGCCGATGTGTTCTCCCGAGACGACTTGGACATTGGTTGCACGTCTGCCGTTAAGCATACTATCAACTTGTCTGATGAGACGCCTTTCCGCGTGGGTTGTCGCCGTATCCCCCCAGCAGATTATGCTGATGCCCGTCAGCATCTGAAGGAACTTCAGGAGAAAGGCATAATTCAAGAGTCGGCAAGTCAGTTTGCCTCTCCTATAGTGCTGGTTAGGAAAAAGAACGGAGACCTCCGACTTTGCATTGATTATCGGAAGTTGAACAGCCGCACTATACGTGATCAATATTCAATACCCAAGATCGAAGATACCTTACACGCTATGAACGGCGCTAAGTGGTTTTCCTGCCTCGATTTAAAGTCCGGGTATTACCAAATCGAGATGTCCGAAGAAGACAGGCACAAGACTGCTTTCTGGTGTCCCTTGGGGTTCTACGAGTTCACCCGTATGCCCCAAGGTATAACCAACGCCCCTGCAACCTTCCAACGTCTCATGGAGAAGTGCATGGGTGATCTCCATCATAACGGTGTTTTTGTCTACTTAGACGACATCATTGTCTTTGCAAAGACGGCAGAGGAGCACGAGGCACGTCTCTTTCAAGTTCTGGACCGTCTCCATCAGTATGGGTTGAAGCTCAGCCCATCCAAGTGTAAATTCTTTCAGTCGTCGGTGAAGTGTCTCGGTCATGTCGTCTCGTCTGAAGGTGTGAGCACTGACCCGGCAAAGATAGAAGCCGTCAAATCATGGCCTACCCCAAACACCGCAAGGGAATTGAAGTCTTTCCTCGGGTTTTCCGGATATTACCGTCGATTCGTAGAGGGGTATTCATCCATAGCCAAACCACTGAACCAGTTGACTGCCACTAGTGACTTGACGAAGAAACGGCACCGCACAACCAAGAAGAAGAAGCCGGTCAAGTTGCGAAGCCCTAATGAACCCTTTGGCCCACTATGGACTGAAGAGTGTCAGAGATCATTTTCTACCATCGTCGAGAAGCTTACCTCAGCCCCCGTCCTAGGGTTTGTAGACTACGGTAAACCTTTCATCCTCCACACTGATGCCAGTGGGACTGGGCTTGGCGCTGCACTCTACCAAGAAGGAAATAATGGCCGCCTGAATGTTATCGCCTATGCCAGCAGAGGACTGTCGAAGAGTGAACTGAACTATCCGGCCTACAAATGGGAATTTTTGGCACTCAAGTGGGCTATCACGGAGAAATTCCACGACTATTTGTATGGCGCATCTTTTACTGTTCTCACCGACAATAATCCGCTAACATACGTACTGACCACCGCCAAACTCGACGCTACGGGTCACAGATGGTTGGCTGCCCTAGCTAACTACAACTTCGTTATCAAGTACAGACCTGGCGACAAGAATGGCGACGCTGACGGGTTGTCAAGAAGACCCCAGCAACCCCCCGACGAAGATGACGAGTCAGCAAGGACTGGTGAAAAGATACGTCAGTTGTGCGAGCGGATTACAGGCGGTGAGCACAGTACATGCACGCAAGATGTATTTCACGCAGTATGCCGTCGTCATAACGTCAATATGAAGACCACGAACGCAGAATTTACCAGCCCAGATGATGAGCCGGCATCAGCACTAGTAGAAAGTCTGACCGATTCCCAGCAAGCTATTCCCCCAGAGTTCACTCAGAGTACATTGCCAGGAATGAGCCAGAGAGATTGGCAAAGACTACAAGAAGAGGATGAGGCCATACGAGAAGTCACCCGATGTGTCCAGAATGGCGAGAACCCCCGAGGTGACCAGCGGGCAGAGTTGCCGAGAGAGGCACAACTACTTCTTCGTCATTGGGACAAACTTAAAATTCGAGATGGAGTTCTTTACAGGCAGAGTACTACAAGTGACGGTCGCAGTGTTTCACAACTTATTGTGCCCAAGAGTCACCGCCAGAGAGCCTTGCACGGCATCCATGATGAAGTCGGCCATCTTGGGATTGAGAGAACCCTTGACCTCGCCCGGTTTCGTTTTTTTTGGCCGAATATGACAACTGATGTGGAGCGGAAGTGTCAAACCTGTGAACGGTGTGTGCGACGGAAGAAGCGAGCGGAGAAGTCAGCACCGCTGGTCTCCATCAAAACTACTGCACCAATGCAACTTGTCTGTATTGACTTCTTAAGCTTGGAGCCCGATGACAGTAACACAAAAGATATACTAGTTGTGACCGATCACTACACTCGTTACGCCCAGGCTTTCCCCACTAAGAACCAGACATCGCGGACTGTTGCTAAAGTACTGTGGGACAATTATTTTCTTCACTACGGGTTCCCCGAGCGATTACACTCCGACCAGGGGAGAGATTTTGAAGCACGGCTGATCCATGATTTGTGTACCGTTTCTGGCATCAAGAAGACGAGGACCACGCCCTATCATCCTCAAGGGAACGGACAGTGCGAGAGATTCAATCAGACCCTACTCAGCATGTTGGGCACCCTGGATGACGAAAAGAAGAGAAAATGGAGGCTCCACGTCGGCCCTTTGGTCCACGCATATAATTGTACAAAGCACGTTTCTACAGGGATGTCACCGTATTTCCTGATGTTTGGTCGCGAACCCCGCCTCCCCATAGATGTCATGTTTGGGTTAACCACACAGCAGAACGCTGTCGACCACGCCCAATATGCCGCTGATCTGCAAGAGAGGTTACGATACGCACATGAGCTCGCTTCAGCCACTATGAAGAAGACCGCCGAAAAGTATAAAATTCGGTACGACAAGAAAGTACGAGACAACGCTCTCGAAGAGGATGACCGGGTACTCGTCAAAAACGTCGGCCACAAGGGGCGACACAAACTTGCAGATAGATGGAGCAAGATAGTCTATCGCGTGCAACGGAGAGTGAATCCTGACATGCCCGTCTATGTTGTGAGCCCGATTGATGGCGAGGGCCCAAGTAAAACCCTTCACCGTAACATGCTTCTTCCTTGTGGGTTTCTACCTTCTAATGATGATGCTAGTGACGCTGAGCGACCCATACCCAAGCCTCGTCGCAAACGCCCCGTTCGGAGGGTATTAGTCGAGCATGTTGATGACATGGAAGATGCGCTGGACTCTGACATCTCGGATGAGAACTTCTATGTCCTTCGCCCAATACCGGCCCCTAGAGGGCAAATCCCTCTTAACCCGAATGCCCAGATTTTTAACCCAGAAGTGGTCCCTTTAGAATCGGCACACGTCGTTAGTGGTCCCCCACTTCATGTTCCTACTCCAGCGGAGAGTGAACCCATCGAAGAGAGTGAACCCACACAAGGTTCACACCACTCTCATTCAGACGAGACCATGCCATCCGCCAACAGCACCGACCCCAGTTCTCCTTCTGACCCATCCGGCTCGGATGAACACTCTTGTGAAGAGGAGAGCAAGAAGTCGGACCCTGGACCCCCCATTCCAGAGCCCACCAAAGGGACGGGAGCTGAACCTGACACTGATGAGCCCAACATAGTCTCCCGACCTATTCGTAATAGAAGGCCGCCGCAATATTATGGGTTTGAAGGGCCAGAAGCCAAACTCATCGAGCAACACCTTGTCATGCAGGAGAGAGCCTTGAACGTCACCAATAACCTAATTGATGCAATTTGTCTACGAAGACCGCACCTACCAGCGAATGACTTTGTCGTGGACGCCAAGGTTTAAGAAGGGGAGAATGTCGGACCCTGTTATAAAATTGTATTATAACTCCTTAAGGTGGTCCGACGAAATTTCCTTTAAGCATGGAATTCCTACATTTTGGCCTTTTTCTAGCTACCTTGCAAGATGGGTAAAATTGCCGTTTCCCACGATGTTCAGCTGACCATAGCATAATCTGGTATGTTAGGAGCTACCCCCAGGGACATTAAGCTGCCAAGCGCTAACCAAACAATCCTTTGTCTTAATTAGTGGTTGGCCACGTTGGCATAAACATCCTCAAGTATGGTCATATTTTGCTGACCATGCTTCCTTGGAATGTTTGTCCACTAGTCTTTTTCTGATTGGTCTAGATTCCTCAGGACATCATTGTTTTAAGATTTAGACCAATCAAGAACTTGTTTGAGCACGTATCGATCCAGCATGGTTTTTCTGTGATCTCCTAATTTCGCTCCTGCCCCCTCAGAAGCGAAAGCGACCTCGATGCAAGTAGACGTATCTCTGTTGCATACACTTTGATACTTTTCATTTGGAACGCGTTGACTTTTCCCTAAAAGTAGTTCCTAATATTCCTCCTTGCATCTTTACCAACGTGCTCTGTTGATACAGGTAAGCTACCCTTATGTTACTTTCCTAGTATGTATAAGCTTATTCCTTGTGCATCTATATTATTGATAGATCTACAAAGTGGTTGAAGACGGACTCAAGATGGATGGAACAGTCCAATATGAGTTTTAGACCAGTCACCTATAGATTTGTTTGAAAGATGCTTCAACTATATGTTGAGATGTATAAAATCACTAAATATTTCCTTGTGTAACCTTTATTATTTGCTAACTATGTGTGCGGAAAAGCTTTAGGAGTTCCGTCCTATTTACCGATAGACTTTATTGTTGCTTATTACCCATCTGCGATTTAGTTGTAGTGCATTTTTGATTGTTGATAGCAGCTTCACACCCGTGTCCTTTTCTTATTTGATGTTCAATGAAACCGTGTCCATTTTCCGATAGAAATCCAGCTCGTTGATTGGAACGCTTAATTGAACCATTCTGTTATTAATCCAAGTTCTTCACCCATTGATTATATCTGCTGATTAGTAGTTAAGATGCTAGATTTAAGTTGTTTTGTTACATCTTCATGCATTTTCCTCCATGTTTCGTGTAACCTTGGAGGAATTCCCCATGATGTGACCAGTCTTGACTAGAGTTAATCTGACCTCAGATACGTTATTCACTTTCACAATTTATGGTCACCACATTCCTTAGCCATTAAGTACATGTAAACCTTACGACCGTTTGCTGCTTTGGTTGTAAACAAAAGTGACCTTGACCCGGTTGACCATTGATGTATTCCACATAATGTACGCACACACACGAGTCGTGCTGAACCGTATTCTTGATACTTTCCTATTCACGATTTCGTTTATCAGAGGCCCGATATTCCTCCCGTGATTATTTCTGGAAGAGAACATTTCTAAGTTGCCAAGTTCATTGAACGGGTGATGCTGTGTATTTTTTATACATTTTTACCAATTCATTAGATTCTACTTAGTATATTATTTGCTACCTACTTATTTAGTTTACTATTATATATTTAAATGGTTGATCTTGAATCAGAAGCGAAAGCGACCTCGATGCAAGTAGACGTATCTCTGTTGCATACACTTTGATACTTTTCATTTGGAACGCGTTGACTTTTCCCTAAAAGTAGTTCCTAATATTCCTCCTTGCATCTTTACCAACGTGCTCTGTTGATACAGAACATACGTCCCTAGGTCTCGCTTGGGGAGCCGACCCGGTTCGCCTCTCCAACCTGTCCCGTTTCTCAACCACCCCCCTTTCTTCGGATCGTCGCCTTTTCTGGAGCCCACCTGGACGCCGCTGCTTTGGGACCCGGATCCCTTCTGAGTCGCCAACCAAGCCTGCACGTCCATCCAAGGCCCAGTAGAAGCGCAAACTAGATAAGATCTATATATGTTATTTTTCTTGTGTTTTGTTGTTATTAACTTCTTCAGTATTTAGAATTTGATGTGTTCACCCTAAATTGCGATCTATTATTATTTTCTGGAGTTAACACATTCTTGATTATTTTCTGAATTCTGTTCACGTTGGTGAAGCGCCGTTTACCACCTGACAACTGCCAAATTATATCAATTGTCAATCAATCTAGTTGACGAATACTATTGAAGAATTTAATACAATCGCATTATTGATTGCGTTGTACCATTCACATTTTATTGTATTTTCATGCCAATATTTCAGTGGTCTAACCGTTGTTCCTAAGTGTAATCAAGTCGTTGATTTCACACCGCGTGAGTGCGTGCACTGCCTTTCACTGGTTAGCCATTTCCAACTTTTGTGCAGATTTCTGTTTGATTATTTCGTTAGGCAATTCCTTTGCGAATTGCCGATTAACTTTCGGTCAAGGAACAGTTAAACCATTGAAGTAAATATAAATTGTGATTACCTGTTGAATTGAATGGGTTTACACTCATATTGATGTACCTGATGTATTTTTATATCAGCGGTTTGATTACGGAATGTCTGTTGTTTCACTAGCACATTTTACTTGTTGGTTAAGCTTTGCTTCTATTGTGAGTGCGTAATTTACCCTCACGTAAATTCTTGCAACCCATTGAGTACCCAAATTCCTAACGTATCTTTGGTACGCTTGTTTCATTCCGGTTGCATTTCTTATACTTGTGAAGTGAACTTTGCCGATTGTATTGAAGATCATCCGTAGTGAAATCGTTGAACTCATATTCACATTGTCAATGTTTCCAATCATTACTCTATGCTGATTCACTCCTATATTTTGTTTTGTTAATGATGAATTGAGATTTGGTATTCAATAATAATTTATCTTGCGAAGAAAGATCAACTCAATTTCGCTGTCCGTGTGGATTCTTTCTAGAGCAATTATCCATTTTAATAATGAAACGAACCTAGCAGGCTCACAAAATAGAGTGAGAACAACCTGTGACACATGTAACGTTGAATTAACGTTTGCATGTAATGTTACACGTTATAGTTGCGTCGGTTCAATTTCTCGCATACACTCCCCCGTGTACAAAGTATATGCGTTGTCTCCAAAAATCACCGATTTGTACAACGACTACTTAGATACACTTTCACAAGCACAAACTTTCACAAACAACAAATCATACCATACTGCCTATTCAAAGTGGAATACGTATATAAATTACACTATAATTTACAGTGTTGGGATTGTGTTAATTCACAGTGTTGAGATATTGTTGAGTTGTCACAAGGGTCGAGTTGTCTCGTGGGTTGAGTTGTCTCGTATATCGAGTTGTCACAAGGGTCGAGTTGTCTTATGACCGCTTGTCACGGGGTTAAGACAACTCGACCCTTATGACAACTCGACACGGACAGCTCGACCCACGAGAAAACTGGACCCTTGTGACAACTCGACCCACATAGGGTCCACGTAAATACATGATAAGTTGACACTATTGTTTCCAGTATTATCTGTGCAGTATTATATTAGCACAACAGTACAAAATAGTACATAGCCCCTAAAGGGACAGGTAAAGAAAAAATAGGATTGGGGTCGATTTCACAAAACGCTAAGACGCTTCCTAAATCGAGACGCGTCCTAAGAACGATTTCACAAAGATTTAATAAGAAGGGTTAAACGTGTCCTAACTTCCATGACAACGGTGTCAAACCCGTCTTAACTTAAGATTGGTGTGTGGGTCATCTTACCTATTGAATTAGTGTTATATTCACGTTCAAAATTTGTCGTCCACTCTCGATAATAATAATGGCGCTTATACTTTTGGCGGACCACGAAGCTAGACGTGCGTTGAGAAGAGAGCGACTCTTTCGGGACAGACGAAATCCGTTATAGTCTAAACGACGAGGAAATTGTCAGAAGGTATATATTTACACGGTAAGGGATAACCCGACTGTTGGAAAGGGTTGGTCAACAAATACAACATGAAACACAGGTAAAAAAAATAACCATTATGATCATGACGATAGGCCTACAGTAATTATTTTGACTTTACGCGTCAGAGTTAGCTAGCTCTAGGCTATATTTTTTTAACCTGTATTTTTTTTTATAGTATAATTTATTTTTTGTTAGTATACTTGGGGTGTTGGTGGTGGTGTAAGTAATCATGACATTTGACCTCAATGTTCACTTGCAAAATTTCCCTAGATACGTTTTATACATTTCCCAAAAGTTTGGAGCCAAAGAGTTGTACATAATATAATATAATGTAATAATATAATGCGCCTTGAGCACCAGTTTGGTGGATACGTGCGCTGTATAAGTTCACATTATTATTATTATTATTATTATTATTATTATTATTATTATTATTATTATTATTATTATTATTATTATTATTATTATTATTATTATTATTATTATTATTATTATTATTATTATTATTATTATTATTATTATTATTATTATTATTATTATTATTATTATTATTATTATTATTATTATTATTATTATTATTATTATTATGCGAAAAAGACAAAGATCATGGTAATTGACAACGAAAGAAGCGAAACAGACGGGGAATTTATTCTGGATGGGGAAATAATCGAGGAAGTCAACGAGTTCATATAATTGGGATCCTGTATCAACATTAAAGGTAAAAGCAAAAAGGAAATAAGAAGAAGACTGGCAATTGCAAGAAGACAAGTTATCAAAATGGAGACCATCTGGAAAAGCAGGGGTGTATCTACGAACCTGAAGCTGCGACTACTGAGGGCATCTGTGTTCTCAATCGCTACATATGGATCAGAATCCTGGACTATGACGCAGAAAGACGAGAAAAGGGTGGACGCCGTCGAAATGTGGTGCTATCGGAGGCTGCTGAGGATATCGTGGAAAGAAAAGAAAACAAATGAATAGGTTTTGCAAAAAATGTGTAAAGAGATGGAAGTCAGAAAGGGAATCGCACTGAGGAAGATGAGATTTTTTGGACATGGTTAGAAGAGATGGTTTGGAGGAGAAGATAGTACAGGGAAGAATGGAGGGGAAGAGAAGCAGGGGCAGACCAGCGATGGGATGGACGGATGATATGAAGAGATGGACCAGATCAGTAGAGTCGCCAATTACCATCATGGCGAACAATAGAGATGGTTGGAGGACTCGCATGAAGGCCACAGCAGCGCTATTCAGTGCCAACTGACGAGAGAGAGAGAGATTATTACATCGACAACTCGCCAATCAGCCATCTTGAACCGCTGTGAGAGTGCGAAGTCCCGACGGCCGTTTCGTTTGTACGGTAAAATAAATATAATAGAGCCGTCGTACGAGAAAGGTCAGCCTCGTTCAATAATTGGGTATTCGTTTTATTATATTTTGAATACGTCCTGCTTAAGACGCGTTTTGTGAAATCGATCTTGGGATTCATCCTAGGTAAGATCGATCTTACGGCTAGGAATCTTCTTAAATCCTAGGATTAATCCTAAGAGAAGAGTTTTGTGAAATCGACCCCAGGTAAAATAAAAAAATGTATTTTGTCCTTCGAAATAACATTTCATTCCCTCGAAGTATTGTTTCGTTCCCTTGAAATATTATTTCGTTCAAACGAAATATAGTATTTCGAGGGAACGAAATCATTTCGTTGCCACAAATTAATATTTCGTTAACTCAAAATAATTTAGCTGGTACGTAGCACTTGATATGCCATTTGATTTATTGGGATATGCAAACTCTTTAGTGTGGCCTTTCCGAGGTTGCTCTAATACTGAGAGCATATCAAGGGCTCCGTACCAACTAAATTATTTCGTGGTAACGAAATGATTTCGAGGGAATGAAATGATTTCGTTACCTCGAAATACTTTATTTTGTTCCCTCGAAGTACTATATTTTGTTCAAACGAAATAATATTTTGAGGTAACGAAATTATTTCGAGGGAACGAAATACTATTTCGAGGTAACGAAATGATTTCGAGGGAACGAAATAATGTTTCGAGGAAACGAAATACATTTCTTTTTTCTTTACCTGTCCCTTTAGGGGCTCCGTAAAATGGCTATTAACTGGGTGTAAATACACGATAAGTTCACATTTATTGTTTGTAGTACTATCTGTGTATTTGTTCGGCTATATTCTTTGTGGGCCGAAAAAGAGAATCAGAATGGGTAAAACAAACAAATATGGAAACGTACTGCAGTTTAATTATTAAGCGTTTACAGAAATTGTGTAAATCAGTTTAACCATAGAGGGTTTAACACACATGTTATGTAAAATTATAATGTAAAATTAACAACAAATTGTTGGAAATATAGTTGCCTACATTTTTGTGTAAATTTACATGTTTAATTTTTTAATTTTTTTAAATTATTTTACTGTGTACAGATATTATTACACTAGTAAACAAACCAGTGCAATCAATTGGGAAGCATATTCTTTATGCAATTGAATTCTTAAGTTTAGTGTGAATGTTTTGCATGTAGTAACGTTCAATGTAATGCGTTGGTTCAATTTCTCGCATACACCTATTCGCCCTGTGTACAAAGTGTATGCGTTCTCGCCAAAAATCTTCGCCCCCAACACTTCCCATGTACAAAATTCTCGCCAAGCTAACGTTATGCGTCTCGAAGATTACAATGAAATGTTCATAGAAAAATTTACACACGTATGACGTCATTGGTTTTAGAAACTGAGTCACATTACGAGCTTTCATATGGTGTATATTTTGTATTTTATGTGAACATGCGAAGTGATGTCGAGTTTAGGTCGAGTTCTCACAAGGCTCGCGTTACGGGTTGTGGCATAGCTCGGTTGTCCGTGTCGAGTTTTCACAAGGCTGGGCATGTTTTCACCCCCACACTAAACTGTGAATAAAATATTGATGTAATATTGACGTCATTTGTTTTAGAAACATTACGGGGTTCCATATATCATGTTTTGTATTTATGTGAAAATGCTAGGTTGAGTTTTGCGTAGGTCGAGTTTTCACAAGGCTCTGGCACAGTCGTGGATCCTAGTTGTTTGTGTCGAGTCGTCACAGTGGTCGAGATGTCTTACCTTCCGCACCGTAACACTAAAATGTGAATAACATGATATTTACTGACGTTATGATGACGTACTTTGTTTTAGGCACTAATTCACATTACGGGCTTTCATATGGTGTATGTTTTGTATTGATGTGACGATGCTCAGTATGACATCATCCATCGACAACTTTCACGTGTTAAACCTATGGGGTTTCGGCGGAAACAAGAAGAACTAGAGGTATTGGGTTTGTAGAAAACAAACTCAGGGTGTTCGAGTGTGCATCATATGTGATGACGTCATCACCTAAAGTTGTTAAAAGACAATCCGAAAATAATTGATCGTGGGGCCTGAGGCAGCCGAGGCCTGCTTTAATCGTGTTCGTACTGATAAATGTTTATGAGTAGCAACATGCGTAATAATCTCTTGGAAGAAATATGGTTCTTAAAAGCACCGGTAGTGAGGATAGTTTTGACGTTTCGATCAGTGTGCTCTTTCTGTTTTCAGGAGAATGCTGGACTGCTACTGATGCTGTGGCTTAAAGTACTGCTGTCAGTCATGCTGATTTTGGCGGGAAGGATAATTGTATGTGTGGCTCGATGAGGTATGACGATTGGCTGATGAATGTATGTGGGAGCACTGGAGTGATCCTGCATACAGCATCACCAGCTGTCCAGTATCCTCCTGAAGACTGACATAGCACACTGTTTAAGAACTGTTTAAGAACCTTACTATGATGTCACCATAATCTTTCTAACCAGTAATGTTGGCAAAACTGCCATGAATCAAGAAGTTCATTAAACAACCAATTTGTGAAAGTTTCTTACATGTGTCGTTATCGAGAAAATAATAAATTATATCCCTGGAGGAAAACAATTCAATCAAAAATTATGCTACTGATTTCATTTTACTAAACTCATAGCATCGCAGACTGAATTACTTCAAGGGGAGTTGGATTACCATCATTAACACAAAGTGATTTTGTTGGCGTCTATAGGGAAGGTACAAAACATTGGTAATGTTGTCAAAACTCTTTACGGGAAAATTGTGAAAATTAATTCAGATTGTATGTATTCATAATAACGTGGAATTTCGAAGGAGTACTCTTTCCAACCTACATATATTGGGGAATAATTCCACTCATCTTAAAAATGGCAGCACCTCAGACAAAATTAGGGAAGAATGATACCGTGAAGAGTTTAAAGCTACACAACCACCAAATTAAATTAACATTTAGTCAATTGATTATTGTTGAATTACCAGTTGTATACCTTACCAAGAGAGATTTATACTTCCATATGGTGACCCTGTCAATTCTTCTAAGCATTCCCTAAGTTGTTTGTGTTTTTGCCAACCTTGTTTTTTTCCTTCTTGGCAGCGATCCCATAAACATTCTGCAATTTCACCTGTTTATGGCTACGTTGGTGGGCAACTTCCCTATGTAATTGCAGTTTGCCTGCATTCTATATTACATTAGTTTAACATCGATATTTATAAGACACATTTGGGGGTGTTCTAATAAGCCGGCATCTTGTCATTTTGAACAGAATGACAGCCGGTGATATAACAAATATCGCATTTCTCTTTGTGGAAGTGGAGCATATTATGATGGTTTTCAGTAGCTTTTTCTTACTTTCTTCAATGTAAGAGGACACACATCTCATCAAAAGACAAACATGTTAGATTTATAAATAGATAGACCTTTATCAATTATTGAAAACATCTATATCAACATTACTTTCATGTAATTTTATTTTAATGATAAATGTACTGACCTTTTGTTAGGCCTATACTAGAAATGGAGCAGCCAAATACAGCGTCCTCAAAGTTATTTGTGTCTAAACGCCAATTATCTAGGTTGAAATCGTGCAGTAAGGATTCATTTCTATTAAGTGCATTTCGGGTTTTCAATGGTAGTTTTTTTCGTTTGAGATGTTCCTAAACTGGTTCATTGATTTGTGTGTGGTGTCCCTTTTTGATGTTCTCTATTTCTGTTTTTCCTTTACCTAAATCGTTTATTCCTTATCTTGCCCAGTCTTTTGTTGGCTGTGCCTCTAGTGATTTTGATGACAGTCCAAGTGACTTCTTTGCGTTATAGCAATTTGTAATGTATTTTTATATTGATTTATTTTTTAAATGCTTATTTGTCATTATTTGATATTTATGTCCACTAGGAGATAGATTTTCATGTTTTTATCATGACTATGAATATTTTTCACTGCATTTTCTACTTTATTGTTACTTCCCATCATGTTAAACCAACCCTCATATACTGTGCCCAATTTACTTCCAGCCATGTTTTCTACTTGCCCATTCTGTATTTTTGAGACACAATCTTGTTTGGTTTACCTTGTTAATGCTAATGTGAGCAAATGACCCTGTGAGAAAATGAGCTTTTTAACAATTTCAAAATTTAACAATTAAATATTTTTGTTTCAGAAATAATACTTACGAATTTGTAAAGGGGGTTGGACGAAGACGAAGAAGAAGGAAAAAAAAAAGATCAGAGGGACCGAGGGATTTGGACGCGGATTTAAGCTAACCCTTTTAAAGGTATTTATACGCAGGGTCACCGTGACAACTTCTGATGACAGTTAAAGATATAACGCGTTTTGCTATTTTTTTCTGACATTTTTCTTTTCATCATTACACTCCTACAGTTAATCCCCTTGCTAAAAGAAAGAACGTTATTGATAATTTCCTTTCATAAAAAATAAATAAATAAATACTTCGAAATGAGATATTTCACATCATAGGCCTAGTTGTCAAAAAGTTGGTTTAGCAAATGTGTCATTTAAATCCATTTGTGTTCACGTCCTCAAATAAAATAACATTGTTCTAAACAGATGAAGAAAATAAATTCCGGAAATTGCTGTTAAAATAGCCCAAAACACGAGCAATACATCTTTAAGTCTTACATTGACTAAATCCCACAAATTACACCATTTGCCTATAGTGGAGACAACAGATGAAGAGTGGATTTAAAACCGCATTGCTCAGATATGAAAGGGTATCGTATGTTAGTGTCATTATTGTACTATCAGGTTATCCTGTACACAAAATCGCTCTAATTTGATGGCTTTTTGACCCTTTCTTATTTAACATTACCGTAAAGCTTTCAAATTATGTCCATTGCATTGAGCTATCGATATGAATATCTTTGTATTATATTACATAAGGAGAATCATAAAACAATCTCATAATAGTAAGATCTATACTAGTCAAAGAGTATTCACCACCAACGCCACTGAAAGTTAATAGGATTTCCAGAATTGGTTTATGTTTTGTTTACTTTTGATTTTTGAATGCGTTACTGATTAATAAACGACACGAACAAAAACTTAATGAAGTTGAAGGTGAATTTCCTGTACAGGTCTTTATAACCTTGAAAAGCCTCCGCTCAAATCTCTTCTTATGTTATTTTTGTCCAATCGTCTCCTCAATCACATTACCGGTTCCTTGGATGACGTCACAACTAACCGGATCAAGAGTAGTTAATTCCACCGTAATTGGCTTGAGCAGCACATTAACCGTCCCTTAGGCATTGCTGCTCAACCAATACTAGTACCTCATGCATACCTTTTTTACATTTTACTCGACACAGCCTGACCCAAAGACTTGAAAATGCAAATCAGTAACTGGGCTTCTTTTTCACATAACGCCGCATACGTGTGGATTCAGTATTTAATGCAATTACAGGTCTGTGGATCTCGGGTGAGCATGTTTAAAACAAATCTTGAATATTTTGTAATTTTCAAATTATAACAATAGCTTCTTTGATTTTACGGGAGGAAAAGAAATGAATGTTTCCTACTCCCACTACAATATTTAAATTTAAGTAGTATCTACAACATTAGTAATTAGCCTACCTCATAACAAAATTACCGAATTATAATCCTTAAGTTTTAGTTGGTTACTAATTATTATGTCTGAAGTGCTTTTCATTTCAGTGAAAATACGACCAAATATGCACACACACAAAAAAATTGCCCACGGCAACTTTTTGCTCGTAGTGTTTTCTTTAAAAAAATGCTTGCATGTTTTTTTCACACTTGAGTTCCATTTAAAATTCGTATCGGAAACGCAACTGCATATTTAGCTGAAACATAATCATTGGTTTATGTGCTTATTTATTGGTTCTCGTGAAGTACGAATACATATTATTACCATTGCCGAGTATGCTTACTTGTTGGAATCAAGATATACCGTTACATTAAACAACCAACCTGCAAATGTTTCAACTTATTAAGTTGTATCGTTAACGAAACTATAGTGAAAATGCATTCAGACATAGAATTTCAGGGAAAGAAAACACTTTTTCCTAAATTTAAATTGAAAATTATTTAATTTGTCTTAAAGTGGTAGCACCTCAGAAAGAGAAAGATTAATTCTAGGAAGATTGATACCATCATCAGTTTTACACAAAGGAGGCTATCAATTTCATAATACAGATAATCTTTTTGGTTACTTTTGAATTACCAACTCTATTCCTTACCTTTAATACAATAATAAGTGCGCTGATATTTCCTTGTTAGAAAATCCACAGTTGAACATTAATATCATAACATATCATAACACTTGTAAGTTACAATTCAGTTTCAAAGAATCTAAGTAGAACCCGTGCCCTGCAATGGGAAACGAATGGAAATGAAACAAATGAAGTACGAAATAAAATAAAACGTGATCTGTATGGACAATTAGGGATCAACTGGGAAACGAGTAGTGCGATAGAGTGGGCGTGCTTTCAAGTCTTAATTGAGAGTATGCCCGGTGCATCTTAAATGACACATTGAATACTATACAGTACGACGGCTAGAGGCCATCCGGCGGTATCGAACACTACTATATGGACAAGTACACAGTGAAGACTGACAGAGGAGGGTACGTTCCGTGTAACTATTGTTTGTTTCTCGTAATGTTGACAAGTAGTTCGCTAAGGATACAGTGATATTGTAGCTAGAGCAACTGGCGACATGCATTCAACATGACTAACGGATACTACTAGGCGACACAGTTTTACCGAGTTTCTAATCACGATTATAAGTTTCGCACCAGCAGTGCTCACTAAGGTACGGTAATCTATGAAGATTGTCATTATATTTAGTTTTCAGAATGAATATGAGCGAATACAATGTAGCTTTAAATATCATTTTCTATCCACACAGTTCTATCTATATATACATTCCCGAAGTATTTTTCTTACATTAACATTTAAAAGAATCTGATCAGAAAAGCAAAATTTTACAAAGAACGCTAAGATATGGATGGGGGACTCATGTTTTTTTAAAGATTTGAAACGAAGGCATAGTACACGTTTGGTAACTATCCGATTATAAAGCTAATATAGGCCTAATCATAATCTAGAAACTTACTTGATTTATCACCCGGGTTTTTATACTATTTTGACGGCAAATTCCGAAATATGTTCTTTTCGATCGGAACATAGGTTTAATACTTGAGGAAAGGATACCGGTATACCAAATGCTTTAAAATTACACTTTTCTCAAAATAATATTGTGAAGCATTGTTTAAGGTAAATATGCCTCCAAATCAATATATGATGGGTCCCATCATACATACATTTTGGCACGTTTTACTATAGGTTTTCCCGGCCGATTTAAGAACTTGCTCATTTTTGATAATGAACAAGAAATTTAGTTAGTTAGTTGGTTAGTTGGTTAGTTGGTTAGTTGGTTAGCTAGTTAGTTAGTTAGTTAGTTACCGGTAGTTAGTTAGTTAGTTAGTTATTTTTGGGGTGTGCAAATGAGACAGCTAGGAAAGGAATCTGTCCTACCCAGGCCTGAGAATTGAAAGTAAAAATGTGACAAATGAATGCCAATTGATGAAATTGAATTCTTGAGCAACCGCTTGCGGCTGGTCCTGATGAAACTGAATGAACTTAACGACACTTTCAATTAGAATGTACTTATTTTGGCGATGAGTTGTGTTAAATGATGGTAAAATGCTCAACTTATCAATTTGAATGTATTTTTTTGCAGATTGAAAGGAGCATTCATTTTCAAATCAAATTGAATAAGTCGGGTAATTAAATGGAATGAAAATGGTTTCAAATTCGCAGGGAAAACCTATATTTAACCAAGCTTCTCTTATGTATAATATCTCAATTTAAAGTATTTGTTTTCCTTTCTCGAATGGAAATTATCGATGTTACAAAAATGGGATATTGCCGGTCAAACACGGGAAGTTGGTGAAGATACCAATCATCCTGAGAATTATTTCGCTTTAAATTTAGAAGAAAACAGGACAAACAAATGTTCTCCATCGTGCCGATATATAGTTATGTTCCTGAGCTATTAGGCTGTATATCGAATGTTACGGTTATGTGTTATGTACAGTTACAGTCAAAACTTGCTTAGGTCTGTTTCATCACTTAGTTTATTATACAGATATTATCATGGAATGTGTTCCAAAGGTCTCTCTCTTTCTCTGGTTGTTCCATCAAAACCGTTCCTCGTAATGTTGACAAGTAGTTCGCTAAGGATACAGTGATATTATAGCTAGAACAACTGGCGACATGCATTCAACATGACTAACGGATACTACTAGGCGACACAATTTTACCGAGTTTCTAATCACGATTATAAGTTTCGCACCAGCAGTGCTCACTAAGGTACGGTAATCTATGAAGATTGTCACTATATTTAGTTTTCAGAATGAATATGAGCGAATACAATGTAGCTTTAAATATCATTTTCTATCCCCACAGTTCTATCTATATATACATTCCCGAAGTATTTTTCTTACATTAACATTTAAAAGAATCTGATCAGAAAAGCAAAATTTTACAAAGAACACTAAGATATGGATGGGGGACTCATGTTTTTTTTTTAAGATTTGAAACGAAGGCATAGTACACGTTTGGTAACTACCCGATTATAAAGCTAATATAGGCCTAATCATAATCTAGAAACTTACTTGATTTATCACCCGGGTTTTTATACTATTTTGACGGCAAATTCCGAAATAAGTTCTTTTCGATCGGAACATAGGTTTAATACTTGAGGAAAGGATACCGGTATACCAAATGCTTTAAAATTACACTTTTCTCAAAATAATATTGTGAAGCATTGTTTAAGGTAAATATGCCTCCAAATCAATATATGGTGGGTCCCATCATACATACATTTTGGCACGTTTTACTATAGGTTTTCCCGGCCGATTTAAGAACTTGCTCATTTTTGATAATGAACAAGAAATTTAGTTAGTTAGTTGGTTAGTTGGTTAGTTGGTTAATAGTTAGTTAGTTAGTTAGCTAGTTAGTTAGTTAGTTAGTTAGCTAGTTAGCTAGTTAGCTAGTTAGCTAGTTAGCTAGTTAGCTAGTTAGTTAGTTAGTTAGTTAGTTAGTTAGTTAGTTAGTTAGTTAGTTAGTTAGTTAGTTAGTTAGTTAGTTAGTTAGTTAGTTAGTTAGTTAGTTAGTTAGTTAGTTAGTTAGTTAGTTAGTTAGTTAGTTAGTTAGTTAGTTAGTTAGTTAGTTAGTTAGTTAGTTATTTTTGGGGTGTGCAAATGAGACAGTTAGGAAAGGAATCTGTCCTACCCAGGCCTGAGAATTGAAAGTAAAAATGTGACAAATGAATGCCAATTGATGAAATTGAATTCTTGAGCAACCGCTTGCGACTGGTCCTGATGAAACTGAATGAACTTAACGACACTTTCAATTAGAATGTACTTATTTTGGCGATGAGTTGTGTTAAATGATGGTAAAATGCTCAACTTATCAATTTGAATGTATTTTTTTGCAGATTGAAAGGAGCATTCATTTTCAAATCAAATTGAATAAGTCGGGTAATTAAATGAAATGAAAATGGTTTCAAATTCGCAGGGAAAACCTATATTTAACCAAGCTTCTCTTATGTATAATATCTCAATTTAAAGTATTTGTTTTCCTTTCTCGAATGGAAATTATCGATGTTACAAAAATGGGATATTGCCGGTCAATCACGGGAAGTTGGTGAAGATACCGTACCAATCATCCTGAGAATTATTTCGCTTTAAATTTAGAAGAAAACAGGACAATTTTTTTTCTCCATTGTGCCGATAGTTATGTTCCTGAGCTATTAGGCTGTATATCGAATGTTACGGTTATGTGTTATGTACAGTTACAGTCAAAACTTGCTTAGGTCTGTTACATCACTTAGTTTATTATACAAATATTATCATGGAATGTGTTCCAAAGGTCTATCTCTTTCTCTGGTTGTTCCATCAAAACCGTTCCTTTGAGCGCACTATACGTTTCTCCATTGTGCCGATATAGTTATGTTCCTTAGGAGCTATTAGGCTGTATATCGAATGTTACAGTTATGTACAGTTACAGTCAAAACTTGCTTAGGTCTGTTTCATCACTTAGTTTATTATACAAATATTATCATGAAATGTGTTCCAAAGGTCTCTCTCTCTTTCTCTGGTTGTTCCATCAAAACCGTTCCTTTGAGCGCACTATACGTTTCTCCATTGTGCCGATATAGTTATGTTCCTTAGGAGCTATTATAGGCTGTATATCGAATGTTATACAGTTATGTACAGTTACAGTCCAAACTTGCTTAGGTCTGTTTCATCACTTAGTTTATTATACAGATATTATCATGGAATGTGTTCCAAAGGTCTCTCTCTTTCTCTGGTTGTTCCATCAAAACCGTTCCTTTGAGCGCACTATACGTTTCTCCATTGTGCCGATATAGTTATGTTCCTTAGGAGCTATTAGGCTGTATATCGAATGTTACAGTTATGTACAGTTACAGTCTAAACTTGCTTAGGTCTGTTTCATCACTTAGTTTATTATACAGATATTATCATGGAATGTGTTCCAAAGGTCTATCTCTTTCTCTGGTTGTTCCATCAAAACCGTTCCTTTGAGCGCACTATACGTTTCTCCATTGTGCCGATAGTTATGTTCTTTAGGAGCTATTAGGCTGTATATCGAATGTTACAGTTATGTACAGTTACAGTCAAAACTTGCTTAGGTCTGTTTCATCACTTAGTTTATTATACAGATATTATCATGGGATGTGTTCCAAAGGTCTCTCTCTCTCTCTAGTTGTTCCATTAAAACCGTTTCCCAAATGCCAATAATGTGAGGTTTCTTCTCTCGCACTGCCTCACGCTAGAACTCCCTGCCTGCATCCTGTTATCTCTCCCAGTTAAAATAAATGTGAATATCTATTTTCTCTTTGACTTGAGACTACATTGAGTAGCCTTTTTGGTCTTGTGACAGGCGACTTTCATATAGAAAGGTTAGTTTCTTTACAAGAAACTAAGGTGTAACTGGAGGTGTGTGTGGGGGGGGGGGGGAGGATCGCACGTATACAGAATCGGATCCCTTAAAAAAAACATGGGGCCTGTGAACAAAATTACTTGTGTTAAGCTGAAAAGTACCGTACACGCGTTCTTAAATACGGTTTCTGCTAATTGAAGCACCCCAGTTATGTGATCCCCAAGATGTGTTTTTGCGTACTCTGACAACGCCAAGGGTGAGAGCAATATCTTTCAAAATTATCAAGGTTTTGAATGAATTTTAGGCACCACATTCATTCACCAGTCTGACACTATTAAACCAACTAAAATGCATGAGTATCCATTAATTCGTGTCCACTGATTTACACTGATGTTTTGCTAAAGCTACATGGCTCGAACATTGGCAATGACAGAATTGGAAAAGAACTGTCTTTACGTTTGGTTTAGTTTATGTGAGGGAACTAGTCGTCCTGATTTCCCCCGTTTGGGGTTGTTTTTAAGGGGAAATAATATTCCATTTCAAAAACGTACATTTTGGCGATTTGTTTGCTATCATGTGTTACTAACAGTATTTTATAATAAGAATATTAAGTAGGATTTGAAGCTTGGCATGGTTGGATTACATTAGGAGAAAGGCATGTGGTAGCATCTCTTAGGAATTGTAATAATTGTTGGTTCTGAGAAAAACTCATCGTTTTGATCAGTACTCTAATCGTCTTCACGAGAATGCCGGACTCTAGAGGTAAGAACTGCTTAAAGGGGCAGTATCGTCACGATCAGAGCAGACTTTCAACAGAGCATGGAATCGGTGTCCTAGTTTAAGATGAACACAGTGACTGAAATTTACTGGCTCATTTATGCAGCAGCAACGGTAATAATGACTTTATCATGTGGGGTATTATTTTCAGTCATGAAAGTAGCACCCCGATTCCATGCCCTGTTGATCGTGACGATAGTGTCCCTTTAAGTATTACAACTCCTAAGAGATTGTTACGTGGTGTTATCGCAAACCTTATGCTACAGTCACACTGTCACGATTTTTGATTGCGAATGCACAACGGATGTCCAGCGGATGGTCATCCGTAGTCAGTCCTTGCTCTATGGTCATACATAATGATACGTTGGGGATACTTAGTCATTCGTAGTCGAGTCCTAATCATACGTGGGCATCCGTTATAGTCCACGATGGCACAACGGAAGTTTCAAACGGTTCAAAACTATCGTTCTGGAATCGTGGAAAAAAAATCCGTTGTGTATCCTGTGTACATCCCTAGTCATACGTACTGCATACGTAATGGCAATCGTGAGCAATCGTAGACATACGTGAACATCCTTTGTACAATCGTGGCAGAAATAACCACGGATGCACTAGGGATGCACACAGGAAGCATTACGTACCGGTATGACTAGGGATGTACACAGGATACACAACGGATGCTCAACGGATACACTGCGAATGTTAAGATTACACTACGGATGACCAAGTATGACAACGATTCATAACGATTGCAGTAAGATTACACAACGATCATAACGATTTCATAACGATCTATCACGATTAATCACGATTTCACAACGATTCTGATCTTGTTTGGTTTTGAAAAGTATAAATAGGGTCAGAACTTTTATATTTCATTAATTTGTAGCAATCGTTGGGCAATCGTTAACCAATCGCTGTACATCCGTGTATAATCGTGGTCATACGTTGTGAATCCTTAGTAACATCGTGGTCAATCGCTGTGTATACGTGATTATCCGTGGGTAATCGTTACGCATACCTAGTAAATACTTTGTATACTCTTATACTTTCGTTGTATAATCGGGGTCATACGTTGTGGAACCTTAGTGGAGTCTTTGTGTAATCGTGTAGAAGTGAAAGTTCCACGGATGTACACGTATGGCAACGGATGAAATTTATTTTTTTAATCGTGGTCATACGTGAACAATCGTAACGCCAGATCGTGACAGTGTGACTGTAGCATTACTCTTGCAACATTATATGTAATGTCCACGAACAGACGCAACCACGACATAAAAAAAGATTACACTTGGTAATTGCAACACCAAAATTAAATGTACGGTTTAATTAACACACTGAAATTAAATTTAGAAGATTACAATTAATTTAAACTGAAGCTTAATGACTGGAAGGTACATAATTGGTATTTGGTCAAGAACGTTCATTTCAATCATGTAGTTTCTCAGAATATACCATTAAACTAGGTATTAGCCACGTTCTAAGAAAGCGAAAAACTGCTGCGTGTTTTTTATATTTTTTATTATTATATTTTTTACTTTTAACAAAAAGAAGTAATTTCAAATGCTGTGCCTTCCTTTCAAGGGGTCTTTTGTACCTAAACCACCCATTATATAACTAATGTAATGTATATAGGTTGATGATATTGCGTGGGGTGATAAACTATTTATTTAATTTTGCATACTCGGTGCGGGATTCGAACCCACGGCCTCCTGCTTACTAGTGCAGACGTCTTAATAACCTCTCGACCACTGAGCTTACCCGACGAAGATTGGCCGGCTAGAATCCTGCATAGTATTGGGTTCCGTGATATGTATAGGTTGATGAAACACGTCGGTGTAGGGCAAAATTAAATCAATATTTTAATATTGTTTTGCCAAATAGATAAAGGTCTTTGTTCCGATTAAAGTAAGAGCCGAAAATTTACAGTTCAAGAACAAGGGCTATGCCATCATTTTTACACAGGGCCATCACTCTGGGGAGTGGGGGGGTGGGGTAGGGGGATGCAGGGCACGGGGAAATTTACCCCGCCACTGTTGAAGCACGTATAAGTAAAATGTATAGACCTTCCACTAATGTTTAACATTTTTATTGAAAGGGAACGAAATAAAATAAAAATAACCAACGTTTTGCAGCAATCGTAGCATTATTTGGTGAGCAACAACAATCCTATTATACATAAAAACCAACACAGAAATACAATTTGGCTTTCAAAAGCACCCCTTGATATTCTTAAGCTTATTCTCGGGCGCGGGTCGCAATATATTTAGACAGTGAATAATTTTGTTACAAGCAAGGGTAAATAACCACCGAGATTTTTCATTTTAAGTTGCGCTTTGATTTTTACATTTTATGGTAAACAAAATATTTATATTTATATATTTGCTTCATTGGAAAATTAATAATTTCGGTTAAGACAGGAAAACACATGCTTTGAAATTATATATTTCACCAAATAGTTGGCAGACGCTTAGTTTAATAGTAAATAAATGTCAACATTAATTCATGACGGGACACACCATCAATTAATTTCGTTATATATTTAATGTAAAAACAATTTCCTCGTGATTATTTTAAGAAGTGTGTAATTTTACAGCATTTGTTGTAAAATGACAATGTTCCGATGACAAATATAATTTCTGGAAATTGCCGTTAAAAAAACCAAAACCACGGGCGATGCATCTTTACGAAAGATCTCTTCGCGCCAATGTTTTTAAAATAATTTCGATTTTTATTTAAGCTAGTATTCAAAGACACTACGTTTAAGTAAATATCTCGAGGATAACCACCACACTTGCAATGTGTTTTGTTTTCAGTTTGAGTGTTTTGTCGGTGGTTTGATTGTACGTAGAATACGTGGAAGTGCACACCAATTCGTCAAAGTAGAATGTCAGAATGTGTCAAGAATTAATGGTCCAATTTTATCTAGACCAACCAACTGTTCAGTCGTAAACTGAATTTCCTTTTGCTTCAAACCATCTCACTTTTAAAGCGGTTGTAAATAACTTTGCCACAGTTACTTTACTTACATGTATGTAGAACCCGGCCCTCAAGATGAAGACAGCTTTTAAAATTAAACAATGAATCGGTTGAATTTATCGAATATGGAAATTACCTTTCAATTATTTTCCGTATACTGGTGGATTCTGAAAGGCTTGGAATCGAAGTGAACGTTTTATTGGATTGAAATTGCAAAGTGCAAGCCTGTAGTGCATATGCCAGCAGCAAATAGGCCAGCAGTAATTGAATTGGCCCACCTAGGTCCGTCTTATAACCAGTCGGAATGTATTGTCACGTGCAACAAAATGTGTTGTGGGAATAACGATTTAAACGTTCAAGTTCGGATAGTGATTTGACGATTTGGAAATGGATATATTGTGGCTGTTAGTTCCATTCACATGGCTGCTACATCCCAGTGGGCACACGACGTCTTTAAGACGTCTTATAGACGTAAATTATTGAACGTCTTATAAATGTCTTATTTTGGTCGTATATGCAAAACAAAACGACGTCTTTTTCTGACGACTAAATGACGTCTTTTTCTGACGACTAAACGACGTCTGTTTCTGACGACTAAAAGACGTCTTTTAGTCGTCGGCACTGTAAAAAATGTCCTGGCACCCTAGCTGCCAGGTAGACCACCGTAAAATTTTAAGGTGGAAGTTTTACAAATTGTGCCTTACATTTAACGGGATTTTTGTATGGATGGAACGCTGCATCTGCTATGGGATGGATCTGCAGATGCTGGAATTAATCAATGCAACTGTTTATTGTACACAATGTTTTTCACTTGCCTGCACGTATACGTAGTCTGGTTCTTTTTTCAACCACTCCTGATCCTCTCCAGTTACTAATAAACAGAACATGTATCCTTTATATATACTGTCTTTTCGAAACTCTTTTTAGTCATGGTGGCATGCAATTATAATTTATATTTCAATATTTTAAATGTTGAATGTACTTTTTACATAAACATAGAAGAGAACATCAAAATCTTACCTTTTTAATCATAAAATTAACAGTAAATTATTTGAAAATGGCCTTAAATCACCCATTTTTACATAATTTATTTATTTTTTTAATTTTTTTTTTTTACATATTTAAACATATGGCCGCTCCCATTGCCCTCTGGGATATATCCAATATGTAAATGATCTGACCTTACTTTGACATAGCTTTGCGCTCAAATCATTTCCAATGTTTAAATATTCCAATGTTTATTATTTCTGTACGAATCGCAAACTTATGTATTAATTAGTGTTGCGGCTGACTTAAAGGGTGGCTGAAATAGAATTATTATTTTGGTTAATTGATAGATTGAGTGTTTAAACAACCACCTTTGAGTTTTTCTTTATCCAAAATAAATGTTCATTTGGAAAAATAAATTCTTAGTTGAACACGTCATTTACAATGTACGACATTGAGCGTTACGCGGCATCGCGCGTGACTACTCAGTGGTTATACAAACTAAAGTATAATGACTATATACGTATGCTATTAAGCCAAATAACATAATATAATATGGACTTCGTCTCTATACACTGAAACGGAGTCCAAAGGTCGGTCACCGCACACACAATTTCCTTTTTTTTTAATTGTTGAATCTTACCTGTGTGACATAGCTGAAACTCCGCACTAAAATTTCATAACCAACTATAATAACGAGCGCTAATGTTTGAATTTCAAAATATCAGTTTGACTAAGTAATTTTAATGAAAGAATTCCAGACCAAGAAGTTTAAGAAATCTTACAGTTTCGGTGGATGTTCATCATTCAATCCTTTTCGTAAGTAAATGCGTCATACACGCGCGTAGTGGAGGCACGTGCACTCGTTTTTCAACTTGTGCCGTCAAAGTCAGCATTGATTTTCATTACAGAAGCACGCGCGCCGATCTACCTGTGAAATACGCTTATGCTATAGTTAGCTTACAGGTAAAGCAGCGCTATGAAATTGTGTCCTGGGCTCAGAAAAATTTGCTTAAATTAAGCATAAGCGTATTTCACAGGTAAGTAAGAAAATTCAGAGCGGCGCGTGCGCATTCACCATGGATTTGTTTTGTTGGGTCACTCATTTGCTAGCAATAATGGCTAGCAAGTTAGAGTTACTTTCTCTATGCTGAACAGTTAGCAGCGCTATGAAATGAAAAACGTACAGTAAGCAAAACATTGGTAAAACATCTATGAAACAGGGCCCTGGACGTCATCGTAGTACACGAAGGTGGTAGTTCAACCTGGGCCCATTTTCATAGCGCTGCTTTTACAGGTAAGCAAATTTTCATGCTAACTATAGCAGACAAATTTGCTTAAGCATAAGCATATTTCTCAGGTTAGCAAGACAATTCAGAGTGGCGCATGCGCGTTCACCATGGATTTGTATTGTTGCATCACTCATTTTGCTAGCAATAACGGCCGGCAAGTTAGCGTGCATTTCTCTATGCTTAACAGTTAGAAGCGCTGTGAAATAAAAAACGTACAGTAAGCACAAAATCGGCTGCTAAGCGGCTTTATGAAATTGGGACCTGGGCTAGTATGATATAAATGTACATGGTAACACGTATGTCAACACGTGCGTCACGTGCTCATTAGCCGAGTAAATTTGGGTGCCGAGCGGTCGCCCTGTTCACTGATAATTCTGTTAATGATGTCATATGAAGGGTCTTTGTCTCTTTGTTCTTGCCGGCACCACTTTTTTATCCTTATCTATAAAAAACTATTCGAACTCGAAATATGTTTTGATTCGTAACATTTACAAGTCTACCCATATTATAATGCTCAGTGAAAGATTATGTTGGGCGTTTCTATTTCTTCAAACTTCTCCTGAAGTTCTATTATCGTTGCTCATTGTTGGTAGTACACCATAATTTGCCATGGATAGTACAGTAAATGTCAACAAACCTGTAAGAGTTTGTGAGTAAAGATTGCAATGTGAGTAAAGATTGCAATGTGAGTATCGATTGCAATGTGAGTATCGATTGCAATGTGAGTATCGATTGCAATGTGAGTATCGATTGCAATGTGAGTATCGATTGCAATGTGAGTATCGATTGCAATGTGAGTATCGATTGCAATGTGAGTATCGATTGCAATGTGAGTATCGATTGCAATGTGAGTATCGATTGCAATGGAAAACCTTGACTTGCAGTTAGGCCTCCGGTCCTTATAAGGCCAATTGAGCAATCGTTCCACTATTGAAAGACGATTCAATTGTCGAACAATATTGGGGTGAATTGTTCAATGCTTGAATGTGCAACCCAGCCAAACTGGCCCTCCTGGGTCAGACAAAAGGGCTATTAAGGGATTACTGCCTAGAGTGTAGGGAGGATTAGTGAAAGATTAATAGTGCCAGTACCATTGATGTTCCAGACTGCTGTTTTATAGGTATTAGGACTGTCCATTATCACTTCTTTCGTCTGCTTCCAGAAGTTGTTCCACTTAGAAGGACTGCTTTTAAATCTGGTAAGCGAATGAAGCAAGCTTTATGAATTAATTTAACAATACCCAATGGGCCATATATGAACCGAAAAAGCAAACAAACAAACAAACAAACAAACAAAAAACAAAAAATTCACGACCAGAAGTGGGCAACGTGATCCATATGTATTAATTATCTATACGATTATGACAGTGCTGTTTGAAATTGCATGTGTATAACTAAATGTATGTTGATTTAATTTTGCCTACACCGACGTGTGTATAGCACTGTATACTCAATCTATATGCATGTAAGTTCATTGTGAGAGTTAAATCTGCAGTTAAAACAGTGAGGGAACGCACGTCTAATCTAATCAATGAAGTTTGGAGGTCTTGCTAAAAGTCGTAATGCTAAAAGTCGTTAGACTGATACTTTATGGGGCCCTCACATTTGTATAAACATGTCGTGGAATAATGTATGAAGTGAGTATATTTACATCTGTTTACGGTCTCCCGCAGAATCAAATATCTCGTCTTCAGCACATACAAAACACAGCAGCTCGTGTTGTGACTTTGTCCAGAAAGTCATGCCATATCACGCCAATCTTGAAAGAACTGCACTGGCTTCCTGTTTCACAGAGAATTGTTTTTAAACTTATGCTAATTGTTCACAAATCTTTTAATAACATTGCTCCAACTTATATTTCTGAACTGCTTAAAGTCTACACTCCATCACGCAATTTGCGCTCCAGCAACATGTCACTCCTAAAGGAACCAACTTCCAAACGGAACTGGGGTGATAGGTCGTTTCCTGTCGCAGCTCCGAGACTCTGGAATCATCTTCCAACTAAACTCAAATCTTGTCATAGTATAACCAGATTCAAGTCGATGCTTAAAACTCATCTTATGTCACAACTCTTCAAAGATGATGTATATTTGTAATTGAATTGTAGGTACATGTATCTCGGTACATAATTTTTTCCCCTATGCTATCATTGTATATTGTTTGTATTCATGTTTTTTTCTTTGTTTCCGCGCCTTGAGCGCCCAGCAGGGTGGATATGTGCGCGCTAAAAATCTTTAATATTATTATTATTATTAATAAAATATTCCAGTGACTAAAGTGACAGCATGGACATATTTATATGGATACATTTGTGCAACAAAACCCTGCTTAAATCGATAATTGCTTTCTCTATATTTGTTTTAGGTCACACGTTTGATTAACTTAGAGGCACTTTTCAAAGGAGGTGGTTACCCTTGATGCCTGCGCTTGACTCGGCGGAAACATCTTCACTTTTCTACTTATCAGCACCGGCGCTGTCGTGTCGAACGCAGGAGTAGTGGAGTGTACTTTTCAGAGTCGTCCTTTGAACTATGTAATTGGTTGCACATGTATTGTTTGGACACATCTACAGGAGGTTTTGGCTTACGGGGAATATTTTTCCCTCAGTTTGCTGCACAATTTATTATACGTAAAACTAAAAAATAATAATAAACAAAAATATATCGAAGGCGCTGAAATGCAAAATATCCATTGGCGTGTTGCCAAAACAACAGCGTCTACTGATAACTCGCGGCTAATTCAATTCAACAAATGAAAATACCTCCGAGGCTTTCTTTGTGACAGATTGTATGGGCAAAACATGAGTCCGCGGATATGCTTACGCCCACTGAGGATTGAAACAAGTTGCATCAGGATAATGCAATAGAGTTCAACACTGGCCAGTGACATTACCCATAAGTATAAAACCAAATAAAGAGTGTTAATCCAATCAAATCTACCGAATTAATAGTTAAAGCGTGATTGTATAGCGTCATAATTACGTGGTCCAATCACATTAGCGCTACAATGAAATTAAGATGATTTGTTAGTGAGACAGGAGAAGTTTGGATCCAGTGTGAAAGCAATATTTATGGACATTTCTCCCTATCGAACAAGATCTTAGCAGAATCTGAAAGACTTGACTAGAGACTTGAACAGCTTGTGTTAACAGTGTGCTTGGAGGACAACCGCCCACAACCGCGCGTCATTTTCTATGGAACCGGATTGATCGATGCTACCAGTATACCGAACTCCCCGAACCGTTCCAAAAAGGACACTCCAATGAAACTTGTTATCATTATACACAAACAATATCTTGAGGTCTCTTAGTAGAAATTAACTTGAGCGAAATAGGCCTATTTTGAAGCTGTGTTGCCTGTTTTAAGTAACGTTCTGTTATTTTTCCTTCTTTGGAGTATCATGGGTTCTCAGAACAGTATCAATATAGATTACAGCGTTAATTTCACCTTCGCTCATAACTTGGACCAGGAGTCTCGTGTGATATGGAGTGTCTTCTGCTCGATCATCATGGTAATCGCTGCGGGGGGTAATCTCATTGTTATATGGATTGTTGCGACAAATCCACGTATGCGGACTGTTACCAACTACTTTCTCCTCAACTTGGCTGTAGCTGATGCCCTTAATGCCATACTGAGCATGCCATTTTTATTCAGCTACATCGTCACCCAGAACTGGGCTTTGGGTATCGGTATGTGTAAATTTTCGCGGTTCTTTGGGACCGTCTCTACCGCCGCCAGTGTACTATCTCTTGTAGCTATTTCTGTGGATAGATACCGTGCCATAGTACATCCTCTACTGCCACGTCTATCTAAGTCCTACATTGTGTTCATGATCGTGGTTATATGGGGTGGTTCTTCAGCATTCGCAAGCCCGCTCTTATTCTATTCCAAAATTATAACATTCGCCTACACTGGTGAAGTGATTAAACAAAATTGCCTCGTCAATTGGCCTGACGGATTCTACAGCCAAATCGACTTTTCGTAAGTTAAAATTTAAGAATAACAAAATCGTGTTAAAAATTTGCATTTCGTTAAACATTCTGCTTATTTTATATCAGAATTAATAACGATTTGACGCGGAACATCATTTTGGTAATTTGTTGACCATACGTTCCTTGTGGGGTGTGCTTCTGTTGACAAAAATCAAAGTTAAAAACCTCAACTTTTTTCTCTTTTGCCTTTTCCAGGCGTTTTATTGTCTATCCATCAATACAATTATATGTCAAAACACACAATCATACAAAACAAAAGAAAAAACAGGAGCATTACAAATTAATTAACAGACAAATGTTTTGAAATTTGGTATAATACAGTTCGTGAATTAAATTTCATTTTTGAACGTTCTCCAAAGAAGTTTATAATTAAAAGCAGTATTTGAATTGAATGCGTTAATTACTCTGCATTTGTACACAATGAAAGATGCTATTGTTATTATTAAGAGGTTAACGGTGTCGAAATTAATATAATTAATATTATAGCCTACCACAATTTCTTTCAACTTAATGTCATGCTTGATGCATAAATTGAGATTCATGAGGTGGCCAATGTTGTTCCAGAATTGTTTCAAAGACTTACAGGAAAACAAAAGGTGATTGAGGTCGTCATGTTTATTAAATATAGTACAACTACACGAGTTACTTAAATTCCATTTAGTCAGATTAGTTTTATTTGGGAGGATGCTGTATATTATTTTAAAACTATTTATATTTAGAATTATTTATATAGGTAATCTTAAAGTTCCAAACTTGTATCCAATTAAAGTCATGTGGGAGTTGTAAGACGGTTTTCTAATACACTTCACCTCTACTAAGATGTTCTTTGTTCTTAACAAGAATAGTATACACTGTCTTGGATTTCAAATTGTTCAGGTCAGCTGTGTGATTATCCCCATTCAAAACTATTTCATTTATAGAGGGAGCAATGAATTGAGTCAATTTGGCAGCTGCTAGTTTCTTGATCCAAATGTTAGGTATTGCTTTTCTGATCTGATACGTCTCGGCAATGTAATTTGTTTTGTTGATGAGCTGATTTCGAATGTCAGTAGCGTGAACAAATACTTTCGGACAAAATTCTCCTACAAACACAATACCAGACTTAATCCAATGCTTGAAGATAAACGGTTTTCCATTAATACAGATGAGACTGTTGCCTCATATGATCTGACTTCTAATTTTTGACGTCGTTTTCTTTGATTTTGGGCCATTTTGATTTCGGATATATCTCCATCTTGATTAATCTGGATACAATTGATTTAATTTTGCCCCACACCGACGTGTGTATAGCACTGTATACTCAGTGCTTTCCGAGTGTCTGTGAAAAAACTACACAGGCGACTCGGGCGGAATTCGAACCCACGACCTCCTGCTTACTAGTGCAGATGTCTTAACCGCTCGACCACCGAGCATGCCCGATGACAATTGGCCGGCTAGAATCCCACATAGCAGCGGGTTCCGCGATATATATAGGTTGGTGAAATTCTTGCGTCGGGAGATAAACAATTCATTTAATTTTGCCCCACACACGTCGGTGTGGGGCAAAATTAAATCAATTGTTTATCTCCCGACGCAATAATTTCACCAACCTATATAATCTGGATACCTTTGATACTTTCGTTGGCTTTAATCTTAAGAGCCAAGATTTCCGCAGCAATGATAAATAACAGTGCTGATAAAGGACAGCCTTGTCTAATGCCTCTAGTCACATTGAAATAATTTGATAGCCAACCATTATGAGTGACACAACTCTCTAAACACCTCAACAACTTTTAAAAACTTTTAAGTTATAGTTTACATAGCAAGCGCAACAAAATTTGTTCTGCTTACAAGCAGAACAAATGAATCCCGTAATTTCGTGTTGAGGATGCGTGCCAAGGAATAGGGCACAGTATGGTCCTTATAGTTGGATTACTTGTACTCATACTCGTACTCGAGTACAAGTCTACCTCGTAGTATTGAAACCATGTGTAAAATTTTCAGCTCACGCACGTTATGTAGACAACTTTTAAATTTAATTTGTTTGTCATAACACTAAAGTCAGTGGGGGCAGTGTACGTTCCGCTAGTAAACAGCACGTTGGCAACGAACAGTTCTTTTAGAGATCGATTAGTTAAAGATCGATTTTACTTATGTCACTAAAATTAGAATACCTCAGGCAGAACAGTTTCCCAGGATATTGTATGCGTGGCGGTAAAATTGATAACAATTCATTTTTCTTTGACAATTTCAACTAGGCCTAGTATATCAAAGCATCAGAAAGGGCTTTTCGCTACATATATTGATTATTCTTTTGCAGATACAACGTGGTTACCTCCACTGTCCTATATTGTCTGCCTCTAACCGTTTTAACAGCGTGCTACACAGTGATTGGCGTGAAATTGTGGCGAGGTGATGTACTAGGAGAATACATTCCAAATAGAGCACGGCAGCTAAAGGCAAAACGCAAGGTGAGGAGACAAATGAGATGTTGAGTGGGTAAAGGGAGACAGAGGGTGGGACTGTAAGAGGCAACGTACTTTGGTCTAGCAATTCTCAACAGGGCGCAGCGGCTCCAGGCAAGACGGAAGCTAATGAAATGGTGTGTGAAGGATCGGATGTAGTCAGGAAGATAAATGAGAACAATCAAAGGTCTGCGGCAGGGATATATATATATATCTATATATATCTATATATATCTATATATATCTATATATATATATATATATCTATATATATCTATATATATCTATATCTATATCTATATCTATATCTATATCTATATCTATATCTATATCTATATCTATATCTATATCTATATCTATATATATATATATATATGTGAACGTACACACCATTCGTTGTGGGGTCCAAAACACAATGGAACAATGGTACCCCACAAGGTAACTATAGAAAATCTTGTACCCCACAGGAGAATTCTATAGAAAAGGGATAATAGAACGAACAAAGGAATACCCCACAAATCAATGTGCGTGAGGGTGTGTGTGTGTGTGTGTGTGTGTGTGTGTGTGTGGGCTTACACACCATTCGTTGTGGGGTCCAAAACACAATGGAACAATGGTACCCCACAAGGTAACTATAGAAAATCTTGTACCCCACAGGAGAATTATAAGGAAAAGGGATAATAGAACGAACAAAGGAATACCCCACAAATCAATGTGCGTGAGGGTGTGTGTGTGTGTGTGTGAACGTACACACCATTCGTTGTGGGGTCCAAAACACAATAGAACAATTGGACCCCACAAGGTAACTATAGAAAATCTTGTACCCCACAGGAGAATTATAAGGAAAAGGGATAATAGAACGAACAAAGGAATACCCCACAAATCAATGTGCGTGAGGGTGTGTGTGTGTGTGTGTGTGTGTGTGTGTGTGTGTGTATGTGTGTATGTGTGTATGTATATATATATGTAAACTGGTAGCGAGCAAAGAAAAATTGGCTGATGCCGGACTCGAACCCGCGACCTCTCGATTACCGTACGAGCGCTCTACCAACTGAGCTAACCAGCCCCTATGTTGGTGGTGGTCCACTTATGCCAATTATCTATTGCTCTATGGGGCCAGGTCAGAGGCCAAACCATATATGCCGAGTAGCCAGGGATCAAACCCCGGTCAGATGCAAACAACCCGGGTCACGGCAGTAGCGGGATCACACAATTAACGGGACACAAGCCTTTTATGTGGTTGTACACAAAGTAGATTTATATGGAGAAACTGACCTGAAATATTATAAACGCGTAGCGAGCAAAGAAAAATTGGCTGATGCCGGACTCGAACCCGCGACCTCTCGATTACCGTATGAGCGCTCTACCAACTGAGCTAACCAGCCCCTATGTTGGTGGGCGGTCCACTTATGCCAATTATCTATTGCTCTATTGCTCTATATAAATTAAATCGGGAGGGTGGCCTTAGCTTTCGATCCAATCCGGACCTTCATCAGAGGCTTTGACAAAGTACAACATAAAAACTCATCCATTTATAGGGAAAAGGAAAGCAAAGGATCATGGGGCGGGATCCAAAAAAGGCGGGAAAATAGTGGCCAATTAAAGGTAAGCATCAGTCTAGAAAAAGCCAATAGGAGTATCAGAAGTGAACAAATGAGGGATTATTGAGCCACACAATAAGTAGGTGTGGCAGCTTATGGTGAAGCTAGGGTAAAGGAGGGATTATTGAACCACACAATAGGTAGAGGTGGCAGCTTGTAGCAAAGCTGGCATAAACATAGGAAAATACACAAAGGGATACGACAACAAAAAAGGGGGGTTTTACATCTTACAAATTGAGGAGTTGGTGTGTGGGTGTAGATAGCTAAATTAAAATAGTCCTATAAGAGACAGTTGGAAAAACTATAAAGTATACAAGATAAAGCAACAGGTTAAAGCAAATACCTGAAAATAGAACAGGTTAGGACAAAGACCTGAAAAGTAACAGGTTAAAACAAATACCTGAAAAGAGGACAGGTTAAAACAGATACCTGAAAAGAGAACAGGTTAAAACAGGTACCTGAAAGGAGTACAGGTTGAAACAAATACCTGAAAAGAGAACAGGTTAAAACAAATAGCTGAAAAACAGGTTAAAGCAAATACCTGAAAAAGGAACAGGTTACCTGAAAATAGGTTACCTGAAAATAGAACAGGTTAGGACAAAAACCTGAAAAAAATAAAAGGTTAAAACAAATGCCTGGAAATGGGTCAAAGTAGCTGGGTTATTTGATACCTGTGTTGATATTGAGGCCATAGGGTTGAAGTGTTTTCAAGTGATGTATCCAGTGTGACTCCCTAAGTTTGCGATGTGTATCATTGCTACTGCAGGCTTCAATTACAATGATTTCAACATCATTAATGCTATAATTAGGGTTGATAAAATGGATAGCCACAGGGTAGAGTTTTTAGTTTTCACAGAGGAAACATGCTTGGCAAAGCGGAGACACAATTTGGTCTTTGTCTCCCCTACATATTGTATACCACATCTTTTACATGAGATTACATATATAACATTGGGTGTGTCACACTGGGATTTAGTTCTGATTGTGTAGGTGAGACCAGTACTGTGGCTTTTCACCTTCTGAGCAGGTTTGAGATACAAACAGGTTTTGCATCTCGAGCGGTTACACTTAGAGCACCCCTGTGGTGATTCATGATTAGTGACGTTAGGGTCACTGTTGGTGCTAGGGAGCCTAGCCCGAACCAATATATCACCGAGATTACGGGGGAGACGGAAATGAATCAAAGGGGGCTCAGGGATGGCTGAGCGTAACCTATCTGAGGAGTGTAAAATAGTCATGTTATCATTTACGATAGATGAAAGTCTGGGTAATCTGGGGTGATAAGTAGTGACCAGGGGAACTCTGTTGGGAAGGGTTTTCTTGTTACCCAGGGTAGCCAAGAGAGTGCTACGGGGGTACAGAGGGCCCTGTTGACAGCTAGTATGCTATGACCCCGGGATACAAGGTGTTGCCTCAGTTCAGACAACCGTTTCCTGTTTAAGGTATCAGTGGAACAGATACGTCTTATACGGAGGGCTTGACTGTAGGCAATGGCCTCTTTGCAGTGGTTGGGGTGGCAACTGTCAGAAAGGAGGCATTGATGAGTGTCAGTGGGTTTACAATAGACATCAGTCGAGATGCCCTGGGGGATTTGTTGATGGTGACGTCTAGGAGGCTCACGCTATTGGGAGAGTAGTTAGCAGTGAACTTGATGGTGGGATGGAATGAATTAATGTAGTTGATGAATTCATCTAGGCTATCTTGGCCACCACACCAGATGGAGAAGATATCGTCAATAAATCTCCACCATACTAGAGGACGGTGGGGGGCAGAAGATAGCAATATGTCTTCAATGTCAGACATAAACAGATTAGCGTATGATGGTGTCATTGATTAGTGCCCATTGCTGTACCTTGTACCTGGAGAAAGTTTCTGTCTAGGAACGTGAAATTGTTTTTGGTCAGTATATGTCGGATAAGATCTGTGAGGTGTCTCACAGAAGGTTTGGTTTGGTTGTTGGATCTGAGAGCGTTGGCACATGCACTTATGCCTTCGCCATGGGGGATGTTAGTATATAAGGAGGAAACATCCAGAGTGACAAGGAGGACAGAGTTGGGTATTTGATGTTTAATACCCTCTAGTTTACGGAGGAAGTCTCGTAGTGTCCTGTATGAATGAAGGGATATGAGGTACCAGAGGGTTAAGGCAGCTGTCAACGAACTCTGAGATACGTTCTGTTGGGCTACCATTACCCGACACAATGGGGCAACCCGGATTACCTGCCTTAGTGCCTTATGTATTTTGCGTAGCAGATAGAAACGGGCCATACGAGGATCCTGTGGGAGGAGATAGTTAAGGGTTTTCTTTGTTAATCCCGTTGGAGTTATGAATTCTAACGAGGGTGTCAGAAATTTCCTTTGTGAAGGAGTGGGTAGGATCAGTATTACATTCGATATAGTTATCAGTGTCTTCCTCCATGGTTGTCTAAGGGCCTCGGCTATGTAGTCATCTCTGTTCATGACCACAACGGCAGACCCTTTGTCAGGCCGTTTGATGACTAGGTTGGTGGCTTGGCGTCCTGTTCAGCACGGGAAATGTTGCTGGCACATCTGGTAGGAGGTTCCCTGTGAACCTCAGAATTGACTGAGTTGATGTATTTATCAAGGGCTGCATCCCTATTCTTAGGGGGTACCCAAACACTTTTTTCTTTGAAGCGGTTGCGGCACGGGGCCCCAGAGGGACTGCCATCTGGGGGCCCATCGTCTGTGGAGGGTTCAACATGAAATAATTCACGGAGTCGTAGTCTGTGGTTGAATTGAGTCATGTCCTGTTGGGGGGAGAGTTGATTAGGCTCTTTGGGTGTTGGGCAAAACTTTAGGCCCCGTGAGAGAAGTTTAACTTGCGGATCACTGAGTACAATATCAGACAAATAAACTACAGTATGTGTTGGTGGGTTAGGGGTATTTCCACTAGAGGGTTCAGTGGTGACCGTATGGAAACGCCTATAGATGTATTTCTTATGGTTAGCTTGGGCATTACGGCGTTTCTTCTTCTGTTGGTGCTGTAGGGAGGACTGAAGGTGGTTAATGTTGGACGATAGAATGGCTTGGAAATGGTCCCATTCATTAGAGCAAGCCACTTTCAGTTGAGCTTCTGTACTTTCAATATCAAGTGACTGTTTGTCAATGCATTTTAGGCATTGGGCTTCGAGAAGTTTAAGTAAATGGAAGGAAGTCTTGGTTAGTATGTCATTCAATTTCTTACTGAATGCGGGGTCTAGGTCCCCAAAGGAGGGGCTGCATTTGATATACAGATATATAGATATATATATATATATATATTTATATAAACGGGAAGCAAGCAAAGAAAAGTTGGCTGATGCCGGACTCGAACCCGCGACCTCTCGAATACCGTACGAGTGCTCTACCAACTGAGCTAACCAGCCCCTATGTTGGTGGGCACTTATGCCAATTATCTATTGCTCTGTGGGGCCAGGTGTCCCGTTGTGTGATCCACGTTACTGCCGTTTCCCAGGTTGTTTGCATCTTAACCGGGGCTTGATCCTTGGCCACTCGGCAGATATGGTTTGGTCTCTGACCTGGCCCCATAGAGCAATAGATAATTGGCATAAGTGGACCGCCCACCAACATAGGGCTGATTAGATCAGTTGGTAGAGCACTCTTTGCTCGCTTCCCGTTTATATATATATATAACCCAACCATCGAAACTCGAAACATTAAATCTGGATTTTCTTTAAATAAAATGGCTTAGTAAAAATGATATTTTGAAATTCCAAACTTAGAGCTTGTCAGTATCGTTGTGTTCGTGAAAATTTAGTACCGAGTTTGTGCGTCGACTGACCTGCTGGCTGATAGGACTTCGTTTCGTTGTATACAGAGACGGAGTCCTTATTTGGGCTAACTGGCATAGCTGTCTGATAACCCGTCCCTAATTTGCCATATTGACCAATCCCGAATTTAGTTGGCATAGTGACCAATGCGGTATTAGTCACTTTGCCAAATTACAAAAATAGCCAGTTAGAGCATTCGTCATTTGAATGCATGCTCTATCTCCAAAACTACAAGGAATACATGCATGTGGATTAGATACAATGGTAGGTCTCTTCCTGAATGTACTAATGGGCGGGAAATGGATGTACTAATGGATTGGTCACTATGGCAAATTTGGGACGAACTGTCACGTCCTTACTGATTTGTCAACTGAACTTTCAACTGGAAAGATAAATGCCACACTAATACTCTGAACAAATACCGTTCATGGTAAGGTACAACGTTAGCAATGTTGGCAAATTCACGTCCATTATTATGCTTACTTTCTTTGAGTCAGCATGTACACTGTAAATAAAAACATGTTTTTACATTTGCTGGCAAGAATTTCACCAATCTATATATATCGCAGAACCCGCTGCTATATAGGATTCTAGCCAGCCAATCGTCATCGCGCAAGCTCGGTGGTCGAGAGGTAAGACGTCTGCACTAGTAAGCAGGAGGTCGTGGGTTCGAATCCCGCCCGAGTCGCCTGTGTAGTTTTTTCACAGACACTCGGAAAGCACTGAGCATACAGTGCTGTACACACATCGGTGTAGGGCAAAATTAAATCAATTATTTGCTGGCTTGTTAGTTATTTTGTCTGTTTTGTATACTCCTCTTGTCTGACTCTTTTACTTTCACTAATCTTCCAGTGAAAAACTCCCGCTCTCCAAGTACAATTATCTATTCACGTTTAATCCCTCTTTTGTCCAGTCACAGGACCAAACTTGACTCTGCGTTTTGTACCTTATTCTTTTGTGTTCATGTTAATTGTGTATCATCTACATTGTCTTTGAGAAGGAACTTGCTAGGTTGGAAACGTAAGGCCAATGCAGTTGCATTTATATTTGTCAGGTCCTTCAGGCTGGTGAGCATTAGCTTATTCTCTTCAAAAGTACAGCTTATTACATTGTGTTCAAAAAGAAAGAACAACTTTAAAAAAAAAAGAAAAAAAATAACCTTGAGCATGCAACACCCTTCACTATGATTGATGTGCTTCATCCAGTAATATACTGTGTTGTAAAGCCTCCGAAGTGCTATGGTTGTTCGGGGGCAGCATACACGAATATTATTGGCTAACGGCCAGGGGTAATACTGTAAAGTGTATTGAGACTTTATGTGAATTGAAACGCGCTATGTGATGATGGCATAATAAATGTTATTACCATTCCTTTGTCCCTAATGTCTTCCATCGCAGGCTTTTTATGTGTTTGCCTTCTGTCCCCAGGATTCTTCGTCGAAAACTAGATCCGCCTTCAATAGTCCAATTTGTGATATTGTGATTTAAAGGGAAGGTACAGCATTGGTAACATTGACAAAACTGCTCTGTTACGAATAAGCTTACTCTCTTTAGTCAAGATATACATCAATAATCAACCTGGAACAGTTTAAGCTTATTATATTGTGCCATTAATGTAATTAAAATGCATCCATATTTTTCGTATCCATTCAAAAGTATAATTCATTTTCATTTGATACCATCATAATAATATAATAATATAATGCGCCTTGAGCGCCACTTAGTTGGTGGATACGTGCGCTATATAAATCTATACATTATTATTATTATTATTATTATCATCAGCTTTACTCGTGGTACATTTCCCACACAAATTCGACTATTTTTTGTCAACCACCACTAAATTGTATCTTTAATTCAGACGTGTCAATTGATATTCAAATAGGTGGTGAAGATGATTGTAGTTGTAATAGTTGTGTTTGCTGTGTGCTGGTTTCCTCTACATGTGTACCAGTTTTTTGCTTATCTTCATGAGGACTTATACATGAAGACGTATGCTGTTCACATCTACGCTACAATCTGGACTCTCGCCATGAGCAGCTCAATGTATAATCCGTTTATCTACTGTTGGCTCAACGACAGGTAGGTTTAATGTATCTATCAATAGTCTGATCCGGATTGGGCATGCCCACTGTAAATATTGTTGATGTGGGGTAACATGGCGCACGGCATGTTTTCCATCTTGTGGGAGTGATAAGCAATATTTATACACTAAACTGCTATAAAGTAATGAAGAATTTTACTAGTTTATGTTAAGCTACATTGAAATTGATGATTGGACATATATAGCATTTTTGAGAAAAGGGTCAGAGTGATGTTGTGAACTTTTGTCAAGATAGCTCAGCGAAGTCATTTTATATCTGCGAATAAAAACAATTCAGAAATTAATTGTTGTTAAAATGTATGGGAGCACATAATTATTCCAAAGAATAAATTGTTGTAAATGTTTCAACATTTTTTCCAGGTATAACCATTTTAATTTACAATTTTAAAAGTGTGCCACGTAAGACGAAACTCCGCCGAGATTCTGCCCAGTTTGCGGACACCGAAGTTTTGAAATTTATGACAGAACTTCGTGATATTAAAATCTTTCTAGATGAAAACAAACGCAAGTTTTATTTAGTATTTGATGCCGACATTTGGCTCAACAAGTGGATCCACAGGCGGGCCTTTCATCAATATTGAATGGAAGTTAGACAACAGTATACATGTCCCAAGCAACGCTGTGAACAGGCAATGCACATTATTAACCGATTGATCGAAACAGCTACAGTCATCATAGAAACGGCGTTAACCATGTTTTCCAGTCATGGGGTGGCGTTACCATGTTTGCAAATCATGCAAAGGCGTTACCATGTTTATCATTTATGGATGCGTTACCATGTTTGCCAATCAATGAAAGGCGTTACCATGTTTGCCAATCATTGAAAGGCGTTACCATGTTTGCCACTCATGGGAAGGTGTTACAATGTTTATCATTCATGGAATGCGTTACCATGTTTGCCAATCAATGAAAGGCGTTACCATGTTTGCCAATCATTGAAAGGCGTTACCATGTTTGCCAATCATTGAAAGGCGTTACCATGTTTGCCACTCATGGGAAGGTGTTACAATGTTTATCATTCATGGATGCGTTACCATGTTTGCCAATCAATGAAAGGCGTTGCCATGTTTGCCAATCATTGAAAAGCGTTACCATGTTTGCCAATCATTGAAAGGCGTTACCATGTTTGCCACTCGTGGGAAGGTGTTACCATGTTTATCATTCATGGAATGCGTTACCATGTTTGCCAATCATTGAAAGGCATTACCATGTTTGCCAATCAATGAAAGTAAGACTAATTGCGGTGACACCATGTGGAATCTCAATTGAGTAGTAATTAGTTCTGAAAAGAACTGGAGGTACAACTCGACGTTTCAATCAGTGTGCTCTGATCGTCCTCAGGAGAACGATCAGAGCATACTGATCGAAACGTCGCGTTGTACCTCCAGTTCTTTTCAGAACTAATTACTACTCAATTGAGATTCCACATGGTGTCACCGCAATTAGTCTTACTTATCATCCTCACCATGCAAAGCTACAAGGTTTACCAATCAATGAAAGGCGTTAACCATGTTTGCCAATCAATGAAAGGCGTTACCATGTTTGCCAATCAATGAAAGGCGTTACCATGTTTGCCAATCAATGAAAGGCGTTACCATGTTTGCCAATTAATGAAAGGCGTTACCATGTTTGCCAATCATGGAAAGACGTTATCATGTTTGAAAATCATTGAAAGGCGTTACAATGTTTGGCAATTAATGCACTAAAAGATCAGATCTGTGTAGTGTTATTTACCCGTAGATTTTGCTGATTTATTCGAAGCCCAGGGTTTAGGATATGGAAACGTATATTTAGTGTAGAGCTGTGACAATCTGTGTATTGATTCTCACCCCAGGTATTGTCACATGTTGAGCTCCCAGAATGCATTCAGGAAATAAGTAATGCACGTGTGAGGTGCCCCATGATAGATGTGGGGCAGTAAGGCGGGGGGTATGGGTAACATTTGATATTTCATACTTCATTTATATGGTTAGCTCTTGTTACTCAAAAGTAATGCTCCGTCATCGCTGAAACAATATTTTCCCTGACAAATTAAACCACCAACGGTGGATTCATAATTTTGCCAACGGATTGGTTTACTTCTTCTTATCGCAAAACCTTTGCACTCCCATTCTAACATTAAATTAATATGTTCTGTATTTGTGTTAGGGACTCTAGCACTCAGGCATATGTTATGTTGTATGTTGCTGAATTAGTTCTAAAAATTTGAGGAAACATTGGTTGCAATGGCGATCGTTTTAATCTAACAGTTTGTTCTCGTTTAAAGGTGTAATGTATGCAAAAAGGTTTCTAACAGTATGCTTACTTTGCTTACTGTGAAAATTCAGCTTATAACGTTGTGTCGTAAACCCCGCATATATTTATTTTGCGTTCTCAAACTCCATGAAAATAGCAAAAAAATGTATTTGCATTTGTAACGTACTGTAAATTTATGAGGGGTCCTAGCTAAATAACAGTCATGAAAGTTTAGCGTGATCGATCGAATCTTTCTGGAGATATTTAAAAACATTAAATTTAAATAAATTCAATACTAATATTGTGTCCCCAACCCTCAGGCCTGATAGGGTTAACGAGAAAATATTGAATTTGGAATCAGATTTTTTTTTCGTATGAATTTAGGACCGAAAGAATACTGTTTCCTAAATTCGAACTGGAAATTATTTCACTTTTATTTAAGAGTTAATTAAAAATTAATTTTCAAATAAGTCTCCAGTCGGCTTCAAAATCGGTGCGGTGACGCGTTTTTTGTTTTTGTTTTGCCAACAGGGAAATACGTGATACATGTACACGCGGGGACCAAATTTCCCATATACAAGAAGAGCGGCCTCACAAATCGGGCAAACGTTCATACCCCTTTGTGAAAAAAGTCGTTTAAAACACAGCACGGCAGAATTCCAATCGATCTAGCAATTTTGGCCATAAGTGGACATGTTTCATAGAAAACAAAATAAATACAAATAAATCAAAATGCCGACGTGTGGGTCTAGTCTGAGGCGACGCGCGCCGAGACCAGAAACCGGATACTTTTTTTTATGAGAAAATAGTCAAAGTGCATTGCATTGTGCGTATTCAATTGTATTTTGAATATTCCGCCACCCTCCTAATCCATTGACACCGTTGCCAACAATATGCTTATTCTGTAATTGTTTAAATTGTTTAAATTGTTATTATTTTTTCTGTGTAGATTTCGGGCTGGTTTTAAGAGAGTATTTCGCTACCTCATTCCCAGAAGCAAAAACCAAAACGATAAAAAGAATATGGGGAGACGGACACCTCTGACATCTACTGCAAGTAACGCCAACTCACCCATGACCAGCTCAACCATGGGAACGCATCGACACTTGACAAACGGCAGGCCAGCTCTCTTGTTGTGTCGGCCAAGTCTTATGGGCATAAGCGTCTTAGACTCAACGGAAGATATATTTTAGTGTAGATTTAAAAACATCCGACGTTGACATGACCGTGGCCAGGGGAGCGATAGATGGAATTTCACGAACCTTTGAAACGTAATGAACGCTATGCTGTAATAGTTTTGCACTGCTTCGTGGTAATTAAAACCGGTATTAGAATACTGTAATTTACCAATACAATTTAAATTTTTATGTTGATCTTTATAATGTTCCAGAAATTGTTGTAAAGAAAAACATAAACTGGTAAATAACAGTATGATCGAGCTGTTGTAACGGACTCTGTGGCCTGTATATTATCTGTCGTGGGAGGTCGCACTGACAATTCTTTGCCTGTGTGATAATCGTGTAACAGTGTCCCAGTCTAATAAACTAGCATAAAACGAGAATCCAGCCTTGGTCAACTCCTGTGTGAAATACAGGTGCAAGTGATTGGGAATTAAGTATTTCTCTCAGTGAGCAAGTAATCCATCGAACGATTCATGATGGGCCGTATTTAGAAAGAGAAGGGACAGCTGAGCCACTGTCGACTCAAAATGTGTAGGCCTACACTGAATGGTTGCATGAAGTCATTGTGTTTTATGTGCAGTGGAGTGTAACCGCCCACTATGAGTCAAACTTGTATTATTATATACTTATATATTATATATTAGGCCTATATATTATATATAATACTTGTATTATTATTGTATATTACATGTCGCTACTCTCTTTATATCACTGATCTCTACACAAACAGGGATTGGTTACTTAACGCTGACTGGACTAAAACCTAAAGTCACCGCAAGTGAAGTGGCAGCCATTTTGAATCTCCCAATTTGCCACACAAGTCAAAACATTTCAACGTTGATTGGCGATGATGTTCACAGAGCAATGACTCCCTGATTGTACCTGCATACAAAAGTAATCAATAATGTAATTTCTGTAGTTAAATGCTGTCGTGTGCTGCTTAATGGCTGTCAAAAACTAAAATATGTATAATTTATTGCACTCGTAATTTGTACTCGTGATTTGTAAAATAGTATTGCTACTTAACATTTATATGAGGAAAGATTGATTCTCAGAGGAAAACCGTGCCACTTCTATGAAGATACCCTTTTTTCAGAAAATGTATATATTACAGAGTGTCAAAGATGCCAACTGCACCTGAATATAACGCTAAGTTTTAACGTATATTTGGGGTCGCGCGTTCTTTTGTTGTTAGTATACGCGGAGATGTTACATGTCAACAAAGAGATAATCACTTAACATTAATGGTCCGGTGGAAAAGACTCTTTCTTTTCTGTTAGGCATTTTAAGTATTTATCTCCACGTGTTTCTTTTGTGTAAATTATTGAGTATAATGGGAAAAAGCCGGGAGTACGTCAGAGTATCAATTGACATCGAGGGACGACCTCGAAGGACGACGTGTCTACTGGTGATCACTGGGCCGACAGCAGAGTACTAATTGACATGGTGGGGAGCGGATGACATCTCTCGAAGGACGACGTGTCTACTGGCGATCACTGGGCCTACCACCCCCTGTGCTTCCATACCATGTCAATTAAATCCCACGCCGTACTACTTTTAGCCTATCCGTTTCCTTGAAGCTGAACCAGGAGGCTCACTGTCTGGTAGCCTACTCTCAGCCTCCTGTAAGTATACCAAACAAGGAAACGGCAACCATACACCACTATCTTTTTTTTATGATCATACGCTAACTCATCAAACTCATTTCATTGTATAAAGCCAATTGTGTTGTGTCATTCATGTTACCGTGTTATTTTTTGCTATATTATTTTTGGATTTGAGTTCGTTTTGAGTTTGAAGCTGCTATTTAAGTTATATTAATTTATGCATATTTGCTGCTATAATTGTACATATTATTTTGGCTTTTCCCCTATTTGTTTTGTTCTTAATTAAATTAAATTAAATTAAATTATTTTCTTGACAAATCTGTATTCTTTGCGTAATTTTGTTGTTGCTACAATGAGTATTGTTTTTAATGAATTATTATATTATTAATATTTATTCGGGAGGCGATTTGTTGTTACGAGGGAGGTTGGTAGAAAGCAGGACCCATGACGTAACCCCACAAACACACACAGTGACCCATCGATACATCCTTTCATGTTTTTATTTGAAATGTTTTAATTTTAATTTTTCTAATTCATGAACAAAAATTGGGAATTAAAAAAAAATCAATCTTTAGTTTCGTACTTTACACATCGGCGACGTAAGGACACGAGAACAGTTTTGAAAAATAATGCCTAAATAGGCTGAATGGGTTATGTGAATAGGAAAATACATCAAACAATGTGTGCTCTAAAAAAATTTTTAAGGGGGACGCTTGTTATTAGTGGGATAATACTGCCATAACCATCTGAGGATCACCGCACATGTTGCTATTTATATGAGCAACAAGTTTGAATTTCAAATGAAATGGTGCCGTGTTGGTGGAACGAGTTGATAAATGTACGAGTTTGCTAGACTCGTAAAACAATTTTGATGTGTGAGAAGCAAAAGCAGACATAACCTAAGTTCAACTTGTTAACCACAGCTGCATGAATCCCGTTTAAATCATTAGAATTAATTAGAGACAACGGAAGTTGGACGTTAGAATGAAGAGGGTCTTTTCCCCTCAAAATGTTGATCAAATAACTAACCTTCAAGTGTTCTAAACTTTGTTATCAAACCCATATGGTATGACATACATGTAACTAGCTTCGTGGAGACTAAAGATGGCCGACAGAGGATTGTTCTGGCTATAGTCTATCAGCGCTCACTTCCATTCTAGTTCAATTGCAAACATCGTGGTGTATGATATCCACACGAGTCATAGTATTAATCATTAACACACTTTATTAAAATTTTATTAGGATGATCTTTACATATGACACGTATTCTAAATATGATTGAATATTATGTTTGAATAATTTATATTTTGTTGCCAACTACCGAACACACACGTTCTGTGGTAGGCAGCCCTTAAAATCTAAACGTCTCCTAAAACAATTTATGTATATGTAAATATTGTGCACTGAACATACTGCTATACTAAATGCCATATACGTGTAGGTATTACAAATCTATACAGGCAATAGACAACTGATATTATTTTAAAACAGAAGGATGTTTATGAAATTCGACACTTACGTGGTTAGCACTATGTAGTAGTGTCAAAGTGAACGAAAAACAGGTTTCGAGTAAGTTGTTTACAGTGGAGTTGTCGTAAATGTTTGTTGACATTTTTACAAACAAAGATTTCAAGGGATTATTTTTTGATTTATTATAAACTTCACATATTAACGCTTTAGGTAACACTGTTTTTTTTAATGCCCAATGATATACAGGGACTGTACTTGAGTCATAACTAGTTAAGCTGCATCACTTTCACCCTGTCCTCTCCGTGCACGACTTGTTCAGAGCGCCCATCACACAGGCATACAAAATATATTGTCTCTGTGTATTTAAGAATAGCTGGTTAGGGCACACCATTAACTCTATCAACATTCAACTGCTACCATTTATCATGGAAGAATTTTTACTGAATTAAGTATATCTTGCGTACTGTCTTTTGGGCATACGATATGTATTGAGACGGTATTAGGGAGTATTTCCAAGGGCCGTTTTAGAATTGTCTTCTTTCGTGAGTCTGCTCTCTTTCTCTTGGTGGACTGGCCTGGCATAGAATTTGCGTTTGGATTCTTGAATTCTTTCAAAGGCGTCCGATGCTCGACCAAGTACCTCGCTCTGTTGCTCCCATTGGACGTTTGATGGACGATGTACTGGTGGAAAGTCTAACAATCGAATTGGCTTCAGGAAATTACGTGGAATAATGGAGGCTCTTTGCTCCAAGATATTGAAATAAGATGTCTTGTCTGTATTACTGTTTATTCTGGAGTGTTCCATCATATCTGTGTATTCATTGTAAACAAAAATATACATTAAATCATTAAATAAAAAGCACTTTAAACTGAATAATTGCATTATTTTTTTAAAATGAGAATCAGTGTTCGTCCGTGCTTGAACTGCTTTAGTAAAATTAATAGTCTTACCCTTACACAACTGGGATGTATCAGCAGAGGTGTCGACTAATTATTTTCATGGTACTCATTTTGGTCGACTTGTCAAAATATGAATATTATGGTGTAGTTTTTCAGCAGCCCGGATTTTGAAATTATGTACGTTCGACCCAAAATTGTGTGTCACTTTGCTCTTGAGAAAGACGGTATAGGGTCAAATCGCAGGGCCGCTAAATACCATTCATAAATACCTTGGACATTCTGATTGGTTGAGACGTGTTCACGTGATGGGGATATTGACCGTGTTTACAACATTTCCAAACACGGTCAATATTGGTCAATATCCCCATCACGTGTCAAAGAAGCTAAATTAATTTCCTAAGGCCGAAAGCGTCTCCGGTTTCTGGTCATCGGTCAGCTTCAAAATCTGTGCGGTGACGCGCTTTTTTCGGCTATTTTAATTTTTTTTTTGCCAACAGGGAAATACGTGATACATTGTATACGCGGGGACCAACTTTCCCATATACAAAGTATGGTGGCTAAGAGCGGCCTCACAAATCGGGCAAACGTTCATACCCCTTTGTGAAAAAGTCGTTTAAATTAAAGCACAGCACGGCAACATTTCAATCGATCCAGCAAATTTGGCTGCAATTGGACATAGCAAAACAAATAATAATAAAAAAATAAATAATAAAATGCCGACGCACGGGTCTGAGGCGACGCGCGCGGAGACCAGAAATCGGAGACTTTTTTTGGCCTAATGTGGGGAGGGTTTTGAAGCTCACTTATTTTTGTGCTATCATTGTAACATTTATTTTATAAAAGAATGTTTCAAACCATAAAATGTGAATAAATAGTATAGTAATTACAATGCTACAAATGTGTGGAAATGTTGTACGCTAGTTTGTTTATGCCAAATACGGTTTAGCGCCGCCTTGTGCCTTCCCATTTATAATTTTTATCGGCCGGCAGTATACTTCGTCAACTATATGCATTTGTATTCTAAAAATTAATTGGACTTTATTTTCCTTAAAAACCCTCTACAGCCGTGAGTAACTATTACACAGAAAGGCTTTACTTCTGAATTAATTTTGTAGTTAAAAAAATAAATAAAAAAATATTTTAATTTCTTTTTAATGACAAAACCTAGGCTTGATCCCACTACCACCTACATGGAATGCGAGCGTTCTAACCACTAGACTACCATGCCACTCGTTAAAGGTGAATGAGATATACTAAGCCAATTACTAAGCCAATTTCTAAGCCATTGACGAAGTATGCTGGAGAAAGAAAAAAAGTTTCCCCTTTTGGTAGTCCAGTGGTGTTTTGGAAACTATACCTGGCTAAGCTGAATACCCATCATGTGTATTCATGTGTTCCCTCTTACATGAACGGTTCATTTGGTATAAACAAACTTGGATTAATGGCGAAGGTCATTTCAGTTGGCTGACCTTAGCGCACGTGATCTATTTCTAACAGACTAGTTCTGAAGTATGCATGGGATCACGTAAGCGTTAAAAAAAGTATTTATGAATGAGAATAAAATGAGCCGGTGTTTTCCGGCCGATAATGGACCTCCCCTTCGGCTCATTCCATTAACAGCGGCCACGCTCCTGTTAACCGGTCATTATCGACTTGCTTGTGACAGTTTTATTCCCTTATTACTATTATTGCATTGACACTACATGCCATATTTGTTGATAAGCATTATGCAACAGTTTGTTCTTTATTAAACAAAAATAAATTGGCCTTTACATGCTTGTGTACGGAGCCCCTAAGGGGACAGGTAAAAAAAAATCGGGAAGGTAAAAAAAAGGGGGAAATGTATTTCGTTCCCTCGAATTAATATTTCGTTCCCTCGAAATAACATTTCGTTCCCTCGAATTCATTTCGTTCCCTCGAAATATTATTTCGTTCCCTCAAAATAACATTTCGTTCCCTCGAAATAACATTTCGTTCCCTCGAAATAACGTTTCTCGAAATAAATTATTTCGAGGGAACGAAATAAATTATTTCGTTCCCTCGAATACATTTCGTTCCCTCGAAATCATTTCGTTCCCTCGAAATAATATTTCGTTACCTCGAAATAATTGAGCTGTACGGAATCCTTGATATGTCATTTAATTTATTGGGATATGACAATTATTTCCGAGGTCGCCGTAGCACTGAGAGCCCCTTAAGGGACAGATGGAAACAAATAAATAAAATAATATTATTTTATAATATTATTTTATAATATTATTTTGTGAAATATTTATTTTCAAAGTATTTGTTATCCTTTCTAAAATGAAATTATCAATGTTCCAATGCAATATAACATTCTGGAAATTGCTGATTAAATATGGGCGATACATCTTTAATCTTTTGTGAACATAATGCGCTGGTTAAACATATCGCAGATTTGTCTGTGGATGTGGAAAGCGTTTGTACCGATTAGTTATTGCACTGTCTATTTTACTGAACACCCAACATGTTTTGAATTTATAAAACATAGCCTTTGCGAAGGTTTTCTGCTTGTTAGCGCTCGTTTGACAGTTTCGTGGCGGTGAGCCAAGCCAGCAGGCAGGACTGAACGCAGCAGTATCTGACCATATGCGAGATCGTTGCTTATAATCCTAGCAACGGAGCCCGTAGGAGGCGACTGCATTGATCAAACTGTCGAATGTGATTTAATGTCTTACTTTGCAATGTCACGTCTATATCAAGAAAAACTGGTGACTGCTAAATGTTTGATCTGTTTTCATGACGGACTCGGTTGCCTGGATCATGGATACCATCTGCCACACAGGAATTCACTCATGCTTTGCCGCTTGTGTAACACTGTACCGTAGGCTACGGTACTCGAGCAAACCGGCAACCGTACATAACAAATACAGTCTTGGTTATATGCATATAAACCCACAAACCTTTCATAACTTTGAAAAACATAAAAGGTGATGTTTCTGTTTACATAAAAGGAACCTTTGCAACCTATCACCTTTGTTTTACGGTTTTTATTATTTTAAATTTAGGACAATAAGACATTGATAAATTCCTTTTTAAAAAGAAATAATAACCGACGGATTGCTAAAAAAATCGTATTTTGAAATTGCGTTTAGTCAATATTTGAACTTCAAATGCTGTTTTCTTTTATTTCACCAAGTTTTAATACTCAAAACTCTGTAATTAAGTTTTTGTAAAGTCAACTGTGGTTTTAAGTTTTAAGTGACCGATTGCAGCCTTGTGCATTTATTATGTTTTTAAGTTTTCATGAAGTGGCGTGTGTTCACGAAGTTGACGCGTGCCCTATACTAATGTACGGGAAACGTCACTTCGTGAAAACAGCGTGTATACTGTTTTCACGAAGTGACGGTTTAGTTTATAATAAATTATATTACTCGTTTATTATCTTCGAGAGTAAAATGACTTCGAAACCGCGATTTTAAAACTTTACCAACTTCAATCACTTATATCTCGCAACGCGATTTTACAACTGCGTGGACGAACATGTAACGTATTCATGAAAACTGCGTAAATTTTTACTCTAAAACCATGCTTCAAAAGTCTATTTTGAAAAACATGTCTTTGTAAAATATTTTGTTTTATTCTTTCTTCAAGTAAAATAGCAATGTTCCAAAGAATACATCGGTATTTCATCGGTACATAAGTACATCTTGAAAGGAATAGCGCAGAATGTTTGAGCTAGCATTGTAAGCTACTGGTCCTTAGTTACGCGAAATAAGCATGAACAACAGCAGTAAATCCTTGTAAACCCGTGAAATACGCTTAGGTTACTAAAGCCGTGTTCGCACTGGACTTTTTTGGGGAAGGTTTTACCGAGACGATGGTAAAATGAAAAATAGTCAAATGTGACCTCTGTCCGCACTTGGACTTTCGACACGGGAAAATTTTACTGAGACCGTGGTAGAAGTAACCGAGCTGTCAGTATAATGACTCATGAGGGCGCTTTGCGTGACCTTTCTACGTTGACCCGATTGACCCGTTGACCCGACTGATTTCGCTGCTGCTCTTCCACAGCTATTTTTAGCCGACACATCCGTTGTCGTGCTTTCTTTCGTCGTAAGACACGACGTTGACGTCCTTCATTATCATCTGGAAATGATGCACTGGTAGCACCAATCAAACTTCCGACTGTATCAATGATAATATCTGCCATGATTGCGACCAAAAGAGGAACAACAACGCACAGAAAACTTGCTACACGTGCACATGCATTAAATGCGACCGGCGCATGCGTGGTGTCCCTGTGTAGCACGACCTTGCGCTCGGGCCGGATATACGCTTTCCTGAGCCGCTTTTACCGACTCGCACCAGTGTCCGCACTGGACTTATCGTCTCGGGAAAAGTTACCTGGTCAGTTTTCCTGGGCAGCAGTTGGCCAGTAGAAGTAACCGCTGGACTCAGGAAAAGTAACTGAGAGGAAAATGTCCCAGGCTGTCCGTACTGGACTTAAAATGGGAAAAGTACCCATCGTCTCGGTAAGTTTTACCAAAAAAAGTCCAGTGCGGACAGGGCTTTAGGTTAAGCACAGCATTTTCTGCCCGAGTAAGCGCCGATTTTTGCTTAAAAGTCATGAAATTGGTTAGACGGTTTGAGTTCTGAAAGGATCTTATTGTCACCTGCGAACCGACTGATGATGTATTGATTTAGCTCTATATCGCCTACCTTTTCTGTGTCTTGTATTTCACCGGATGTCATCTCAATCTCATGTCTTGCATGACTAGTTGTCTTTCATCGTTACTCAACTTAATACTTTTAATATGTTGTGTTGTTCTAAGTTCTGCATTATTACGTCACAATTCAATGTGGTTTTTTAACGTCACGATACAATCCTTGATTTTACGGTCAAAACACCATTGTAATGGCCGCAGCTGCGCGGTGATTTAGTGCTTGTGACGTAACAAACGCTGCATATCTGCACGCAACGTAGGCCGTATTCTCAGTACCTAAATTTACACAAACGCGCCATCCTGTTGGTAAGTCGATAGGTAATATGCGAGTGCATTGGTAGTACGCGTATTCTTTTCGTTACTTCCGGTTCCAAGAAAGCTGGTATACAATACAAATGTGTATACTAACCTATACTAAATTCCTTGACTGTAATGTTGAAATGCGATTCTTGAGACAGAAACTTTGTTAATAAGATTTTGAGTCTTTACAACACATTCGGTAAAGTTTCTAATTTCTTGCTTACATCCTTAAAGAAAAGTGTGGTCAATGCATTTCCAATGGGCTTCTGATGTCACCGGAGCCAGCACAAGCGAAATGGGAGTGATTTATATTGGAGTTACGTCACACTTAGCAACAAACTTACAATTATATCACTCGGGACACATGGTTCTGACTGGTCCAAACAGTAAATTAAATACTGTCAACGCATTGCACTTCGCTATAAATGATGTTTAGGCCTGTTGTGGAAAAAACACTAAAGTTTCCCTATATAATATACGTCATATTAAATGGGGAGGGTGGCATCAGCTTTCGATCCAAACCGGACCTTCATCAGAGGCGTAGACAAAGTACAAACATAAAAAACACATCCATTTATAGGGAAAGGGAAAGGGAAAATAGTAGCCAATTAAAAATAGGCACCAATCTAGCAATCTACTTTACAAGACGTTGAATATGTATTATGTATTTTTTCCCAAAAACGTGATTTTTAAAGATTTTGGCTCAAAATTGGGTTTTTAATCAAAAGTACAATAAAGGCAGATATAAATATAATAACATTCATAGTACTATTGATGACATAAATTTTACATTGAGAGAAAAAAAAATGCAATATCAATGTTTTTTGCATGACGGGGTCCAAAAGAATAGTTAGTCAGAAAATACCAGCGTGATCGGACAAAGTGTTCTGGAGATGTTATAAAAAATGCCATGGGGGCCGGGGCACATTGTGCTCCCCCGCGCCTGATAGGGTTAAACACTTAACATCTGTGCCAAGTTTGTTGGCCAACGGATGGGGTGCGACCTTTGTCTCCCCCGACCTAAGACGCAAAACCCCGGGTCTGACAGGGTTGAAGTGGACATCGGACCGTGCCAATTAACTTTGCCAGGGGTTACTGGTTCTTTATCAAGGGCCACAGTATCTGGACCATTGTTTCTGATTAATCTAAAGATCTACAGGCAATTTATAGCTTGAAAAAATTAATGGTTGATTTCTGCTTGGCCATTCTAGTAGATCTTTGGATTTATCTTGCCTGCCAGAAACGATGGTCCAGCCACAAACCTGTACTTGATGAATGACCATGTCACCCCCGGCAAAGCTTTTATACTTTGCGCGGTCCAGATTGAACGTCCACGTTAAGCTGATCAGGAGTAGGGTGGCGGGGGTAGGGGGAGGCACGTTAAGCTGATCAGGAGTAGGGTGGCGGGGGTAGGGGGAGGCACGTTAAGCTGATCAGGAGTAGGGTGGCGGGGGTAGGGGGAGGCATGTTAAGCTGATCAGGAGTAGGGTGGCGGGGGTAGGGGGAGGGGCACATTATGTTTTTGTACAGTATCTCACCTAAACATTTTGACCGACCACAATCATACTCTCCAACTATTATTTAGAACCTCCTCATATCCAGTTCATCACTGGTATTCAAGGTTGCAATGAATTGAACTTCTGCTATTTACTGGTAAATACATTTGTGACAAATACAGTGGAAAATGCAGAAACTACAAAAACATCAAAATACGAGTGGGGAGTGGATTAGGCGTCATTGTAAGAATTTTTTACAGACTCACCAAGAGATGTCTGCAAAAGTTTTGGTCATTAGGACAAGATTCTGACTGCCCCTATTTTGTAAACTAGTGATGTATTAAGTCATGAATCATGGAGGCCTCCGACAAAAGGAGCGTCCTCAACTATTGTCTAGCGCCCTCTCCTGGCAAGGAGTTGTTGGAATAAGCCTTGTATTGGAATTGTGCGCGCAATGAATTATGGGAGTTGGGTTTTGGAAAAAGTTGTAAACAAAAACACACGTTTGTGCACAAAGTCAATGGAGGAGATAGGTGGTCAGTCAGAAAATTGACGTTTTTTACGTATTATAGCAAAATTATGGAGAATTTAAAAAAAAAGAAATCAGTTAAATATAAACAACATTTTTATAATTAAGAAAATAATTGATTCCCCCCCCCCCCGAAAACTACGCAAATGGAGGAATTCTCAGCCGATTTCTGATCCCCAGGTGCGACGACCATATTTTAGTCTTTTAAGCATTTTTTCTTTTAAAAAAAGGGGGGAAATTGCTGATAGTTTCATCATATTAAAAAAAAAAAAAATTAAGCATTATAGTCAAACCGTGGTCAAACCCACAATAATGATGATTATAAATTGGGGGGTGTCAGTCGAGCGTAAAATTAAAAACATTAAAATTTCAATAAACAAATAAATAAGTACAAAATTGCTGCCACCCAAAAAACAAACCATTAAAAAATAATTAAAATCAAACAAAGTGCTAGTTGAGACAAGAACTATTATCTTATCAAGAAACTATTATATCTTATTATTATATTATTTTGGGACCGTCTGACATTACCGCATCATGTTCCCCGATCGTAGATTGGGGACACGGGTCGCCGCCCATCAGTTTTGAAATGAGACTTGCCTATTTTAATCCCCTCGGGATTAATATTGTATTAATTATAGCTTTTGTCAAAAGCCAATAAATTGTTGTTCCTACCGTTAATTAGATTGTACAAAAAATAATAACAATTGAATATCAGGAACGTATAAAAAAGGCAAGTGGCACAAGGCACTGTTTTCTCCTTTTGACCATCCTTTAACTTTTATGCAATATATATATTTTATCGATGGGGAGAATATTTCTAAAAGAAAATATGTTCCAAAAACCGAACTGAAGAGCTTCTCGACCGTTAGTAGTGATTGAGTAAAAGTACAGTGCGACGGGCAAATTAGAATATAACTCTTGAATTCCAATCGTGTTTTACTTAAAAACTGTAGGGCTATATAAATCGCCACACATCAAGAAATTAACGACTATCAATATAATTATTCTCAAATACCAGTCGGGTTCTAACGTGAGATATCCTTTGTTATGCAATCGTGTCTTTTACAAAAAAGAAGAAAAAAAGAAAAAGAAAACAAAAACAAAAACAAAACAAAAAATACAATTCAGAATAGCATGACATGTTTAATTTTTTGCTTTCATACTTTATTCTTCATACTTGATTATTTAACTAGTTAGTTGATACCCATTGTGAAGGTTCATTAAACGCATATTTACGCTTAACATATATTTTGATCACAATTACAAAACATTATGTGCAAACATCTATATTGGAATCGTTAATAGCACGTCCAAACGCTACAGTTCATATGTGATTTATGAAGTAAATAATAATGGTTTTTATCTACTACTTTTATTCAGACATATTTAGATCACTTTATTTCAAACAAAGGTAATTATGTAACGATGCTATTTGAATCGTTAAATAGGCTTTGGAATGGGCACCCGCAGTACACATTTTTATGAAAATAAAACAAAGCATGCATTGTTGAAACGTGTGCATAAAGCACTATTGTTACAAATTGCCTGTGTTTTCAAAACAAGACCGTCAAATCCAATGTAGATTTCAAAGAATTTAGTAACAACAATATAGATACATTTATTTATAAACACTGAATACAGATCAATGTACCTTTTTATTCCCAAAAGTAACAAACAGTTGACAATTCTAGTCCAGTTTGGTATCTCAGTTTCAAATAGTTCATAGTTTGTAATAGTTCATCATTAAGTAGACTTGCTTTGGAAACCTATTTATACCATTTATTTTTGTATCTGAAATAATCTATACAATTAACAAAAGGCACGTATTCAACATTGACAAACTCTACATACATTCATTTATTTAAACAGTTAAAAATTAATTTCTATTGGGGCCATGCATATAAACATATATTAAAATACATGAAAATACACAAGAAAATAACGCGAAATTAAGCAATTATACAACACCACTTAAAATATTAAATTATAGTTACAATGAAATCTTTGGTAAAGCGAAAACAAAGAAAATTACATGTACATTTATGCAATGTTTAAAATAATGAAAAATTCAAGTTTGACGAAGTTGAGATTTGAAGGAAATTAGAGAATGCATGGTTTTCAATTGTACATGCAAATTAAATTATTCCATATAATTGTACCAGTTACAGCAGTAATTACCAGTTACGCATTCCTTTTTCACGAAAGAAACCTTCAGTGTCATATGAGTGGTTTGTCTTGGTTTACAAATCTGTGTACATGGTGTAATAGATTTGTCATATACAAAGAAATCATTGAGTTAATACATTTGAAAACAAGAACAGCTGTTTTATACTTCACCCTTTCAGAGAAAAAAAAGCCAACTAGAGATTCAGAGTTTGTTTTGACACAAACTCTAGGTGTTCGGGAGGGTGTAAAGGTCAAATTGGGGTCAACTTTGTTTAAATATTTTGTGACAATTAACGATCTGTACAATGGTGCAAAGATTGTGAATTTACCTCTTGTGGAAGATTTTGTTTTAAATATTAAACTTTGACTTCCGGTTTGGACAGGAAGTAAAGGTCAAATTGGAGTCACCTTTGTGTAAAATTGTTTTGACAATTAACGATCTGTACAATGGTGCTAAAATTGTGAATTTACCTCTTGTGGTTGTTGACATGATTTTTTTAAAATATTAAACTTTGACTTCCGGTTTGGACAGGAAGTAAAGGTGAAATTGGGGTCACCTTTTTGTAAATATTTTTTGACAATTAACGATCAGTACAACGGTGCAAAAGCTCTGAATTTACCTCTTTTGGTTGTTGACATATGATTTTTGTAAAATATTAAACATTGACTTCCGGTTTGGACAGGAAGTAAAGGTCAAATTGGGGTCACCTCTGTGTAAAATTGTTTTGACAATTAACGATCTGTACAATGGTGCTAAAATTGTGAATTTACCTCTTGTGGTTGTTGACATGATTTTTTTTAAATATTAAATTTTGACTTCCGGTTTGGACAGGAAGTAAAGGTGAAATTGGGGTCACCTTTTTGTAAATATTTTTTGACAATTAACGATCAGTACAACGGTGCAAAAACTCTGAATTTACCTCTTTTGGTTGTTGAGATATGACTTTTTTAAATGTTAAACTTTGACTTTGGACAGGAAGTAAGGTCAAATAGGGTCACCTTTTTGTAAATATTTTTTGACAATTAACGATGAGTACAATGGTGCAAAAAATGTCAATTTACCTCTTGTGGTTGTTGAGATATGATTTTTTTTAAATATTAAACTTTGACTTCCGGTTTGGACAGGAAGTAAGGTCAAATTGGGGTCACCTGTTTGTAAATATTTTTTGACAATTAACGATCTGTACAATGGTACAAAAATTGTGAATTTACTCGTGTGGTTGTTGAGATATGATTTTTAAAAATATTAAACTTTGACTTCCGGTTTGGACAGAAAGTAAGGTCAAATTGGGGTCATCTTTTTGTAAATATTCTTTGACAATTAACGGTCTGTACAATGGTACAAAAATTGTGAATTTACCTGTTGTGATTGTTGAGATATGATTTTTTAAATATTAAACTTTGACTTCCGGTTTGGACAGGAACTAAGGTCAAATTGGGGTAATTTTTTGTAAATATTTTTTGACAATTAGCGATCTGTACAATGGTCCAGAAATTGTGAATTTGCTCGTGTGGTTGTTGAGATATGATTTGTTTAAATATTAAACTTTGACTTCCGGTTTGGACAGGAAGTAAGGTCAAATTGGGGTCATCTTTTTGTAAATATTCTTTGACAATTAACGGTCTGTACAATGGTACAAAAATTGTGAATTTACCTGTTGTGATTGTTGAGATATGATTTTTTAAATATTAAACTTTGACTTCCGGTTTGGACAGGAAGTAAGGTCAAATTGGGGTCACTCACAACTCGTGTTTCATCCACTTGTTAAGTTCTAAGTACATGCCAAGTTTCAAGTTCATGTGAAGTTTGCAAGTATGTGTTTGTTACCGGAAAGTCGCGGGGGAGAAGAAGAAGAAGAAGAAGTAAAAAAAAACGAACAAAAACAATAGGTGTTTCGGGTACATACCCGAACACCTAATTAAGTTTTGCAAACATATCTACTGAGGGGGTTAGAAATGTACCGGTAGTTCAGGTACACTTCAGATTATCCTTGCGGTTCCTTTCATACATTTGTTAAGTAGAATATTGCAATATACGTACCGACCTCCCCGCACAGTACGACAGTAGTCTAAAGATGGCATAACGAAGCTTAAAAAAGTGTGCACACAGCTTTGGGGGACACAGTCGCGAATTCTATTAGCAAAGCCAGCTTAGAATAAACTGTTTTCTTTCCGTAAACATCATGTGGAATCCAACTTAAAGTCTCATCGATAATAATAATACCTAAACATTTACAAGAATCCTTTATAGCTGGACTATTGCCAATGACAGTAAACATACTTACATATAAATGTTTTGGAGAGAATGACACACAAATGTATGTATTTCAAAGAAGAATACACTTCAGAGGGAATAATTGTTCAGGATGATTGATACGTGTAACTATTTTACGCTACTTAACCATTTCTACAATAATTCGTTTATGTGATAATTTGGTCAATACCAATGATGTTCATTCCCTTTTATCGCAAGCTATCATATCCCTTATCAACTCACATCAACTAATTTAATCCCTCAGCAAAAATACATATCAACTCACCATATCACTAGAAATTAACTTGTATCAAAGAACCATTCAACACAACAAAACGCACTTTGACAAAACCTCGCCTTAGCATTAACTTTTTTCAACACGACTCATTTCACCAAAACGCTCAATCCCCATCTTATTACTGGCTGACCTGTGTCAAAAATATACTGAGTTATCATAATACAACATCAACCCTATTCTAAACCATTCGGGTATAAATCAAATTACATCACCTCAATTTAACTATGTTCAACTAAAATCGAATCATGTATGTCTTCATATCTGAACCCAGTTTCTTGCTCATCAGCACGCCCGGTACCCGAACGTTTTTAAACAAATAAAATAATATAAAATAATAATAAAAATAACAAACATTTTGAGCGTATGTTTTTTAAAAAGGTTTTCTGTTGTCTGCAGTGGTGGTCCCAGTATATTTATTTGCCCCCTGTTCCCCAACCCCAAACCACTGCCCCTGAGCAAAGACCATTAAGCAAAAATATAATATACGCGCGCTTTGCATCTCGGCCTAATTCGTTATTATTATCTATGGACTTGATCCTAAATACCAGAATTCCACTGCAGCTGTAAAGCCCGATGTCTTGGTAAGTTCATGTTTTTCACTGCCAATCAGCAATATAAGAGCACCATAATTTCCATTATATAGTTTTGCACCCTTAAGACTGAAGCTTGGCCATACTTTCCCCCAGCTTTTTGGAGCTGGTGCCGCCACAGGTTGTCTGTTAATTCGACATGACATTTTCAAATTTAACTTTAAGATAATAATTCATTTATTTGGTATAACGCTGCATAGCAACTATAACAATGATGTATATACTCATTTTAAGCACCCACCAGGCGGACACCATTCCAAAGAGTATTGGTTAGATGACACATCTCTACACCTCGGCCAAATCTGTATTACATATATACAACATTACAAACAGAAACTTGAATAACCATTTTTTTCTTTCAAATTTAAAAATAAATACTCCTCATTTTAGTCAGGATAACAGCGGCGATAATCACTAGAGCCTACGCACAAGGGGTCAGAGTATTTCCATGAAAGCCCTGGCTTAGTTACGAGGAGAATACAACACGGCTTAATGTCTATAACAACCACTCAATGTACCCGGCCTATATCAGAGAACCGATCGAGCTGTCTGGCAATTTATCAAGTCTGTAAACACCTGGGACATCTCACTCTATGTATGCATATTTTATGCGAATTAGAACATAAGTATGACAATCGATCAATGAAAGTGAAAGATCAATGGCTTATGAATTCCCTAAGGAAATTTTGTAAATTTAAAAAAAAAATGTATGATTTGGATCAAGCTCATGATTTGTTTTCTCTGAAAGAAGGAAATTCATAAATGTCTAGTATTTTTAAAAGCACCTTTTATAAATAATAAGTGTTCTATGCCTATCAGTTATTCTCCATCATTTAACATTTTGCTAGTTATCACTTACTAGTGACGTTTACAGTATAAAGAGAAAAGTACAATACCGACAATGGCAACCCTGCGGACAATTATTTGTAACTATTCTAATGTGGAAATGGATCACTAGCTGGTGATCCATTTTAAAGACATTTTAAAAAGATATATGCCTCTATGAATTAAGATAACATTTAAACAACAAACCTGTAAAAGTTTCAGCTCAATGTGGAGTCGAATTCATGAGAAAAGTGTGTGAAAAGGCATTCAAATTATTCTACAGAAAAAAAAAGTGAATTGCCCCTTATCTTGTTTGTGTTTTCACAGGAATGAGAGCACGTCAGTGTAACGGTACCTTTAATTACATTACATCAAGTTAGCTTTCTTAAAATAATTGGATAGTATTTTGTAATCAGGTCATGTTACCAATTCCATTTAAGGTATCACGCTAGTGTTACTGTCCGATTCATCTTCTTTTACCTGTCAACTGTCCTCAACCGGTTTTTCATTAACTGTATTTTCCATATCAAACAACTATCATTAATTATCATGCAACACGCGTGCTACAGAAAACACGACTTGTCAATAGTCGTCTTCAGTTCATGCTATCACATACATTCAAATGACAAGAGGGATGTCATTACATATAAAGCATGGTGTCCGCAGAGTGGCCCTGAACACGGAACGCAACCTTGTTTTTATTTTGTTTAAATTATAATTCGTTTGGCCTAGCTTAAATTAACTGGTTTCGTAAAGTTAAAGTTAGCGATACAATTACTTACGTATGGAAACTGATGTCGGCATCCTAATGCTTTCAATTTACCTTAAAGGGAAGGTACAGCACTGGAGTGACCAAACTGCTTCTATGGTTATTATCAAAAGTCCTATGTAGGTAACAAACTTCTGCTATTCTATTAGCGCACACTGAAATTGCAGTTCCACAAAGGAAATTTTGTTTCGGCTCGCCCCAAACAATAGTCGTATATTTTATATTATTTGTATTAAAACTGTTTTGTTTGATAACACTACTGCGACATTCTTTTATCCTTACAACAGCTGATTGGGTGCAATGCGCCCTCAACAGGCTGTTAATTGAGAAAATTGTGGCATTTTCCTTTTTTAACCCACTTACCGCAAGGCAAGTTGGGGGGGGGGGGGTAATGTAGCTTTGAGTGCCTGCCGATTCTTTCATTCAGATTTCCTCAACTGACATATTAACTTGGTGAAATACCCATGACCGAAGCCTCATACCTTTCAATCATCACTCACTGTTCATACAATGATCTATAGAGTTAATTAACTTGTACTTGAAAGACCGTACAGAAAGACCATACACAAAAATAATAATAATAATAACCATACTTAATCCTACCACGTAGTCGTTTTCTTCAGACAATCTCTATCAATCATCTCGTATTTCTCTTCACATCCTTCTTTCGTTTCCAACTTGGTTTTGTTTACGGTACATCCATTCTTACCTAATCTCATTCAAGTGCTTCATTTCACCCATTTACCACCCAGCATTTGTTAACCATGTGCCGATAAAACGGTGAAACATCATTCCCCTTGTAATATGAAGCATCTTTCTTACTCGTTAAAAAGGGGGAAGGTACATCATTGGTATTGTTGGCAAAACTGTTTCAATGAGCAAGATTATTTACTGTCTCTGAATCACGATAATAACTATACAACCATTCCAGGCAAGTTTCCGTCTCTTACGTTTTGTCGTTAATTCGCGAGAAATGATGAAACTGCATTCAGATTGTGAGTGTTTGTAATTTTCAAAATAATAATTTATAGGGAAGGTTAATACCATCATTAGATTAAAACTAAGCCAATTTTATAAACAGATTCGACCACTCGACGAAACTTATTTAGTCTTGATATGAGCTAAAATCATTCGGTAATGTTACTAATGTTAAACCGAGCTTCTGGTAATGATTATGTAAAACATATGCAATTTTAAAGTATATGTGTTCGCTTTTGAGAGGAAATTAAAAATAAAGTAATTGCCGGTTAAAATAAAACAAATCATTTAATTAAATTAAATGTCGTTTTAGGGTAGTTTTTGTATTTCTTGCATTTAATATGTTTGGAAAACAAACAAAGCCTATACACGTCGGTGTAGGGCAAACATTTAATCAATTGTTTATCTCCCGACGCAAGAATTTCACCAATCTATATATCGCGGAACCCCCTGCTATATAGGATTCTAGCCGGCCAATCGTCATCGGGCAAGCTCGGTGGTCGAGAGGTTAAGACGTCTGCACTAGTAAGCAGGAGGTCGTGGGTTCGAATCCCGCCCGAGTCGCCTGTGTAGTTTTTTCACAGACACTCGGAAAGCACTGAGCATACAGTGCTATACACACGTCGGTGTAGGGCAAAAATTTAATCAAAAGCCTAATTTCAATTCAATTTGTTATTCAACCATTTATCAGAATCTCGGTTCTAACAGTAATAAAATGCCTTAATTCATCAAGGACGGACCCACCATATAAGGTCATGTTTGGACGGCAATTCTGTAAAACTATACTTCTGAGTATTTAGTAAAATGTGCCATTCCAGGTTTTTGGTTTACAGTTTCTCAATCAAACAAATATTGTTCCAATTAAAAAGAAACAATGTCAGAAAATACTGGTTTAATAACGGAAATCACGCGCGATACATATCTTTCTCAACCCCCCCATGTAAACAATTAAATCAATGTTTTATTCAATGTATTACAACCTTATACACATTTATGTAAACAATCCCAATTATGATTATTTCCTATGTGATCTTGAGTTCAAAGAACTTCACTCTGTTTATTGTTATTGTGGTCCAGTGTCTCAGTACATCAACTATTATGAAACTACCATCAATCATAGCATGTAAAAACACTAGCCATTGATGTTATAAGGTTTGCGTTGTGGAAACAAAAAATCTAAAATAATCCGTGCATTCGTTTGTTTACGTTTGCATTCGTTTGTTTACGTTTGCATTCGTTTGTTTACATCTGGCTCTTTGGGGGTAAACAGTCACCATGTCTATATGCTAAACGGGGATCAATTTAATCCAATACTTCTCAGAAGGACCCCAATGGAAATAAGCCTATTTTATTGGCTTTTTGGGTTATCCTTGGATAAATATGGTATGTTTTTTATTGTCTTTTTGTAATGTGTCTTGTACTTTTATCATCTTTTTATCCGAATAAATTCAAATCAAATCAAATCAAATCAGAAAAGAAATGAATATTAATTCACAGTACATTCTATGACAAATTATTAACAAAACACAAGTATTGTCGCAAAGAGCAAACAGAACACTAATATGGGTTAAATGGGTACCTGTGAAGGCAGAGTTGGTTTGCTCTATATGCGCTAGAAATGGCAGCAATTGAGCTGTATACTCCCCAGGGAGCTGAGATGGTTTCAGGAATGATTTATGAGCCTTATGAGCAGGGATAATAATATAATGCGCCTTGAGCACCACTTAGTTGGTGGATACGTGCGCTATATAAATCCACACATTATTATTATTATTATTATGATTGTAATTGCATTATTTCATGGGATATTTCATGAGCCACTTTTACCTCAATTAAACAGTAGGACTTATTTTATTTTTTATATGTTTTATTGTATAAAGATCGCTCGTCACAAGGCCAAAAAGGAAACTCAATTTGGTGACTACACAAGAGAAATGAAAGTCACAGAGAAGATAGATTTGTATGATTTTCTTTTCAAAAACCGCTTAATCGAGGTTTGCCAGCAAAAAAGGTCTGGAAGCAAATTATTTAAATTACCACGTCGTCGCGCATATTGACAGGAAGTTCTTTAATTTCTCAAACTCTCGGTTTATTTCAGGTTACTGTCAACATCCCACTGTTTATTAAGACATTTGGATAACTAAAAGGCAGACTAAGTGTTTCCGCTCTGCTGGGTAATTACATTAGAAGCAGAAGTTCAGAATGTTTTTTTTACATTCCTCTTAAATTCGGAATTAGAACGGCTATATCATGGCCTATATAAATTCTGTCAACTGGGTACCATTCCTGCGTGCTTCATTTGTTATATTACATGGGAGAGGGTATAGCCTACATATATTCCAACATGCTATTAGTCTGACAGCCTAAAAACTGAAAATAAAATAAAATAAATAAAAGAAATCTATTGATCTGATGTTTTTACTGATGGCTATAGGACTTCTGGTATGTTGGGAATTTGAGCAGTCCCCGGTGGAGCGTGCAATTTGAAATAAAAAAAAACACCGAGAGTTTACGAGATTAGAGAACTGATGGCCAGCAGGAATTCCAAAGTACATAGTGTAGAACATCCAAATGTGTTTAATATATTTTGTCCGGACTAGGCTTGGAAGGCAAGCCTAGAAAAAGTGATTTCCCACGCAATAAATTTTAAGCAAAATGAAGTCATTACAAATAACCAACCAATAAATAAATAAATAAATAAATATAAATAAATTAAAAAAATAAATAAAAATAAAAAATAAATAAAATAAATAAAGGGAATTTGTTTTGTATTCAACAGCCGATTTTCATGAAACGTTTTAGGGATGTTCGGTTTGGCGCGGTCTACCTAATGAGGCCATGAACACTTTCATAGGTCACCGTTGGGGGCGCTATACCCATTTTTGTAATTTTTCCTAATTTTTGGTCACAAATAGTGTTTTCCCCCATAACTTCCTTAATATTTATCCGACAGCCATGAAATTTGGTTCAAATGTTGTCTTCAGTAAAAGCAACAATCTGTCATCATCTAAACCACCACTAGACAGCGCTATAAGCAATAATTTGGGTCATTTTGTTCCAAAAACATGATTTTTAAAGATTTTGACCCAAAATTATGATTTGTTTAAAACCAAAAGTACAATAAAGGCAGATATAATAACATCCATGGTACTATTGATGACATAAATTTATACACAAACTCAAAGGTTCGTAACTAGACTAATAATCGGTGAGGACAACGTACAATTCAAATACCACGGAAACGTTTCACATAGAAGCTTTATAATTATAATAGATCTACCTATACCTAGACTTGACAATTTTACCATTGCACTACATGTATAATACATGATGTAAAACAGTAAGGATAAGTTTACAATATACGCATTTCAACATTGCAGGAACGTAAATGCAAACTCTATAACTAAACTCAAAGCAATATCACTAATTTACTGAAGTGGATATGATTAAAATAACTTAGCACCATTTTTGAAAGTACTGCGTATAAAAGGAAATTATTTAACTTCAGCCATCAACTTACTGACTTGTGAGTCTGTCGTTGGTACACAGAAAGACTTTATGGATACAGTAATTATATATGCAAATTAAAAATAATTAAACCAAAGCTTTTATGTTGATTACATTACAGTGTGGAATCATATTTACCAAAAGGTAAATCTTACCCATTTCAAAATACAGGATGGAATTAGTTTTTAGCCTAGCGGGCATGTTCGTGATAAGTATGTTTGCAATATAAATATACACATCTGCGTTTACCTGTACAACATTGGAATTATAATACTAAATCTACAAAACTGGCTTGCAGTTGATCTTTCCAAGCGATGCTTCCCAAACATTGGCAATTTAAAGCTATGATTAAAATGTCATTAAACGGTGTATAATTACATAAATTATATGCACAAAGGAAAGTGTGTTTAACCGATAAAATAACAAAAATAACAACACAAATAATAATGATAATAAAAAGGCCATTTGTAATGTGAATTCCAGGCAACCACATGTAAGAGTGACAACAACATACAAATTACCGAAATGGTTTCTATATGGATAAAACCTAAAGTACACTCATTCATGACGAAGATCAATAAATATTCACGGAAACGGGCATGTGAAAGATATAATCAGTGGCGGAGATTTCTTTATATGAGATAATAATCGCCGGCATTTTAAAATTAATTTAAAAATTTGAATTGTAAAAACATAAAAATAGAAACAAATGGTTTTTGTATTATTTGGTTAAAATATCGTTTCGGTTTGCGGTAACACCATGTGCTTATTGCTAAGAGAAGTACAGGGTTCTGAACTGTAGCTAAGTGAGATTATGTCTCAGGGAGAACCAATATCGAAGAACACGGTTCTCAACTATCGCTAAGTGAGAGAGCAACCGAAACGACATCAATACTCCACCATGTACAAAATGAACAAAACAATACTATAATAATCTGTGTGTACAACAAATTGAGGAGGACGACATAAATATTGGGGGAGGTGGGTCAATGCATATAATAAGCAAAGGTATTTTGAAGAAAAAAATGGCTTACATAATAAGTGTATAAGCTTATTGAAATTCAAATTAAAAGATATAGAATGACTTATTGTTCACAATTATTGATTTATTTTAGGCGTCTGTGTTATACAAACACAACTGAAATATGAGTGTTTCTGTTTGACATGATTTTTGTTGATTTTTGGCATGACAATTGCTGACTGTCAGAAAAGTCTTAATGTTTTGTCAACAAAATCAATAATTGGTTTTCCTGACATTTCTTATAAGGGATACACGATACGTCCTGTAAAACGATTAGCGCCAAATATCGCCCAATTGCACCAAATTATAACGGCATTGTAAACCATTACAATTTCGCATAACAAAAAAAAACTACAATAATGGTTATTGGTCTTACGTTTTGAACCTAGCAGGTTTCTTTCTGAAAGGCAAAAGACGAAATACATATATACATACATGTATAAACGCAAGAGTGAGTGGAAGTTAGTCAGGTGTGAAATGAACCCCAAAAAGTACAAAAAGCAGAGTCAGGTTCTGGTCGTGGGACCGGCCAAAGAGGGATTACACAAAACCAAAACCAAAATATGTTTGTTAGTAAAACGTTACTTTGTTTTGGGGGTTTGGGCGCCTGTAGTATTGTCCATAATATCATGAGTACCGTATTTCGAAATTTATCTGCACTTTAATCAATATATCTCAATAATAAAAACACCTAATATAATATTGCGTGATGTTTGACAGCATTGCTAACTTTACCAAGTATTGGCCTACTTTCAGGTACTACACTGGGAAACAGTTTTTTCTTCTCATAATTACCATAGTGTAAAGTGGCTTAACATTATTATTATAGTGTATAGTGTCTAATGTTTTAAAGTAATGTACAATGTTGGTATTTGGTACGTACATTTACCAAAAACATTTATAAAAAGTATCATTAAACTAACTTGTGAAGGTTTTATTACAATAGGTGCTCAGGTTTCAGAGAAAACGAGAAAATATTACATGTGTTTTATAACTTTATCAGTTCAACAACATTATTCTTGTTTTATCTAAATATGAAAGCACTTTAGCCTCAGATGAAAGCAATTTATTTTGATGATTGATACGTGTACCAAGTTTACACTCAGTAAGTTTGTAGATAAAACAAAATGTTAAGTTGATAACCTGGTAATTACCAATGGCGTACCCTCGCTTTAACATATTTCAGATTTGTGAAAAAGCAAGACATAATTTCGCTGAATATTGGTAGTCATTACCTCACAGCAAATTAACATTAAATTAATATGACCATATCACTATGACCTCATCAGTCACGAGGTTGATGTTTCCTAACAAGTGTCGTCTATTGATTCTACAACACTAGCAGTAAGGAGACTACTTTTACAGCCTAGTTCCTGCTTACCATCGGTGGTCCGCTGGTACCCTGTGGATGACGTCATCAGATGGTGACTCGTGGGAGATAAGGGAGTACCACTTTGTCTCGGGCTCTCTCTGTTGTCGGATGTTGTGCTGCTACAGCGAAATACACGCTTAAATCCGGCACGAAACCTGTGAAAAGAAACACAATTTAAAGTAAAACAGTACGGGTGTAAAACTAGACTTTTATTAAAACATCGATCACAGCACAGCCAATTCAAGCCAATGCACATAATGCCAAGCAATATCAAACTCATAGTTGTGTCAATATTTTTTCAGGAGAACTGATGTTTTTGGTAGACTGATCATATTTAGAACCATGCGATAGATTACATGTTATATTTATTCTATCCAGATTTATTTAAGTCCATTTTTAATTCGAAAATGTTATGGTAGCATTGATCAACACAATGGTAACTCTGTATTATGTAAGCTATGCGCTTCATATTTTTGTCATATTTCCATGTTAATTGACGAGTAGTATGGGGAGTCATGACCAAGCGGTTTAGTGCACCAGACTTGTGCATTGATAGATGAGTCATTAGAATGTGAGTTCAAATCCTGGCCGCGATCGTGGTACTAAATGCTTCTCTTCACTCATGAGTATACCTGTTAGGGAAGAGTTTGTACGTAACAGGCTGTATACTCTCCAGGAAGCTGAGAAAAATTACATTAATGATATTGGTCCAGTGACCAGGGGAAATAATGTAGAGAGGATTGGAACATTATCTGAAAAACGTCATATCAGAATGAAATATTGATTTAGTTGTTTAGGAAAAAAAAAAAAGAAAAAAAAAAAAAAGGTCTCCAGTTTCTGGTGAAATACGTGATACATGTATACGCGGTTATTGGAGCCAGAAACATTTCCCCCATACACGAAGTATAGTGGCCATGAGAGGCCTCACAAATCGGGCAAACGCTCATACCCCATGGCCTATGTGAAAAAAAGTCGTTTAAAATACAGCACAGCAGAATTCCAATCGATCTAGCAATTTTGGCTGCAATTTGATATCGTTTCATAGCAAAAAAATAAAAATAATAATAGTAATAACAAAAAATTAAAAAATAAATAAAACTAAAAATGCCGACGTGCAGGTCTGAAACTAGAAACTGGAGATTGTTCTTTGGCCTCACAAATATTGTTAGGGATCTTAAAGAAAAGGTACCACATTGGTAATGTTTGCAAAACTGCTGTTGAAATTGTGCTTACTTACTTCTCATGATATACATTTAATAAACAGTCTGTACAAATTCAACTTAAAGCGGCAGTATCGTCACGACCAGAGCAGACTTTCAACAGGGCATGGAATCGGTGTCCTAGTTTAAGATAAACACAGTGACTGGAATTTACTGGCTCATTTATGCAGCAGCAACTGTAATATGACCTTATCATGTGGTGTATTTTGGCAGTCAATGAAAGCTAGCAATATAAGATTGCATGCCCTGTTGATCGTGACAAAATTGGCCCTTTAATGCGGAATTTAAGTAATGGGAATCGTGTAAAAAACATAGAGAAATGTGTTGCCGTGTGGCAACTTTTTATAAACAGTTTTTTAAAAGATGATAATTTGGTGATTTAACACCTACCGTATCACATCACATCGCTTGCTTGTGTTTGTATGCTTGTTTGTGATTCTGTTTTTCAGTGTGTATGACTGTACTTTATTAGTTACTTTATTAGTGTCTTTTTGGATTGTATATTTATTTGTTTTTTCCTTGACTACGTTTTGTTTGTTCATTTGTCTGTTTGTCGGTTTTGTGATCTTTTCTGGTGGTCTACTTTTCAGTATTTGTGCTCCCAGTGTATTGTTGCGCTACCAGTGTATATTTTAAAATATATTTGCCTGCATTTTCAATGATGGCAAATCACCGGAATGTGACATCATTTCTGTGATCTGTAAATAAAGCTTGTGTTATTATTTGTAGTATCACTAATTTGTTTACAACACTTTGGCCTAAACGTTTGACGTCATAATAGTGCTGTTCCCATATGTGTTTTAGTTTAAGTTACACACGAAGTCTCATGAGTGACATGTTGTCAAAGCAAAATATATTTTATTTTCATTATTAAAAATTGGAAAGAACCTCTGTGTATTTTTGCGGTTTTCGAATTCAGAACAACAGCTGTACGGGTTTTTAGCTGGGAGCGAAGTCAGTTAGACAATTATTTTGACTCATGTCTGACCATATGTTTAACACAATCTATTGTTAAAAGACGTGGTAATTAGGCATAAGCCAGCACTACAAGGTACAAAATTCCCAAATTGTTCAAATAAGGAACGTGCCTTTGTCAACTTTAATTGTTTGTGACCATCTGAGTCTTCCGGCAACAAATGAACGAGCACGTACGGTACTTAATTGTCGATTTCTCTTCACTGTTAAACAAGGGAAATCAAATATTTCAGATTAACAGGTAGCAAGGAATAACTGGGTTATAAAGTTCCTTACGCAATTATAGATTCCGTTTTACATTTATTGAGAACATAAGACGGCCGATGTTCTTGCCAATTCAATAACATGGCGTTAACTAATTCCAATATTCGAACACTTTCCTACAAAAATCCTGAAAATATCCTCGTTTTTAAAATAAGATTTGGCAATTCATAAAATGACCTTCTGATTGCCAGTTTCCCGTAAATTTGTTGTGTACTTGAAAAAGTGTCGAAACCACTTAAACTACTAAGATATGTTTAGAAAGAATTGATTTACCTGTCATTCAGCCAGCAGTAGATAAATGGATTATACATCGAGCTGCTCATGGCCAATGTCCACACGCTAAGGTAAATGTGGAGAGAGTAGGATTTCTGGTAGGTGATGTCACTTATATATGACAGCAACTGATATATATGAAGGGGTAACCAACAGGTGGCGAAGACAACAATAACCACGATGATCATCTTCACAACCTAAAATAGATCAGAATGGAAATATACCATAATAGAAATACACCAAAGAGGTATTGAATCTGCAACCCCGAGATATTAATGTCACTCATTTTATCTTAGTTTGTTTTAATTAATCGCTATATTATAGACGATGCATTTTTTTTTATTGTGGCGTTCACGCACGTAATAATTAGCATTTCAATCCAGTGGGCCTATACACAGCAGTCTGAAAGACATTGAAAGCAAACACGACTTATGGAAAGGGATTGACATTCGGAACTAGATTGTGTGGGGAGCAATTACCTCTCTCGCATTTTAGATTTCGGCAGTAAGGAAAAAGTGTCAAAATATATGTCTAGACGCGCCTTGAATTACAATTTAAAACGAACAAATCGACGTGTTTTCTCATAGTGACGAATTGGCATTTTTTTGGGAAAAGGAGGTTTTCACAGTTTTATGGTTCTTTTCGTGTCTAATTTCATTTCTGAACGTTTTAAATCCAAATACTGGATGGTTTTAGAGTTACAGACACCCCCCCCCCCCCTGAACGGCGAATATGCCAAAAAGTCACATACTTTTTACGAATCCGTTCAGCGGGCTGGTAACCATTATCGCTGTGTACGTGTTTGACAGTATTCTCTGCGTATACAGTGTACCAGTTTCTCACCGCGGACTTGTTGCGGTTTAAATGTCGTAGTTTGTAAAAACAGGTAATATCAATGAAATTGGACTAATAACATCTTAACGTCATGCAATGAATTTGATTGGATTATTAAAAAGGTATGTCGAACATTACTGATAATACAATCACGGATACGTAGATGTACAAACACATGGGAGGCGAATACGCGCGGTTGTCATTTTTGTTTTTTACATAGTGACGAATAAGCAAACATAGTGACGAATAAGTTTAAGACATCGTTAAGAATACTTAAACAGTATATTTTCCAAAATAAATGAAGGTACTTACCAAGAAAATATTACTCAACACGTAGGTGACAAAACCTAATGTATCTCTTATTAAATGAACTTCGAAAAGTATCAGCGAAAATATGTCTTACTTAAAACTCGATTTACTCAAAACGCGTTATTTGCCGATTCGTCACTATGAGAAAAACACGACGAAATATTCCCTATGTGATTATGTTTTTGATTATAGAAAATTAACCCTCTCGAAAAAAATGGTATATAAATGAGAGTATTACGTTTATTCGAGGATGAAATAACATAACTTACCTTTCTTTTTGCTTTGATGTGTTTTGCACGATTTGGAATATATTCTCCAAGTACGCCACTTCTCCATAGCTTGACCCCAATCACAGTGTAGCACATTGCAAGAACAGACAGTGGCACACAGTAAACCACAGTAAATATCGCAACATTGTACCTGAAAAAAAAGTTAATATATGTTAAGGCCGGGGTTAATCTAGCCTTTAGTCAAGGCGAACGCGGCAACCTGGACACACCATACCTTTACCAGTCTGTGCGAGGACGATACTACTAAATTATTCATAAACCTCCAGCAAAATGAAAATGTATCACTGTAAGCATAATGTTGTATACTTAAATAAGTGATATCATAACATATAAGCTACCTAATGCATTATATTATTAACATTTCTCTACCAAATCGGTAGAGAAATGTACAGAAAAACATAGCACCCCCCAAAACAAACAAACAAACAAACAAAAACAGACTGGTAAAAGCGTGCGTGGTCTTTTCTCGTGCGCCTTGACTTAAGGCTAGGGTTAATCTGGAACATTACAAAATGGGGTTGAACCTGCAACCTTCAAATTACCGTTCCACGGTATCTTGACTATGAGAACGGTTGGTTGCAAAATAACTTGATCAAACATTGGAACATTTGGAACATTTGGAACCAGCCTGCTGAGTATGGTTGCTTTAATAGCTGATCTCATGTTCACAAACTTAAGCAAAGTACACTGGGTAAAAATATCACCAGCAATTTCTGAGCCGCACCCAAGTATGGGCCCATGTGCGCTAGACAGAATGTCGTGCAAGCAGAGATCACACCCTTAAGTGACAACGCAAACAACACTGACAACTGTGGACGAAGCAGTTGGGAATGCCTCAGAGATAACAAATCATCATCTGCTCCAAAGTGACATCTGACTAGTCAAACTGTTAGTCATCAAAAATACATACCGTAAGTTGTATGTACTGCAGAGCATCGACTAGAATATGCTTCGTAGTACATGCTTGTGCAGTCTTTGCAGTCGTCAGCAATGTTGAAATATTTTAAGGATTTGCATGGTGAAGTATCGTTGTCGGTTCGGTACACCATGTTAGTTATCTCAACAATCGCTAAGTGAGACTGGGGCTATGAACAGAACCGTATTGGTCTTCTCTACGTATCCATTAGCAACAGTCAGAAATCGATTCATTTATCAAGCAGGATCATATTAAGCAAACCGTATTAAGTGAACCGAACCGTGTGTGCTTTTGTAACATCTACTCCTAAACAAAACCTCAGTGATCCGCAGAATTACCTATAACTTTAGCACTTCTTTTAGTCGTTTCCAATGTGATGGAACGGATTGCTAACAAGGCTCTCTTGGTATACTACCTTGCTAAAGGTCCTGTCACACCATGGCGTATGGCCTGAACGTATGCCAACGTATGCGAAATATCGAAAATACGTTGGTGTACGTTGGTGTACGCTGATATAAGTTAGGGGTAAGTTGGGGATACGTCGTTTACGTTAAGAGTACGCTGTGATACGCTGTGAAAATGTGGAACACGTCGAGACCGCGAAAAATTATTGAGCATGTTAAAAATTTCTCGGCGTACTCAACGTGTGCTTAATACGTTCTGCATAAGTTCCCGGTAAGTTCGTGGTACGTTAGACATACGTTGACATACGCTGACATACGTTAGAGGTACGTTACTCGTAAGTTGGTATACGTTGATGTACGTCGGCTGACGGGGAAACGTACAGCCAACGTAGTGATAACGAGTTGATAACGTATATGTGCCGTATGTCTAACCTATGCCTGACGTATCTCCAACGAGTCTGGCGTATTCTGACGTATCCACCTTATGCACAACTTATGCCTGGCGATCGTGTAACGTATATAACGTGTTTCTACAGTACAGCTAGCGTATGTGCCGTACAGCTAGCGAGCATTCGGCGTTTTGGGAACTTATGGGGGGGGGGGGGTTTGAGTATATATATGGGTCCCTTGAGTAACTCATCCTCACTTCTTCATGGTCTGTCGTGCTGAACACATCAACCCATCATCAACCCATCATCATCAGAGAGCATGGCAGACATACGCTACGAATACGTTAAGCATACGTTGGTCATACGCTCGCATACGCTGTGATACGCTGTCATAAGTTTGTTATAAGTTAGTGATACGCTATCAATACGTTAGTCATACGCTATGTATACGTTAAATACGCTATGGATACGTCCATTCCAACACCGATGTCGACTTTTCAGATGCAATTCGTTGGGAAGTTGGACGTTCTTGGACTCTGACAATTTTCGAGCTATTTTTTGTATACGTCGGTATACGTTCAGGCCATACGCCATGGTGTGACAGGGCCTTAAGGGGCTTCTTCATAATCTGTAGTTTGGTTTCTTATCTAACAGATCCACCAACGAGGCACCTCGTCTTATAACACAACAAGTTCAAGGCTATCTTGTAAAATATGAGTTTTGCATCGTCGCTCCTGATCTTTCTGCATCTTGATAGAGTATGGCATTCAGGTAGGTCTTTTGCCAGATTATAGAGATGTGGGATAATTGGCGAACTACTTAGCTGGTTCCAATCATACCTATACAACATATTTCAGCAAGTTTCTGTCGAATGTCACCATTAGTTCAAGCATCTCACCCATTACCTCTGGTGTACACCAGGGCAGTGTACTTGTCTTTCTCTATTTATCATTTTAACCAGTGATATATCTAGTAACCTAATAATTTCAAGAAATCATTCAGGTAAAGGCAGCTGAATGAACAATCTGGAAAGAATTTGCTGAGAAGTCTTTAGTAGATTCTAGTGAACTCTTGATCTTGAGTATTACTTAATACCACTTTTTTTTTACAATAGAGTATTTAGTGGTCGAACGCTCTCACGCAGTGGCGTAGCCAGGATTTTCAGAGTGGGGCAAACCATTTTTGGGGTAAATTTACCGATACAAAACTCATATGAACCGACAAATTTACTTGAAAAAGTCAATTGTTTCTGCTGATATCTCTAATATCATATATCATGGTGTCTTGTCATAGCCAATGTAATTTTTGATCACGGCGCAGTGATCAAAATATAGCTCTTTTGTAAACATGATATGACATTGGTCACATCGTCTATACATACTGAATTAAACAAACGCGGATTACTCTACAATAAATAAATACACAAGCACCTTATAAATATTAGCAAATGCTTCAAGATTTTTTAACGCTTTAAGCTTGAATAAGGATGCTAGTTAAACGCTTACACATGCGTTAAAATTATTTTATTTTTTTTTAAAATTATTATTATTAGTATTATTAAAACACCCCAATGCCAACAGTTGCCGTTATGCAATATATATTCACCGTATGGAAAACTTAACACCCCGAGAATGACAGTAATTGCTATATATAGCTTTGCCGTTTTCCACCAGCTGTTTGGACTTTAAAACCTATCTGCGCTTTTGCTGATAATTGGGGATATAGTTGTAAATCCTGCTATATCACAAAACCCAAACAACGATAAGAATTGTTCATTGGCATATCAACATTTACTAACATAATCACAAGTATAAACACAATCATAAATGAATGAAATAATTTCTTACCAGAATTCGTACTCCCGAAGAACTCCATCAGGCCAAATCACATAACACTGTGTCATGTGTCCGTCCAGGTATCGAAATGTTATCAGCTTCGAATAAATGAATTGTGGACTTGCAAACAACGCCGACACTCCCCAGATGATTACAATCATACAGACTATACATGTTTTAGATAGGCGTGGTTCTAAAGGATGCACAATAGCCCGATACCGATCTATTGATATAGCAACAAGTGATAACACTGATGCCATTGTTGAGACAGTACCAACAAATCTAGCCAGTCTACACATTACCTCCCCCATCACCCAGTTCTGGGAGACGATGTAGCTGAATAAAAATGGCATGCTCAGTGTGGCAATAAGGGCATCAGCTACAGCCAAGTTGAGGAGAAAGTAGTTGGTAACAGTCCGCATACGTGGATCAGTAGAAACAATCCATATAACAATGAGATTACCACCAGCAGCTGTAACCATGATAGAGGTCACAAATACACTCCATATAATGCGGCTATGGTGGTCCATATCATGGATAGAGGTACTGTTGATTGTGTAATAATCTTCATATTCCATGAAATCGCTTGTGTTACCCATAGTGCGTTGTCTTTATTGGGTTATCCCAAACATAAATAACAATATATATTTATCTTTATATTAAATTATAAACCTTTATCAGGTTAACTGTTTATTCGACAATATTTTCGCTCAAATAGAAGTGTTATCGAGTACCATTTTCGATTTGTTTGAAGGGTAGACACATCACCAATATGTTTTATGGGTCTGACAGGTTCAGTGTCACTATCTGCAGTTATACTTGTTACGATTTCTCAAGTTCACAAGAAGCAGTTCAATTTCTCTGTCACTGCTGAAATAGAACGGGTACCACACGTTTCCAAAAAAGTATAGGGATTATATACTTAGTCATATATGGTAACCAACATTCACGTATAGCTATATCAAATTTGGTTCAACGCCCCAGGTGTGTCCATACATCAATGCGAACTGTAAAGCTGACATAAGGTAGGAAAGTATGAGGGTTCCCGAAGGTTTAATTACAACTGGATGTCCGATGAGAAGCCGCCTTCTTTACAAATCATCCTGCTAAAGATAGAGGATATCCTTGCCGTAGGTTTGGATTCCAATGACTTCAAAGGCTACCTGCCACAGTTATATTGTAGGGTAATCTACAACTAATCTCATCGGAATTGTATTTTTGGCATAAAGAAACACGAAAAACCTTTCACCAAATCTTGATGCTCAGTTTTGAGTTGTGAAGCCCTGGCGACAGATAGTAATGGGCACGACGTGAGGAGAACTTTATGTTGCATCTCTTACCAACACATGCGACGTTTTTGACACTTGAAAATGCAATAGCCGCGACTATCCAAATGGTTAACTAGAAGGCGCGTACAGCACATAAGAGCACTCACTGGTTGTGCAAGCCGTCATATTCAAACTCTCTGTGGGATGAAGCTGCTGAAAATGAGATTGCGCTCAATTGAAAACTGTACCAGGGAGAAAGTCTCGCAACTCGATGCCCTTAAGTGAACATCACAGCTTCAGCTAAAGCGCACGCGCATTAACCATTCCATCTTGTTGATACGCACGAATGAGGAGGCGTTTTCAACGACAGCAAACAAGTGTAGATTATTTTCAAATAAGTCTGAAGTGTCACTTTAGTGTAAGGGTGAATATTTGTTTTTCTAATTTTCCCTCAAGCGCTTTAACATTGAGAATGCATGAAGATATCGGCATATATGATAGAACACTCAATCCCTAATTATGTTCTCCTATCCCTTGGTAACTGGTTGTTTCATCCTTGCAGGTGAATCAGGTGAATATTTGAACGAGACAAAGTGAACTGTCTTGCCTTGTTTACTTCTCCGGTGACCTTAACTCCTTATGTTTCGCTGGTTTTCCTGAAAAAGATTAACGAACAGTTAAAAACAGTAACTTCTGCATGTCCTATGGTTGGTCAGGAAGCATAAAAACATTCTTTAGCGAATGAAATGGTAAACTTATTTTGTGATGAGAATATTAATGTGAGATTCAGTACAAGGGTCTCAAATTATAGGCAGTGTGGGGGATTACTTCAGGTGTGAGAGCAGCGCAAAGCCACAATGACGTGGGTCCAGGGCCAACCCGGAATAATTTACACATTTGATAGATGCCAGTATTATCTCTCCATTATAGTTACTTTTTTGAACAGTAAACATCTGGGATCAGCAGTCCATGAGCGTCTATAAACTTTACTTGATTATTACCTTATTGAATTTATTAAACAAAAAATAGGTTTTGAAACAAACATGTTTCACCGTCTTTATAATGGTTGCCTGGCATTTACGCACGTCACCACCCATAGAAACGGTGATTTGATTTAGAAAGCTGAAATTTTACATATTGTCGACTTTCGCTCTACGAAATCAAACATTATTTGTTTAATGAATAGAATATCTTGCAATTTCCAACACACGACATCTGTAATAATGAGTGCCAATTCAACTCAACAAACAACATGATTGTATTAGAACTCGCTCAGACCTCAGCTGCGATGAATCGTGTCACTTACGTACAAATCATCCAGTTAACTGGAGTAGGTTTATCACACGACCACAGGAACCGATTTGTACGAGTGAATCATACAACCTGATGCTCACACGCAAATACACCAGGCATTCAATATACAAACCTGCGGACACGTTTATTCAAATTTGGTCCTCAGTATAACTTTAAACATGTTGGTAATCTCAAAAAACCGTTGATTAAAGATTTATATTAAACTTACTTGGTATAAAATTGAGGATAATTATATCAAACATCCTTTAAAATTATATGGGATTTTAATGGTTCCTATGGAGACGTACATTGTATGAATATATACGGCAACAGACTTAATGGATTTCACTATTTTCTTGTTAATGCCATACACAAATAAGCTCAAACTTTCAAAGGCCTATTTTATTCATATGTCTTGATTCTGATGGATGCATTTATATACATTTTTACCAAAAGTGTTCACAGTAACATACAGAACATGCCTAACCTTCCCGTGTTCTTCCCGTATTTATGTTTCTACGTTGTATGCATGCACACGCCGATCAACAGACTTGCGTATGGTTCATCTGCATATTCTCTTAGGTGTTGCTTATCAACGTAGCAATTAATGTGAAAGGCATCGGAACAAGATCTGAAATCGAGTTACACACTGGTAAGGCCACACGCCTTCATCTATTTAATATGCTCGTTCCATTCGCTTGATAGTAATCATAATTTGATCTCATGGAATCAAATTGCGAACAAAATTATTGTCGCGTTGCCTCACACACACTCAATGCAGTCTTATTATTGTACATTCGGTTGACACGGCACATACCCAAGAATCAGTCTACATGTACATATATGACACGGTATGGGACTCCCGGTAGTCAGTATTTCCTTATATATGTATCCGTGGTATATCTGTATCTGTCTAGCGTGGTATAACACGGATTTACTTTAAAAGGTCCTTTGGGTTGTTAAATCTTCATACAAGACATGCAACATCATTATTAACGCCACGCTCTAGTGTCATTCTATTTTTTATTTAAAAAAAAAAATATTATGTTTTTTTTTAGAATTGTTATAAAAGTTATAACCGCCACAAGCGGCCAAGCGGTCTAGTGAATCGGACTCAAGTTCTGGTGTTGTCAGAATGTGGGTTCAAATCCCGGCATGGCTGGTCACGGTGCTTATGTCCTTGAGCAAGACATTTAACCATAATTGCTTCGTCCTTCGAATGGGCCGTTAAACCATAGGTCCCGTGTACTAGATTAAGTAATGCACGTAAAAGAACCCGGAACACTTATCATGGAAGAGTAGGGGTTTACCCCGGTGTTTCTGGTTCACATAACAAGCGCCCTTGTTTACAGGTTTCCTCAGGCTTCCAAGCTACAGTGCTTAAGTGTGCTTTTGGGGAATCCTTGATTTCATTACCGGAAATGTATAATAATAATAATAATTAAAAGGAAGTAATACCATTGGTAATTACCTTAAATAAATTGTGAATTGTTTCGTGGAATTAATAATGATGATGATGATCATAACAATAATAATAAAGTGACGGTTACTCCTATAACAATGAAATATCTAACATTTATCTAAAACAAATTAGGTAGCTATCCGGTCCAAAACAGGAAGTTTAAATTTGAACATATTCTAATGCAACATTGATGTGTATTTTTAAGTTGAAATTGATGATATGATACAAAATTTCGGACATTTAAAAGAAATAAATGATTGCGACATCATCAATGATCATTTCAGAGGCGGAAATTAACCCGAACACCTAGGTGTTTGTTCCAAGAAACGCGTGAGCTCTATTTTTTATTTATTTATTTTTATTTATTTGGCTATGAAATTGTGCAGCCAAAAGTGCTGGATCGATTGGGATTTTGCCATGCTGTGTTTTAAAACTTGTCACATAAAAGGGTATGAATGTTTACCCTATTTGTGCGGCCTCTCTTAGCCACTACACACTGTGGTCTGGTTCCAATAAACCGCGTATACACGTATTTCACTGATTGGCACAAAAAAAAAAAAAAAAAAAAAAAAAAAAAAACACGAAAAAACCAAAAAATAAATAAATAAAATAAAATACATAAAAAATAAAAAATTTAAAAAAAACGTGTCACCGCACCGATTTTGAAACCGACCTATGACCAGGAACCGGAGACTTTTTGTGTTGCCTAATGCTTCCGTCGCGTTATAGGCTATTTTTGGTATGATTTCTGCCAATCGCCATGTATTTAAAACACTGTACAGTCTTTTTGAATGTCTCCGTGAGGAAACACAAATACAAAAATATAATAAATGTGTAAATACAATGTATGATATTGGTAATTACTATGTAAAAACTTACTTGATGTTTAGTGGGTATAAGGTACCAAACACTCTTTTGGGGAGGCCATGGATAACGACGTCTCGCATATTTATTTAAATTTAAATGATGTAAGCGGGATGAACTGAATCCCAACCCCTCGTTCATAAAAATAAAGTTAGTCAGACAAGTAGCCAAAACACTCGGAATTTTGAAAACAACGAGCAGTAATCGAGAGCAACGTGATTGCTGCACTAGCTTTGAGACGTCTTCAGAGCGGCCAACGGGAAAAAAAACTGTCTGGCAGTTTTGAGGTTTTTGGGGCCTGTTTCTCTCACCAAGACTGGTACTATACACTTACGCACTGCAGTACTCAAGACGAGTTGAGAGAGTAGACTGCATGGTGACAGGTGTTTTGATCAATTTACAATTTACGGTTTAGGTTCTCCAGGTGGAAATTGACAGATTTTCAGACAGATATGACGTTGTGACATAGACATGGCAAAAAAAATAGTAGATTATGCACTGTTAAGTCCAGGATTGTCTAAATAATTACGAGGGGATGCTGTAAAAACGAATTGTTAATAACGAATTCTAGCTAGAGTTTGTTCAGAAAACATCCAGTATGTGTTATGCTAGCTATAAAGTTGCTCAGCACCCGTTCAGAATTACCAGGAATGAAAAGAATAAAAGGTATAAAAGTAATACAACTGGTACCATCAGCAGCAATGTGGTACATTAAACTATGACGGTCAATGATGTCAGAGACAGATTTGTTGTAAAGAACGATGGACCAACAACTGAATACTGATGAACAAAACTATTGAATAGGCTCTGGAGAAATAGCACCACCACTATCTCCAATGTTCAACCAGCTCCAGACTTATCCACTGAGAAGAATCTTTTTTTATAAAACGATTGGGAGCAAAGAAAATTTGGCTGATGCCGGACTCGAACCCTCGACCTCTCGAGTACCGTACGAGTGCTCTGCCAATTGAGCTAACCAGTGGCCAGTGATCAAGCCCCGGTCAGGTGTAAACAACCTGGGTAACGGCAGTAGCGGGATCACACAACGGGACACAGGCCTTTTGAGTGGTACACATAATAAATATATAGGAAGGAACTGACCTGAAATATTACACAATAAGGGAAGCGAGCAAACAAATACTTAAATAATAATAATAATATTTGCATCTGACCGGGGCTTGATCCCTGGCTACTCGGCAGATATGGTTTGGCCTCTGACCTGGCACCATAGAGCAATAGATAATTGATATAAGTGGACCGCCCACTAACATAGGGGCTGGTTAGTTCAGTTGGTAGAGCGCTCGTACGGTATTCGAGAGGTCGCGGGTTCGAGTCCGGCATCAGCCAATTTTTCTTTGCTCGCTACCCGTTTATAATATTTCAGGTCAGTTTCTCCATATAAATCTACTTTGTGTACAACCACATAAAAGGCTTGTGTCCCGTTAATTGTGTGATCCCCGCTACTGCCGTTACCAGTTGTTTGCATCTGACCGGGCTTGATCCCTGGCTACTCGGCAGATATGGTTTGGCCTCTGACCTGGCCCCACAGAGCAATAGATAATTGGCATAAGTGGACCGCCCACCAACATAGGGGCTGGTTAGCTCAGTTGGTAGAGCGCTCGTACGGTAATCGAGAGGTCGCGGGTTCGAGTCCGGCATCAGCCAATTTTTCTTTGCTCGCTACCCGTTATATATATATATATATATATATATATATATATATATATATATATATATATATATATATTGGATTACAGACACAAAAAAATCGAAAAAGATAGTCCTTAGTGACTTTTACAAAAAATAAATAAACTAAAACCAGAAAACTCACTGAAGTTTGCAAGGGCACGTTTGTATACTCTTGAAGTGATTGCCCATAAACATAAGCGGAAATAATAAAATTCCATAAAAGCCTTAGCGCATCGACGATTGTAAATTGGACTGCATCAATCGCGAAAAGATGCGAAACATCCAATTTCAGGATGGGATAATTGAAGTTATGAATGCCGAAAAATAAAATAGAACTCACTAAACGCAGTTGTAAATGACTGGAACGAAATAATGATTGCTTGAAAATTCATTGGAACGCAATTAATTTGAACATATCAGTAAAATTATATAATGAAAATGAACAAAAGAGTTTAAAATTGGCCGGGAAAACCTATTTTATTATAAAAAAAATTAAAATGGTTAGTAATAATACCTCACACAAAATTATTGTTTAAAAAAGATTAATACCATTATCAGCTTAACACCAAGAAAGTGTCGCAATACATTTCGACCATTCAGTTATTTTTTGAATAATCAATTAAATATATAGGCCTTCCTTGCCTTTCGCAATAGTGTACTCTGGCCTCATCATTTTACGCAAAAGGTTCAATCAATCTGTATTGATAGCTCAGCACAAGCTACGTCTGATATTTAAAAACAAATATTATAAACTGATCCAAGAAGCTTCATTAATATGAGTTATTCAGTTTGACCATCACGACAAAAGTTATTTATTTTGAGTTGTTTTTCAGCTCGTGTAGAACCTCTCAAAATAATTTGATTTCAAGTTTTGTGTTTTGTTCAAGAAACACTTGAATACTGAAGTATATACGATTCAATTAACCTACTTACCAATATAATTGTTCTAAAAGTTAAAATTGTATGTCAGTGAAACAAATGCCCATGACGATGTTTATTCAGATTAATTATCTCTCAATTAAAGATAAACCAGCACTCTACTTTCGTGAACCGGATACTGATTGTAAAGCTCAAATTTCGAGTTAAATTGAAATGTCTATCTACCAAAGATTGTTAAATGGTAATGAAAACGCTTTCTTTCCGTCGGCATCGATAATTTGTTGACGCAAAATGCAAGCTCAGAGTAAATCCCACTAAGACGGTCAGCATGATCACGTAGTGTGTGAGTCAGCTGATGAAACAGCCTGGAGCGTTTAATAAAGAATTCTCCGTATTCTCTCTGGTCATTATAAAGGGAGATCAGACAAAAACCACAATAAACATTGTGCAGTATGAACAAACATCCAAATAAACCTGCTATAAAAATAGAAAAGTACATATAAATTATTTCTACACTGCAAAACTGGGTATTACAACTACACGGGGCTAGTAAATCACTTGTGCTAATATTGGGCGAATTACACAATTATAAACATTTACAAGGAGATGTGCTATTCTTAATCTGAAATTAAGGAAATCAAAGTAGTGTCTTAATAAAACGTTTACCTTTTACCGCGCAGGTGACTCTATCACTCTATATGTATGCCCAGTCAGTTATAACAACAATAATAATATTAATTACACTTTATTAATTATACTTATTATAATAATACAATCTGCAATAGTAAACAGGAGGTCGTGGGTTCGAATCCCGCCCGAGTCGCCTGTGAAGTTTTATTTTCACAGACTCTCGGAAAGCACTGAGCATGCACGTAGGTGTAGGGCAAAAATCAATGCAATCGAAACAGTTTATACTTTCTCTCTACTGAGCAATTTACAAAAAAAACAATAAATAAACCTATTTAACGTTTATGTTTTCTTTTCTTTAATAAAGTAACAAATATTCCTTTTATACAAAACAAAACAATAACAAGACGAAAAACAACAACAAGACGAGAAACAATGCTAATACACCCATAACATTTTCTTTTTTTGCAGTGTGATACTGTGTTTAGTACCGATTGAAAAAGACACAACTGAATTGACTTTCAAGATACAAAGTAGATATGTTATTTCTGGTGAAAAATATGCATTCTCATGTATGTAATATGCTGACGCATATTATATGGATTCTATGAACAATATCCTGGAGGTTTAGCTGTGTGTTGCATGTTTTTGAGGTATAATGAAATGACAAAAATAACATAAGCTACATCATAAAGTTTGGGAATTTATGAAATTAAATGCAAGACTGGAGGCATTTTTTGTTTGAAGAAAAAAGAAGAAGAATGGAGACTGTGTCACAATGTGTCACTTGTTTCTTGTATTGCTTCAGGTAGTCTCAAGTATAATGTATGCACATGTGCCTACTACTGATGCGTTCATAGGAATATCGAATTGTTTCAAATATCACAAAACTAACCATGGTTGGCAAATTATAGGTGGTCATCAGTGAAAACAGACACAAACAATTGACGTAAAACCTAGCGAAAATAAGAAAAACAAGCAATATGAAGGAAACTCCTATTAAATGTAAGAGGATTGCCAACATAGGGCTAGATGGCTAAAGTGGTGGAGCATCGAGGTAACATGGAGGTCCAGTGGCGGAAATCCGTGTTGAAAAGGGGGAGGAATATTGAAATTTGTTTGAATAATGTACAACGAAGTACTGGATCTCGAACATTGCTCAACGGCTTCAAACCTGATCTTTTAGTTTTTGACTTAAAAACACAAATAATCAGTCCATGGGGTGGGGGTGGTTGAACCTCCTGAACCCCAATAATGATAATGATAATGATAATGATAATGATAATGATAATGATAATGATAATATTGCGCCAGTATCCGCCAAGTTTGACGCTCATGGTGCATGAACATTATTACCCCTATTCGGCGCATTTTGTTGCCACTCCAGAAACACCGGGGCAAGCCCCTTCTCTTTCACTATAAGTGTCCTTGGTTCTTTTACGTGCATTACACAACACACATGTACATGAATAAATACATGTATACATGTAAATCCCAAAACCTCATGCACGGTACAAATAATGCTGTGCAATTTAGTTTTTTTTCTCTATTTAGACGTGTTAATGTGGAGGGTTTTGTTAAAAGAAATTACAATTTTAATTGGAAATTAAAAACCCAAAGTATTGAATTCATTAGAGGGGTGTACAGCGGGTTGTATGTAAAATGTATGTTATACCCGATGCAGGTTACAGTATGAACGCACTTGGATCCAAGCAATCAGTGGTAATCGCACCTGCCTTCATGCTGACTTGTCATTTAGTAGATGAATTCCGTGATAGCGGCTGAATCTTTACAAAGGATTAAAGAGACGACACGATCAAACACGTTTTGTTATGAAGGTTTCACCTTTGCTTCTTGGAACATAATAATCCATCACATGTATCAGATGTATAAATTTGCTGATTAATTCTATTCGATGTTAATCGCTTTAAAATATCTCAAACCGTCATGTCCATTATTCATTTGTATTGATTGTATCATAAAACGAGAGAAGTATACGACAGTGTTCTTCATATATCAAGAACATTGCAAAACACTGGCTTGCTTGTGTAACAAATCATGTGCATATTTTAATCTTGCAATTTAAAATTAAACGAAAAATCATATTCTGTCGCTGATCTGTCGCTGATCTGTCGCTGATTCTGTCGCACTCAAAAGAGTAATTCTCGATGGACTTTGCAATGCTGGCAGGTGAAGTGAATTTGCCTCTACTTTATAAAGCACTCATCGGGCAGTCTGAGTACACATGATGACATATACGTTCAGTATGCAACGAACTCAAATCCTCATCAGCCCAAGAGGTTGGTCAAATAGATCGATTGGAGATGATTAGCAAATCTGTAGGGATTAACTCACCAAGATTTGCAATCCATTGGATAAATTTAGCTTCGGTAATTACAGATGTGCAGTGATGCATTGTGGTTGAATGGATGTCATCCACGGTAAACAAACCTTAGCCTATTTAAGGGCACTCTGGTTATTTTACCAAAAAAGTACATGTGTTGGCAAACACTTCGCTGAGCAAGAAACAAACATGAGCAAGAAATATCGCTGTCTCAATGATGTTTGCGGTTTACTTGATACTCATATGTAATCCCCACGATCGGGAGAAGGGGGGACACAATACGAGGGAGTGTACACTGTCATATTCAATGGGCAAACAATGTATGCAGACTCTGTTAAGCTATCGAAGTTTGGCAACATTGACCTTGACATTGACCTTGACATTGACCTTGCATGATTGTGGAGACATCTATTGTTGTTTCCTTTGTCCCTGTACTTAAAGATTTTTCATAGGGTTTGTACACACATTTCCTTGTGGAGCACGGAGTCCTTTAGAATTACCAAGTGAACAAAGGTAGATGCGGCAGCTTGTGGTAAATATATATATATATATATATATATATATATATATATATGTGTGATCCCCGCTACTGCCGTTAGCCGGGTTGTTTGCATCTGACCAGGGCTTGATCCCTGGCTACTCGGCAGATATGGTTTGGCCTCTGACCTGGCCCCATAGAGCAATAGATAATTGGCATAAGTGGACCGCCCGCCAACATAGGGGCTGGTTAGCTCAGTTGGTAGAGCGCTCGTACGGTATTCGAGAGGTCGCGGGTTCGAGTCCGGCATCAGCCAAGTTTTCTTTGCTCGCTTCCCGTTTATATATATATATATATATATATATATACATATATACATATATATATATATATATATATATATATATATAGGCAAGAAAATGCAATAAGTTTTATCATTAAAGTAGCGGCGATATACCGTAATAGTTTGTACGATATACGGACCATAACATGACGCTGCAAACACACGTTTTCTTATAACACACGTTTTCTTATTGGAAGTTTGGATATGACAAGCATCTTCATCCAGCCTCTCGTCTAGTGGCGTGTCTGCACACTCAGCCGATGTGCTCCGAATAAAAATAATCTTATTATCAAATAAATGTGAGTCACTGAAAAACAAATGTCTCCCTGGTTTTAGTCACCCCATCAACTGCCTCTTCCCATCCATGATGGCCGATCTATGTGGTGTCTCAGAGAACTTTTTATATTCAAGCAATTATATGGACATCGGTAACTAATGAAATGAACCAATTACGACAATCGAATTAGATAGAGAGCAGATCGTTTCAAATTCAATTAATATGTTGATTTCAACACTATATGATGACAATTTGTGTATGTAAAATTGCCGCAGAGTCTAAAACTATATCACTGGTTTCAAAGGAAACCCGTCTCACTGATTTATTTAAGATAAAATACGAATAATGCCGCAGAAAAACCCAAACAACCATAAAATAACCATTAACCCAAATAAACACAAAATATAGGACATCAGTCAATTTTCAAGGAACACTTTAGCATATCGCTATAAACTCTAGTTTGTCTTTCACACAAATGTGAAGACTCAATTGACTTTCTTTGTTAATTTAGTCATCATTTAATTTGCGATTGACATGTTTGCTAGCCAATGCTTATCTGTGGATATAGGTTCCCGAATCTCTGTTTTAGCATCTATGCTGTATGCTCTATTCCTGTATATAGGAGGCAATGTACAAGCTATGCATGCTATATATTAATGGCCTAATATTTTAACAAGCGAGTGGAGTAGAAACATGCTAACAAGTATTAAAGATGTAGCCGCAAATTCCATATAGAGATGAAGACCATGGGAATTACAACGTTGTGAGTTGGATGCTATTATTAAAATAATAATACTAATACTAATCCGAAGAGTTAGGTTTGGGTCAGACTAGCGCTGGAAATGCATCAGAGAGAACCTAACTATATTGTGGTAGAAAATGTCTAACATTTCTGACCTTGATTTCGGACCGGTCAGTCTGACCTGAACGATGCAGTGATAGACATAACGTATGATCACTTACAGTTTGCATTGTCAAGATTAATCCGATTATCATTTGGATCATATTTTCTAGTTACAACCCTTCCCTTAACACAGGAATTCCTATTTCTTTAGGCCCTAATCAAAATTATCAGCTCTAGGAACTACATGCGCTGCATCTAATTGGTTTAGTCACGATCGTTATAGTGCGTAGCTGGTACGCGTATACCCATATCTATTCACAGTAAGCGATTATAAGCGTGCAGAACCACCGTTTTATTATTTCTTCATAAATCATTGATCAGAAATAGGGACTAAAAATAATGAGCCCAACATTGTTGGCCTGTATTAGGCGTCTTCCATGAGTTCAGTCGTATGGCGTCATGTGTTTGGGCTACACTCCCATGCATTTGTGTGGAGTATTCGGTAAAATAAAATAACAAATCGCCTCCCCACCAAAGCCGCAACTGTTTATTATTAGAAACATAATGATAATGACTGTGAAATATCACACAGCTTGACAATATCAAATACGCTCAAGGCATAACCCTATAATAACCTTTCGTTCAAATACCCCTCCAAAACACAGGCTGTAAAGCAAGGAATTAAAGGGTCTCTGAAATATACCGTTTTAACAGTGTAAACAATAAATTATGCCTATTGGAGAATGTATTTGCCCTTTCTCCATTTTTTCTGCGTCCGTTTGTACAATTAAAAAAATTAATTCTAAATTTAAGGGGGCGCCGCGCTCCCCCCATACCTCCCAATGATGGCCAACAATAATGGGATAAAAAGGCATGGTAGCAAACGATGAAAACCCACTAAAAATAATCCACTCAAGACACAAAACAAACTTAAAGTTGTTTTTTATTCATATCAACTGATAAAATAACAATAACAAATAAATTAAGACAAAACACACCTTTAAGGAACAATAACCTGATATAGAGAACTTGAATATCCACGGCAAAGTAAGCTTGCTAAATTGCCATATTAATCAGAATAATGATGAACAGATTTAGAGCAAAAATGACAGCTGTAGTTTCATAGGTCACAATGGAAGTTAATGTTTCATGGCGCAATGTCCTATCATTTTACTAATAACTAAACCCAAAATGAAATTCGACGCATTTGTTTAATTCAATTAGTTTAAAATTGATAGCAGGTACAGGGTAGCACCAACGACAGATATGCATTTATAGTTAGTGTATGATGCCACAATACTGAACGGCCAAGCAGGGTGGATCAGAGCAGGGTAAAACGACCGAAGACTTATAGGAACAATATAAGGGAATAATAGAGGTCGTCTTGGAAAGCATGTGTGTGTGTGTGTGGGGGGGGGGGGGGATTGAGTCAAGGGGATATGGGAATTGCCCAAGGCTTATTTCTAATCTGAAACTGAGGCGATAAAATCGTGTGATCAGTAATAGATTGCCTCAATCATTGCCTCTATACTGTGACAAGTCAATTAGACTTCATATATTTTCTGTTTGATTTATTAGTGTGAAGTTATTGGCGAACCCAGGGCGACAAACTGTACATTTTTATTTTTTGATTGTTTATCCCCGTTTTGTCGTGAGTCCCCTCTTTTCTGGAAACCCAAGATTCGCTATAGGTGTAGTGCTTTCTGCTTTCTCCAGCTACTTATTTCATGGATGCTTGAAGATTGGGACTGAATCTGTAAGAGCTCAAGGACTGAGTTTGTAAGAGTCCGTTGCCCGGTGATGTGAATAATATCGGTATTGCAGGTTTCACGGGCTTAATTGAGGATTAACATGCATGATTATATAGAGCGATTGTTACAAATGTTTCGCATCTATTGCCCGAATAAGCTTAGAAAACCACTTCTAACTCAAATCAAGCGGTGATCGTAAAAAGAAAAAAATACAGAAAAAGAAGAAAAATCACCTTAGTAAAAAATTAAACTGACTGCAAATAAAGCACTTATATGATAACAATCTGAAGACAACACAATCCTCAAGTCTAGGCAGATAAAACAAGATTGTAAACCTCAGTTAAAACAAAACATAACAAACTCATTCTTGTTACAGACATTATAGGCCTCATATTTCTGTGTACTCGTATTTCGGCATAACATTTGATTTAACATTGTACATATAATTTTCATATAGCCTTGGTATAGTTTGGTATCTCCCTTAACCCTAACTCCCTAGGCATTGTACTAAAACAATAAAAATCCTTCAAAATCCTCCAACTGGCTTTGTTGTCTAGGGAGTTATGGTTAATAACATTTTTAAAATAAGTAAATATAATCTATAATATAATATCTAAAGGATGTTTGATACCATCACTAAGTAAGTATTATGTAAAACATTTTATTTATGTTTTAATGATTACCTTTACCTTTAAAAAATAAAGAACAATAAAAAATAAATAAAAAAATACATAAAAATAACCACTTGTTGTTACTCAACCGAACCGAAAAAAACCCCCAACAACAGACAAACAAACAAACAAACAAACAAACCAACCAACAAACACCCCCAACAAACACCTAACAGATTGATATTGTTTCGGAACATTTCTCCCTTCACTTAAAATAAATAACATCTTTGTTAAATATGCAGCGAAACGCTATACCAAAAAATATAGCACGTCATGTAACTAACTATGAAGTTTTGTGTCCCCCAAGGCTAGCATTCTGGAGCTTTCTGACCTCGCTGTGAGGTTGAATTATTTTGTGGAAATAAATAAGGCCACTTACTTATAGTCAATAGCCGAGGGTGGAAAGAAGACGCTGCCGGATGATAAAATAAGATGGAGTATGGGATTGGGGATTACTCGTATTCAGTAATTCGGCCTGGTTTCAAATCTTGTTTAATATGAAGAATTGAATATCCCGCTTCGATGTTGAAAGACCGTTAGGCGTGGTTACATCAAATAAAGGGATAATTAAAAGGTTTTCATAAATGCAGGAAGCAGTCGCAGCTCCGATAATATTGTCTCCACTCTGTATTGTCTTAACACATCACTTGGTAAGTTGAAAAGGGAAGATAATTCACAATATCAAGTAAGAATGAACAACAACATTGCTGAATTCCCTATATACAATGATTTAAAGTATAAATGGAATTAACAAGGTTGTGGTATTTTAGAGGTGAAACGGACAAATGTCGTTGCGTTTGTTCCACTAAGAAACATAGGCCTGTCATGGTCTAACGAATTATTTGGAGACCGACTGTCGATAGAAGCGTCGAAAAACAAACAAGACTGAATAAAAAAAAATCGAAGTCATAGCTGAAGAGATAGAGCATCATTTTGATATAAAATATTAATATATCGATATGGTTTATCCAAACAAATGTAGACGTGCATGCTGGAAATCATTTTACACATTAAATTTTAAATTGATGGAAATATCACATGAAATTGGACATACCTTAAAAATGTACACATTTAATTCCAAAGAAGAATACATGTTTATGGTGACATTAAATATGGTATTATTATCTGCTAGGCCTATATGTAGGCCTATTTTGATAATACACGTAACAAAATACAAATGTTCCAATACACGTGGAGTGCGATATGTTGACGTATGTTACAGATCAAATATGCAATATACTAGCACTAAGATGATTATCTAACAATATTCATGCAAGTATAACCATTTGTAACATACCCACTCCGGCGTCAATTTCGTTAGTTCTACTCAAATGCTGTCCTTTAAGTTGACGCATAAACTTGGTATACTCAAGTGTTAAATATTTGCCTGTTAAACACTCATGCAGTTTAATTGCGATTGGTTTCTATCTGGCCAGACGCTTCTTCATTGAAGCCAGTATAATACGGCTTTGACAGATATTACGAGACACACTTTTTGACCGGAGGTCCTGATGGACCAAGAATGCTTGGCCGTTCATTAAATGGCACTATAATAGGATATGCCGTTCTTTTCCAGGTGGAGCATAGAGGGGTTTATCTGCCTAGATATGCTGACACTCTGCTCAGTGTATTCTTCAGAGGCAGAGATTTGAAATGAAGTGTTCTGTAGGGATAATATTGGTTTTTAGCAAAACTCCTTTAAATCGCCTGGTGAATTATGAAACAAAACATTATTAAAATGTTCGTATTTATATATAAAGAAAACAACAAAATCTTGCCGAGAACAGCAATGTAATACAGTATATCTATATCGGATAGACAAAATTGATTCTAGTTAAAATCTTATAGGCCTAATAACATATTTCAAACGTCGGTTATAACTTCATCATCATCAAATATTAATATTTTACCATCTGCTGTAACGAGCTAACGTCTTTCAAATATCGTATGAAAATCACCTCGTATCGGTATCGCCCGTGTAAACACCACTCTCATGTAATGATTAAGAGATCCGTTATTAATGTTTTATATCTCAAATTGGATGTTTACAAGCTTTTGACTACATATACACTCAATCATGACTTGGTATATATAATTTTAAGGAATTTTAGATTTGTTCCACTAACAATAATTTTTAAAGATTTCGAGAATCTAAATTCCTGATGTACGTGTTAACCATTTTAAACAAATAAACAAGGTAACATTATACAAAACATAATAACGTAAATGCATTTTAGGAACTACCTGTTCCAATGAGGACAATTAAGCACCATTTTTTTATTAATTTTTTTCATCAGTAATCTTGTATTGTCCTCGGTGAAAGGGATATTTGCGAAATAATTAAAAGTTGTTTTGTACAATATTGAATTTGTTTGCGAGATTTAAATGCCAGTATACATACGATCTCAGTAAAAACCACACACGGACTAAATATTTGATTTTATTGCATCATTTACGTTTAGTTAAAAGGTCTATAAAGTGCAATGTTATGTTCATACATTTTCTAGCGAATATCCATGCAACTGGACAGTTTCAACAAAATGGAATTTCTTTAGTTTTGCATTAAAATATAAAGATTGAGTATAATATAACAATTTTAAATACATTAAGATGGTCATCCTTAATATAGGTGTCACAACAGCATTGAGGTTAAGGAATTCAGTAAACTTTTTGCTATGAAACGATGTCCAAATGCAGCCAAAATTGCTGTATCGATAAGAAATCTGTCGTGCTACGTTTTTACCGACTTTTCCCACACAGGGGTATGAACTTTTGCCCGATTTGTGAGGCTTCTCTTAGCCATCATACTTTATGTATGGGGAATTTGGTCTGGTTCCAATAACCGTGAATACATGTATCACGTTTTTCACTGGTTGGCAAAAAAATTAAAATAAATAAATAAATAAATAAATACAAATAAATAAATAAATAAATAAATAACGAAACTACCCCGCCAAAAAAGCACGCGTCACCACACCAATTTTGAAGTTGACCTTTGACCAGAAACCGGAGATTTTTTTGGCCTAATGTTGCATCGGATTCCTCAGTGACATTACTGATTTGCTTATAAATATATCAACGACCAACGACCAACGAGTGCAAAAAAAAAAAAATTAAAAACCTACAATGTAGAAAAGTTTTTTCACCATGGATCCAGAACTGTGGGTAATGATTTAAACTTACACACAAATCTGACTTCGAACAACTTTTTAATAATTCCTGAGAGTGGAAGCAAGCTAATACCCTTTGCCAAACTCCTTGGTAAAGTCAGCACAAGGAAATATGATGCATTTGAACGTTTGGGCCTTACCACTCTTGAATATAGGCCTATACCAGAATAGTAATGCGCATTTGAATTGTAAAATTACATGGGCATAACACAACAGTTGGGATTTCTTTTTGGTATATATCAGGTTAAGAAATTGCTCACTTCCTCACTTAAAGGAATGGTATATGATTAATGGTCAAATGTTAAAGGGACAATATCGTCACGATCAGAGCAGATTTTCAACAGGGCATGGAAGGTCTTAGTTTAAGATGAACACATCAACGGTAATATGACCTTATAATGTGGGGTTTTATTTTCAGTCACTGAGTTAATCTATAGCACTTCGATTTCATGCACTGTTTACTCTCTCTTTAATGTACAACTTACTTGATGAAAAGTGAAAACCTGCGTGCAAATCTGAATGCAATTCACTATTTCCCTGTTCACGGCACAACGCATTAAGCTGACATTTTCACAGACTGGATGTTATATCTTGATTTAAACAATGTTTAATTTTGTTATTTTATCTATTACTATTTTTTTAAATAATTTGTTTCAAACATAATTTATAAATGTATGTACCTCCCTGAATTGCCAGAGTTTACAGTGGATCTGATGTTATTCCTTTGTGAATAGTGTCGTGTTAAACAATGAAGAAAATTACTTGCTTCTTTTCAATGTTTTATAAACGATAAATTTGGTACAGTTGTGGTAAATCTATCTCTGTTCGGTTTGTGTTTGCGATTACACAAAAATAAAAAAAAATAAAAAAATAAAAACATTTTAAATCAAATCAAATCAAATCAATACACAACATAAGGAAGCTTTTAAAATATCAACATACCCCGATCCATTCGTTAAAATGTCGATTTCAATTTCAATTTCTTCCCCAACAAAAGATTTTTTTAAATATTTCTCAAATAAATGGCCTTTTATTTAGTTTGTCCATTTTCGTTTCTCATTTAAGATTTTGTGACTTAGCGACTGAAAATCTGACGCAAATGGAACTAAATATGTAAATTAGATGACCTCATTCAGTATGAAAAATAGTATATTTGTATTTTTCATAACTGAATTACGGAAATCCAATATGAACACCGCAATATATTGGTAACGAGATTGTAGGAGTACGGTAACCCAAGGGACAGTTTGGAGAAGTCAACAATAATGACGGTACTCATTCACAGCTTCCGGAAGATACAACAACAGGCTGGAGGACACATTTGCGCTTAGATCTGATGGGGTTAAGCAATTATTTCCCATACCATGCTGGAAGCTAGATAATTTATTTATTTTAAATTTTAATTTATACGGATGGTACATCATTGGTACCATAAGTTCATTTTATCATTATATCATATATCATATATCATATATCATATATCATATATCATATATCATATACGCTAAGTTTAATCACAATAGGTGCTCACTTTTTATGAAAAACGAAAACTATGAAAAAGACGAAAACGTGTTTTGATGCTTTTAAGATTTATAAAAAGGTTCCGGTCGACAACATTTGGTAAATTCCGCAAAATACTACAACAAGTTAGTTTTAGACAATAATGGTGTGGCGTTAAAGTATTGTAGAAAGCTGTATAATATTCTAAAAAGTTAAAATAAATGTATAATGCTTTCTTGCCAGATTTCTAAAATATACTTTGATCAGGAAGAGGGGGTGGGGTGGTGTAGTTGGGTAGTAAAATTAACGTCTTCTCAATAAAATTAATAGAAGACCGTTATATTAAACAAGTTTACTCTACTAAACAAAAATATTGTATGCTAAACCAAAGCAAGATAAGGCAGTTTGTTGAGTAATTATATTAAATAACATCAGTCTCTTATAATCCAATTGTGATTTTCCCCCAAGTAAAAATAAGTAATGAAACCATGCTGCTTTCACCAGTTGACCGCTGGTACATAACAACTTGAGTACAATACATAACAATACATGGCAACTCGAGTATCATATGTGACAGTTAATGTAAATGACTTCAATAAGAAAACACCACTGCCCTTTAGATATTTAAGGTATTGCGTGACTACTTGGAAATAAAGAAATCGCTTGGGGTATAACAGGACCTTGCTGCCAATGGTGTGTAAACATTGTTGAGACACCAACTCTTCTCTGAGCAGAAAATATCGCTCCTATGGTAATTACATCTAGCCTAATTGCTTATAGCGTAGAACACAATGCCACTTAGTCCGCACATATTACCGGTACTTTAACCCTGAGGTAAACTCAAGACTCTTTGGATACAGTTGGCAATATGACCTGAATATTTCAAGTGGCTTGACATGAGAATCACGATGCGGATCAGCAACAATTTCATGAATATCCATGTGTTGTTTTGTTCTAATTAAAGATGTATCCATGTGTGTGTGTGTGTGTTCCGAATTGTCTTGAATGCACAGACATCTCGCAACAGAACGGGTATAAGAGCACAACGTTCGTATTTGCCGATCAAAAAATAAATAAATAAATAATACATAATTGTAGAACAATATAAAATATATAATTGTATGGGCCTAGTCACGTTGTACTCGTTAACGAATACTATAAAAAGCTGATACTTTCACAGGTAGGTGCATGTTTTTAATTAAGTATAATCAAGAAACATGTTAGAATGTCGTTGTTTAATATTCCAGTATCTAAATAATAAGTTATATTAAAGTAAAATGACGTTATTGATGGCACTCGTCATATATCAACAATGCCTAGAGCGGGTTAATTCTTCATCATCTTGTGGTGGTGTTACCCCTCTAATCACGATTATTAGCCGAACCAATGACTTTCCTTAAACTATTGTTCATTTAAACTGTTGTTCTAAGCATTTCGTTAAATCTGCCCCGGGCTTGTTTCTGTTTGCATTCTCCAACCATGTGGGGTGGGGGAGGGTTGTGGGGGCTTGGTGAACACATTGTGCCCCCTCCGTAAGTTATTTACTGTAATTTTTAATGAAACTTCGTTGTGATGTTCATCGTCACAAGATGTCGGATGAGATCATCAAACGCCCATAGGTCACAGTTAGAGGCGCTATACCAATTTTTATTTGTAGATTTTTTCTGGTAAAAAAAAACATCCCATATTTTCATTAATTTTCATCCATTGCCATTAACCTTGGCATATAGGCATATATATGTTGTTTCAAATACAAGAAACAATGTAATTGTGAACCAAAACATGATTATTTAAGTTTTTACCAAATAATCACATCCATAGCACTATTTATGTCTTGAAATTGAGAAAAAACCACAAAAACGAACCAAAGTTCATGAAAATAGTAAAACAATAAAGATATTGCATTTAAACGTCAAGGCGGCCATATTGAATTTCCCACCATGCATTTGAATGGGTTACAATTTTATCCTGATCAGCGTTTGAAAGTTTTCATCAAACCCCCAAACACATATTCTATGTTTTACAGTATTGGAAAGTCAATTAGACCTGCCATGAACAACTAGCATCGTTGATTTGAGTATGGGTGGATGTATTCTAAAATAAATATGGGAAAGTTGCAAATAAATGTCGATGGTCAACACTTAGGGAGATATACCTTTAGCAAACACAGTTAATGTTAATGAGAACCGTTCTTTTTCACTATGATGAAAACCAAACAAAACTAAAAAATAGTAATATATAAATAACAAATAATAAAATAATAATAATCATTTCAGACGATTATTATTACTGTTTTCCCAAACGTGTTGACTGATTGAGCAGATATATTCACATATTGGTTAATTATTATATAATGAACATCGTGAAATACGAAGGACAATTAGTGTATTTAAATTTAAATTCCCTTAAATTCTTAAAACAAAATTTCATTTCAAAATTACATTTCAAAATGTAACATGTGGCTATACTTTAAAACGTATGTGTCATCCTCAATGTGTTAGTAAATATGTGAAACCGTGTTTCGTCAAAACCAATTAATAATATGGCGTCCATTTCCTCTAAAACCCATCCATTTAAAGGGGGCAGTTGACTGATGACAAGACTCTTGTGTTCTTCCACATCGGTACATGTAAACGCTTCAATTTGTTTAAAAGGACTGATATGCCCTGAAGCAGATGGATAGGGTCTAGGCCTATTCCCCATATTGTATGAAGCGTATTATAGAGGCTTGGATTGGTCCAAGATTTGTATCGGAATGTATGTGTTCGGCCGTATTCACCACCGTCAATTTGGTTCAACCCTAGGGGCTCCACATGACAGCCTTTAAGTCTAGCGATGTGTGGGCGACTTTTCAATGGAGCTAAGGCTTTCCTATAGCCTATCTTAGCTTGCAAGGTGACTTTAGTATATTTGCGCAAATAGCCGTACATGTGTTAAACCGTATCACATTGAGCACTTTTTTGTGTAACGAAATTAAATACATAATTACATCGTGTTGTGGGTGCTCTCACCAACTAGGCAATGTGAAAGAAGAAGTAGGCCATGTGTGAAATAAGATCACAAGTGTCAGAGGATGTGTTACTATCTTTTTAATATGTCACTAACTCATATGGCTGACATGCCAAATCTCTTTCTTCATTTGTGCACGCTTCGATATGGTATTTTTTTCCATCTGTACTTTGTCACCGTTTCAATCATACCGGTCGATGGTTTCTGTGAATAGAACACGCAAGTCTCGTGACTTCACTTTCACTTTTCGTGTAAACACCAAATCACTGGTCAGTCTAGCCACATACCCTTTCTTATTCCTTGCACACTGTAACGAGGTGTATACAATCGATTGTAACACTTATAATTTATAGGTTCCCGGCGAATTTGAAAACCTTTTTCATTAAATTTAATACCCAACTCATTAAATTTGATTTGAAAATCAATGTTCCTTTACATCATCATTCAACTAGCGAAGAAAAATAAAATAATAAAATTCATAAGGTGTGCATTCTATCGTCATTTAACTCAACTCATCGTCAACATAAAGTAGCCTACGTTCATTACACTGGTCTACAGCCAAAATGCTTCCAAAACAAATGAAGTCAAACTTGACTAATTATGGGTCACTGAGAATGGAAATGATGCTTAAAATTGTTGATTTGGCTCTAGTTTTCAAGATATGGTACCGTTTAATGACTACAAGAGACAAGCCAAGAATCGCGGAGTAGACACTGAATAAGGACTAAACTATGAACTGATACATAGTAAGTGTTACATAAACAGGGCAGGTGACATAAAATATCAAGTGAAACAACCATAAACACATGAAAAGACCTAGGTTTACAATTCATGATTAAAAATCTGCTATGTACACCATATACATAGTACATAAACTGTAAACTTAAATATCTTGGAAACAGTAGCCAATCAGCAATTTTAATTGTCATATTTGAATTCAGCACATCAAAATCCATAATAAATAGCACATTTTATTTTTTGAAGCAGACAACTTTTAAACAATTGTTGACCAGTGTTATCAGAACCATTCGCAAGCGGTTGATCACGAATCACATCATTCTTGCGGGTCAGGACATTGCAGGATAAATAAAGCAAAGTGAAAGAATAACGTGAAAATATTGCAAAAGGGAACAAACATGTTATGCAAGATGACAAAAAATCATCGGGAAACTCAGTGAAACTCATAGAAAAACTCACACAATAATATAAAAAAGAAAGCCTAATTTAGGTCAGTAGAAACGTTGTGAATTTGAAAAATCTTTAACGAAAATTAACAAAAACGTTTAAAAATTGTCCAGGAAAACCTATAGGCCTATTAAAGGGGCAATGTCATCACGATAAACAGGGCATGGAATCGGAGTGCTAGTTTTAGATTAACTCAGTGACTGAAAATAATACCCATGTGATAAGTTCATATTACCATTGCTGCTGCATAAATGAGCGAATAACTTTCAGTCACTGCGTTCATCTTAAACTAGGGCACTGATTCCATGCCCTGTTGAAAGTCTGCTCTGATCATGACGATACTTTCCCTCTAATGTATTAATTTACAATATCTTAAATATGGAACAAATTGTGCAGATTGCTTTGATTTAATAAAACTACAATACAAACATTACTACGTTGAGTATATGGTTCTGATGAAATTGGATGAACTTAGCGACACTAAGAATGTACCTATTTTGGCGATGACGATAGCATGTTCATCGTATGAATTTGAATGTACCTTTTTGCTAGTACGATTATAATACATTTAGGTAAGTACGAGGATGAGTATATTTCAGTGAGTATGAGTACAAGTATGAATATGAGTACGAGAACGACTATTTAACTAGATAAAGCAAACAAAAAAAAATAAAAAATAAAAATTAAAAAATAAATAAAAAATAAAATAAAATAAAATAAAATAAAAAATAAAAAATAAATAAATAAAATAAATAAATAAATAAATAAATAAATAAATAAATAAATAAATATTTGTCATCTCCATCGAAAGTCATTTATATATGCCTACCCCATCTCAAAGAATTCAAACCCCTGCACAATTTGTTTATTTCTATATGATATAAGCGATGAAACGGGTACGGTATAATTATCAAACGGCTGCCAAAGTAAAATGGTGTAACTGGTCAAGGTTTAAAATGTTTCTACCATTGTTCTTAAACTATGTAAATTTGTGGCTATTCTCTAACCTTGTTGAATTGTTTTCTCTTTAAATACTGTTTTTTTTAATATTAAATAATGAATTGATCTCAACTTGGCGCGTGGCCCCTAGATACACTGCGAAAAAGGCTCGTTCATTTCACTGCAACCAATCCCTTGACTACGGGCTTCCGGTTACAGGCGCACATTAGCTACTCAACCCGCAAAAGGCACCCTTTAACTCTTGGATACAGAACATCAGTTCCGTTTCTTGCTCAAGGACAAGTATTATTACTGATGACTGGGATTCGAACATACATTCTGAAGCCATCGGTCCAATGCGGAATACACTCCATTAAGTTTGAATCTTTCAAGACATGTATGTGATTCAAAAGTCAGCCATCGTAGGTAACGATATCATCCAAACGCTAATTTGCATTGGTGAGAGATTGCAAATATCAACACAATTTAATATAAAGTATACACCTTGCGGACCTGCTGTATCACAACATTTTGAAGTGACAGTGCAATACGATATCCAATATCCGCATTATATTGTCAACTGAGAATTGATGGCTAAGAGAGATTTAAGAAAATGTCTAAGCACACGTGTAACTTATCGGAATGCAATAACTAAATCATGACAACTTCGATTGTAACATGAACTGATACAATAATAACATGTTTTGATCATGTTTTCTTTTCTAAAATAAATTTGAGCCCTTTAAAGAAAACCAACTACGCATGGATAAACGAAACAATTCATGTTTTAACATGGAAGATAACATAGCCTATTGGTAATGTTGGCTAAACTGCTCCTCCGAGTTACTCGCTCCAATAATCAATGCAGGCGTTACATAACCAATCTGCAATATAAATAAAGTTGTGACGTTAACGAAAAATTTTTCAAAATGCGTTATGTTTTTTCCTATTTATTCTGACGTTTAATTAACGAAGAATAACTCTTTCTGATAAATCTAATCGCAATATTTGTTACTTTCTTTAAAATGACAACACCTAAGCAAAATTAATTGCAGGTCAGATTAATACTATCATCAGCTTTACCTCATGTAAATATAACATTTACCCTATGATTCCTGTATTGTTGCGTTTTCAGACCTGTGTGCCCCACTCCTTATTTTGCTATGTCTTCACTTTTCATGACACTTCGTATGGATGTGGAGTTCAACAGGATCTAACAGATAAGTTCGTAACAATTTCCATAGGTTAAAAACAATTTTTCCTAAAATGTAACTGCTACAGTGCGCTTTGACCACAATTGTGAGTAATTTTATACTTAATTTGTTTCTATAATTTGTTTCTATAACAAACCGTATCGCATCCACAGCACTTCATATGCTGTGAATACATACATTCAGCAAGAAAACACTCCAAAACTTAACATAAATTCATGAAATTGCCAAAGACACTGTGATTTTGCGATTGAATATAACTGTGGCCATTTTGGATTCCCAGAATGCATTGGAACTTAAATGACATATGCCATTGGAAGGACGTTATGGGAAAAATACTATTTTTGACAAAAAAATAGGAAAACTTACGCAAAAATAGGTATAGCGCCCCCTAACGGTGAATTATGGAAGCTTTTATGGATTCATTCGATAAATCGTGTCAAACCGAATATACGTACAATGTTGCATGAACATCGGCTGAAGAATACAGAGAAAAATAGGGGGCACAATGAGCCCCTCCCCAGGTCTGACAACGAAAAAAAAAAAAAAAAAAAAAGAAAACAGAAAAAAAATAGAGTGGAACAAACACACGGTGTTCGTGTGAACTTCCGGTTCAATCAAATTATCATTGATGATGTCAATATCATATTTTGCAAAGGTCTATCATCTTTTATAATAACGTTAGTACCTGCTTTGGTTCAATTTCTGAGATTGGAAAATAATCCTTTTTTAAAACTGTTGCTAGGGGGCGCTCGGAGCTTTGATGACGTCATCAAACATATTATTTGAAATATAACATGTCACTAGTCACTTTATTGACAAAAGTCATATTCAAATTTCCTATGGTTTTTCAGATAAAAAATTATTATTTTTCTAAACCTGTCGCCAGAGGGCGCTGTGATAGGTGATATTTAAAAAAAATTCACATGTCAATAGTAATTTTGTCCAATGAAAATCTGTTCAAATACCACATCATGGCCCTATAAAAGTGCTTCAGAATATTTTTCACTTAAACTTCCGGTTTCGACTGGAAGGAGAGGTCAGATTGGGGTCATGTCTGTGTACGAAGTGTCACATAATTCAAGATCTAAAGATGATGTCAATAGTAATTTCGTCCAAGGAAGGCACGCATAAATACCATATCATGGACTCTATGGAAGTGCTTCAGAATATTTTTTCACTTAAACTTCCGGTTTCGACCAGAAGGGGAGGTCAGTTGGGTCATGTCTGTGTACGAAATGTCACACAATTCAAGATCTGTAAGATGCTACAAAGATTGTGTAAATATCTTTTGTGGTTCATGAGATATGATTTTTTGAAATATTAAAATTGGATTTTAGTGTATTTCGATATCTGATGACGTCACTATGACGTCACAACTTTACCTGAAACTGTATGTCACAACTTTATTGACAACTACATGTTATGGTCTAAGTATGTGTCAATTTTGAAGGCCCTGTGAACTTTGGAACTAGAGCTCAAGTGTTTGTTAGACCAAACACACGGTGTTCGTGTCAACTTCCGGTTCAATCAAATTATCATCGGTGATGTCAATCATAACAATATCATTTCATATTCAAAAGACCTATCAATTTTGCGTTAGAATGTGTTGAATTTGAACTTGTGTTTAGACCAGAAGTAAAGATCGTGTCAGGTGATTTGAAGGCCATATATATGACACAAGAAAACTTCCTCGTGATAATGAAAAAATAACGGTTCAATATCTGAGATAGGGGGCGCTCTGAACATTGATGACGTCATCAAACGTATTTTTTTAAAAGATAAGATGTCACTAATCACTTTATTCACAGAAGTCATATTCAAATTTCCTATGTTTTTTGAGATAGAATATTATTATTTTTTTAGAATATTTTTTCACTTAAACTTCCGGTTTCGACTTCCGGAAGGAGAGGTCAGATTGAGTCATTTCTGTGTACGAAATGTCGCATAATTCAAGATCTGTAAGATGATGCAAAGATTGTGTAAATATGTTTTGTGGTTTAGGAGATGATTTTTTGAAATATTAAAATTGGAATTTAGCGTATTTCGATATCTGATGACGCCACCATGACGTCACAACTTTAATTGAAACTATATGTCATAACTTTATTGGAACTATGTTTTTTTTCATCAAGAAGGAGAAGGAAAAAACCCCGAACAATTTCAAGACGTGCTCTCGCTGTCGCACGAACACGTAAAAACACCAAACAATTTCAAGACGTGTTCGCGCTGTCGCACAAAACAAAACGGGAACTCTATTTTTGACGTTTAGTGAATATTTGATTACATAGACCACAAAATACCTAAAAAGATATCACAAACAGAAATTAAAAGATAAAAAATTCATGTCAATATGGATACAGAGTTGTTATTATGTTTCATAGGCTCTTTAAAACAAATAAATCTAGAGCTAAAATGGAAAATTACATTTGTTCTAAAGAAAAAGGTTGCCATGGTAGCCATAATTCCCCCATATTATTCATATAGGTATAGGGGGTTCAATGGAATAGTTAGGAAGAGTCCGCAACTTCGTTCGAAGCGTTATGGAGATAATAAATAATATCATGTGGGAACACTGGGCCGCCAGGCCTGATATATTATATTAATACCTGATATCATTCTACAAACTGTTTTTTCTCTCCATACAAGGAAACTAAATATTTATACTTAAAAGAAAACTAAACACTTATAAGATTAGGCCCTTGCTTTCTTTCTTATTAAGTTTTAAGTAAGTTACTTTTTTATCAAGTGGTTGTCATCTTTGAATCGCTAAACTGGACAAATGTGAGCAATGTGACACTTTCGAAATCATTATGTTCAAATGCAATATATTATTTTTATTTACATTTTTATGATTTTTTTAAAATAAAAAATTATTACTCAGTATATAAATTTATGACATAACTAATATAAGGAATTATATCTTCCTTTATATCTGTAATTATAATATCTGCCTTCAGTGTACTTTTGGCAAAATAAATCCCAAATTAGGGTTAAAATCTTCCAAAATCATGTTTGGTACAAAGTAACCAAAATTATGGTTATAACGCCCTCTACCGGTGATCTTCTTATTATGTGACGTCACACTATTGATTGTACTTAATAAGGCAATAGGCCTATATGTGGCCAATGAAACTTAAAGAAACTATTCCGATTCTTATTGAGACTTTAGAGAATTTTGGGAATCGTGTATAGAAACTTATTATGTGAGACTGGTTAAGTATAAAATAGTATTTTATTTAGAGAAACGAGAATTGAATTTGAGTTTTATACTTCGGATTTAGAACACGGAAACGAGATCGAGAAAGTGTATTGGGTTTAATGGTTAGGAATACAATTACTGTATATATATATATCATAGAAGTTTTAGAGAGGTTTTTGAGAGAGGTCTGTCAACTCTCTCTATGAAAAGATAACGGTGGCAATATGGTGGTCATATTGGATTCCCGGAATGCATTGGAAGTGGTCGCATGACTGAATGTTGTCCAGTTCAATGTTTGAAAGTTGAAAACAAATCCCCAAAACACATATTAAATGTCTTACAGTAGCACAAATCTAGTATTTTTAACAAAAAAGTGGAAATTCAATTTAACACCCATTATTGTTGATTTTGGCATGAGGCGGTCCTAAATAATAGTTAGGAAAAGTCAGCAAATTTCAGCGTGATCGGACAAAGCTTTCTAGAGATATTATAACAAAATATCACAGGGGCTACATTGTCCCCCACACGGGGGGGGGGGGGGCGTCTGATACCATGCGATGCATTGTGTGCAATGCAAATGATAATGATGCCATTCTTACTATACACCAAAATGGCGTGGGCTGATGTGAGTATGGCTTCATGCAATGTAACAATTGCACTACCCGATCGCCATTGAGCAATTACTTTGCCCTGCAGGATCTAGTCTTGGGAACGACCTAGACCACAGGGATGAGGTTGAGCATGAGGTCACTTAGTAGACGCATAGACACAAATGCGGTCAGATGTAAATAATGTTTGAACTAGGCTGCAGTAATTGAAGGTTTACTAGGAAGCGGACATACACAAAGTGTGTACCATCACAAGCTACTGGTTTTATTCCTTAAGTCACTTTATCTGAATATGTTTCAATACCTGAAATAAAGAATGTCAAGCATATTGAAGACCCATGCCGTCCCACTGGTGACCCTTGCAGACAATTAAAAGGGTTCCCGTGATTACTCGCTGTAATAACGCCATTCACGTAGGCTACTGGAACCCATAAGGGGGGAAAGCACACTGTCACATAATGATGTTCTTTCATATCATTTCAATGTCACATCTCATTAGTAACTCTGTCAATATAAATAAATAGAACCTGTAAGTATCGGGACTTCACATTCACTTTCCATGTGCGAACCAACTAGTCCAAACACGGAGCTTTCGGTACACACAGTAATTTGTAGAATACAAAATAAAACAATACAAAATCGGAAGTATAGGTATCGTGTGACTGTTTTTTCAGATTTGTATTACTGTTTTGTTTTCTTTTTGTTGTGACAATATATTTAATGGACCTTCGTCATAAATTGAAATAATTATTTAAAATGCAAAGTATAGGATTGGTGTAATGGTCAAACTGTAATGCAAATGGTCGAAATGCAATGTGAAACTTATTTGTAAAGCTTATGGTGACATACATTCCAACCTTGTCTGAGGGGCTCACTTTAAAGAAAAGTAAAACTTAGGAAAGGGTTCACCCAAGAATGAATAAGAAATCTCTGAATGCATTTTCACTATTTGCTTGTTAAACCCTTAAAAATGTTTTATTAATTACTATTTTCTTTGATCCAAATCTGATCTTCATGAAACTTTATGTTCAAATAAATATGACAATGATCCATCGCATGGTTCTAAATATTGGCACGTTTACACATTTGTTATTGCTTAGCGACAAATGCAAAGGCTTGAATTTGATGTGTTCCGATCGATGGATCGATGTTTTGCCAACATGCTATGTTGTACCCCTACTTATCGCACGAAACAATTAGTTTTAAGGGAAGGTACAACATTCGTTTATCTGATACAAAATTAACAACTTATCATCTAAAAGCTAACTTGATGTGAAGTTGGGAAAGGTAGCAATCATCATGAAAACAAAGTGTCTGGAGCTCTCATTTCAGTGAATACATGAAAAAAATGCACATTTACAAACATGCCTACGGCAACATTATGCTCCAGGTATTTTCTGTAAAAATTGTGATTGCTCAGAATACACTTATTTTTAAGATTTAGACTCCACAATAAACTTCCCTGCCTATTTTGTTTGTATTAATGTTTATATGGATGTATAAACAAGTTATAAACATACTCATGTTGTAACTTCTCATTTAAGGTTGCCAGCTGAGCTTAATCTGACTTCAAAAATATTCTCATAGTATCTGGAAGTCCCGTATTCTCGAACACTCTCGGTAAATTATTGAGGTCAAGTATAACACACTCTAGAGATTTCAAGTCCACAATATGTAGGACAAGTTTTTGTGACGACGCCGGGGGACGTTACATTTGATATGTATACACCTCGAAGTCTTAACAAATTATGGTGTTACAGTGGATATTGTTACCATTTGCAGTATGCCATAATTATATCCGAACGTCTGAGGAGTACACTACTCAAAAAGGTGTCAACGTTAAGTCCGCGGCATTAAATAAGAGCGCGACAAATGCATAATTGAAATCACATTCATGCTTAAGCAAAATGTGAAAAATAAACTAAATAAATAAATAAATAAATAAACGCCGCATCAAATTTTTGCACTGGTAAAATCCAACATCAAAACTGCGAGGATATCCAAAGGTATGAAGGGGGCTGAATCTACCAAACGCGGGGTAAATTAGGCCAGTTCAGAATTCACCTATTTCAATTTGTGTACCCTATTGGTTGGTTTCCCATGGCGAAACCATTTTGCAATTAAAAATATTGATGCATTATATATGTATATATATATATATATATATATATATATATATATATATATATATACATATATAATGCATCAATATTTTTACGTGCTAACTACTCTACCAATAGCGTGAACTTTCTAGACGTCACCATCAATAAATCCCCCCAGGGCATTTCGACTGTTGTCTATTGTAAACCCACTGACACTCATCAATACCTCCTTTCTGACAGCTGCCACCCAAAGCACTGCAAAGAGGCCATTGCCTACAGTCAAGCCCTCCGTCTAAGACGTATCTGTTCCACTGATACCTTATACAGGATACGTTGTATCCCTAGGTCATAGTAAACGCAGGGTCCAACTAGCTATCAATAGGGCCCTCTGTACCACCGGAGCACCCTCTTGGCTACCCGGGGTAACAAGAAAACCCTCCCCAACAGAGTTCCCCTGGTCACTACTTATCACCCCAGATTACCCAGACTTTCATCTATCGTAAATGATAACATGACCATTTTACATTCCTCCGACAGGTTACGCTCAGCCATCCCTGAGCCCCCTTTGATTACTTTCCGTCGCCCCCGTAACCTCGGTGTTATATTGGTTCGGGCTAGGCTCCCTAGCACCAACAGTGACCTTAACGTCACTGATCATGAATCACCACAGGGGTGCTCTAATTGTAACCGCTCAAGATGCAAAACCTGTTTGTATCTCAAACCTGCTCAGAAGGTGAAAAGCCACAGTACTGGTCTCACCTACACAATCAGAACTAAATCCCAGTGTGACACACCCAACGTTATATATGTAATCTCATGTAAAAGATGTGGTATACAATGTGTAGGGGAGACAAAGACCAAATTGTGCCTCCGCTTTGCTAACCATGTTTCCTCTGTGAAAACTAAAAACCCTACCCTGTGTCAATTCATTTTAACAACCCTAATCATAGCATTAATGATGTTGAACTTATTGTAATTTAAGCCTGCACTAGCAATGATACACATCGGAAACTTTCGGGAGTCACACTGGATACATCAACTTAAAACACTTCACCCATATGACCTCAACATCAACACAGGTATCAAATAACCCAGCTACATTTACCTATATCATTACTATTCACCTATATCACTGTTGGATTTTATCAACTGTTCTTTTTACAGGTATTTATTTTAACCTGTTCTATGCTCACCTGTGCTCTTTTCAGGTATTTACTTTAACCTGTTCTCTTTTCAGGTATTTGCTTTAACCTGTGCTCCTTTCAGGTATTTGTTTTAACCTGTGCTCTTTTCAGGTATTTGCCTCAACCTGTGCTCTTTTTAGGTATTTGCTTTAACCTGTTCTCTTTTCAGGTAATTGTTTTAACCTGTGCCCTTTTCAGGTATTTGTTTTAACCTGTGCTCTTTTCAGGTATTTGTTTTAACCTGTTCTTTTTCAGGTTTTTGTCCTAAACCTGCACTCTAAAATATTTCTTTGTAAATTGACAGAAAGTGCTGTCAACAGAGTTGCACTTAGCCTGTTATTTTATTTAACCGTTCATTTTGTAAAATATAATTACAGACCTGTTATTATTTTGCTATAGAAAGCCAAACACATGCACATTTACTACACAACTGCTGTAAAAAACAAAGAATTCGCATAATTCGACTGTATTTTTTACAAATTCTATGGTTAAAGCAAACAACCTGGGTAACGGCAGTAGCGGGGATCACACAACTTGGGACACAAGCCTTTTACGTGGTTGTACACAAAGTAGATTTATAATTATAGGGAGAAACTGACCTGAAATATTATATAATAAGGGAAGCTCGTACGGTATTCGAGAGGTCGCGGGTTCGAGTCCGGCATCAGCCAATTTTTCTTAGCTCGCTACCTATATATATAAAAAAAAAATGGCTGATGCCGGACTCGAACCCGCGACCTCGATGGCTTGAACTTATTCGTCACTATGAAAAAAATGTGGTCGCCTATTCG